>CM046424.1:45067216-46267216 GCA_025506505.1 Flaveria sonorensis | reverse complement strand
AAAATGAGTGGATATCAAAATGAGGAATGGGAATGATACCAGGCAGGAATGATAAGGAGGTATGAAGTAACTTAAGCCACTCACATTAGCTCCCTTGTTGGTTGTGATGTCACCCCTGAGACACGATATTTCCTTCTTACATTCCCTCTGTGTGTAACTTCAACTTTGACTCCCCTAAGAGCTTTCTTGATCTGCTTAAAAATGACGATTAGTTTCTTTACATAACTGATTTATATACACTCCACTCATAATTAAAGCATGAAAACAATACAGAACCTTTATTCGATCTGCATCAGATATTTGTTTGGTATACACATGTTTGCCCAAAATTTGTTCTACAAACTCAACGACAGGAAGTGGTTCTATGAATGTTGTTGCCAATGTATCTGTTTAAAATAATAAAAAAAAAAATACAATCATAATAAGTAAAGGAAACACATGAAATTAAGTTCTTTAGATTTAAACGCTTTATATGATCACATCATACCAATATTTAGTGATAATCCCATCTGGGTTGGTTTTATACTCTGGTAAAAGCCTCTCCATGATTGTAATCCACATCCTATTGACTTTGGATTGGTTATGTTAGGTGAATAGAAGAATCTCCCAACTGATAGGTACCTGTTTAATGCATTAAGCGGTCTATTAATATCGAGTTTGAAAACAATAAATTAAATCAAGAATTCAGATCAAATAAAGATCATACCTTTGAGCTGTAAGCTCCTTTAAAACCAGATCAACTAATTTAAGTGCCTCTGAAGGAGTGTCAACTTGTTTTCCAGAGAGAAGCTCGCGTAATTGACTCATACTAGCATGCGCAACAAACTCGATGATCACTGTGAATTCCCTTTGCCTGAAATCATGCAACAAAAGATTGAATTTATCTAAACTATATTTTACTGTATTTTTATAATTTTAATTGTCATATAATAAGTTGGTAGTTAAAGACACTTATTTTCAACCGATATGTAGAAAAAGCGAATTTTGTTGAAAATAAAAATCATTAAATTTATGGATTTCAGTACATTTTTAAAAATTATTTTATAAAAAGACAAAGTATCCAAAAAACAAACATGAGCAAGGAACCCAATCATCCTTAGCTGCAATTTTATATTAAACAAATGTCGCAAAAGGTAAACCATTACCTTCCCTATGCCAAAAATCTTGACTGAATAATCTTGGTGTAAAAAACTCCCAATTTAAATAATAATTTTTAGAAAAAAGAAGTATGGGCTTCTCTCAACTTTACAGAAAATGCTGAAAAATGAACAAAAAAACTATATATACATACTTTGTGATGCCAATCCATTCTATATCATCTTCAATGGTAACTGTGAATTCTTTAGATATAAAAGGTAGTCTTCCCGCTGTGTAAAGAGCTCTTCTCCCATCATAAACAGGAAGCTTCATCCCCAAATCAGTGTTCCTATGAACTTTGACCAACTGGGCCATAATACTCTTGTTCAGTTTAGTAGAATTCACTTCTGGAATCATCATAACCTGCACAAATTGAACCAAAATCACTCAAAAAATCAACAAACTTTTAACCAGTTTTCAAACAATATTAAATAGAATGCTTACACTATATTGGGTCAATTCTTTATCAGCCAAATCAGCAAGAAAGTGGTTTGCTTTGACCACACATTTGGTCCCCAATTGACCATAACCAGGCCTCCGGTGGAACATGAGGCGTTTATCCGCCGAAAGCTCCACCGGCGAAAGCCCCGGCGTCAATGGCTTCCCTTTCCCTCTTCTCCTTGCTGATCTCCGGTGGCCGGAGATCTTCTGATCGGTTGTTTCTTCAACACTGAACTGTTTGTGATCATTCATGGGTTTTCCTCTTGTAATCCTTTTGGAAATCACATGTTTCTGCTCGGGATCTCGAATCTGCTTCAACTGAGGCATGATTCTTCACCTGAAATCCGTTCAAGCAGCAGAATTCAAGAACCAAGGAAGCATAAAAAAGAGAGCGTTATGTGAAAAAGAAAGAGGGTATTGCATAAAAACAAAGGGGAATTCAGAGATGAGCGATTAGAAGGTGATGGAACAGCGGATTTCACGTGTACTTTGGAGAATTTTGGTGGGTTTGAAACGCAAGAAGAAAAGAGAGTCCAAAATGGAAAGAGAAAATAAGAATGATTTGCGTATGAAAATCTTTGATGATAAGATGTTATATATAACATATGTATGTGTGTTGTTGGTCACAGTCGCTGTTATTCTCTGAAATTGTTTGGGCAATCACAGAAAAAGACATGCAAACATGCAGAGATGGCAAACAGGAAAAGCTGAAGGAAAACATTTACTTTGAATTAAAAACAAGTAGGTGATCAAGATTTACCCTTATAAGACAAAACCAAGCTGGCAAAAGAAATTGAGGAAGATGATGAAGAAGAATGTGACATTGGGATATTATTACACTTTTCACCCCTTTTACTGTGGAGAATTTGTGTTTTCAGTGGGTAATATTTTGAAAGTTTTCACTCTATTGAAGAAAAGATATTGATCCCAATCAAGAAATTATGTGTAAATCACAATATTAAGTAGTTAAGAGATTTTTCTAATTAATTAAGGAATACAATAGAGTGTATACGGAATACCAAGTTACAATCATATACCTTCCATTCATCTAAAAGATAAATAACCAATCAAATCTAATAGTTTGTTTTAGAAATTAGAAGTTAAGAGATAACAAGAAGTTGATTATCTTTGAAGATGAATACCAGTTAGATATCAAATGCGAAAATGGAAAATACTTTGAAGACAAAAAAATCTTGTCAAGAAAACAACTTAAAAGATGAAAATTGCTACTAAGAAATATATAACATTAGAGATCAAAGACCATCACTTAAACGATCAAAATGACTATTTAAAAGTAAAGATTTAACAATGGAAATGAGACTGCAATCCTTAACTTTTGATGTCGTTAAATTCCTTATTGAAAAGTTGATTCATATGCCATGTTGATAGTCTTCTTGATTTGGTGTTTGTGATGCACTTGTGATGCAATAAGCGCATAGATTATTGCCGAAATGGTTTAAGGTATAACCCTAACAAGCTTAAATTTTGCTCGTCTCAAAGAAAGTATGGAGGATTTAAACGAACGTGCTTAAAGACCAATATATAGGGAGAAATCTACGCATTTAAGCATTCAAGAGATCTGCGTCATATAGCATACTTGGTGTGCATCTACTAAATTGCTACTGCCTACCGTTCATATAGTACCTGATATCTGTCTATTATGTGATATACAAATATCCAACCATTGAGCGACAATTATTCATCATATATTTTCTAAGAGTGAATCTAATAAACAGATTCCTAAATCTATCACTATTAGTTGTTTAGCAAATCTAATTGGCTAAAACAAAGGATGTCGCCATGCATACTAGCCCCACATCAACTACTAATTACATTTAAGTACACACATAAAGTTGAAAATAAAATAAAAAGAAATAAGGATAATTACAAATCCCTACAGCATGACTCACATCGATCGCTAATACACGTGGCTTCCCACTATATGAAAAATGCAATTTAAGATTTCATGAGCTTTTAACAACATTCCTATATAGATTTACACAATTTAAGATATAAAATATTATTTGAGAGATATAAATAGTAAGGACCTTTAACTATAAGAAAACATAACCAAAAGGAAACGTTTTGTAATTTTTCATTGATTTGTCACATGTTCCATCATGTGCCACAAATTTGATTACATGGGATCCGTTCCATCTTGTTTTTTTAAGAAATACTTTTATAAACAGATTATTATTAACTTAAGGATGCTAATTTACAATAAAATACTAAATTGTTTTAGGGCTTAAAAAAGAGAGGTGTTATTATGGCAATCAACTTGAAACATTGGGGCTAAAATTGTACTTTAACTAAAAAAAGTCAAAATGTTATCTTTGTCAGGAATTATGAAAATAACATAACAGACAATATTAATTAACGTATTAAGTTGGCTGAAAATTAATTAATGCATTAAAATAATTGTAAATTGCAATAAAAGAAAAGTAACTCTAATTAAAGTGTAGAGATAGCAGAACTGGGAATGGGGACCCTCCCTCTATCTGTCCACTCAACCCAAAGTAGTTATACCCCTTGTTGAAATGCTACAACTCCTGACCTATCACTCTCTTTTGCAGATTTCATTTTGCAAAATTTTTATTTTTACTTTAATATTAATAATTTAAAATATTTCTCTAATTTATATTTGGGAAAACAAACAGCAATGAAATAAAATATATTGTATGCACCAATATATATTAGTCATAAGTTAATAATATCAGGCAAAGTTAGGGAAGATGCAAATTTAAGAGGAGCATTTTTATTAGAACATGTTGTGGTTGTAACTAGTAATTTGGGTAAACCATACTTTTAATTATACTAAAAATCACTATTTTTTCTCTTTACTTTTCAATTAAATAATTATTCTTTTATACTTTTATCATTATATTTTCTCTTTACTCTACTCACAACCACTTTTAAAAATATTAAAAAATTTATAAGGGTTGAATTGTGATTCTCCAAATATACATATGAACGGTAAATTTTCTCTCTACAACACTCACAACAATTTACAATCATTCATTAAAATATACGGAACACACTTACATAAATATAGATAACCTACTGTAAATGCTCTTAGGGACAATTAAAATAGGAAGATCTTAAGTTTTAAGTCTCAATATGGGTAAAAATGCTTAAAGTTGAGTCGGGGTTTATTGCAATTATGGGTTTCATGCTAAGAGGTTTGAGGTGTCGTCCTAACCGGGAAATGAATAGCCGGATCTGATTAAAATAACATTTATCATCCGAAACAGAATCGTAAATTTTCCGTTAAAAAAAATAACTAGGTATGAAAAAAAGGTAACTAACTCATTTTGAACTATCAATTTGCAATCAATGTGACTCCTTTATAGTTTCAACAATGTTAGCAAATTTTCCCTCCACAAACTTAGATACCAAATAAACATCTAAGAGCATTCACAGCAGGTTTGGTATATTTATGTGAGTGTAATCCTTAAATTATATGGAATGGTTGTACGTGGTTGTGAGTGAAGAAGAAATAATTGTTACTGTTCAATCTGTAAATTTAAGGAATTATTGTTCAAACCCTTATAATTTTTTAATATTTTTAAAAGTTGTTGTGAGTGTAGGAGAGAGAAAATGTAATGATAAAAGTATAAAAAAATATTATTTAATTAAAAAGATGAGAGAAAGAGTAGTGTTTTTAGTGTAATTATATGGATAAAGATTAAGAATGAACTGTAAATGTTCTAACTTAGATATAAAATAAAATAAAAATCATGTGTACGTACATATTCTAGTTTGTGTTAAATATCATAATCCAAGTCTGATGATGACCAATAATTTTTTATGAACTCAATATGCAGAACTTGTATATAATGATAATAATAAAACGTAGTTGTATAAAATTTGAAAAGCATAAATTGAATATCCGTTATTCATTGACCAACACAAGGACGAAAAAGACGTAGCATTGCAAATGCGTTTTGCTACAATAAAAAGCAAATTGAAGCGCTACAGGTGCTGTTTTGCTCAGAATGAAAGGCCCCCAACCACCCCAACCCCACTCCACCCCACCCCCCAAAATAATAATAATAATAATAAGTTTTGACAATTTAAATATAAAAAGAAGTTGTCAAATGCTAAATTCTCTATTTTGGCTTGTATTTAGCTGTAAGGATTTTAGAACTAAAAAAAAAAATGCGATTTACCTAAATAATTAGTATCATTTTTTTACTAGGCATGGAATGAAATAAATATACACAAAATTGTTTTAGATACTTTTTATTTTCATAGGAAACTAATATTTAGGCTTTGCCTTTAGATAACCAGTGAGGTAGTTTGCCAAAAATCTAGAAAATGATTTCATTCTATAAATGGTAGCGCATTAAATACTTGTACCATGTAGCAAGAAAGAGTGGGACAAGCATGCATCATAAATGGGTTGAGTAAACATCAAAATCTTCTTTTCTCACATTGTTGTTTCCAAATAATATATACATGCATCAAATACTTGTATGCAACAATTAAAGAAAAGCATGGATGTAGTTTTATGATTGTGTTGTTGATCCACAACAATATCGAAGTTAAATCGCACATTATAACCGGATACTTAATTATACAACTCGTAACAAAATTTTGTCTAATAAAGGTACAATAAAAAAATAACATAAAATATATAAATGTTACTCCAACTTCGAGTATATCTACTTTTTATACCTATTTATCGTTGAAAAGTATCTTCGTTTTTTTTTCTAATCATAAATACGAGTATCTACTTAATTTTATGCTCGTGATTTATAAAAAAAATGTGTTTTCTTATCGTCATACGAAAGGCATCCTTAAAATATATATATCTTTGTTTAAATAAATAATAGACAAATCATATGCCATTCTAAAAAAGAAAAGATGCATAAATCGTATGCAAGTATCGATTTTTATATTCGTGTATCTACAAAAACATCAATTATCTACAATAACTAATAAGTTAATATTACAAAATAATAATAGGTGGAAAATAGGTAATTTAATCATTTTCTCTTTAGAATAAAAGTGATTGTACTTTTCACAAACAATGTAGTTGGAACTAAATTCACCGTACGGATAGTGAAACACACTCGATTGCAAGAAACAAATAGCATCCCTGCTGCTATATATTGGAAAATCATAAATCCAACATAGTGGTATTTATATTAAATCTTATTACTTTATTATAATAAATCTTCAACGAAACCCATATCCACGCAAAAATAAAAAGTCAATTGTAGGTCTGCACACAGCATGCTCCTCTTCTTTATACCCCTATCAAGCATTATAACCACCACACCATCATTCATCATCATTCATCACATGGAAGATCAACCAAAGCAGGTTGCAGACTAAAAAAATACTTTTCATAAAAATACTTTCGAAACAGATAAGTTGTTTAAAGTATTACAAACAAAATATTAATATAATACAAGTTAACTCATTTTGGTGGTATTCTGGAATTTAAAGTGAATACCGTATTTATCTACCTTGTTAATATTTATATATAATTAATTAATATGTGATATGAGTATGTATATAGGAGTTATTTATCCAAACAAATAAGTTAATTTTGAAATAAGACTGTATTAATCAGCATTTAAGTTGGTGACATGACAAGAGAAAAGACATTAAAAGTTACTTTTTAATGATGGGATTTTTTAATTTAGAAAATACAAAAGAATATTATTGTATGTAAACATTATTTACTAATTAATTTATATGTTTACTTCCATGCATGATGATGTATACAAACAGTGTGCGTTGTGATTTAATGCGAGAATAGAAAGAGGCGAGAAGATATGATGGAGTAAATTTCAATATTTGATGGGTACAAAGCTAAAAAACAAACATAAAAACAAATTTACTGGAACTTCCGCCTACCGCAATCATGAGATCTAAAGATACACTCAATCACCACCCATGCCCTTCAACCCTACACTTACACATAAATAAATACACATACACACACACAATAAATACAAGGTCCCTTCGATGTTAATTTTAGATATATACAAAACAAAACAAAGTAGATGGATCATTTTGTTATATAACCCCTTTATGTATATGTATCTTGTATTCATGTTTATATGACTTAGTGTTAGTGTTTTCTTTTATTGACAAAGACACACCCACCCTGAAATCTATTTAAAAAATCATTTATCATTTATTTTAAGCGACTCAAACACACATTAATAGGCATAAACATCATACATCACTAGGCCTAACTGCCATCGACTTTTATTTACAGTTGAGTTTGTTTTTTCTTAAACGTTAAGTATTCATATACTATTATCAACTACCTATACCTATAGTTTGCGGTATTTAAACCTCAACCAAAGAATGTTACCACAAAAATTATAGAGAGATCACTTAATACATAATTAAAAATAATAATAATCAGATAAAACTTTTGTACGTAATGTTTTATCTTTGATCATTCAAACTATATTTAGTTAGCCGTACGTACAAATAATAACATACTTCTTATTTTATTCTTCACTAAATACTTATGAAATAACCACCTTCTCGATAACCTAAAAAACCAACATGATTCCTAGTGGAAAAAGACATAATAAACCAAGATTAAAACTATCCGTTAAGGTAAAAGGTAAAAGGTAAAGATGATACGTTTATGTTGTACTACAGTTGGTGTTTGTTTGTAAATGTAAGGAGAAGAGACAGAGACAGAGACATATTAATTACCTTGCGATTTTATCGTCCTTCGCACGCCCTTGATCCTTCCTTCTGCACACAACGCCCAACAATCATTATCATTATTATTTATTATTAGACAAGATTCTATCCACTTGAAGCTAGATTGATCAATTGTTGATCAAATTTCAAAGATTATGATGAAAATCACTTACGGGTATGATAGATTTGTACCTGGTTGTTGAAGATGATGTTGATGATGAGTGTGAGTGTGTGTTGTAGAAACTTAGAAGAAAGCAAAAGGGAATGTATGTGTATATAAGTGTGTGATTTGGTGGAACATGGAACGAAGCACTAGAAAAAGCTCCAATGTGGCTGCTTCCATGGCGGAAATCGATACATTAGAATCATTATTATTGTTATTGTTATTATTATTATTATTATAAAGATTGATAGACTCGAGAAGTTGTTCGCACGAGCATGTGTTGTTTAGCGGTTTTAATTAATCAAAAGGACAAAAAGCAACTTTAATCAGAAACAGAGAGAGATTATTATTATTAAACAAACTCAAAAAAGTGGATTTTGTTTTTGCTTTAGAGCATGCTCTTGTCTTCCCAATGAAAACATCTTTCTCTTTATCAATCTGAATCAAATCTTGCGTCCCATTTTAAAGTCACAAATTGATGCGAGCTGTGGATAAATATAATCATTTCTCCGTCCAATTTCATGATTATGCAACATGATTTCGAAAATATAGCATGATTTTGAACATAATGTTATGATCATGAACATAAAAGCAGAGAGAGATGGATTAAATAAATAAATTGCATAAAGGAAGATGGAGAAAAGTGCGAAAGATTCCTTACATAGAGTTTCGACTTTTTCTCTTTTTTCTTCTGCAACTTGTTTGTGCTTCTTTTGATCTTCGACTTTCTCGTTTAGATGATCATGGGGGGGGGTGTGTTTTTCGAAGTGTGTGAGTGAAAATGGTGAGATGTGTTGTGTAATGGAGAACGATGAGAGTGTAGTATGTGAGTGAGTGTGTGTGTGGGAGAGATAAAGTGGGGACTTTGGAAAGGGGGCTGGTGAGTGTGAAGGCACGGCTTTTGACCACCCTTTATTGAGCAATGGTCGTGAATCAAAATTTTGTGTCCAAAATCAAAATCAAAATCAAATTTAACACAAAACAAAAAAAAATGTAAAGAAAAGTGAAAATTTGATTTGTAAATAAATGGTTCCATAAACATTGTGACGAAGCAAGAGATTCCATCATACCATCAATAAGGTTTAAAAGAAAATGTTTGAGCCACCGGATGATAGATTTTAACATAGTATCAGAGTTTTTTGCTTGATCATATAAGGTTATGTTTTCATAGTATTATACTATTAGAGTTTCTTGCTTGATCTAGTATGGGCTTGTTTTCAAGAGATATCAAGATTAGATTTACACATTACAAACATAGCTATTAAACTAAACTTTGATTAAAAACATAAGCTGAGAAACAAGTTGTGTTTACATAATCATTGGCTTTAAACATAAAATCAAATACTTCACCTATAACACAAACTATCATTGCTATCTAGGATGCCAATCTTAAATTATATCAAGTTATCAAGTCATATCATGCATGCTATCATCTTTATTAATATTTACATATCAAATTGATATTCGTATAAAATTCAGCATTGCTGAATCAGTTCTAGTTTCAACTTTAGAAAAGTAAACTTTAACATAACATATTTTTATATTTTAGAGGGTAATAACTATACACCCAGTCATACTTTACTGTATCTGTCACTTTAGTTATAACTGTCTTTTTTTTTAACAATACTCTATCGTACCTTAGCATGTACTTTAATTGTTGAGCTTATAATAGACATAAAGCTATTGTCAAGTGATTGTACACAAGGTAGGGATCTGTCAGGGGGAACATCGACGATGTAAGCTTCTTAGCTGGTGAGTATGCACAAGGCATGATTTCTATTAGGTGAGTATGCACAGGGCATGACTAGTAGTAAGGATGTAAGAAATGCAAACTTCTTTAGTAGTGATTGCATAACTTCGTACTTTTAGCTTTCACATGTGAACTTTAGTATTTTGGGCTCACTTTGTTTTTCTTTGTTTTCACTTTCATTAACTATGTCATTCCTTAACTCTTTAGCTATATGATAATTGTATTATGCTTTAGCTTTTTATCACATGACACTATGTAACACTTTGATACTTTATCATTAATGGTTACTAATACATTCATTCATATACATTGCCTTTAATTACATAGATGTGAAAGACTCAGTTAAAGAGGTATGGTCCATGGGTTATCAATATTGTCCAAGTCTTTGGTGTTGCGATGGTTATACCTCACTTACAGAGCTTCTCATGTGATTTTGGATAAGTGTCTAGGGTAGTGATGGAACAAGGTTCAATTACAAGGACCTATTAAATGTTAAGGTTCGCGAGACTCGACTTCTACTACTCGATTTCTTTAACAACTTTAACATTAACATTATGATACTATAACAAATCAACAATTGCTTTCTTAGTATTAATATGTAATATTATCATGTAGGAACATCCATGCATAATACTATCAAAAACTATGCATACTATCACAAATGCATCCATGCATATTACTATAAAAAACCCTAATTGTTAATCATAAGTATACAAACTTTAATGTTCTAAAAATCAAACTTTATCAAAATACCATCACACATGCATACTATCAAAAAAATCCATGCATAATTATAACACCTGAAATTTTGTCAAAAACAAAAGAAAAGCAAAGTATCAAGAAGAGAAAAGAAAAGGAGCACAAGTGGAGGGGACCTACGTGTAAAAGTACAAAACCTTATTATTTTAATGTTTAAAAGGCATGGCCGCCCATGCCACTGCCTTTTACACCTTCTGCTTTTTCGACTGGAACAAGAAACAAGAAAGAAGAACAAAGTTACTCTCGGTTATTCAAGAAGAAGAAGCTGAAAATTCGTAGGTAGGTGTTCTTTGTGTTTTTGGTTCGGTTTTGTTGGGTTTTCAACCTTAAAACCGATTTTTATGTGTTCTTTATGCTTGGTTGTGTGTTTTGTTATGTTTTTAGGTGTTTGGACTCGTTGTGCCCTCAAGTTCGGTGGAGTTTTACTTGAAGGCTACATTAGGTGAGTTCTAGATCCCTGATTTTCTTGTTTTAAACATATTTTGGGGCTGAAAATGCATATAAAAGGTTTTACAACTTATATGTATGCTAACCGTATGTATGTTTGTGTATGGTTGATTGTGTTGTATGGTTTTATGCTTATTTTAGGTGCCTTGTAAGTTAGTTATGGGTTGAGAACCAATTAGGATGATGATTTGGGTCTGGACAGTGTAAGTTTCGAACTAAGTATGCTCATGCGCCTGAAATTTGCTTAAAACGCCTATGTCCCTTCTCATGCGCCCAAATAGGGCTCATGCGCCTGGATTTTGGCCCATGCGCCTAAGTGGTAGGCTCATGCGCCTGATACTTAGCCAAAAAGACTAAGTTCCACCCCATGCGCCCCAATAGTGCCCATGCGCCCACTGCCCAAATGTCTAAGTGTACCTCATGCGCCCAAATAGTATCCATGCGCCCAGAAAATTGCTCATACGCCTAAGTGTTAGTTCAGGCGCCTAACTTTCCCATGCGCCCAAGTACTCTTACGCCTACATAGTACTCAGGAGCCTACATAGTGCTCATGCGCCTAAAAGACTTAGAAAATTTTTTGAGATTTTGAGAAATAGAAATTTTAAGGTTTAAGCTCTGGGATGTTTTGTTATATGTGTTTATGTTATGCATGATTATGGCCTGTTCTTATGTTCCATATTACGTATTATTATGTGACTTTACGTGATGTGATTATGCTCGTATATGTAAAGTATTATCATAAATGAAGTGAAAGATTAATGATAACGAAAAGTGGAACATAACGAATGAATGAAAAGTCTTGCAAGCAAAATTTTTAGAGAGGTTTACAACTCATTGAGAGTTGTTAGCTCAACTGCGTGTTATATAATGTGCGATTTAACCCATGAGGGTTCACACACAGGAGGTTCAGTCTTTGTGATTGATCGAGACGTGCGAAAACGGGATCCTTGTCGCTTGACCCCAAAAGGTGGTTGCTTCGTGCACAATGATGGGGCATAGCTTATGACAGGATCTGGATAGAAGTGAAAGATAATGAAAAAGTATGAAACGAACGAATACGTGTGATAATGGAAGATAATAAGGTTATACCTTGATGTATGTACGACGAATGCTCATGAACGAAAGTAAAGGACGTATTTTAAGGAAAAGGATATTTTATTATGAACAAGGTACTTTAATGCTTTTAAAACTAGAACTCACTCAACAACGCTGACTTTTATGCATTTTCAGTTGGCAGGTAACAGTTGCTGAGGATGGCACACGAGAAAAGTTACTTGGCGGGCAAGACTGCATCCATTCGTGCATGTTAATTATGTTGTTTTATAATGCAACTAAACATTTCTTTTGTAACTCCTATTATACATTGTTGTATTATTTGGCAACATTAAATATTAATGCAATGAATGGATTTTGAAAATTTTAAATCCGCTGCGATGTTTTACGATATGTATATGTTTTTATATAATTAATGCTATGATTGACCAACTGTGGGGTTTTCGGGAACGGGGCCTTACAATAATACTATGTTAATCATAATAACATTCATGCATATTACTATCAAAAACCCTAATTGTTAATCATAAATATACAAACTTTAATGTTCAAAAGCTATCAAACTTTATCAAAATATCATCACACATGCATACTAGCCTCAAATTAGTAATACATGTATAAAGTATGAGGATCTAGAACTCACCTTTGATGAACACTTGATTAAAACTTAATACTGGATGTTCTTCACATCAAGATTGTAAGTCCCTATTTCTAGGAGACCTCACGGGTGAATTTGAACATGATGAACATAATTCATTAACCCAACTTTATTTAGTTTAAGCAATGGCAATTAAAAACATAGTCTTTAATCAAATTCATTACATTATAATCTGAAAACCTTAAAGAAACATGATAATTAAGCTAGGGTGTAGGTTCTGGATTCCAGGCTATATAACCTTGAGATCCATGCTAAGTGAAGCATCTTGCAGGACCGGTGCAGGGGAGCAATGCAACAATTTCACAAGGTTAGAGAGAAACAAGCAAGAAGACTTAACAGATTAAATAGGGATCCGGCTTATGAAATAAAGAACAAATGTAAAGAACACAAGCAGAACACAAGTATTTGGTTTTCAAGAATGATGTATATTTCTCTCAAGTGTTTTACAATTGTTACAAGTCTTAGTTCTAAGGACTAGTACCTGTGATACTTTATACTACATCCTATAGCTGGCCATACTTTGAAGGCCAGCTGGAACACTAATCTAGACAACAAGATCAATGTAAAGTCAAAAGGCAGATTGCCTTTTGACTAGTGACTCTGGCATGCCATAGCTCATATCCTTATCTATTACAAAAAGAATAAAAGTACAAAGTAGAAAGTTACAAACCCTAAGACCTTAATCTACAGTTGATAAAAGTATGGAGTTATCACTAACTTGTATAAGTTGGTGAGTCTTCAGAGATGGCAGCAGAAAGTTGTTTAGCTTTTGTCAAAAGCATATCAGATAAAGCATGTCTTCTCTGTCTTCAGAAAAAATCAGTCTCTTGGCTTCAGAAGACTTTGTCTTGAAGCTTCAGAAGACTTCATCTTTGGCTTCAGAAGAAACGGTCTTTTGGCTTTGAAAGATTTGACACTTAGAAAATTTCTTAGTGCTTTTGTCAAATCTTCCGAAGTAACTTTTCTTTTACTTCAGTATGCATGCTGAGAGCTCTTTGGTTGCATCATCCTCTAAGATTAACTCTTAGGCTGATGATTAACTCTTACACATCTGTATTCATCTTTTGTAACACACAAAATTATAGGTTAAATAATGAAAAAAATAAAAGAGGGGGTGGGTGGGCTATGAATTTAAATAAAAGAACAAGGACGAAACTTGGTACTAAAGATATTTAAAACCCAAAAGATCCCTATAAAAGAAAAGGGAGTCGACCATTTTTCTTTTATTCTTAGGAGAAAAGTTTTTCAAAAGAGGCTAGATAGAGAAACTTATGATTCTAGAGGGAGAAAGTGAAGAACAAGTAAAAGGATTTTGATTCCTATCCTTCTTGGGTTTAGGGTTTATTCGATGTTTATTAAAATATGAGTTCTAGATCCTTTTTTACATGATTTATACTGTTTTAGGGCTAGTATACATACGTATGAATATAATTTTAAAGTATGACGAATCTTGATGGTAAAGTTTTATTTTTATTATTTTGTTACATATGCATGTATGAATGAGGTGCTCATTATATAAAATCCTAGTATCATACGCTATATCCAAGAATCTTGCTAAGTTCAGTAAGATGAAAGTTTAAGGATATATAATGGATTAAAGTACTCATGTATAGATGTAAAAAGCCCATGCGTAGATGTTGTCATGCTCAAATAAATGATTGTCCATGGGCAAATAACTCATGCGCAAATGATATGGTCCGTAGATGGGAAGACTCATGCGTACATAGATAGCCATGTGCAAGCTCACCCGTAAAGGTGTTATGCCACATACACACTCACCCGCTAAAGGATTTTTACCAAGTGTTAACTCATTGGACCGGAGTTTGATAGTTTATTCAATAAGTTTTTCAACCTAATCATATGCCATCTGTTCAATCAACACCTGTTCATCATCAATCACACTAAGCTTATGTTGCTATGTCAAAACCAACCATTTAATCACCAACTCAAATTGTATAGATTACTGAAGAGCATCTAATCTTGTTTGCATCATTCTTATTTAGTTATGAGGCATTTATGGTTGGAAGACTTACATCTCCACATGTTATGATTAATCCCGATGATGTTGATGAATCAGACAAAATATTCGATGATAATGGCTGTTTATCAAGGTAATAATTTTATGAAGATGATAGGAAGAAAATCATTTAGCATTGGAGAAAATAGAAAAATTGGATTTGATAAGTCTTCACTTTGATGTTACTATTACGACAAGTCAAGTCACTTTACCTGATGGCAAGAAATGGTTAATGTTGAGTGTGAATCGACAGACAACACTTTTTCTTCTTCTGCTTCTGGGAACAAAACTTTAGTATCTTAAGTGAGGTGAGAATATGACTGGTCTGAAAAAATACAGGTTTTGGAGATGAAGATAAAAAATGCTTTGCTTGCTGAAGTAGTTGCTAAAAAGCCTAAGGATAAAGAGCTTAGTTTAATACGTAAGTTTGTAGATAAGGAGCTTCCGAATGATATTTGTGCAGGATCTGATGGATGCTAAAGACGTAAATGTTGGTGACAACATTGAAAATCCGTTTAAAACTTATAAAGCTTTGATGGCAGAAATTGCTAAGCATGCACCAAAAACTTTTGCATTATTAAATGTTGTAACTTTTGCCCTTAATCTTGCATAGATAAAGTGAGTATTGGTAATGAATCCAATTCATGCCAACCTATTAGTGGGTATCTATGATTAAGAGATTCTTTTATGACTCCGTTGGTATAGATAAATCCTAACTTATTGCTAAGGGATTCACTAAAAAGGGTATTGATTACATTATGACATTCATCCTAGGTGTCAGGCTAACCAGGTTGGTTTTGTTTGCCATATGCGGAAAGTTGACTTCATTAACTTAATTCTTTATGAAGATTTAAGAATATGTGTATGGTTTAGTTTTTTTTTGGCTTTTTTAACCTAAGTCCTTATTCACACATGCTTGCTAAAAAGGCTATGTTTGGTTTCAAACAGACACCTACATCTTGGTTTTTCAAGCTATCTAGAACTCTCATTAAAATTTGGTTTGCTTAATGTGTCTAATACATCCTTGTTTTAAATTTTCAACATTCCATTTCTTGCTATGTTCTTGTATATGTTGATGATGCTATTATACGAGGAACATATTAGCATTTTTAGCTGATCTGATTGGATGCTTACATACTTGGTTTGTGCTAAAGGATTTGGGTACATTGATTTATTTTAAAGATAAATACCACCTTCTTGAATGATGTTCTTCATCTTTCCCATCGATAGTTACTAATGCAGGACCGTTTAAGGGAGGTCAATATAATCAGTTTCACAATGAGGAGAGATTTAAAACACTTAACATTTCAAATGGGGAACCGGGTTTGAGAGTGATGATACTAAGAACACAAGTAAGTAGTGAGACAGAACTAAGAACAAGAACAGATAAGTATGGTTTTTCAAAGATGTTGTATATTGCTCTCAAGTTCTATTATAATTATGACAAACATATTAGAATTACAAGGACCTGAGACATTTTATACTACATCCCACAACCGTCAATACTTAGAAAGACAGCTGGAAACACTAATCTAGACAAAAAGATCAACGTGGAGTCAAAAGACAGATTACCTTTTGACTAGTGACTATGACATGCCATAGCTCACATTCTTTTCTAATATAAAAAGGTTTACAGGTACAATTGTAGGAAGTTACAGGCAAAGACCTTAATCTACAGTTTATAAAAGCATGGACTTTTCACCAACTCATGCAAGTTGGTGAGTCTTCAGAGTTGTAGCGGAAAGTGTGTCAGCTTTATGTAAAGTAGATCAGAGAAAGCATGTCTTCTCTGTCTTCGGAAGAAATCAGTCTTCACAGCAAATTAGCTTCGGAAGACTTTGTCTCTGAAGCTTCGGAAGACTTCATCTTTGGCTTCGGAAGATTTGGACTTTGGCTTCGGAAGATTTTACACTTAGAGTATTTTTTTTTCTATGAAGAGTGTAAAACTTCCGAAGCAACTTCTGCCTTGTACGTCCAGTGCATGCATGCAGGAAGACTCTTGGTTGTTTTGGCTTCTTTGGTTGCATCAGCCTTATAATCTTCTGATATTACCTTACAAACTCCCCCTAGGCTGATGCTACCAACTCAGAGAAGTTCTTCAGATGTTGACAATCTTTATTAGGATCAAGACCATGCCTCTCTTCATCATATGGCCACGATCCCTCAGACTTTCATAGTAGCTTCTCATGTCATAGAGATCATGTAGAGAAAGATCAAGCATGTCTTGCCAGAAGTAGACATATTGACCTCCTTGATCTCTGATGACATACCATCTGTCCAGATTAGCAGCAAAACTTTAGGACAAGATTGGTCTTCCAATTGCAAGAGCCTCTACTTGAATAGGATTTGGTTGAGCAGCCTCATCATGCACTACCTCAGGATGCTTTGACTCATCCTGAGGTGTAGAGGTGGATGCCTTTGTCTTCTTCTTCTTTGAAACACTTTTCCTGGCCATCCTTTTCCTCCTCTTTGAAGTCTTTAACTGAGAGGACTGGTCTTCAGCACCAAATTGCCCTGTTGTGTCTCTCTTAGTTGGGTTCTCTTCTCTCACAGGTTCAAAAGGAGAGAGAAGAGGACCCTGCTGTGGATCAGAAGACAAAGTTGGCTGAGATGCAGCTCTAGGTTCAGGTTGTGTTGTCTCAGGGGGTTTAACCTTCACCTCAACTTCAGGTTGAGCTGGACTTGGTGGAGAATGCAAGTCAACAAGCTCTCCCTTTTTAATCTTTTGCTTGATCACTCTGATATGCTCATCCATAGTGGATAGAGACATAGGATCAAGCCTCCTTCCGGAGAATCCACACAGCTTCAAGAAGCTCATCATCCTTTTTCTGTCATCAGACTTGTTTTGGCTTTTGTGGATGATGGCTCTTGACTCTGCAGCTTCTTCCCTTAACTTTCTCTTAGCAGCTTTTCTTTCTTTTATAGCTTGTTCCTCTAGTTGCTTGAGATATTCAAATCCAGTATACTCAAATGATAAGGGAAGAAGTACAGATGTCTAATAGAGTCTTGTGGCACTCAGGTAGTTGATCATGTTCATCCTTTCAGCTTCCTTGTCTACCTGAGGTTATGCAGTTGCCACAGTCTCTTCCTCAGGACTTTCTTGAACTGGGGAGAGGACAGAAGCATGTTTGTAAAGCCTTTTCAGTCTTATTTTTTCCTTGATCTTGAGTAGCAATGCTGCATCCTCTGCCTCCTTCCTCTCTTTTGACAAAATATTGTCAGCCAGTTCATTCAACTCATCCAAGGGGAGAGATATGAGTTCATCAATGTTATAGTTCCTAGTCCCCAGGTAGTTTAGCCTGGCTGCCCTCAACTCATCATCTTGAGTGTTTGGCCTGGGGGCAGCCCGAATAGCAGCTTCCATGAAGCCTGGAGACCCTGTTGAACTCTCTCCCCTTAGCTTCCTCTTCCTCTTTCTCTTCTCCTCCTCTATCTCCTCAAAGGTCATCTTCCTCTTCCCTTTGTCATGCATATGCCTCGGTGACTCAGGATGGAGAGAGCTTTGGCCTTCATTGCTTGGTTTAGCAGTCAAGCTCTGGCCAGAGAGAGGTTATGAAGCACCTTCACCAGCTGGTGCCTCCCTGAGGGTACTGGGTGCTGAAGGAGATCCTGTCTCATGGTTCATAGGTTCAACTTCTGGCTTTTAGTCAAGGCTTCCCCTTTGAAGCTAATCTTAGGATCCACCTCAACATCCAGTTGACCAAAAACCTCACTTGCTAACCTCTATCTATATAATCTTGATCTCATCTTGAACTCTTCTTGCACCATTCCTTGAATCCAATCTATTAATCTTTCAGCTTGTCTATTTTGACTTGGGTTGACAAGTGGAAGATCAACCAGATGGATGCACTCATAGAAACTCAGGTTTGAAAAATTGAAGATTTCATGTTGACCCTGAGCTCTAGAGATAACAAGAGCCTTCTTTGTGTGTCGTACCTCCATCCTATGACTGGGTTCTTAGAGTGAAGAGATGGGGTAGGCAAGGCTCTAGGTATACCCTCCTCAAACAGGGTATGTATGAGTGAGTCCACATCAATGTGGACTTGGGCAAGTAAGTACATATTTATGTAGACTTGAGGAGGTTGCTGAGTATGGACTAGTGCAAGTGAAGGTGGTGAATCCTCAAAGTCCATACTCTATGAAGAACTCCCAGGTTCTGTGACAGTGAATCCTCAAAGTCCATACTCTGTGAAGAACTCCCAGGTTCTGTGACTGTTCTGACTTTCTTCCCCTTTTTGGTAGCATCACCTTCTTGCATAAGTGAGCTACGGGTTGAGTCTGTCATATTCACAGGTTCTTATGAACCTGGTTGAGTTCTTCGGAGTGGTCTCTCAGCTAACTTGCCCTTGAGATCACTGATCTCAAGTTGCTGGTCATTGATAGTCACCTGAGATCCCAGGTGACTAATCTTAGAGACTAAATTGGTGTAGGTTTTAGTTAGTTTGTGCACCTTTAGTTTTAGACTCCCCTCATCTTTATCATAAGAATCATGGGGGGGTGAGAGAATAGGACCAAAGTCTTCTTCCTCATCACCAGCACTTTGTTCTTGGCTGCTGGATTTACCCTGCATCATGACAACTTCAAGAGAAGTGTCAAGAGGCTGGGTTGCCATGGTTGAGGTCTGAATGATGTAATCACTTGCTGAAGTGAGAGCCTCTTCCATATGGACCTCCTAAACAAGTTTAGGGAGATCCACCTCAGTAGTGGGTAGATGATGTGGGCTAGACATGGGTGAGACAGGAGTACTCATCTCTCCTTGAGTAAGGGTGAAGTAGAGAGACTCATGGTACTTACTGAAGCCCATGTCTTCATCATCATAGAAGTCAAGGCTGGGAATTGGGTGGTTTAAATCAAGTGATTGGGGATGGTAACTGTCCCCTGAAGGTTGTTCACTAGAGTTTTGAGACTCTGAGTGAAGGCTTAAGGCTTGAGGGGTTGTGAGCTCATCAGACTGAGCATGAGGAACCTCAGCACTAATCATTTGAGAGATGGGAGTGGTTTGATCCTCAGGGGAAGTGGGAGCTCGAATTTCCACTTCCTCCTGCATGGGTGAGGATATGGGGCTTGCATAAGCTGAGTAGCATGTGCAGGGGTTCGTTTGGATTTTCTTTGGTAGGTGAAGGTTATTGTAGGCTGTATTGGTGGTTGGGAAGTAGAATGTGTGGGTTCAACACTAGCAGGTGCTGTAGGTTGTCACCTTGAGCAAGGAGCTTTAACATTTTTAGGACTAGGGCTGTTTCTACCCCCGAGAAGCCAACAGTTGGCTTCCTCATGGTTTTGAAGATGCTGGGCTTCATCTGTCCCAGTTTTAGAATATTACCTGTTCCCCTCAACTGTGTGCCCAGTTCACAATTGAGAATGTGCTGGACATATCTAGGGAACATGTAATACTCTAGGGAGTCTAAGTTAACAAGAAAATTGGTATATACAAATTCTGAATACCTGAACTTGACCCCCTGAACCATCCTATGGACTATGAAGGAGAGGTCTTCTGGAATCTGGTCCCATCCTTCATGCTAGTTGGATAAGCTGTGTATGACAACATGGAGGAGGTACTTCCATTGAGAGGAGACCTTCCCCTTCCTGAAGGTCTTGACTGAGAAGTCACCTTCATAGCCTATCTGCTCAAAGGAGTGGTTAACAGCAGCTTTGGGAAAGAACAAATCACCTTCTTCATCATCCAGCTGAAGATGAGTGTTTATGGCGGCCGGAGTGATAAAGATTGTCCTCCCCTACACTATGGCAGATAGTGCCTTCTCCCCATCCATGGTGACCTCTTGGAAGGTCCTACAAAATTCCAAAGTTGATCTTCAAAGAGTGAAGGATCAATGGTGAGGGAGGTGAAGTAGTTTGACAAAGAAAGAAATCGGCAAACCTCTGAGAAACCTGGATCTTTCTCAGAATCTAACAGCGCAACTTGATTATGTTTCCTGTGAAGATGCATGGAAAAATCGGATTGGTTTCTGCGGTCAAGGTTGGCCATTTTGATATAGCTTTTTGGTGAAGGAAGATAAGAACAAAGAGCGGTTTGTGGGTGAATTTAGGTCAAAGAATTTGTGGATGAAGAAGATAGTGAGAAGAGGGGAAATAGTTGAGAATATATATAAAATGGATTTGAGAGAAAGTTAATGCAAAAGGATAAACTTTGAAATCCGAAAGTAGGTTCCACCTCTGAAAAAGTGCCCAAAAAGGTAGTTTTCTTGGAAGTTGAAAATCTCCAGAAGGTAATTTTGTCTTTGGAAGCTTTTAGAAAAAAGCTTCCAAAGCCAATTTGGCTTCGGAAGATATTCTTAGGAGTTGTGAAAATTTGGCTTCGGAAGAAAAATACTTAAAGAATTTTTTTTTCTTCCGACACATATTTGGTTTTGGAAGATATTAAGACTTGGGAGTTTTATTCTAAAGAGAATAATTCTTCGGAGACTTAATTGCTTTCGGAAGATATTTGTCCTTCAAATACATGTAAGTACTTAGAAGCATATTTAAGCTTTGGAAGATATTCTCAGAAGTTCTTCCAAAGGAAAATTTCTTATAAGTAGTTAGTTGATTTGAAGACATAATTTTCTTTCGAAGACAATTTGAAATCTTCCGAAAGAAAATATGTTTGAAAAATTTTAAAAAATCTAAGAAATATCTTTTAAAAGATTTTCTTCCAAAATAACTGGGCTTATGATGGTGATAAAATAGAAAACTTAGGACACACAGGTTTTAGAAATAAAGTTGATTTAAGTTTTAAGAAAAACTACTCAAAGTTAATCATCCCAATAGCTGATACAAGATATTTGAATCTCTGTTCATCAAAAGCCTTAGTGAACAGATCAGCATATTGTTCATTTGTGTTAACTTTGACTAGTTTGATTAATCCCTTCTCAAAGTTATCTCTAATCAAATGATACCTGATGTTGATGTGTTTGGTCCTTGAGTGCTGCACAAGATACCCTGTAATAGAGATAGCACTGTTGTTGTCTATATGGATGGGAGTCTCTTTGAAGTTGAATCCGTAGTCCAGCATCTGATTCTGAATTCAAAGCACCTGAGCACAGCAGCTTGCAGCAACAATGTATTTAGTTTCAGTAGTTGATGCAGACACACAGGATTGTTTCTTGCATTGCCAAGAGACTATCCTTCCACCAAGGAATTGACATCCCCCAGATGTAGACTTTGCAGTCATGTTGCAACCACCGTAGTCACTATCTGTATAAGCATACGGATTGAAGTTAGAATTCTTTAGATACCAAAGGCCTAGCTTGGGAGCATCTTTGAGATATCTAAGAATCCTCTTGACAGTAACTAGGTGTGACATCTTGGGGTTGCCTTGAGATCTTGCATAAATACATGTAGCAAACATGATATCAGGCTTGCTGGCTGTGAGATACATAAGAGACCCAATCATAGCCCAGTAGAGATGTTCATCCACACACTCCCCCTCAAGATCAGGTCCAAGGGAGTGGTTTTTGGCTATGGGTGTCTTTACAACCTTACAATCAGTCATGTTGAATTGTGTAAGTATGTCTTGTACATACTTTGACTGACTTATGAAGATGCCATTGTCAACTTGCTTCACTTTAATACCTAGAAAGAAATTGACTTCTCCCATGGCACTCATTTCAAATCTATTCTTTATCAGCCTCTCAAAGTCTTTGTAGAGCTTTGAATTAGTTGACCCAAAGATAATGTTATATACGTATACTTGAACCAGCATTAAGTCATTCCCTGTTCCTTTGATGAAGAGAGTCCCATCTATAGTACCCCTCTTGTACCCATGTTGATAGAGATACTGAGATAGTGTCTCATACCACTTTCTTGGAGCTTGGTACAGCCCATAAAGAGCTTTATCAAGCTTGCAGACATAATCAGGATGATCTGGGTCTGCAAAGCCAGGTGGTTGTTTGACATGCACCTCTTCATCAATCACCCTATACAGAAAAGCACATTTGACATCAAGTTGGTAGACCTTGAAATCCTTGGATGCAGCAAAAGATAGGAATATTCTTATAGCTTCAAGTCTTGCAACAGGAGCAAAAATATCTGTGTAGTCAATTCCCTCTTCTTGTGTGTACCCTTGAACAACTAGTCTTGCCTTATTCTTGATGACAAGTCCTCTATCATCCTTCTTGTTTCTAAAAACCCACTTGGTTCCTATGGTAGTCTTCCCTTAAGGAAGAGGACATAGGTTCCAAACCTTTTGTCTTTTGAATTGAAGCAGTTCCTCTTGCATTGCTTCAACCCAACTTCCATCCTTCAAAGCCTCATCAACTTTCTTTGGTTCTACCTGGGATAAGAAGCAAGAGTATAGACAAACATTTTTTTCATGGGTTTGTCCTCTTGTTCTCATCCCTGTGTCAATATTTCCAATGATGTTTATGGTGGGGTATGACTTGTGGATCCTGAGTTGAGGGATCATACAAGTTGATTGGAAAGATCTAAATTAGGGAAATTCAGATCTGGCAATGGAGTATCACCCACCACATCAGCACACTTATCAAGATAAACTTGCTCCAATAAGAGTATGACATCATTTATGTTGTCTTCTATGGAGTGGTTATCAGCATCAAGAAATTCTTGATCACTGCACCACCTTCATTTCCTCCTACATTTGAAGCTCCTTCACCTGAGTTATGAGCCTCTGAGCTGGAATTTGTAGGCATCTTAGATGTATCAGCTGAATTTGTCATGTTGGTACTGATAGGATCTTCACTTGTAGGGTTAGTTACCACTGGAGCTGAGGTAGAATGCTTGTTTGGTCTTCTCAGCTAAAATCTTGGGTCAGGATCTCCTGTTGATAAGTTACCTGTAGATCCTAAAACATTCTCACAAGATTTGTTAAAATAGTTGGTAACTAAATCAAGATCAAATAGCCAATCCAGACCAGAACCTTTCACACTGGGAGTATGCTCATTGAAGGTCATATTGGCTGACTCCTTAACTACTCTAGTTCTGAGATTGTATACTCTATAAGCCTTAGCTTGCAAAGAGTATCCAATAAAATGTCCATCATCTGATTTCTCAGCAAAGTTGGCTACCTGATCTTTGGTATTCAAGATGGTGCAGGGACATCCAAATGACTTGAGGAAACCAATGAATGGTCTCCTTTTATGCCACAACTCATAAGGAGTCTTACCATGAGTCTTAACTACTAAAACTCTGTTCTGCACATAGCAGGCTGTGTTAATAGCCTCTGCCCAGAAGGTGATAGGTAGTTTAAAGTTAGAAAACATGGTTCTTGCAGCCTCAATAAGTGTCATGTTTCTCCTCTCAGCAACACCATTTTGCTAAGGAGTCCTGGAAGCACTATATTGTCTTGTAATACCCTTTTCATCACAAAATGTATCAATGATTTGGTTCTTAAATTCTGTACCTTGATCATATCTTATGGTCTTGACCTTGTGATTAGATTGATTCTTAATTTTTAGAATGAAGTTATTCAAGATCTCAGGAGTCTCATCCTTAGTTCTAAGGAAAAAGACCCAAGTGAATCTTGTGAAATCATCTATGATCACTAAACAATATGAGGTCCTTCCTAAACTCATTACACAAGAGGGGCCAAAGAGATCCATATGTAATAAGTATAGGGAGTAGTGATAGAGTTCCTTTCCTTTGGCTTATGAGACACTTTGTGTTGCTTCCCTTTCAGGCATGCAACACAGTGGTCATCACTTGTAAACTCTTTCTTTGGCATTCCAGTTACCAAATCATTATTAATCAATTTATTCATGTGCTTAAAGTTTACATGGCATATTCTTTTATGCTCGAGGAAAGACTCATCACTATTTGCTTTAGACAGAAAGCGAGAAACGTCTCTTGAGGGAGATGTTTCCTGCAAGTCCATCTGGTACATGTTCCCTTTCTGGGGGCTCTGAGCAGGATATGCTCTTGAGGAATGATCACCCCGGGCTTGAGAACAATGCACTCATGCTAAGTAAAGAGCATGTTGTGTCTCTGATCACAAAATTAGGATACACTTAGTAGATTGTACCCAAGCTCTTTAATAAAATTTACCTTTTCAACGGTGAGCATACCATTTGTGACCATGCCCCTTCCTGTGATGTAACCACTAGCATCTCCTCCTAAAGCAACTGGTTCTTCATCAATTTTCTCAAAATTTTGAAGCAGAGAACCATTGCCAGTCATGTTCCTGGAACAACCACTATCAGTGATCCATACATTTCCCTTAGTCTTTAGCTATTCCTGCACAAAAAAGAAGCGGTTAGTTACACTTGGAAACCCAAGCCACATTGGTCTTGGGATTTTCAAAGTGATCTAAAGACAATGTAATAGTAGCTGATCCTATATTCAAGCTTTGAGGATCATTAGTTACTGTTGATGAAGAACTTTTAGTCACTAGGTCTTTCTTCATCTTCCACACCATCTTCGGAAGATTGGACTTGACCTTCAACACCTCAGAAGTTTTAACAACTTCTAAAGTTTTGGAGACTGGACCTTTGGAAGATCTTGCTTTCACTGCAGCAGGCTTCAGTACTTCGGAAGCATTCCTTTCTTCCGAGACCAAATTTTCATCCGAAGGCAAGTTTTCACTTGTCTTCTTTTTCCATTTGGAGTTTCCGAAGGAAACAGATGTTCCTTCCGAAGCTAGCTTCTCCTTCTTCTTCATAGAAGTTTTCTCTTAGATCATATGGATAGTACTTTTAGGATTGTAGATGCAATCCTTAGCCAGATGAGAAGTACTACAGCACATGATGCAGTCCATTTGCTTCCTTCTGAGTGTCTTCTTCTGAGAGCAAGACTGAACTTGATCACTTTCCATCTCCATCTTCATCTTCACAGATGATGCAGCAAGCTTCTTAGGGACAGGCTTGCTCTTGGAGCTGGATGGTTCAGGCTGTGTAGCAGTGGTACACAGCTGACCAGCCTTCTTCTCCTTGCTGGAATAATTTGGAAATAAACTAGAACTCCTGGTACTAGAGTTCATAGTTGAGTCTTCAGCCTTCACCATTTCAAACCCTGCAGAGACAAACACTTGTTTCTGCTTAGAGTTGAAGGTGGCCTTGATTTCTTGAGCCTTCTTTGCCTTTATCTTGGTGCTCCTGATCAAGTTCTTCCTTTGAGACTTAGTCATCCCAGATTCTTTTCTCTCCTCAGGAGAATAGTGACCCTTATTACGATGATCTTCTTTCCTCCTCTCAGAATCATCCTTCACTATCTCCTCTTCATCCTCTTTAACAATGGGGTCTATAAGGGGAAGCTCATATTCACAAGTTCCATACCTTTGAGATCTTACAGACAATAGAGTGTGTGGAGGAGCTATCTCAGTAGAACCCAGTCCATGCTTATTTTGATAACAAACTTGTGTATGCAGAGATAAGGATATCATATTCTTGAAGGTCTTTTCTTAAAGAACAAGTTTTCCTACCCGGGCTTTGCTGATCACAAGCTCAGCCTGGCATTCAGTTAACTTAATGATGTGATCTTTAATCTAAGTCCTGTAGTTGGTGTGTTCATGCTTTAGAGTTGAAATGATTTTCTCTAAATCTTCTATTTTCAGTTTGTAATCATTTTCAGCTCTTTTGAAATCAGCTTTTAAGATATTTAAGGACTCAAGATCAGATCTCATCTCTAAGTTATAGGACCTATATTTATTGACTTAAGCAATACATTCAGGTGTATAGAGATGTTCCAATACCTTGGCTTCATCATGATCTACCATAAGTGCTTGGTTTGGAGCTGCATCCTCCACCTGAAAGCTCCAATCAAAGCCTCCTTCTTTAACAACAACTGCAGCTTGCTGCTTGGGCTTCTCATTCTGGTGAGCTCCTTTAGAGTAGTTTGACCTGGCTTGTGATTGGCCACCATTTGACTTTGGTGCCTTGCACTCTCTGGCAAAGTGTCCCATTTGGTTATAGTTGTAACACTTCACCTTGCCTTTGTCCAGCCCAAACTTTCCACTAGATATATTACTAGGAAACTTCCTCCCAGTCCTCTTGTAGAACTTCTTAGCCCTGTGAGTGAGAAGAGCCATCAGCTAGACTATTTACATATACTCCAGATCATCTGGATGGATACAGTCTAGGTCTTCAAGAGTGAAGAGAAAGTTGCCTGAACTTTCATCAGAAGACACAAAAGCTTTGTAACACTCTAGGCAAATCCCATATCGCTGTGGATAGGAGAGATTCCTGGTTCATAAGGAATGTCCTGCATCTAATATCACCAACACGTTTTGGGCGTATTGGCCGTGGATGAGAGAAGAACTCCATAGTTAAGCATCTCAGTTGGCAGCAATCCAGGGATGGCTGACCGGACCGGACCGATGTGCCAGCGAGGACATTGGGCTCCGTAAAGGGGGTGGAGATGTAATTCACACATCGGTTGAGGAGGAGAATGAAACCCTCCTTATAAGGGGGTGGAAACCTCCTCTACCAAGATGCGTTTTGCCTGGGCGAGCAACTCGTCGGGTGAAAACAAAACCGTGAGTTTCTGGATAGGCAACCCATCGGGGGCGAAACAGACAATATCTTGGTACAATTTACATGGGTTGTTACAATGGTATCAAAGCCACTCCTGTGCCGTTCAGGATGGTGGGGCAAACCTCATCAAGAATGATGAGTCCCCGGGGGTGTTCAGAGGGACACCTTAGGCCAATCCCCCATCCATAGATGGGATGGTGGGGCAAATGTCATCAAGGACGATGAGTCCAAAAGGGGGGGTGTTTGTAACACTCTAGGCGAATCCCATATCGGCCGTGGACAGGAGAGATTCCTGGTTCATAAGGAATGTCCTGCCTCTAATATCACCAACGTATTTTGGGCGTATTGGCTGTGGATGAGAGGAGAACTTCACAGTTAAGCGTGTTCAGGTGGCAGCAATCCAGGGATGGGTGACCTCCCTGGGAAGTTTTCACCCGAGCAACCAAAAGCAAATCCGTGAGCTCCTCGTGGGCAAAGCAGACAATATTGGTGGTGTGAGGGGCCGAATGTTACAAGCTTGTGAAGTGCTTGTCTCCTGGAATAGGCTTCCAGGGATGTAGCTCTCACTTGGTGTCTTCGGGAAGGTGATGAAAGGACCCTTTTATGAATTGTCAGGGTAGCAGATAAGATGATGTTGTGGTTCTCTGCTATCCTTTCAACCACATGAAGGGCTAAACTCTGTTGATTATTGGCGTTACCAGATGGATTTTGCATGTTCATCTCCATCTGGTAGCCACTGAGGATATGTTGGACTCAATAATTGCATTGAAGGATAATGCTTGCCATAATCAAACATAATGTGTTCTAACATTGAAACAATCATTAACTAACACATTAGTATCATTAACACTCATAACATACACTAATATTCCTTAAATTTCTTTTTCAGGTTTGTAGATAAAAAGGGATTTTTGCTAAGCGTTGGCAGCGGATGAAGACCTTCAACAGCAGATGAACAAGAGTCTGCAGCGGATGAAGAAAAGCTTCCAAGTGTCTGCAGCGGATGAACAAGCATACACAGTGGATCACTAGTCCACAGCTGATGAACTGTCCACAACGGATGAACACTCCACAGCGGATGTTCATCCACAGCGGATGAACACTCCACAGCGGACAACATACAAAGCAAACACACACAAGTGTTCACAGCGGACAGCATCCTAGACACAGCGGAAAGCTTATCAATTATCCACAGCGGACAGCTTATAGACTTAGGATTATTTATGTAATTTTCGTTTACGTAAGGGTAGTTCAGTAATTGTATATAGCTCTGTGTATAGGCTATAAATAGCATACTGCCCTAATCCTTTGTAAGCTTTTGAACAATCAATACAATCAAACAGTTATCATCATACAAGCATACAATCACTAGCAATCACACTGATATCATACCATTAATTATGGGTTTCCGCACCATGATTATTGTTGTTGAATACAAGTATAACAATCTATTGTTATATTTTGTTTGAGAGATTTGAAAAGATCATTGGGAGGAATCAACCTGTTTATGTTCTTCATTGTTTGTCTAAAGTTCATAAACATCACACTATTGGGTTGATTTCATCAAGTGGTATCAGAGCCTTGGCTCAAAGCATACACTGATTTTCGATCCTCTCATTCAACAATATGATATCTGTGGTTCATTAGCTTCAAAACATACATTTCGAGCTGAATATCATCACAAACACCATCTTCTACACCAAACATTCATCAAATGCTTAAAACATGATTTGTTAATCTGTTTTTGTGCATTGCGAAGAAGATTCTATATGTTTAAAGCTCAAAACATCATTCATACACGAATTTCAAACGTGTTCATCACAAAACTCTTTAAACCTCGTCGGTTTCTAAGGGTTTTCGAATAAAACAGTACCCGGTTATTGTTCTATCGAGTTTTCATAAAACAAACACTCATTTAAATACTTTGAATCTGTTCATTGTATTTAAACATCATATTTGAGTTGTTTTTCACTCAAAACAGGCGATTAATCTTCTACAAACAACAAACCGATTGTTGTTTTGTTCAAGTTCTCATAGCCGCCAACAAACCCTAGGATAAACCCTAGTTTTTGTTCATACATATCCTTTAAAAATCTATTTTTGTTGGTTTATCATCAAAATCAAAGAGGAAACATAATCTTCTTTGAATTTTCTGAAAAAGTTACTTTTTGATCCAAAAAGTTAACTTTTAAAAACATTTTCTGTGTTTCTAGGGTTTTGACTTTCATTTACTGACATCATTAAAAATTTGGCATTCCCTTAACAGAATATTCCTTCCTTTTCACCGAAATTGAAAGTGACTTAACATTGGACATTAATTAATTTGAAAATAAAATTAATTAATTTTCTTTATTCAGTAAACAACAAACATACTAACAAACAAATCCTAGTGACTTTAGGATAAAAGCAAATTTTAGCACCGAACTAAAACTATCAAACAAATTTGACTTAAAGCGTTAAGTTAAAAAATTAACAAACATGTCTGATGAAATTTCAGGAACAAATAGTGGTCTCAAAACACCAAGACTCAAGAACAAAGCTGATTTCAAATAGTGGAAAATAAAGTTCAGAAATTGAATAATTTTCCAAGACCTGGACCTATGTCCATCCATAACCGAGGGACCATTCATACCTGTGACTCTTGGGCTTGATTACAACATACAGAAACCAATAAGCTTGAAAAACATAGCTGGTGATGACCTCAAGCGGGTCAAAACAAACATGAAAGCATACAACAAATTGGTAATGACTTTGCCATTTGAAATTTTAACACGGGTTGAAAATTTCAAAACAGCACATGAACTATGAAAGGTACTTCACACCATGTATGAAGGAAGTGAGGAAATCAGGGAAATCAAGAAAGAAAAATTGAGGACCCAGTATGAAACCTTTCATCACGTTCAGGGAGAATCAATTCCACAACAGCTTCACAGATTTATACAGTTGGTAAATGAGATGATTGTCTATGGTCTCAAGTATGAATCTACGGAGATCAACAAAAAAATGTTGCATACACTACTAGAGAGCTGGACTCAATCAGTCTCTCTGATGAAATCAACATTGGATCTTGAAGCATTGTCCCAGGATGCTCTAGTTGCTAAAGTTAAAGCATTAGAACTAGACGAAAGATCCAGGAATAACAGTACAATCAGACACGTAGAATCCTACAAGTTCAAGGAACTACAACAAACAGATAGTGCATTTTTGACATGCACCGGAGAAGAAGAAGATAAGGAATTATTAGATACAAGTGAAACCTTCTTCTCAGCCCCTGAATCATCCAGTACCAAACAGAAGTCTAAAAATACTGGTGTTCATGCTTCCTATGAAGCAACACCACAAAGCAAACATAATCCCCACACATCTAGTTCTAGCAAACAACAACAGCCAAAGAATCAAAACATGCACAAATGTGGGAAACCCATAGATGCTCTCACTATCATTCTACAAAGTGAAGAGCAGAAAGCAGCCTATGCAGCTTTCTCAACTAGCTTTAAAGCATACTTAGGTCCAAGTCTCACACCATCTCAAATCATCCAACAGGACCTGGATGAGTTACCACCAGACATGGTTGAAGAAATGGATCTTCAGTGGTCTATAGCAATGATTGCATATAGATCAAAAAGGTTTCTTCAGAGATATAGAGGATTGAGCATGGACAAGAAAACCAAAATTGGTTTTTATAAAACGAAGGTGAGATGCTACAACTATCAATTGTATGGTCATTTCTCAAGAGAATGCCAACAACCACTAGTTGACAGTAACAACAATCAACCACAAGCATCTAAAAACTACCATTCAAATAGACAAATCCCACCTTTAATCAGTATTCCAGCTGCACCAACTCCACCTCAAATCACATAATACATTCCAAGTCAACACTCTAAATCATCAGCAATGATTATCAAACAAGATGGTAAGTGTGATTAGAGTATGTACGAGGCTGAGATCCAATCTCCTGATCATGCACTCGTGGCAAACATAGAAGATAAGATTTCAGAAACCCCGAAAGAGGTAAGGAATAACCTCTGTACACAAGCATGCATTGATGAAGTCAACAGATACAGAGAACATGCAGACGAACTTTCCAAGAAAGTAATTGAAACAAACATATTAAATGAAAGTCTAAAATCTAAACAAAAACAATATGGAGCAAAAATTCTTTCATTACAAAATGATTTGAATAAATTAATGTCTAAAAAGTTAACACTAGCAGCTCAAGTAGAGCAACTCTCTGAATCTTTGACTTTATCAAAGACCATACAGGCTGAAACTTAAGTGAAACTTCAGAAATTCCAGGTGAGCAACAAGAAGTTTGAAGAACTTCTTGCTCAGAAAAGGGCATTCAAAGACCCTTCAGGTTTAGGATATAATAAGGTTAACCCACCTTATAATGACAATTATGTTCCTTTACCTGACTCCATGACAAACACACAGGGTGAGTCTCTTGACCCACATGACCGGACTGATGATTCAAAACAATCATCATCAAAATCATCATTAATATCAAATACACCTTTGATAAAAAATTTTAAAAGCCAAGCACCTCCACACATCAAATCAACAGATTTTTATCAAGGAGAAAATAATGAGTTTGATGAACAAACAACTGATGTAGATGATGTTGATCTTTTGTATGATGAGTCAGATCAACCAATTATTGAAACTACAAAAGTTTCAAGTGTGGTTGATACACCAACTAAACAAACAAAGCAGCCAAAAGGTTTTAACATATGCTCTGGTGGAAGAAAAGCTGGATCTTCCACTGCCTCTCTTATTCAAACAAAAAAAGGGAAAGGCAAAGCTTCCATTTAGTAAAAACAAGCAACTGTAACTTTTGACTTACCTTTAAAACCAAATTTAAAATAAAAAGTTATAAAACAAGGCAATGCAAATCTACCATATTGTGAATGGTGTGATCAATACACTCACACCACTGAAAAATGCAAATATGGTAAATATTGCAAGTACTTTAACATTAACAATCATAGTACTGAATCATGCCATTTTCACAAGTATTGTTCAATTTGTGGAAGAAACAATCATAGCACTGCAAACTGTTTTTTCAATAAGAAAAACAAAAAGCAAAACAAACAGCCTCAAGTTGAGAAATCAACTGAGAAATAGACTATTGTTCCAAACAAGAACAAAGGAGGAGCACCAAGACAAACTCCTCATCAAAAAGTTGTTTTAAATAATGATAAATGCTTTTATGAAAACTTTAAACAACCAAACAGGAGACATAAGTCTCAGAACAGGCAACCATCAGACATTGGCACTCAAAGGAGAAGAGCTCAAAGTACTTCCCCCGACATAGCCAAAAACATCCAAAGGAAATCTAGTGCCACTAGAATTCCTAAGCCACCATACAATGCCATGTTAGAAGAAATTTGTGTTATGGGAAAAGACAGAAAACCCAAGACCATCTTGGCTTGGGTTGCACCATCTAACTAATTTCTTTGATTTTACAGGGACATCAAAGAAGGCCTGACAACATTTGGTATGTTGACAGTGGATGTTCCCGTCACATGACTGGCAATTGTTCCCTCCTTCGGGATTTTAAAAGCAAACATGGAGGAAATGTAGCCTTTGGAGGAGATAAGACAGGTGGAAAGATAACTGGTGAAGGAACAATATCAAATCGGTTGATTAGCTTTGAAAATGTCAACTACTGCTCCAACCTCCAGTTCAATCTTCTCAGCGTATCCCAAATCTGTGATAAAGGATATGCCACCTTATTTGACTCCAACAACTGCTACATCCTCAAGAAGTGTTTTCAAATACATGAAGATTGTATCCTTTTGAAAACACCCAGTCATAATAACACATACATTGTTGATATGAACAATGTTTCAGCATCAACCCCTGAAACATGTTTTCTATCAAAAGCATCAAAAGATGTTTCCTAATTGTGGCACATACATTTGGGACACTCAAATTATAACAAAATGAATCAACTTGTAAAAGGTGACTTAGTAATAGGTTTACCACAAAAAGAATTCTTCTGTACAGACCACTACACTACATTTCTAAAAGGAAAACAACACAGAGTGTCCCATAAGTCAAAATTGGTAAACTCAAACAACACACCACTCAAATTGCTTCACATGGACCTTTTTGGTCCAACAAACATCCTCAGTATAGGAAAGAAGCAATACTGTCTTGTTATAGTAGATGATTACTCAAGATTCACATGGGTTTTCTTTCTACTACACAAGTCAGAAACATCAAAAATCATCAAATCATTTATCACTAAAATTGAGAATCAATTGGATCTTAAAGTTAAATCTTTAATAAGTGATAATGGTACTGAATTTAAAAATGTCTCTATTTCTTCTTTTTATGCAGAGAAAGGAATCCGTTATCAATTCAGTGTAGCAAGGACTCCTCAGCAAAATGGAGTTGCTGAAAGGAGGAATAGAACATTAATAGAAGCTGCTAGATCAATGCTAGCTGACTCTCTATTACCCATATCTTTTTGGGCTGAAGCAATCAATACAGCTTGCTAGATTCAAAACAGAACATTGATCAACAAAGAACATTCCAAAATACCATATGAATTAATATTTAAAAGAAAACCTTTTACTGGATTTCTTAAAGTGTTTGGATGTTTTGTTTCAATATTAAACACCAGAGAACAATTATCTAAGTTTGCTCCAAAAGCAGATGATGGATTTTTTGTTGGATACTCAGGAAGCTCCAAAGCTTACCGAGTATACAATCCAAGACTGAACATAGTGGAAGAAACCACAGATGTTGTTTTTAATGAACACTCTTTCACTAAAAAAGTCATTGGATCATACTGGTTGTTTGATATTGACTCATTAACAAAATCATTTAACACATCTTACTTTGATGTTTCAGGTACCAACGATGACAATGAGTATCCCATGGTTCCACCAACAATCATAGATGTTCCTTTAACTGTTGATCCTCTGAGGAGAACAAACATTACTCCTTCGAGTACCATAGTTTCAAATCCTCCAGAACAGACAAACATATCAAAAGGAATATCATCAAACACACCATCTACATCAACACCTGTGACCACCCAACCACAACATCCAACCACAGTTGAAGAAGATGATAACTATCATTCATTACCTGATGCATATCATGAAGATGAAATCTTAGATTTCTTTCATGATTCACCACAAACATTCAATGAAACCACACAGCCAGATAAACAAACAACCACAAATACCCTTGCTCATCCATCAACACCCAACCAAACAATCACTAATCTTGATTCAACCATCCCTGTTGATCTGATTACAACAACCAGAGTTCACAAAGATCATCCTATAGAAAACATCATTGGTGACCTTAATACCAGGTTGAAACGAAGTCAATCTGACACAACAAACATTTGCTTGCACTCCTGCTTCCTATCCTTAACTATACCTAAAAACGTCATAGAAGCACTTAAAGACAACAGTTGGATAGAAGCAATGCAAGAAGAATTACAGCAATTCAAAAAGCAAGAGTTATGGAAGCTGGTTGATCTACCTGAAGGTCAATACGCCATTAGCATAAGATGGCAATTCAAAAACAAAGCAGATGACAGAGGGATTGTCATTAGAAACAAAGCAAGGCTAATTGCACAAGGATATACTCAAGAGTAAGGCATTGATTATGTTGATGTCTTTGCTCCAGTAGCTAGACTTGAAGCCTTTCGAGTGTTCCTTGCATATGCCTTATTCAAAAACTTCATAGTCTTCCAAATGGATGTCAATTGTGCATTTCTATATGGAAAGATAGATGAAGAGGTATATGTTGCTCAACCACCAGGGTTTGAAGATCCGGATTTCCCTCATAGAGTCTACAAGTTACATAAAGCTCTGTACGGTCTTCATCAAGCACCTAGGAAGTGGTATGAAACTTTATCTAAGTTTCTACTACAGAATGATACACCCGAGGGAAAATAGATCAGACATTGTTCTTAAAACGAAAAGAACAAGACTTGTTAGTAGTTCAAATCTATGTGGATGACATAATCTTTGGCTCCACAAACATCCAACTTTGCAAAGAGTTTGAAATTATTATGCAATCAAAAGTCCAAATGAGTTCAATAGAAGAGCTTACGTTCTTCCTTGGTCTTCAAGTTAAACAATCAGATGAAGTAATTTTTATCAACCAGAGCAAGCATGTCAATCAAATATTAAAGAAATAAGATATGTCTAATTGCACATCCAGCAAGACACCATTTGCAACTGGATTGAAGTTTGGACCCGATCCTGAAGGAACATCAGTTGATCAAAAACTCTACAGATCAATGATAGGCTCACTGATGTACCTAACAGCAAGCAGACCAGACATCATGTATGCAGTATGCATGTGTGCCAGATACCAAGCAGATCCAAAAGAATCACACATAAATGTTGTAAAGAGAATCGTCAGATATTTAAAAGGCAAACCAGCTCTTGGGCTATGGTATCCAAAGATGGAGATTTTTCTTTATATGCCTACATAGACAGTGATTATGGTGGATGCAACAGCAACAGAAAATCCACTACAGAAGGTTGTCAGTTTCTTGGATCAAGATTGATCTCCTGACAGTGTAAGAAACAAACAAATGTCTCTATGTCAACAGCTGAAGCAGAATACATAGCTGCTTCTGCATGCTGTTCTCAAGTGCTTTGGATTCAAAACCAAATGCTTGATTATGGCTTTAATTTTCTTCAAACACCCATACACATTGACAATTCTGCTGCCATGTTTATCACTGACAATCCAGTTTAACATTCAAAAACCAAACACATAGATATCAGATATCACTTTCTGAGAGATTGCTCAGAAAAGGGTCTGATAAAGTTGATCAAAGTCCATACAGACAATCAATTGGCTGACTTGTTTACCAAACCATTTGATTCAACAAGATTTGAATTTTTGGTTCAGTCACTTGGTATGATCAATTATGAATAAAACAAGTAATGTTTTCAAAACATTAATCTCAAACAAGCTTGATTTTGTCAAAGTCCAAATTAAACATCAACAAGTATCTTTCAAAATCAAGATATCAAACAAACATTCATGTTTTCTTATAATCAAACATCTTGAATCACACATACCACTCATAAGAAATGATAGTACACTAGCTCATTCTTCACTTGAGTCATTTTCCACTAACAAAGACTGACAGTACTTTGTTTGATATGTGGATAGGCTCAGCATGGGACACCTAACATCACATAAAATAGTGAAGAACTAAATTCTCATGATTGTGTGATCAACAACACATCTTGGGTTATGGTGAGTATTGATCTATCCAACATAGGTTGCTTGTAAAGTAACTACAATACACCAAGTGAAACAGTTTATAAACTGCTCAATCATACAAGTTTCTCCTCTGTTATGATTTTCATAGACCTGGAGTACACCAAGGCATTCTTTGTTGTGCTAAGCACAGACCTGAATGAATTAAATCATGATCCAAAAAGATTCCCAATGAGAAACACATCCATCTTGGATGAACAATCAATAAAGTCTTCTAGACTACATTCCTTGTGAATGAATCAAAAGAATCCCAAAGAAGGATCACCTTCCAAAGTGAATAGAAAAAGAATCCCAATGAGGATCAAACAACATGGATCAAATTGAGCATTTATACTTTTAAAGTAGCTAGGTCTTAAGTATTGAAAGTGATTTCTAGCATATCTTGAGGAGGGTTGTTCTAAACATACAATCAGATGTGGGGTACATACAACTCATATCAATCAACTCAAAACATGATAATCACTCACTGTTTCAATCGATCATTAATACCATGCATGAGTTTAAGTGGATCAAAATATCTACAATCAACATTGTATTAGTCTATGTCTATTCTCAAAAACATTCAAACAGCTCAGTGAGAATTTAAGACTAGTATGATCTCATGTTATGTGAAAATGATTCATGTTCAAACATGAAAATCATTCATTTATTAGTTAGATAAGGTATTATCTTTCTAACTTTTATCAAGCAAGCAATCAATTGGACTTTGATAATTTCCATTCTAACACATACAAATTTTTATCATTTTATAAAAGGTTTTTATAAATATGCAAAAATTTAGGGGGAGAAAATGAACCTGGAAATATCAAAGGCAGCAGAAATGTACATAATCATACATTTTAAATTTTGAAATTTTCTAAATTTTGAGTTTTAAATAAAGCCAAGTCAAGCAAGCACCCAAGCACAACAGTTTGACACACATACATATGAAAAATATTACACAATATTGCTTGTGAGTGATATTTTAACAACCATAGATTGATCATGTTAAAATTCTAAAATTTTAAACATTCAAATTTTAAAACATTTCAAAATTTTTATCAAACATATGCTTAGTAAGAAAAACAAACAAAATTTGCTTCGGAAGAAATCATATCGAAACAAACAATTGCTTCGGAAGAAAATTAATCAAGATTTTTCAAAAATTTTTAAAAATTTGACAACTATTTTCACAGCGGACATACAAACATACGTCCATTGTAGCTACAATACCATCATAACATGCAAAATACACGAAGTGTATATAGCGGACAAAACAAACATACATCCGCTATGCATGTTCACATGTGTTCACAGCGTATGATGTTGGTAAGGCATCCGCTATGAATACAGTGCCATTCCACAGTGCATGACTAGCATTAGTCATCCGTTGTAGAAACAGTACAAGTGTATACATCGCATGCACACAGGTAATCATATGTTGTAAACATTCACTCATCACATCAAGTGTCCACAACGCATGAACAAATGTTCATCCGCTGTGAACAATTAAACAAATCATTTCAAGTGTCTACAACGCATGAATAAATGTTCATCTGCTGTGAACAACCAAACAAGTTTTCAAGGGTCCACAGCGCATGAACACATGTTCATCCATTGTAAACAAACAAACAATTTCAAACAAGTGTACACAACGCATGACCAAGCAGTCATCCGCTGTACACACAGTACAACATCCTAAGGGTGCACAGCGTACAAGTTTAAAATTGTACAGCAAATGCACTGTTCACACAACGCATGTGTATTTCACAGCGGACACTTAAAATTAAAATTTTAAGTTTAAACTATTTACACAGCTGACAAAAAAACTGTTTACCCAGCGAACATTCACTTTTGTCCGTTGTATATATAGTTCAACACTTATGATTTTTTTTTCATTCATCACAAGTGAGAGAGAGAAAATCAAACTTTTTTTAAAATGTTGCTACAGTGCGTTAAACCCTTAAACCCCCAGATCATCCAAAACCTAAAATCTATTTGATTTTTCTTCTGATTCAAGATCAAATAGGTATAACAACATGATTCTTATCATCAAACATTCACCAAAACATCTTGTTCATCTTTTCTGATTCGAACATTGTTCGACCTAAGTCGAACATTGAACCAAAATCAAAATATGAATCTTTTGATGTTTTGAACCAAATCAAACACTCAATATGTGTTAGATGATCTTAGTCGAATGTATTAAGACTGTTGTTTTGATGTAATTTGATTAAGTGTTTATCGAGTTCATGAACAGTCATGATGTTCTTGCCAAAATCATACAAAAACTGATGTCTGATCTTTGAAACTATTTAAAAAGACTTAAAATTTGTTATAACTTGGTAAAAATGTACAAAAGTCTGTAACAAACAAGCAAAATCAGTTAATTTGGTGTGACATTGAACACACAATCATTAAACACATATTCATTCAATGTGCATTAAATGGTCTTTTTGACTTTAAAAGGTCAAACCGAAGTTCATGAACAAGTTGTTATGAGTTATAATTAGATCAAAAAAACTTTTTGTGACAAAACAAACACATTGCAAAATCAATTTGGATTGAAACAAATTCAATCAAACAAGATTTTCATGATCAAAATTGATCAAACAGCTGACTTTTGATGAGTCAAACTGACTAATTTGTTAAAGTCATTCAAACATATATTTGAAACAAGTCTCAAGTGTTAAGCATACATAATTCATCATTTTATAACAATCACAACAGTTAGTGAACACTTGATCAACATTTAATCATCTCAATCATCAACGCATATCTTTAACATACAAGATACTAACATTTATCTTCTTCATTGCAGATATGGCAAATCTAGTATTTGTCAGAGATCACAATCTCTGTGCCTTTCTCAACCCAGATTCACCAAAGGCTGAGAACTACAGATATATCATACAAGCTATCAGACAGACTAGACTTCTTCATGCTATGACAGCAAGACCAGAGATCTATGAAGATCATATAGTCCAATTTTGGACTCATGCTCATCTAGAGCAAATCAATGACCAACAAGTTGTTATGTCCAACATTCATGAGCATCAGATTATTATATCTAAAGAAGTTATAAGGAGAGTTTTGCAACTTGGTGAAGAAGATGCTGAAGGTCCAGTAGAACTTGATGAAAACTATGTTCTACATGTTTTCAGGAAAATAGGATATACTGGTACCATTGACAAGAAACAGATCAAGAAGTCTTACTTGTGTGCTCAATTCAGATTTCTAATTCATACATTCCAGAAAACCATGACAAACAGGAAGACTAGCTGGGATGCCACTTCTTTGAGAAGCTCTTCTGCAATAGCAAGTATCATTACTAAAAGACCTTTCAACTTTGCAGCTCAAATCCTAAATGGAATGACCTACAACTTGACTAAAGTAAGAAACAAGTTTCAGATGTATCCAAAGTTTCTTCAGATGATCATTAATGATCTTTTGCCAAACATACCAAGAGAAGGAGTTATCTTCCAACCTATTCATTTTAATGAACATGTCTTTAGCAGAATCAAGTCAAGTCTTTATCAAGGAGATGAGGTTCCAGTTCCACCTCATATGACAGATCATGATCTTCCTATGCCTGATGTGTTCATGAGGATTCCAGGTCAGGGTGAACCAAACATGATGTTTCAAAATGTGATTCACCAACAACCAATCATACAGCTTGCTCCCATCATACAAGAAGATGACACTACACCCATACAAGAGCCAAGAGTTCAAGAAGAACAAGTTGAACACATCCCAGAACCAATCAATGAGCAAGAACAAGCATAAGAAGAAACCCAAGAACATGAATAGTTTCAATCTGAGCATCACATCCTTTCACCACCACAAAGCCCAACCTTTTCTAACCAACAAACATTATCTTCTCTCTTGTGAGACATTGATGCATCTTTGGAAGAACACAAAAGTCATCAAGAAGAATTTGGCACCTCATCAGCTCAAGAACATGATATAGAACAGCAAAGCACTGCTGAACCTGTTGAAGGTAATGAACAGGGCAGTGTAATACCAACAGAGGATGAGATTGAGTACTCTAAAGTGTTTTTACTCACTGAGTATAACAAGCTGATTGAGAAGTTAAACAATAGAGCTAAAAGGTTAAAAGAGAAGCTAAAGGGAAAATATGAAGAAATAGAAAAGCTCACAGATGATCAAAAGGCACTAAAGTTGATTGTTCAATTCCTAGAACAATAACTAGATCAATCAAAGGAAGAGGTGAAAGCAAAGGATCAAGAAATCAACAGTACAAGATTAGATATTTCATATCTAACTGAGCAGATAGATGCAAAGGATTCTAAAATTGATGAGCTCAAAAAGATTGTTGCTGCTCAAAATGAAGAAATTCAAAGGTTAAACAGAGAGTTAGAAGATATGGATCAACACAAAATGAATGAGGAAAAACATTCAGATGATTATGAACATGAGTTAAATGAAGAGTTCACTGATCAATCATCATCACATATTGGAGAAACAAGCACTCAGGAACATCATACAGAGCTTGCACTCATTATCCCTGAGGAGTCTTACTCAATAGACTAATTGTTTGATGAGGCAAACCCATTTGAGAACATCCATTATTCTCCAATCTTCAGACAACATTTCCATACACCAGACACTAAATCAGCTCAAACAGACATTATGTCTGTGAACCCTCTCTCTAAAAAATAATAAGAACTGATCAAACAATTTGCTGATCATTGAAAGAACAACCAAAACCATCCAAAGATCAAGCTTCATCATCTTCATAGCTTCCAGAATTAAAAGCATATGAAAGGGAGAGGAAAAGATTGAACCTAGCCTCTTCAATGAAGGGAAAACAACAAGCACAAGAACCAGAAGAACCTCAATCACCTCCTCTAAAGTTGTTAAAATTCAAAACTGAACCAGTGGAGGATGAACCACAACAGACATGTTTGAAGGCTATTCTAGAAGAGGCTGAAATTGATAAAACACTTGAGCTACAGATTATCATAATCTTGAGTGATTCTGATGAAGAAGATGTAGACAAAGATGAAGATGTTATGCAAAACATACAAGAACTCTTCCCTGATGATCCTGAAACCTTAATGGGAATTGAGTTGGTAACAAGAGGATTTCCATATGACACATTCATATAACTTAACCTCTCTGAGGTTAAAGACTTGCTCAAAGACTTTCAAGAAGTAATGAAAGATGAAAAAGAGCAAACATACAGAAGGTATAAGGAAATCAAGGATCAACAAGAGCTTCAAAAGAATTTACCAAATGATCCTCGGATAGAGAAGATGACCTACTCCCAGGGTAAAAGCTGGTTGAGTCATACAAGAGTGCCATATAGGTCATATACAGGCAGATCTCTATCTCAAATGAAAGAAATGGCTAGAGAGATCTACAAGAACATGCTTGCAAATGCATTGAAAACACAAGTCTTTAAACCTCATCCTGCATCTTCTTTATCCACTTATCATCAAGCTCCCCCAGAGCTTCATCCTATTGAGGAACCAATGCAGTTTATGCCTCATAGGCTATGGCCTGAAGGAAATGAGGTCAGAGAAATGATCAATGAGAAAACAAATTTTGTGAAGCTGTATGACAGAATAACTCTAACTGCTGATGCAAATGAAAGAAAAATTGTTGCATGGAAGTATGATGAAACATGGGATGCTGTGCTTATAAAGAGAGTATCTGGACTTGTCCAATACTTATCATACATCTCCCAACTTGGATCTCTAACATATGAAGATAGACTTGACCTGTTGCAGTTAAGAATGGTCAATCACACAAACAATCCAAGAGGAGCCAATTTCTTTCACATACTAAGATCATACATGAACAAACATCATCATTAATTAAAACAAAAGGCTGATAAAGAAGATAAACTTCACATTGCTAAGCTAAGTAAAGAACAACAAGAAGCTAGCAAGATAAAACAAACAATTAAAGAACCACCCTTTGATATTGACTCTGAATTATTGAAAAGGGTTGGTTATCCAATGAGGCCATCTGACTTGAATGTTATCATGAAAACGATAGATGGTAACCAGTACAATCATTCAATTACCAGATGGTATTATGATGAAACTCATTTTGAGGTGGTACTGGAAAGAAAACTTGAGGGAAAAGAAGCACAAGACATAAGGTTGTTTGATCCTATGCAAATCAAACTCCTTCATCCATCATATGTTTCATTTCTAAAAACAAAGACATTCCCAGCAATAGAAGATGTGCTATGTAAGGGAGATTGTTGCTACTTCATACACATGTTAAGAATTTTGGGGACTGTGTACGTGAATGTTGCACTCAAACAAAGGTTAGAAACCAAACAACAACCACTAACACACATTGAAGGCATAACAGGCATGAGAATATCAGAAAACAACAATCTTGAGATCCTGAAGGGTAATCATGTTGTGACTACACTGGTTAGCAACATTGATGTGCAGAGCCTAGATCAATCCACACTGGAACAGCTGGTTAATCTCACCATTGAAAGCAAATATGATGACTAGAAAAGTGCAGTGAATTATTTTGTTGAGCATATTATGAACTGCAGAAATGCACTAAGGATCACACCCTTATCAGATCAAGTAAAAGAAGCTGAAAAAGATCAAGCAACTGAAAAGGAAGTAGAAGAATCCTTGAAGGCAACTGCAGAAGTGCAGAAGAATGCTGAAGAAGTTGGTCCTTCTCATTCTTAAAGGTTCACTAACATAGAAGCAGACAAAATAAACAAACAAACATGTCTAACCTTTCAAACAAACATAACAATCAAACATGCATAACAGACAACAAACACATCAGAACATCAAACATACATTTATATCATACATAATCAGCAAACATAACAAACAATCAAACAAATAAAAAGTCACACCAGCAAACATACAAATCAATCATACATGCAATCATACATGTAATCAGTGAATCATATAAGTAAACATTCAATCATACATGCAAACAAACAATCTTTCAAGTAATCATACAAACAGACAATCTTTCAAGTAATCATACAAACAGACAATCATTCAAGTAATCATACAAACAAACAATCATTCAAGTATCATACAAACAGTCAACCATTCTATCATACAATCATACATGACAAACAATCAATCATGCATAACATTCAAACATGCAACTATCAACATAAGTGATGACAACATCATTAACACGCATCAAAACACACACATTGTTTCTAACAAACAAAACATTAACAAGCAAACATTAAAGCAATGGCAACATCATCCTTAGGGGGAGTATTATTGGAAGCAACAATTACATTGAAGGATAATGCTTGCCATAATCAAGCATAATGTGTTCTAACATTCAAACAATCATTAACTATTATATTAGTATCATTAACACTCATAACATACACTAATATTGCTTAAATTTCCTTTTCAGGTTTGTAGATAAAAATATATTTTTGCTAATTGTTGGCAGCGGATGAAGACCTTCCACAGTGGATGAACAAGAGTCTGCAATGGATGAAGAAAAGCTCCTATGTAAGGCCCCGTTCCCTGAAACCTCACAGTTGGTCAATCACAGCATTAATTATATAGAAATACATACATATCATAGAACATAGCAGCGGATTAATTTTAACAAAAGTGATTCATACATTAATATTTAATGTTGCCAAATAATAAATCATTGTATTTTATGAGTTACAAAAGAATCGTTCAGTTGCATTATAAAACAACAATATCATTATACACAAATGGATGCCAGTCTTGCCCGCCAAGTAGCTTCACCCGCATGCCATCCCCAGCAATAAGTTACCTGCCAACTGAAAATGCATAAAAGTCAGCGTTGCTGAGTGAGTTCTAGTTTTTAGAATTAAAATCCCTTGTTTAAATATATAAAAATATCATTTTCTTAAAATACTTCCTTTTCATAAATCCGTTACTTCCATACGTGATCACACATCATACGTACAACAAGAGAATATTCATTATTATCCTTCATCATTCTTCTCATTTATTTCGTACTTTTATCATTATCTTTCACTTTCTACCAGACCAATGTGCAATACCCCGAACATTGTGTACGAAGCTGGTACTGGGCCTGAGGTCTATAAATAGACCCAGAACATTGTACACGAAGCTGACTCCAGTACCTGGGGCAAGCAACAAGGGTCCCGTCAATCTCAAAGATTGACCCTGCATGCATCCTCATGGGGTAGCTAACCCGCACATAGTTGAGCTGACAACCCGTGGCTGTAAACCTCCTTCTATTTTGCTTGCAAGACTTTCATTCATTCGTTAAGTTCCACTTTTCATTATCATTAATCTTTCACTTCATTTATGATAATACTTTATGTATACGAGCATAAACACACCACGTAAAGTCACATAATAATACATAATATGGAACATAAGAACAGGCCACAAACAAGCATAACATTAACAAACATAACCACTAAAAAATCCCAGGGTTAAGTCTTAAAATTTCAAATTTCCAAAATTCCAGAAATTTTCTAAGGCAATTAGGCGCATTAACACTATGTAGGCGCATGCGTACTATGCAGGCGCACTAAAACTTAGACGCATGAGCACTGCTTGGGCGCATGAGCCTTACTTAGGCGCATGAGCAATGGGCGCACGGGCTAGTACTTAGACGCATGGGCAAAATTCTAGGCGCATGAGCCCTATTTGGGCGCATGAGAAGGGACTTAGGCATCTGAGCCAATTTCAGGCGCATGAGCAGCAGTTATGTTAAAACTTATAAATTTTCAGTCCCAAATCATCATCCTAACATGTCCTTAACTTAAATCTAGCATTTTAGGCACCTAAAACAAGCATAACCCCACAACATACAAGAATCCATACATACATACATACGGTTAACATACATATAAGTTGTAAAACGTTTTTACAAGCATTTTCAGCCCTAAAAGAAATTTAAAACATAAAATCGGGGATCTAGAACTCACCAATTGCAGCCTTCAAGTATAACTCCACCAAACTTGAAGGCACAACGAGTTCAGACAACCTAAACACACCAAAAACACATAACCAAACACAAAAACACATAAGAATCGGTCCACAAGCTGAAAATTCAGCTGAAACCGAACCAAAAACACAAGAAGATACCTACCTTCGAAAATATCAGCTTCTTCTTCTTGAAAAACCTGAGAGAACTCTGTCCTTCTTTCTTGTTTCCAGTCGAAAAGCAGAAAGTAGAGAGGAATGCATGGGCGGCCATACCCCTCTAATTATAAAATAATAGTGTTTTGCACCTTGTACACTTTACCCCCTCCACTTGTGCCCATTATCTTTTCTTTCAAGATACTTTTCTTTTCCTTTATTTTAAACAAATTTTCGGGTGTTACATCCTAAGTGTCTACAGCGGATGAACAAGCATACACAGCGGATGACTAGTTCACAGCTGATGAACTGTCCACAGGGGATGTTCATCCACAGCGGATGAACACTCCACAGCGGATGTTCATCCACAGCGGATGAACACTCCACAGCGGACAACATACAAAGCAAACACACACAAGTGTTCACAGTGAACATCATCCAAGACACAGCGGACAGCTTATCAATCATCCACAGCGGACAGCTTATAGACTTAGGATTATTTATGTAATTTCCGTTTACATAAGGGTAGTTCAATACTTGTATATAGCTCTATGTAAAGGCTATAAATAGCATACTATCCTAATCCTTTGTAAGCTTTTGAACAATCAATACAATCAAACAGTTATTATCATACAAGCATACAATCACTAGCAATCATACACATACTGATATCATAGCATTAATCATGGGCTTTCATACCATGATTATTGTTTATTGAATACAAGTATAATAATCTGTTGTTATATTTTGTTTGAGAGATTTGAAAAGATCCTTGGGAGGAATCAACATGTTTATGTTCTTCATTGTTTGTCTAAAGTTCATAAAGATCACACTGTTGGGTAGATTTCATCAGGATACCATACAACTCAGTGAGAGTAAGGGTCTTGAGGTTTTCAGTCCATGACCACACAATAGTATGTCCATTGTCTGGGAAGAGAGGACATGAACTTCCTCATAATGTCCCTGTTCTCAAGAGTTACTACAACATCCATTAGAGTATCCATAATCTCAACATACCTAAAGTATTATTGAGTCATGGTTTCACCTGTCTTGAAGGTGAAATTCTCAAACTGCTGCTTCAAGAGGTCCTTCTTGTTCTCTTTAGCTTCATTTGACCCCTCATACATCAGCTTCAATGCATCCTATAGTTGCTTGGCAATTTTGCACTTCTTGAAGCCTCTATAGATAGAGTTTGGAAGAGTAATTTAGAGGGTGGTCATGGCCTTCTGATCTATGTCAATCTTCTTCCAGTCTTCATCAGAACAGTCAGCCACTTCCTTTGGTATCATACCACCACTAGCAGCAGTTAAAGAGGTGGATGGTACATGAGGTCCATAGACAACAGATCCCCATATCCCGGAGTCTTGAGACTTGATGAAGCCTTCCATTCTTTGGCACCAAGTATGAAAGTCCTTAAGAGTGATCAGTGGAGACTTTGTCATAGTACCGGTTTCCTTGTCAGCCTTTGTGATAGCTACCATTTTAGATGTTAAGTGATTTGTGAAACTGAAGGGATTTAAGATGGTGAGATCTTACTTTCAAGAACCTGGAAAGCTCTGATACCAATTGCAGGACCATTTAAGGGAGGTCAATACAATTAGTTTCACAGTGAGAAGAGATTTAGAACATTTAACAGTTCAAATGGGGAACTGGGTTTGAGAATGATGATACTAAGAACACAAGTAAGTAGTGACACAGAACTAAGAACAAAAACAGATAAGTATGGTTTTGCAAGGATGCTGTATATTGCTCTCAAGTTCTATTACAAGTGTTACAAAGCATATTAGAATTACAAGGACCTGAGACACTTTATACTACATCCTACAACTGTCAATACTTAGAAAGACAGTTGGAAACACTAATCTAGACAACAAGATCAATGTAAAGTCAAAAGGCAGATTGCCTTTTGACTAGTGACTATGACATGCCATAGCTCACATCCTTTTCTAATATAAAAAGATTTACAGGTACAATAGTAGGAAGTTACAGACAAAGATCTTAATCTACAGTTTATAAATGCATGGAATTTTCACCAACTCATGCAAGTTGGTGAGTCTTTAGAGTTGTAGCGGAAAGTGTGTCAGCTTTATATAAAGTAGATCAGAGAAAGCATGTCTTCTCTGTCTTTAGAAGAAATCAGTCTTCACAGTAAATTGGCTTCGAAAGACTTTGTCTCTGAAGCTTCGGAAGACTTCATCTTTGGATTTGGAAGATTTGGACTTTGGCTTCGAAAGATTTTACACTTAGAGAATTTTTTTTTCTATGGAGAGTGTAAAACTTCCGAAGCAACTTCTACCTTGTACGTCCAGTGCAAGCATGCAGGAAGACTCTTGGTTGTTTTGGATTCTTTGGTTGCATCAGCCGTATAATCTACTGATATTACCTTACAACTAATCTCTTACAACCAACATTATATAATCATTTATAGCATACTTTTCTTAGTCGGTATTTATAGCATACTTTTCTTAGTGAGTATTTTCTCTTGCTATTCATGCTTATGTTGATGCCAACTAGGATGGATGTCGAGACAATATTAGATATACTACAAGCTATTGTATGTTTCTTGGGCCTAATCTCATTAGCAGGAATTCAAAAAAACATCATACGGTTGCTCATTGTAGTACCAAGGCAAACATCATGCTCTTAGTTGCACCGCTATTGAGCTTCATTGGATACTTTTCTTTTTCAAGAGTCACATATACCTTTTTGGACTACTCCACTACATTATGGTTTGACAATATTTGTGCACACATTTAGCAGTCTAATGTTGTATTAGCTTACAAAACACTATAAGATTAACCGACATGGTTTTAGCATACGCTCTTTGTAGAGTTTGATATCCTCCCACTACCCTTTAGATTCTTGACCTCCTCACCAAAGGATTATCCGCTACGGTGTTTTAAAATTTCTTTCTTGATTATGAAGAACAACTAACTAGAGTAAATAAACCATAACCATACCCAGTACTTCCAGTCTGTAGTGAAGCTATTAACAGAAGCTAGAGAGGTTGTTTCTAGCGAGACTCTCAGCTCCCTTGTACACACTAGTTATCAAAACACCCAAATAAGAAGAGAAATACTGAACTTTAAAATTAATATACAATATACTACAAGAATCACATATGGGCAAATATTCGATCAAGCAACATATAAACAAATACACATAAAGATCAATAATACACAAGGATCAATGGTGAACAATATAAATGCTTTAATCATTAACTAATAGACAAAAATTTATGTCAGTTTGTTAACTGTTTTGATTAAATATAAACCATATCTAATGCGTTAATCTTCTAAAGCTAAAAGGAATCAAATCAAAAAAAGCGTTACTACCTGTTCATTATTTATATATTAATACTCCATTACTTTAATTCAAAGTTTTCTTAAATCACCCTCCCTCTATACCTAATGAAGCTATATGTACACCTATGTATGTGATAGTCACAACTCTAGTATTTGTCATGTATAAATTTAGACCTTCATATCATACGTCAATGATGATGATAAGAGTCTTGAGTTTTATGTCAAAGTTAGAAGTTAGGTTCTTGTTAAGTATTTTTCTTCATAGTTTTGTTAATAAAATGTTACCTCAGTTGATGGGAGTTAAAAGTTCTGGCTTGTCACATCTTGTGAAACTATAGGGATTGAATGCATAAAAGTTTAACCCGTGGTAAGCTAAAAATCAACTCTTCAACGAGTAATGGCTTTATGAACAACTGAGATGAGTATATGGCTCTCATTGATGCTGTAAAGGAGTGTATATAGTTGAAAGGTTTTGTTTTTGAATTGGGTATGGATGTTAAGAGAGCATTGGTGTTATGTGATAACCAAGATGCTATTCAATTGTCTGAAAATCTAATATTCCATGAGAGGATCAAATATATTTGTGTAAAGCTGCATTTCATCAGAGATGTTGTAAACTCAAAGGAAGTTAGTATTGAGCATGTTGATACAGCTGAAAATGCAACAGATATGCTAACTAAGGTGATTCCAGGTCCTACGTTTGATTTGTATTTAGATTTGCTATAAATTGGAAGTGTTTGATGCTATCGACATAGAGATGGAGATTGTTGTGTGTTATGTCAGAGTCATAAAGTGTTACCTCGGTTGATAGGAGTTAAAAGTTATAGGTTAGTTTCACATCTTATGAAAATGTAGGGACTGAATATGTAAAAGTTTAAACGTGGTTGTTAATAGTTGTTATAAGGGATTAGGTCAAGAGGTTGTTGATCATTCTTCTTTCAAATTCGAATGTTATATGCTGTAATTCAAGTTCTTTAATAATCAATTCAGTTCTTGCATTTCTTGATTGTCTTGTGTGAATTCTTAATTGTCTTACTCATTTTCTTAATCGATTCACTATTTGGTTCATATCCTTCGATCTAGTTCTTTGGTGTTGTGATCAAATTCCTCTTAATAACGCAACAAAGACCAAAAGGAAGAGGATGAGTACATTCGATGCAAGATCTGATTTTGAATCAAATTGTGTAATGTGTTGAGTGCGTACATGGGAAAAATGTTTGTTTATTTGATAATTTCGTGTTTAATGCTTTTGCTGGGACGAATTCATATTTTCGTTATGTTATTGTATACATGAAACTTTTTAGTGACTTCGTTCGAATATGCCACTTAATCATTTAGGGCTTCACTCGTATGATAGAATGTATTCAAGAACACAAAGAGCAGGTTTGGGCATGCGGTGATATTTGACGACAATTTGCGACCGTGGAGAGTAATGGGCACTAAAAACAGTAGCATTGTGTTCAAGAAGACCAAGTACAACCTTTAAGGGTGTGTAGCAGTGGCAATCAATCGACTGATTGGCTTCTATTTCTTTTTTCATGTGTATAGCACAACCTGCGTTGCTTTATCTGATTAGCTAACACGATTTAGTATTTAGAAGAGTCTTATACGCTACCGTGACGGGTCCTAATTGTGACCATTCATTATTAATCTAAACATACAATCCAAAAACACAATTTAAAACTACATGTACTTGTTTCTGTTGGTAAAGAGACCAAAATGTTTATCATAAGAGAGACGTATGATGAGATCTAATGACTTTTTAGTTAATGACATCCAAGACAAGTACCACAACTGTTACGAAACAGTAAAACATAAACAATTTACAATAATATCATACTGATGACTGTTATAATTTGATAACACTCATGAACGAAAAAAATAATTTAGAAATAAAGATTTATCATTATAAGTTTAAAGTTTAATGATCACTGTACACCTAATAAACAATATATGTAAAGTTTAGTAAATGGGGCAGATGCACTGTGAATATGCCCACCATGTGCAGCTTTTTTCGCATATGTCTCTAGTAATAAATTCATATAAATACATATGAATTTAGATATTTACAATAGTTTAATTACAAAGTAAAGCTTTTCTTATTTATCAATATATGGTTTTTTATTACTAAAATTCACAATGTTCGTTGTATGTTCCAAAACCATTACATCCTTCTACCTTTTAGGCTATATTTTATACTTTCATAAGGATGAGTCACGATTGGCGTGTTATGTTACTGTGGATGGAACAACGACCACGGGCGTGAAAGGGCATGGGGTGTAACACATGGCCACATAGGGGCGTGGCCGTGAGCTATAACACATACCCTTATGTGAAATATCTTAGTAATCATATAATTTTTATGCACGGTAAATTAAAGAGAGTAGATAAAGAGAGAAATAAGTATATGCATATACATTTCTTGTTAGGAAACATAGAATTATGCAATAGATTGTACTAAATGTAACCATACTTCTCATGTTTACTTGTTATACGTTGTTTAACTTGTTATATTAGTAAAAGTTTATTTGTTACACCAAAACACATAAAACATAACTTTAATATAATGTTTTTAGAGAGTACACTTAAAACTCAAATGATTGCTTTATGTTTAATGTAGCTTGCTAGCCCTAATCCAAGACTTTGCTAGAGGTTTAAAAGAGAGAAGGTTTCAGAACTAAAACACTTGCTAAGCCACTATCGAATAGAATAAGCATGTTAGTCTTCTTTTCTTGCGAGCTTAGTCCGGTAAAAAAGGATATAGAAAAGTAGGATTTTTACATATTTTCTCTTTTAAATTACATATTTTCCCAAACTATAAAATCAATTACATATTTCCCCTTTATAATACATATATATTACATTTTTATCCATTTCATTAAAGTTAACTTATCATATGACTATTTTATCTTGTTTTTACTAATTGATTTTTACTTATTGATGTTTTGTTATTATAATTGTTTAAAACTTTGATAATGGTGTTTTGCATTTAGAGATTATTTTGATTATTGTTTTAAAATGAAGTTTTAAACTTTTATATTTGGAGTTGTAATTTTATTAGTTTTATTTGTATAAAAAACTCGAACATGATGCTATATATGATTGATGTTCTTAATAAGTGAAATGTATAAAAAACCTTAGTAAACATACGAATACAATAATCATTCAATAGCTAATTTTAATAAAATGGTTAAATAAATTATATATATGTTTTAAAAAAAGAAAATATGTAATTAATTTTTTGGTTTGGCTAAATATATAATTAATTAGTTTTGGAAAGAGAAATATATAAATGCCCCAATATTTAGATTAGCTTCTCTGATATACATTGACATTTGATACGCTTGCCATTTCAAATTAATGTTTAAGCCGTTATGAATTATATGTTCTATGTTGATCTTTGTAGTTGTGACATATATCCTCTATGAGTTGGGTTGTTACATAATGACTAAACCTATGCTAAATGGGTAAATAAAAAGAAAGATTTGGGTTAAAGTAGTTCAGTGGTCCATCATGCATGAAGTGGCATAGAACTTTTGGTGAGAGATGAAGCAAGTCACGATGAGAATAGACAAGTGTTAGTAAGAGTGAAGTTATATACCCTACCCTGATCGATCATTCTATTAATCAGTTCGAAAACCGGTGGCGGTATGATGAATTGAATAATGATTTCAGAAACTTTGTAACATATGAAGTGGGACGGTTCACTAGATTTGATATACCTTATCATATCCATGAAATAATGAATGATATGATAAAATAGAAAACTTATGCTAAAATATAACCAAAGGCTACTAATGTAAATGCTTCATACGTAGACCAATATGTGATAGTTGAAGGAGCACCGAGTGAGGTATCAAGGGTAAATGTTATGGTTCGCGTTTAAGAACCATGAAACGAAGCGTGGAAAATTAATCTTGATTCTTGAATGTTAATGGGTGTTAGTTTTATGGTATCAAGAAAAGAAAAAAAAAGTAAATTACAAAATGGACCTTTCATCTTTGTAATTAATTTCGATTTTTAACGTTTATCTCCACTAACTACGTTGGACAACCTTTATGTACATTCTTTGTTTTATATTTGATTATTTACTCTGACGGTTGTTAGTTTGTATTGTTAAGTTAGCTTACATGTTATCACATGAGGGTAAATATGTAAAAAAAAAAAGTTCAAGCAACATAATTCAGAAATAAAATCACGTATTAGAAAAATATGATCAGTAAAATGTTAAGACCGACAAGTAAGACCTCAAACAAGTTATATATATATATATATATATATATATATATATATATATATATATATATATATATATATCTTTGTCATCACTTTTTTAAATCGACGTATCAGTAAAATATAATTGATAAGAACATAATGATTCCAATCATAACTACAGAACAATACAAAATAAAAGACAATTCAAAATACTCAACCATTTAAATTTAGCTTATACTCATTAGTCTCAAGGTTTTATTGATCCTATTTTTTGGATACGTTGATTCGTTTTGGATTATATATGTCAACTGAAGGTTTTCTTTATTTCTTTTTTTACACATCCACCCTAATATGATAATCATATTACCTAACTTCGTGATGAAAACAAGTCAGAGTTAGTCTAAAGTAGCAAAGATGAAACAAATCATATACATAATGGTTGTATAGTGTAATGAATAAAGATAGATGTTGAAAAGGAAAATTAATTGTAAAAATAAAGGTCTTTTCATGTAATTAACTCCAGAAAAAAAAATTTGTTCAAGATAGGGTCTTTATGAAATTTTTATATTTTAGATGATAGGATCTCGAGTTAAAAATAAGGAGACATTGAGTTTCCATATTAGAATAGTTTCTTTCTATCCAATTTTTTCAAATATGAATCGATGTCTTTTGTTCTTAACTAGTAAAGTGTGGTGCCCACGTGATACGAAGGGAAATACAATACTTAAGGATGATTTGTACGTGTATGTATGAGACGGTTTGATTCAGTTATGAGCCATAACCATAACCAAAACTAGTGTATTTGGTTCTGTTCAGCTTCGAACCATCCGATTGATTACTAATAATGATCCTCTTAACCAAGGAAAATCAAAATTAAATAGGCCAAAGCATCAAGGCAACTAAACATAGTTGCTAATGAACTTGTTGAGTTACTTTTCTATATTTACCGGGATATTCTTCGGCAAATGTTTCTAAGACAAACGATGTGGACAAAATGTATTTAAGAGTTCCAGATTTATAAGGTTATAAATGATTGTTTTAGATGTTTTATTTAAGTGAAATTACTATGTAGCCCTAAGCGTCATAAATTAAAATGAAATGCCATTTTTGTCCTCATGACTTCCATTATAAGCCTCTACGATGCGGCGGGAAACATAATACTTAGGTCGGTGATTTTAAGTGTATCCATGAGGCAGTTCAATTCGGTTTTAAACCATAACCATAACCAAAGTCATAATTTTTGGTTAAGTTCGGTTTTCAACCGGGGAAATGATAAGTAAGAATGGGCCCATGAACCAAGAAAGATTAAAACTAAACAAGCAAATGGCCCATCAACACACGTAAACAAAGTTGATAATAAACTATGTTGAGTTAGTTTTCTATATTTATATAGATGTTCTCAGAAACAAAATTTTTGGTTTTGTTTGATTTTTAACTGCCTAATTGATTATTAATGGGCAGTGAATCAAGGAAAATAAAAAACTAAACAGGGCAAAGAATCCATCAAGACAGCTAACCAAAGCTGCTAAGGAACTTTGAGTTAGTTTCTATATTTATAATGGTGTTTTTTTTGCAAATGTTTGTTTAAGCAAACAATGTGAGACAAAATGTATTTGAGAGTTCCAGCTTTATAGGTTATCGATTGTGTTTTAAAAGTTGTATTTAACTAAAGAAGTGCGATTGTGCCCCTAAGCATCTTAAATTATAATAAAATGTCATTTTTACTCTCATGAGTTCCATTATGATGTAACACCATGAAGCTTTGTATAATGGTTTATACCCACGATAAATGAAATAACATTATATAAATAGTTCTAAGGTAGAAAATGAGTATATTTTAGACCATGGGATCCAAGTGGCTAAGTACTATACTCAAATACAATAATAGTTAAAAGGCAAACGTTTATATAGTATAGTTTATGAAAAGTTAAGTGAAGTGTGAAACTAAGAGGATTTAAGATGGTGAGATCTTACAATCAAGAGCCTGAAATGCTCTGATACCAATTGCAGGACTGGGTTAGGGTGTTAACTACAATTAGTTTCACAAGAGGAGTGATCTTAGATCACTTAACAGTTCAAATAGGAAACATGAAACTTTGAAGATACAAGGAACACAAGTAACAATAAGACAGAACTTAAAACAATAACACAAGTATTAGTTTTCAAGGATGTTGTACATTGATTTCAAGTTCTATTACAAGTGTTTAAAGCATAATTTAAAATACAAAGACCTGAGACTCTTTTATACTACAACCGACAACCGTCAATACTTGGAAGGACAGTTGGAATTAACTGAACTAGACAACAAGATCAATTTAGAATCAAAAGGCAGATTGCCTTTTGACTAGTGACTATGACATGCCATAACTCACTGACTTTTCCTAGTACAAAAAGTCTAAAGGAATAAAAGAAGAAAATTACAGACAAAGACATTATCTACTATTCACTAAAGCATGGATTGTGGATGATGGCCCCTGACCTTGCAGCTTCTTCCCTTAGCTTTCTCTTAGCAACTTTTCTTTCTTTTGTGGCTTTTTCCTCCAACTGCTTGAGATATTCAAACTCTATGTACTCAAAGGATAAGGGAAGAAGTGCTTAAGAGTATGGATGTGAAAGTTCGATTCGATTTTGAACCATAACCCAATTACAACCTTTGGTTCAATTGGTTTTGAACTGATTACTAGTAACGGGCCTATGAACCAAGAAAAGATAAAAAAATACTAAACATGCCAAAGGGCCCATCAACACAGCTAAACAAGAATTTTATTGTGGTACTTTTCTAACTTTATAAAGGTGTTTTTTGATAATTTTTTTCTTCAGGAAAATGATATGGGACAAAATGTATCTAAGAGTTCCAACTTTATATGGTTATACATTGTGTTTTAAAGGTTGCATTTAAGTAACAAAATTACCCCTTAAAGTATAATGAAATGCTAATTTTCCATTAAAGAGTTCCATTATAAGGTAGTTTAGATAATATTAGAAATAGTGTTAGGAGTTTCCAAAATGATTGGTGTTATTATGTGATTGCTTCATTCATTCATTCGAATAACTTGTATCTAAGCTTAATAAAACTTAAACCTAGGAAGGCTACAATCAAGACTTATGATATCTAAGCTTAATAAAACTTAAACCTAGGAAGGCTACAATCAAGACTTATAAGGAGAGAAAATTGAAGGTTGTTGATCAAGACGTGTGAGTGAACAATCAAGCATGTGTCGCAACAAAGAAATATGAGTAACAACTATATACGTGAAGAGCATAACCATCCAATTGAACTTATGAAAGTTTAATTGTAACTCAAACTTATGATAGGTTAAACAGGTGGTGTGAGGAGATCCAACTACTTTTTATTTTTGCCGTTTTGGCCGTCGGGCCTCCTTGAAGCTAAATCAAAGTACATTTTCCGGCCCCTTTTTATCTCAGTCTGCAGATAAAGAATAATCATATGATACAATCATAGGATGAAAAATTAAAGTGATTTAGATTACTGGAAACCTATGATAGGCAGATTAGGTTCTGTTCGAGGTAGAACGAAATATTGTGTGAGGTAGCAATTAGAAGGTGCAGGACCGGTTAAAAGGGTTGGTCAATACAATCAGTCTCACAATGAGGAGAGTGTTAGAGCACTTAACAGATCAAATGGGGAACTGGGTTTAAATGAATGATACTAAGAACACAAGTAAATGAGATAGAATTAAGAACAACAACAGAGTAATATGGTTTTCAAGAATGTTGTATATTGCTCTCAAGTTTTTTTACAAGTGTTACAAAGCATTAAAAGAAATACAAGGACCTGAGATACTTTATACTACATCCTACAGCCGGCCATACTTTGAAGGTCAGCTGGAAACACTAATCTAGATAACAAGATCAATGTAAAGTCAATAGGCAGAATGCCTTTTGACTAGTGACTATGACATACCATAGCTCATATTCTAATATATTATAAAAGGATAAAAGGTACACAGTAGGAAGTTACAGACCAAAGACCATAATCTTTACAAAGGCATGGACCTTTTCACCAACTCATGCAAGTTGGTGAGTCTTCAGAGTTGTAGCGGAAAGTAGGTCAGCTTTATGAAAAAGTAGATAAGAGAAATCATGTTCTCTCCGTCTTCGGAAGAAATCAGTCTTCTCTTTATTGGCTTTGGAAGACTTTGCTTTTGAAGCTTCGAAAGACTTCATCTTTGGCTTCGGAAGATTTGGTCTTTGGCTTCGGAAGATTTTACACTTAGAATAATTTCTGTTGAAGAGTGTAAAACTTCCGAAGTAACTTCTACCTTGTACATTAGTGCATGAATGCAGGAAGCTCCTTGGGAATACTCTTCATGGCCATCCTTTTCCTCCTCTTTGTGGTCTTTAATTGAGCGGACTGGTCTTCAGCACCAGGTTGTTCTACTGTGTCTCTCTCAGTTGGGTTTTCTTCTCTCACATATTTAGAAGGAAAGGGAAGAGGGCCCTTCTGTGGATCAAAAGATGAAGTTGGCTGAGATTCAGCTCTAGGTCCAGGTTGTATTGTCTCAGGGGGGGTTCAACCTTTACCTAGGTTGAGCTGGACTTGGTGGAGAATGCAAGTCAACAAGCTCTCCCTTCTTAATCTTCTGCTTTATCACTCTGATATGCTCATTCATAGTGGATAGAGACATTGGACCAAGCCTCGTTTCGGAGAATCTATACAGCTTCAAGATGCTCATCATCCTTTGTCTGTCAGCAGACTTCTTTTAGCTCTTTTGGATGATAGCTCTTGACTTTACAGATGCCTGATAGAGTACTGTAGCACTCAGGTAGTTGATCATGTTCAGTCTATCAGCTTCCTGAGGTTGTGTGGTTGCCATAGCCTCTGTCTCAGGACTTTCTTGAACTGGGGAGAGAGTAGGAGCATGCTTGTAGAGCCTTTTCTGTCTCCTTTCTTCCCTTTGGATAATTCCTTGTCAGCTAGTTCATTCAGTTCATCTAAGGGGAGAGAGAGAAGTTTATCTACATTGTAGTTTCTGGTCCTTAAGTAGTTTATCCTGGCCTCAACTTATCATCCTGAGTATTTGGCCTGGGGGAAGCCTTGATGGTAGCTTCCATGAAGCCTTGAGACTCTTTTGAACTTTCTCCCCTTAGCTTCCTCTTCCTATCTCTTTTGTCCTCTTTAATCTCCTCAGAAGTCAGTTTCCTTTTCCCTTTATCACTCACAGGCCTTGGTGACTCAGGGTGGAGAGAGCTTTGACCTTTATTGCTTGATTCAGCAGTCAAGCTCTGGCCAGAGAGAGAGGTTGTGAAGCATCTTCACCAGCTGTTGCCTCACTGAGGATAGAGGATGTTGAAGTAGTTCCTGTGACAAGGTTCACAGGTTCTATCACTGGGCCTTCAGTCAAGGTTTCCCCTTCAAAGCTAATCTTAGGGTCCACCTTAACATCCAGTTGACTAGTGACATTGCCTGGTTGACTTTGTCTTCTTCTATATCTGAACTCTTCAACAATCCGGTCTTGAATCCTCTCAGCCAGTCTGTCAGCTTGCCTATGTTGACTTGGGTTGGCAAGTGACATATGGACTAGAGAAAGATTGTCATAGTAGTTCAAGGTTTGAAAGTTGAAGACCTCTTGCTACCCCTGAAATCTATACCGTATGAGGGCTCTTCTATCAGTATCATACCTCCATCTCATGATTGGGTTCTCAGAGTGATGAGATGGGGATGACATAGCCCTTGGAATACCCTCCTGAAACAAACTTTTGATAAGTGAGTCCATAACAATGTAGACTTAAGGAGGTTGTTGAGTATGGACCATTGCAAGTGAGGGTGGTGAATCCTTAAAGTTCATACTCTGTAAAGAACTCCTAGGTTCTATGATTGTTTGGACTTTCTCCTCCTTTTTGGTAGCATCACCTTCTTGCATAAGTGAGCTTGGGGTTGGGTCTGTCACATCCTCAGGTTCTTATGACTTGGTTGAGTTCTCCTGAGTGGTCTTCCAGCTGACTTGCCCTTGAGATCGGTGATCTCAAGTTGCTGGTCATTGACCCTCCTTTGTAAGACAGTCACCTGACATTCCAGGTGACATATCTTTGAGACTAAATAAGTAGGTGACATATCTTTGAGACTAAATAGGTGCATGTGTTTGTCAGTTGTTGCACTTTTAGTTTCAGACTCCCCTCATCTTCATCAGAAGAATCACGGGGGGATGAGAGAATAGGACCAAGGTCTTCTTCATCATCACCAGCACTTTGTTCTTGGCTGCTGGATTTCCCCTGCACCATGACAGCTTCAAGTGAAGTGTTAATGGGCTGGGTTGAGATGGTTGAGGTCTTAATGATGTAGTCACTTGCTGAAGTGAGAGCCTCTTCCATATGGACCTCCTGAACAGGTTCAGGGAGATCCACCTCAGTAGTAGGTGGATGATGTGGGCTAGACATGAGAGAAACAGGAGTACTCATCTCTCCTTGAGCAGGGGTGGAGAAGAGAGACCCATGATACTCACTAGAGCCCATATCTTCATCATCATAAAATTCAAGGTTTGGGATTGTTTGGTTTAGATCAAGAGGTTGGGGATGGTAACTGTCCCCTGAAGGTTGTTCACTAAAGTTTTGAGACTCTGAGTGAAGGCTTAAGGTTATGAGCTCATCAGGCTGAGCATGAGGAACCTCAGTACTGATCATTTGTGAGATGGGAGTGGTTTGCTTCGCATGCGAAGTGGGAGCTCCAGTGTCCACTTCCTCCTGTATGCGTGATGATATAGGGGCCTGCATAAACTGAGTAGCATGTGCAGGGGTTTGTTTGGATTTTTCTTTGGTAGGTGATGGTTATTTTTGGCTGTATTGGTGGTTGGGAAGAAGAAGGTGTGGGTTCAACACTAGCTGGTGCTGCTAGGTTTTCACCTTAAGCAATGAGCTCTAACATTTTTGGGACAGGGGCTGTTTCTACCCCTAAGAAGCCAGCGGTTGGCTTCCTCATAGTCTTGAAGATGTCAAGCTTCATCTGTCCTAATTTTAGAACATTTCCTGTTCACCTCAACTGTAAACCCAGTTCACAGTTGAGAATGTGATGGACATATCTAAGGAACATGTAATATTCTATGGAGTCTAAGTTTGCAAGTAAATTAGTATAGACAAATTGTGAATACCTAAACTTGACCCCTAGAAAAGTGATTTGAAAACAATGTAACAGTAAGTGATCCTATGTGCAAGCTTTGAGGATCGTTAGCTATTGTTGATGAAGAATTTTCAATCACTTGGTCTTCCTTCATCTTCCACACCATCTTTGGAAGATAAGACTTGACCTTCAATGCTTCGGAAGTTTTGACAACTTTGGAAGTTTTGCAGACTGAACCTTCAGAAGATCTTGATTTCACTGCAGCAAGCTTCAGTACTTCGAAAACATTCATTTCTTCTGAGACCAAATTTTCTTCCAAAGGCAAGTTTTCACATGTCTTCTTGGACCTTCCGAAAGGAAAAGATTTTCCTTCTGAAGCAAGTTTTCCTTTCTTCTTCTCAGAAGTTTTATTTTTGATCATGTGGACAATACTTTTAGGATTGTAGAAGCAATCCTTAGCAAGATGAGAAGTACTACAGTAAATGATGCAATCCATTTTCTTCCTTCTAAGAGTCTTCTTTTGAGAGAAAGACTAAACTTGATCACTTTCCACCTACATCTTCATCTTCACAGATGATGCAGCAAGCTTCTTAGGGTGAGGCTTGCTCTTGGAAATGGATGGTTCAGGCTTTGTAGCAGTTGTGCACAGCTGATCAGCCTTCTTCTCTTTGCTAAAATGAGTTAAACATGAACTAGAACTCGTGGTACTAGAGTTCATAGTTGAGTCTGCAGCCTTCACCACTTCAAATCCTGCAGAGATGATTTTGCTTAGACTTGAAAGTGGCCTTGATCTTTTGAGCCTTCTTTGACTTTCTTTTGGCTTTTCTGATCAAATTCTTCCTCTTATACTTGGTCATCCCAGATTCTTTCCTGTCCTCAGAAGAATAGTAACCCTTTTTAGGATGATCTTCTTCAATCCTCTCAGAATCATCCTTCACTATCTTCTCTTCATCCTCTTCATCAATGGGGTCTATGGAAGCTCATATTCATAAGTTCCACACCTTGGAGATCTTACAGACAATGGAGTGTGTGGAGGAGCTATCTCAGTAGATCCCAGACCTTGCTTATTTTGATAACAAACTTTTGCATTCAAGGATGAGGATATCATGTTTTTAAAGGTCTCTTCTTCAAGAACACACTTTTCTGCCCTGGCTTTGCTGATCACATGCTCAGCCTGGCATTCAGTTAACTTAGTGATGAGATCTTTTATTTGAGTCCTGTAGTTGGTAGTTCATGCTTAAGAGTTGAAATGGTTTTCTTTAAATCTTCCGAGACTTAATTGCTTTTGGAAGAAAATTGTCCTTTAAATACATGCAAGTACTTAAAAGCATATTTAAGCTTCGGAAGATATCTCAGAATTTCTTCCGAAGATAAATTTCTTATAAGTAGTTATTTGTCTTGAAGACATAATGTTCTTCCGAAGGTAATTGGAAATATTTCGAAGACAAAATTTTCTTCCGAAGGCAACTTCAAATCTTCCGAAGTCATAATGTTCTTCTGAAGATAACTTAATTTGCTTTTGGAAGAAAACTATCCTTCAAATACATATAAGTACTTAGAAGTATATTTAAGCTTTGAAAGATATCTCAGAATTTCTTCCAAAGGTAAATTTTTTATAAGTAGTTATTTGACTTGAAGACATATTTTTCATTCGAAAGCAACTTGAAATCTTCAGAAGACAAAATTTTCTTTCGAAGGCAACTTGAAATTTTCAGAAAGAAAATATGTTTTGAAAATTTTCAAAAAGTTAAGGAATATCATTTTCAGCTCTTTTGAAATCACCTTTTAAAAAGTTTAAAGACTCAAGATTAGTTCTCATCTCTAAGTTATAGGACCTATATCAGTTAACTTTAGCAATACATTCAGGTGTACAAAGATGTTCCAATACCTTGGCTTCTTCATGATCTGCCATTAGTGCTTGGTTTGGAGATACATCATCAACCTGAAAGCTCCTGTCAAAGCCTCCTTCTTCAATAGCAACTGCAGCTTGCTGCTTGGACTTTTCTTTCTGGGGAGCTCCATTAGTGTAGTTTGGTCTAGTTTGTGCTTGGCAACCACTTGTTCTTGGTTCTTTGCACTCTCTAGCAAAGTGTCCTATTTGGTTATAGTTCTAACACTTCACTTTGCTTTTGTCCAGCCCAAACTTTTCACTGGTTGTATTGCTAGGAAACTTCCTCCCTGTCCTCTTGTAAAACTTCATTGCTCTATGAGTGAGAAGAGCCATTTGCTGGACTATTTCCATGTACTACAGATCATCTGGATGGATACAGTCCAGGTCTTCAAAGGTAAAGAGAAAGTTGACTATTCTTTCATCAGTAGACATAAAGGCTTGTGAAGAACTTGTCTCTAGGAATGGGCTTCCTTGAGTGTAGCTCTCTTTTGGTGTCTCCGAGAAGGTGATGAAAGGACCCTTTTGTGAGTTGTCAAGGTAGCAGATGAGATGATGTCGTGGTTCTCTGCAATCCCTTTCAACCACATGAAGGGCTGAACTCTGCTGATTGTTGGAGTTACCAGATGGATTTTGCATGTTCATCTCCATCTGGTAACCACTGAGGATACCATACAACTCAGTGAGAGTAAGGGTCTTGAGGTTTTTAGTCCTCTTAATGACCACACAGTAGTGTGTCCATTTTCTGGGAAGAAAGGACATGAACTTCCTCATAATGTCCCTGTTCTTAAGAGTTACTCTAACATCTATTAGAGTATCTACAATCTCAACATACCTGAAGTATTGTTGAGTCATGGTTTCACCTGTCTTGAAGGTGAAATTCTCAAACTGCTGCTTCAAGAGGTCTTTCTTGTTCTATTTTGCTTTATTAGACCCCTCATACATCAGCTTTAGTGCATCCCAGAGTTGCTTGGCAGTCTTGTACTTCTTGAAGCCTCTGTAGATAGAGTTTGGAAGAGCAGTTTGGAGAGTGGTCATGGCCTTCTGATCTATGTCTATCTTCTTCCAGTCTTCATCAGAATAATCAGCCACTTCCTTTGCTATCATACTACCACCAGCAGCAACTATAGAGGTGGATGGTACATGAGGTCTATAGACAACAGATCCCCACATCCTGAAGTCTTGAGACTTGATGAAGCCTTCCATTCTTTGGCACCAAGTATCAAAGTCATCAGGAGCGATCAGTGGACACTTTATCATAGTACCAATTTCCATATCAGCCTTTGTGATAGCTTCCATTTGAGTTGTTAAGTGTTTTATGAAACTGAAGGGATTTAAGATGGTGAGATCTTACAATCAAGAGCCTGGAAAGCTCTGATACCAATTACAGGACCGGTTAAAAGGGTTGGTCATACAATCAGTCTCACAATGAGGAGAGTGTTAGAACATTTAACAAATCAAATGGGAAACCAGGTTTAAGTGAATGATACTAAGAACACAAGTAAATGAGATAGAACTAAGCACAATAACATAGTAATATGGTTTTCAAGAATACTGTATATTGCTCTCAAGTTCTTTTACAAGTGTTACAAAGCATAAAAAGAAATACAAGGACCTGAGATACTATATACTACATCCTACAGCCGGCCATACTTTGAAGGCCAGCTGGAAACACTAATCTAGATAACAAGATCAATGTTAAGTCAAAAGGCAGATTGCCTTTTTCTAGTGACTATGATAGGCCATAGCTCACATCCTAATATATTATAAAAGTAGAAAAGGTACATAGTAGTAACTTACAGACCAAAGACCATAATCTACAGTTTACAAAATCATGGACCTTTTCACCAACTCATGCAAGTTGGTAAGTCTTCAGAGTTGCAGCGGATAGCAGGTCAGCTTTATGAAAAAGTAGATCAGAGAAAACATATTCTCTCTGTCTTCTGAAGAAATCAGTCTTCTCTTCATTGGCTTTGGAAGACTTTGTCTTTGAAGCTTCGGAAGACTTCATCTTGGCTTTGGAAGATTTGGTCTTTGGCTTTGGAAGATTTTACACTTGGAATAATTTCTGTTGAGGAGTCTAAAACTTTCGAAGTAACTGCTACCTTGTACATTAGTGGATGCATACAAGAAGCTCCTTGGTTGTTTTGGTTTCTTTGGTTGCATCAGCCTTATGATATAACCTTATAGAAAGTATGAAGAAATTCGATGTTGCCTAATTCTTGTATTAAATAATGCTTAATTCCAAAACTATGATTAGCCACGGTCAAGAGTTACAAGTTATAATTAACAACATTCACTCCAAGAGGATGAGTTTTAGTTAGATATTTCATGTGGCACCTATGATTGAAAACTTTCATTTTAGGTAGGTAGATTTCAAAAGTTATCTTAAGCACAAGCCCAAGGAGCTAAACACTGAAGAACTTGTGGTATGCCTTTGAATTGAGGAAAACAATAGGATGACGCAACATGGTGAATCAAGGTAAATCTTCTAAAAGGAGAAAAGGTAACAAAGTTAAAGCCAAAGGCAAGGCTAAGGTGGTGAACCTTTGACCAAATAAATGTGACATGAAAAAAAGGTTGCTCCTTTTATCATGAAATGCTAAAGTGCGATGAATCTAGTCACTAGGTAGAGCAATGAAAACACCTAAATGAAAGAAGGAACATACAATCAATAAGGACATGACCCTTTCTACCATGATCTCTGATCTTACTACCATAATGGAAGAAGTTAACTTGCTAAACAACCCGGAGACCAAGGCTACTCGCAATGTTTGCTCAAACAAGACTCTTTTTAGTACGTTTAAAGAGGAGATGGGGGACAAGAAGTTGTTCATATGGAATTCTAATAATGCTGATAACAAGACTCTTTTTAGTAAGTAAAGTACTCTATGTTTCCAACTTATGCAAGAGCCTTGTGTTAATATGGTTGGTTAACAAGTTTGGCTTCTACTTAAATTTTAAAGATGAAATATTTGTTTTAACTAAGTATGGTAAAAGGTTATGCAAAAACTAACATGTTTGAAATGAAAGTAATGGAAATAAAGGAACATAAGTAACAATTATTCAACTTCTACTTGCTTGGTTGAGTCTTCTAATGTTTGACATGGTTGTTTGGTTATGTAAATTTTAATTCAATGTTTCGTTTTGATTAAATTATATTACATAGCAACTTTTGCCATTGATTTAAATTCAAGATGATAACCAAATGTTGAATCCAAATAAACAAGATCCTCATTTAGGTCTGTTGAATGAATAACCAAGCTCCTTGATTTGATTCACTCTAGTGCACGTGGTTTAAAGATGGTTCCCATTAGAGGCAGCATCAAGTACTTTATCACCTTTATTGATCATAATGCAAGATTTTGGTATGCATACTTACTTAAAAGTAAATATGAAGCAATAGACAAGTTTGTCTTGTATAAAACCAAGGTTGAGAATTGTCACACCCTCGCTAAAGCGGAAACACGAGGATGCGACGGACGGGATCGTCATAACACATTGGGGGTTCAAGAGAATATCTAAAGGTATTCTCTGTACATGGGTCATGACGTCGCCCGACACATAGGAACACATGTCAAGGATAGTCACTACCAGAACGTCATACCAAAATGCCTAATCATACCAAAGCTCCATACAAAAACAAATCAACACAATGTCAAACAATAAAAATCTCAAAATCATCAAAATTACAATCCATAAAACCAAACAATTCATAACATGTCCCAAAAAAATCTCTTGAAATGTCTAATGCTCCTAGAGGAGCGGTCTCGTCTAAGTCCACAACCATACACCTAGACTTCATTACCTGAAAAGACATGCTCTAAAAAGGTCAACATACGTTGGTGAGTTCACAGGTTTATAAGTACAAATATTTTGCCGTGTATAACATGTATAGAAAATTGTATGTGAAAGAGATACATAGCAGTCAAGATATCAACATAAGTTCAAATGTAACCCAAGTCCAAGACATTCCAAAATTTGCACACAACCGGATTATATTCACCCAAGGGTAAGCCCCGGCCAAGTCGGTCTCGACTAGTATACCGACAACATGGGTGGGGGTGTCAACCCGTTAGTACTAACAATATCTCTCCATAACATCCAAGTACCCAAGTTGAAGCACAAGCACAAGCACAAGTACACACTCATGATTGAATATCAAGACTCATACCATGACCCAAACCACATACAATATTTCAAAAGAAAATCAAACACGGCATAGTTCAAAACCAAGAGAATGCTTTTCCCCCAAGTAAAATATATTAAAAAGGGGCCATGAAACTCACCTAAAAGTAGCAATTTCCCGAAGTCCAATCTCATAATTCGAAGAGCAAGCACTAAAAGTACAATACACAAAAGGATTATCATAGCATAAAATGACCAACATGGGTGTAATCCTTTTAACCCAGCCCTTAACGCTAATCAAGGTTTTACATTAACACTCTTATTAATTTAATCTTTTTAAAAAAATCATTTAATCACTTTTATAGGCAACACTTGTCTTTATTTAGATTATTTAGTTTCAACTTTTACTTTTAAGTTTACCAAGATAATTCAGCACATATGTCTGATTGCGCATCAGTTTTGTATAAGCTATTTGGAGATCGAAACGATAACGAGCCATTGCGTAAAAGGTATCATTTGAAAGAGGAGACTTTTAATTAAACTCCAGAAAAAGAATAATATCCATTTGACAAAATATGAGAAAGTTATGACTCGAAGAATACAGGCTAATCTGCTGCCCAGTTCGTCAGCTCTGACCTTCAGTTTTGTTTGCTACGTTTGGAGGACCAAACGATGTCGAAACGACACGAGACCACTTGGGTTAGTTAGAGGACTCATAGGGCTTCGTTATCACATGTACAAGATGACCCATTTTTTCTGACAGCAAGCTGTCCAGTTCGTTAGCTTCGTTCCTTTGCGTCCCAAGTTTCAACATGAGCTCCTTAACAACCCAAATATGTAAAAATACTTTCATTCCAGTTCTATTTGTCCAAAACTTCAATTAAACACTTAGTTTACTTAAATTTTCAGTCCCGAACAATTTGTTGGGTTCCAAGTCTCCCGGTTTACAATGGTAGTTGGTAATTTCGTTGTTTCAATCATTAAACACATCTATTCCTTCAAGAAACAAATTGAATGACTCCAAAACGTTTTGTAAGTCCAAGATGTCGATTTAGAGCAGGTCAATCAAGATTACAACCCAATTTGATAGATGCAAAGAATATACAAGTCCAAGAATTAGGGTTTTTACCAAATGGCGAATCCGACAATCGAAACGCTTAGATCTTCACGATCTAGCACCCAAAACCAAGAATAAGAGAATATTAGATGAAGATTTTACATTTTGATGATGAACATCATCGATTTTTGAGTAAAACTAGAATTTAAATCATCAAGAACGATTTTCGCTTACCGTAGGTTCGAAGATGAACGAATCTAGCCTAGTTTGAGATCTTGGATTGACTTGATTGCCAAAAACTTGATGGATGGTGCAAGAACTTCATAATTTTCGATGGTTAGATGTAGAAGAAGAGAGGAGTTTTGTGTGGTGGTGGCTAGGGTTACAATGGAAAAATCCAAATTGTGAAAATGAGGCAAACAAAGGGGAATACCCCCTTATTAGCTTGCGGCCGCAACAAGGGAGTGAAGAAGGGCCCTCGGGCCCTTGGCCCGTCTCGCGTAATCCGTCACGTCTCGAACCGCGTGTCGACTAATTTTTACGTTTTCAAATTCCGCGCGCAATAACTGTTCCAACGAGCTATCACATGCCCTATAAATCATTTAGTTTTAAATTTTTAGATTGAATCAAATGTATTTACTAGACTTTAGGCAAAGCCCATGGATTTAAGATTAGTTGGGTTTCGATATAAATTTCGTGTTTCACCTTTTAGAAAAATCCTTGATTTGGCTCAATACACAGGACCTCGTACGATTACAAGCCCAATGGTCACCTTAATGATAGAAACCCTAGGCCCAACACGAAAACATAGGCCCAATAAGCTAAAATTTGGGCCCACCAAGTAAGAGCCATAAATTACGACCAAGCCCAAATATAACTAATATCAAACTCAAAAGCCACAATCCAAATCAATGCCAAAGTTAACGTACCTATTTTGGTGACGGATGTCACAGTATCCCCCAGTTGAGTGAATTTCGTCCCGAAATTCAACTGGAGTTATCAACTGCAATGCCATCCGCAAACAGGTGGGTACTTAGCCCTCAATAAACTTCCCATGAAAAGATAAGATTTAGGTTCTCGTTTTGAATTCCACCTGGTCTTTACGATAAGGATTTCTACTACCTCCCAAAATTTTGACTTCTTTAACCACAAACCATACTAGAACATAGGCAACTTAAAATTTGCCGTCCGCTCAAATTCCTTGGACCATCCAATAAATCACAGGACCAAAATTGTTCTGGAGTCTTAACTATACTTGCAAATCTAGGTGAAAATTTGCTCCTTTTGACAAGATAAACAATGTCTTTCCAAGGCAACAGCTCGTGAACCGCCCATAAGAACAAAGTCTCTTGAGATGGCGTTTTAGGTTTTACAACCTATTTACTGGTATCTCCATTTCTATCCATAATTTCACTAACATAATTTCTTGCCAACATTTACAACTAGTAGTGCTCACGATTTGTCAGGAGATGACCAAATTTGGTCATGTTTTCCACAATGACTCAATCAAATCATACACACTACTAATTATTATTATTAGCTTCATGATGAAGTCCGCAATCATGTTTTTCCACTTCCGACCCAGAATCTCAAACTATTATAATAGGCTAGGTTGCCTTCGATGCCTCACTTTAACATTTGAACTAGTCAAACACTTGCACACATAGTCCGTTATGTCTTCTTTCATTCTAAGAACCAATACAAGCCCTACGATCATGCCACCTCTTGTTAGCATCAGGATGAACAACATACTTAACATGTGTGCTTTGTCCACACTAATGTCTGCACATACCCCATAAACGAAACATAAATTCACTTAATAAAGTACAATCCTGTATCGTCTATTTGTACAAACTATTTGCTTAGACCTCTTAAAGCCTTATCCTTCACATTTAGTTCTCTTATTTTGCTTGACTTGAGTGGTAATGAGGTAAGAACATGGGTTAGACTCTTTCCTTACAACTCATCACATCTGAACCTACATTTTCCTTTTCCGGGTTATACCAGATTACACAGTCGTAGTCACTGAACAATTTAGTCCAACATCTCTGTCTCATGTTCAGTTCTTTTTGGTGAAAAATATGTTGAAAACTCTTGTGGTCAGTATAGATGACACACTTGGAGTACCTAGCGTATAGTTTCTCCGTTTCAACATTTCTAAGACTATCCCCATATGTTTCTCATGATCCTCCTTATTCTCAAATAAATCAGAATGTCCTCAATGAACACTACGACCAATTTATTCGGGCATGACATGCACCTCTATTTCATCACATTCATGAACACCAAAAGTGCCTTTGTTATCCCAAAATTCATAACTAGAAACTCGTAATGTCTATAACGAGTTCTAAATGCTTTCTTCGATATCTCATCCACATGTACACTATTTGATGATTTTCAAACGGAGATCAATATTCAAAAAGTACGTCGATACATGAAGCTGATTGAATGTCATTTATCCCTGGGCAAATGATAACGGTTCTTGCCTGTTAGTTTATTCAGCTTTTAGTAGTCCATGCACGTCCTGTACGATCCATACTTCTTCTCTGAAGAAGCACTAGTGCCTCATGGTGCATGTGGGTCATATAAAACTCTTACCAAACCACTCCTAAAGTTGATTAGAAATGTCTTACAGTTTCAATGGTGTTACTCAATAAGAAGCCCTAGGTACACACACCACTTTATGTACCAATTCAATCCAAAGGTCCTCCTATTGTGAAGTGGACAATCATTCCAAATCCTTCAGGAACACTTCTTAGAATTTTCACATAATAGGTATATCATTTAACTCTTATTCCTCCACCTTCATGCTCAAGATCTTCGTGTTGACTCCTTCTGATCTCTCGCCATACACGTTAGGTGTCTCACCCTTTGACAATGGTATGCCAGCAAACTTCTCACATCCGATGATCTCAGCACTATTCCTTGACGATCAATCTATCCCCGTGACCATGTTGAAACTTTCATGCCCAAATCGTACAAAATGTATTCTAATGCATGATTTGCTAATAGCATAGTACAGTCCCCTATTACCTCTCTAGTGTTTACAAGTCTATCTTTAGCCCATTAATAACACACATTCCTCGTGACTGGGGTTAAGTCCAACTTAGTTACAAAATTCAAAGTCACTACGCAAGGATCCTCTTGGACATCATTGACATCAATCCTAAATTCCTTTCTATGAGCAGGGTTGCCATCTTGCCTTGCCCTGGGTTTGCACAAATTGCAGGCCAAATTTGTGTTGTTCTTTTTTTTATTTTTAATTGATCGTTTGTCCTAGAGCCCTATTTAACCACGCATATGCATCTTGATAATGCTCCTGGCTCCACACTCATAATGTCAACGTCAAGCTCATTCCGTCTCGACCGTATTAATCGGCACAACTAGATTCACAAATACCTTAAAACTCTTCGCTAAGCATTCCAATTGCTTGAAATTGAACCACACAGGCCATGACATCATAGTTGGGTGGTGCGGATTGCACTTATTACTCTCCAGACAAGTGCCAACATAGCCCTTCATTGCCAGTACGACAACCACATATCCTTTCATGAACTTGTCCTTCTTGTCTACTTTAACACCAGCTAGCTCACCGAGTTCTTTAACATCCCTCTACGTCTCACTAGCTTTCTCAAGGATCTATTATGAACCATCTCATCAACTAGAATACATGTCTTTAGTATTGCACTCCAAATGGTTGGGGGTGTAGTAGCGACCACCATTTCACAAACTATAGAACCAGCCCCCCGATGTACTTTTCCATTCGCTTTGATTTATGTGCCATGAATATGACACCACCTTTGCCAACTTATGGAATTGGTAGGGATAAGCGCAAGACTAGATCCCACCATTACTTGATTCCAAAACTAATGATCTATATTTTGCATCTTGTCCATGAGGTAGTACCTCTCAGTTACTACTGCTTAGCCCATACAAAGTCATGACCATCATAACTTTTCTACTTCATACTTGAACTTGAATATTCCACCATGTTAGTGCTTTGCCCACTAGTGGCCGAATAACACTCTTTGCATTTTGATTTTTAGCACCGATCTTGATGTTCGCATCCATTTCTGTTTTCTCAATGCAACGGGTCAGAGCTATTGCTCCAACTTCCTGTCGAACTCTTTTGGCTTGCACGTCATGAAATTCGTGCACGTACAACCAATCCTGCCTCTAGTGCCACTTTCTTTCAATTTATCAGTCTCACCATGTCCATCTCTAATCCTCTCGGATCATCACATAGCCCAGTTCAGACACATCCCTAGCATAGCAAAGATCTTTATGTATAGGGTTCCCCGCAGCGTTCCCACCACACCGATGATATACCAAGGACGACGTCTAAACTGGTTACATGACATCCATTTACTCCATCAAGTGTAATGCTAGGATCTCTCGACAACCAATGCTATAAGTATTATGATCAGTTTGAACAAAGCAGCATAGGCACAAGGAGTCTCACTTCCCTTCTTCAATTCTTCAAAGACCAAGTACATTTTGAACATGTAGTCAACTTCCACGATCACAGAAACAAAAGCGGGAGAAACGTCTCATAGATACCGAGCTAAAAGGTCCATTATGATTCCTATGAATGCTCTAGATCTATTTGTATTGATTCAAGGATAAAAGGGATTGCTGTTTCCACACCGTAGATTATCATAATAACAAGAACTCCACTGTCCCATGTATAAAATGGAAGATTCGTACTAACTATGACTGTTATCTCATGAAGAGGTTTGCCAGATTTCGCATGCACTGCAAATTGCAATTACGTGTGCACCCGTAATGGTAATTTGCATTGCATGGTCACCACTAGCTCCTCCTACCAGAGTTAACATGTCTTGTTAAGTACAGAGTGTTATCTATGATTGGAAAATCAAGGATATGGTTACTAACCGAAGGCTAAGTGATCGAGGTTGTATAGAGGAATCGGTTGAGAAAGCATTCACTTAGATAAGGGACGGTCAAACGAGTCCATTTAGTGTAGATCGAGATCCAATAAAGCTGCCATCTAACCCGAATACGCCATGGCCCTTATCTGTTGTTGTCAAGTAAGCTAGCATGTCCATCTCCCGATATCCAACTCACAAGTTGTAAATAAGACCTCGTACAACATAGCTAACACCAGCAGACGCACATAATAAAGGTTGGCTTAACGCCCAAAGTCCTTTAAAAGAATCCTTACAGCTGCACTTATCACTCCAGACCAAATAATAATCAAGCGCATAATGAGAGGATGTTCTTACGTAATGCTTTCTCAAGGCACGCATAGATAATACGATGACCAAAGCCCTCCAAATAAGAAGATCACAGATAACACATAAGGCAGGCAACATAGCACGACAGATAATACACATAAAACATTCACATGTATAATAGTACACACATAATCCTATGATGCATACTACATGTGGGTACTTAGGTTATAGTCTAGGTCGAAAAATCCACCTAATTCTCTATAACCAATGGCTCTGATACCAATCTGTCACACCCTCGCTAAAGCGGAAACACGAGGATGCGACGGACGGGATCGTCATAACACATTGGGGGTTCAAGAGAATATCTAAAGGTATTCTCTATACATGGGTCATGACGTCGCCCGACACATAGGAACACATGTCAAGGATAGTCACTACTAGAACGTCATACCAAAATGCATAATCATACCAAAGCTTCATGCAGAAACAAATCAACACAATTGTCAAACAATAAAAATCTCAAAATCATCAAAATTACAATCCATAAAACCAAACAATTCATAACATGTCCCAAAAAAATCTCTTGAAATGTCTAATGCTCCTAGAGGAGCGGTCTCGTCTAAGTCCACAGCCATACACCTAGACTTCATTACCTGAAAAGACATGCTCTAAAAAGGTCAACATACGTTGGTGAGTTCAGGTTTATAAGTACAAATATTTTGCCGTGTATAACATGTATAGAAAATTGTATGTGAAAGAGATACATAGCAGTCAAGATATCAACATAAGTTCAAATGTAACCCAAGTCCAAACATTCCAAAATTTGCACACAACCGGATTATATTCACCCAAGGGCAAGCCCCGGCCAAGTCGGTCTCGACTAGTATACCGACAACATGGGTGGGGGTGTCAACCCGTTAGTACTAACAATATCTCTCCATAACATCCAAGTACACAAGTTGAAGCACAAGCACAAGCACAAGTACACACTCATGATTGAATATCAAGACTCATACCATGACCCAAACCACATACAATATTTCAAAAGAAAATCAAACATGGTATAGTCCAAAATCATGAGCATGCTTTTCCCCCAAGTAAAATATATTAAAAAGGGGCCGTGAAACTCACCTCAAAGTAGCAATTTCCCAAAGTCCAATCTCATAATTCGAAGAGCAAGCACTAAAAGTACAATACACAAAAGGATTATCATAGCATAAAATGACTAACATGGGTGTAATCCTTTTCAACCCAGCCCTTAACGCTAATCAAGGTTTTACATTAACACTCTTATTAATTTAATATTTAAAAAAAATCATTTAATCACTTTTATAGGCAACACTTTTCTTTATTTAGATTATTTAGTTTCAACTTTTACTTTTAAGTTTACCAAGATAATTCAGCACATATGTCTGATTGCGCATCAGTTTTGTATAAGCTATTTGGAGATCGAAACGATAACGAGCCATTGCGTAAAAGGTATCATTTGAAAGAGGAGACTTTTAATTAAACTCCAGAAAAAGAATAATATCCATTTGACAAAATATGATAAAGTTATGACTCGAAGAATACAGGCTAATCTGCTGCCCAGTTCGTCAGCTCTGACCTTCAGTTTTGTTTGCTACGTTTGGAGGACCAAACGATGTCGAAATGACATGAGACCACTTGGGTTAGTTAGAGGACTCATAGGGCTTTAAGTCAGACCCAGATTTTTCCCCAGTTGGGTGTATTTCTACCAAGTTATCACATGTACAAGATGACCCATTTTTTCTGACAGCAAGCTGTCCAGTTCGTTAGCTTCGTTCCTTTGCGTCCCAAGTTTCAACATGAGCTCCTTAACAACCCAAATATGTAAAAATACTTTAATTACAGTTCTATTTGTCCAAAACTTCAATTAAACACTTAGTTTACTTAAATTTTCAGTCCCGAACAGTTTGTTGGGTTCCAAGTCTCCCGGTTTACAACGGTAGTTGGTAATTTCGTTGTTTCAATCATTAAACACATCTATTCCTTCAAGAAACAAATTGAATGACTCCAAAACGTTTTGTAAGTCCAAGATGTCGATTTAGAGCAGGTCAATCAAGATTACAACCCAATTTGATAGATTCAAAGAATATACAAGTCCAAGAATTAGGGTTTTTACCAAATGGCGAATCCGACAATTGAAACGCTTAGATCTTCACGATCTAGCACCCAAAACCAAAAATAAGAGAATATTAGATGAAGATTTTACATTTTGATGATGAACATCATCGATTTTTGAGTAAAACTAGAATTTAACTCATCAAGAACGATTTTCGCTTACCGTAGGTTCGAAGATGAACGAATCTAGCCTAGTTTGAGATCTTGGATTGATTTGATTGCCAAAAACTTGATGGATGGTGCAAGAACTTCAGAATTTTCGATGGTTAGATGTAGAAGAAGAGAGGAGTTTTGTGTGGTGGTGGCTAGGGTTCCAATGGAAAAATCCAAATTGTGAAAATGAGGCAAAACAAAGGGGAATACCCCCTTATTAGCTTGCGGCCGCAACAAGGGAGTGAAGAAGGGCCCTCGGGCCCTTGGCCCGTCTCACGTAATCCGTCACGTCTCGAACCGCGTGTCGACTAATTTTTACGTTTTCAAATTCCGCGCGCAATAACGGTTCCAACGAGCTATCACATGCCCTATAAATCATTTAGTTTTAAATTTTTAGATTGAATTGAATGTATTTACTAGACTTTAGGCAAAGCCCATGGATTTAAGATTAGTTGGGTTTCGATATAAATTTCGTGTTTCACCTTTTAGAAAAATCCTTGATTTGGCTCAATACACAGGACCTCGTACGATTACAAGCCCAATGGTCACCTTAATGATAGAAACCCTAGGCCCAACACGAAAACATAGGCCCAATAAGCTAAAATTTAGGCCCACCAAGTAAGAGCCATAAATTACGACCAAGCCCAAATATGACTAACATCAAACTCAAAAGCCACAATCCAAATCAATGCCAAAGTTATCATACCTGTTTTGGTGACGGATGTCAGAAGAATAAACTCAACAAAGATAAAAGTTCTAAGTAAATGAAGGTGGTGAATATGTTTCGCTATTTGACAATAGTTTTGAACAAAGTGGACTCATCTATAAATGCACTGCTCCTTATTATTCACTACACAATAGTAATGCAGAATGAAATGAACGTACATAAAAAGAAATAACGAATGCTATATTGATAAGTTATCGATTAAGCTAAAACATGTTAAGGGAAGCTATTCTGTCAGCTAATTTGATTTTGAAGAAGATACCTTTCAAGAAAAATGAAGTAATGCCTTATGAGTTATGGATACAAATAAAACCATCTTATAAATACTTAAATGTGTTGGGTTTCTAGCCAAAGTGTTGGTGCGACCAACAAAGATTCAAAGAATAGGACCTAAACATATGCATTGTTTATTCATAGGTTATGTCCATTATAGTAGTACCTATCTGTTTCTTGTACATTAGTCAAAGAATCTCGAAATACATAAGAATATTATAATATAATCAAGGAATGTGTTATTCTTTAAAGATATATTTTCTTTCATGGAAAAAGAATAAGCAAGTTCATCAATAGGAGTAGATGAGATTATTCATAATGAAACTCAAGAATAGTCAGATGCTGAAGAAGTTGAGCTAAGAAGAAGCAAAAGGAAAAGGATTGTGAAATATTTTAGTCTAACTTTCTTACCTATCAAAAAGCATTTATCTCTTTGAAAGAACCTTAATAGGAAATATCCATCAAGAATGTAAATGATTCTATCTTACAAAATCATACATAAGAGCTAGCAGATCTTCCATAAGGTTGTATGCCACTTAGATTTTGTTAGATATTCAATAGAAAGATGAATCTGATGGCTACATTGACATGTACAAGGCAATCTTATCAAAGATAATATACAAAAGAAAGGTCTAGACTACTTTGATAGGTACTTGCCAATGATACGCACAATATTCATTATGTCATTGTATAAAGTCAAATGATTGTAAAATGACTATAAAAACTGCATTCCTAGACGCGGTTTTAAGTGAAGAGGTTTACATAGAGCAACTTAAATGTTTTTCCGCTCTTCATTAAGAGAGCAAAGTGTACAAAGTCATTAAGTCATTATATGGCTTAAAGCAAGCCCTAAAGTAATTTCACTAAGTTTGACCAAGATATGCTTAACATTGGTTTTAATATCAATGAGTACGACATGTTTGTCTAAGTGAAAGACTTATCTAAAGGTTATGTGATCTTATGACTTTCTATGAATGATATGCTTGTAGTTAGAATGATTATAAGATGATCAGATTTACTAAAGATGTGTAAAAAGTGAGATTTGAAATGAAAGACATAGGTCCACCCGATGTGATTTTTGGAGTAATGATCATTAGAACCTAAAATGGTCAAGTCAGTATAACTAGTGGATATAATCATTGAGAAGTTTAATGTTGAGGTCACGAGTGTAGCTCATACCTTGATTGATACTTGTTGGTCCATTTGATTTGAAAGAATTGAATTTAAAATCATTTTCTTTTTAAGACCCAAGGTAAGAGATTTTGATTTTGAAACATTGGTCTTTTTCATCTTTGAATCATGTGAAAACGGTTCACATGAGAAGGTTTGGATAGATTGTTCGTCATCCAACCATTCAAAGATGTGTGCTTGTTACCTTTTGAACCAGAAAAGCAACTCGTGCTATCTTTACCACCCGAAGACTGTCTTTGAACTTGAGGGCACTTCTTTAGCACATGACCTTCTTTTCCACACCTAAAGCAAGCCTTGAAAGGCTTTTGGTTCTTTGTAGTCTCATGAAAAATAGGAGAGGGTGGAGCCTGCTTTGAGGTTATTGCAGCTTGTCGACAACCTTGAAGCTTCTTCTTTCGGATATCAGAAGATTGAACTTTTTGAGGCTTTGTCGATGTGGATTTCGAACTGGGCTGTGATTTGATGTGTGATGTTCCAGGAGATGAGATCTAAACATTCTTCTAAGAACCTTTTTGTATGATTGGTGCCTTGGCAGGCTTTAAGGTAGATTTATGACCAGCTTGATGGATAGCAGTTGAAGATGGTGAGTACTTCTGCTGAGTATTGGAGGAACTGCTGATTTGTTTAGCAGTTGGAGATAAGATTCGTATAGGTCTTGATTTGTCTTTTGGAAGTATTTGAGACTTGACAACTTCAGGTGACTTAATGATCTCTGATTCATCATTTGAGCTTGTCCGGTCTTGTATACACAGTTCTACTTCCAACGGATCTTGATTGATAACTCTTCTTGTGTCGGTTTGTATTGTTGAGTTTTGATTGCCTGACGATTCCATAGTTGTTCCTTCTTTAACAAACCTGACAGGAATAAAAGAAGGGATGTAACCTGTTTTGAATTTGTTATAGAAGTTACGGGAAACAACTGATACTGGTTTTGAAGCATCAAAGGTGGAATTATCGTTTTGCTTATTAGATACTTGATTGATGAGTCCCAAACCTGCAGGAAAATCATATTCATCTCGAACCTCTTTGTGATTAACGCGGCTTAAAGCTGCATGTAAACTGTTAGTATCTGCTGCTTAAATCAATAGATGGATGAGGTTGAGGCATAGGAGAGTAACAATGAGTGCTAGGAGGAGGAGAAACATATAAAGTTTTACCACATCCCATACCCGTTTTGATTCTAGCTCCCTTTTGCTTACAGAATAGTTCTTCCTATTTCATCCCGGATATTATCCATTTATCAAGTTTAGTTTTAAGCTTGCTAGTCCTAAATTCTGCTAAGGTGACTCGTTCGCTCAAAACATTAACCTCGACATTCTTTTCTAAAAGATTTCTTTTTAAAAGATCATTTTTTTTAAAGCTTCTCTTAGTTTGATAAAATATTTTGACTCATTGGTTTTAAGTTCTTTGTTTATTTGATTTAATTCTTTTTTATTTTCTAACAATAACCTGTTAGCTTTATAAACCTGAATAAACGAATTTTGCATGAAGGAGAACACATGTCTTGGATAACCTCATAAGGAAGTCCCATAACTACTTTTTCAGTAGCTAGGGCTTTTTCACATTGACAGACGGGAGTGTTCTTTTTGTATTCTTCCTCCTCAGCAGCTCTCTTCTTAGCTTCCTTAGCTTCACCTTCCTCCTTAACCTCCAGCTTCACTTCATCTATTTCACTATCCTATTGCTTCTGAACTTTATACCAGCTTGCACAAGCACCAACATCACTAACACTCTCACCTTGAGTATCACAACTGAATTCTTTGAAAGGATCAAAATCCTCAACAAAATCCTTATCATTGTTTACCACCTCAGCCATCAATGCATGGTTGACTTCTTTTTTAGTTTCTTTGATCTTAGCACTTAAAGATCCACCACCAGACATGGATTGGTTGTACTCTCTTCTTTTCATATCGACATCAAATGACTTCAGCTTGTTGATAACATCCATGAGTTTGTAGTCAGCAAAATTTATTTCCTGCTTTAACAATCTAACTTGTGGACTCCACTGTGGAGGAAGAGAGTCCAAAAGTTTTATGACTTGTTCATAGTTTTCCAACTGGTCATCATACTTCTTAAGGTTGCTTGCCACCATTACAAATCTATCAACAAAATCAGATATCTTTTCATCTTTCATAGCTGCAAAAGAATCAAACTGACTTTATGTTGATATTAGATTATTAGATTTGAAGGAATTAAAGACTTTTGAAAAAGCGATTTTTAACATGATCAGAGGTTAATTTCGCTGAAATTTCACTAATTTCGCAGGCAATTTTGCTGGTAGTTTCGCTCGTAGTTTCGCCTGTAATTTCGACAGCAGTTTCGCCCCGCAGTGCACTCTGATGCTAGTTTCGCTCATAGTTTCGCTGGTAATTTCGACAGCAGTTTCGCCCAGCAGTGGCACGCTAATGCTAGTTTCGCTGGGTAGTTCCGCCCAAAACTAGTTGAACTTTCGTTCAGACACTCGTACTTTTGCAGGGACAAAGAAACCAGATCTAAAAACCAAAAAGTGTGTAGTTTCATAGAATGAAGATACAGTTTCGCTGGAAGAACACGATGCAGTTTCGCTGGAAGAACACTAGTTTCGCTGTAGGCGGGTTATCCCGTTATTTTTCCAAAATAAGGCCTCTAAATGGGTTTTTGGGCCACTTTTCTGTTTTTTTCTAGTTTTTCGGTTTTGTTTTGGCCTTTTGTTTGGCCCATGGTTGTTTGTTTTAGGCCCGTTCGAATTTTGGCTTGTTATTTAAGTTGTTTTGATGTAATTTGGATGGTCACTTGATCATTTCTGCAATTAAAAGTTTGTCTTTTTAAATCCGTGACTTTTGAGGTCGAATTTGGGGTTTAGGTGAAGATCATCACGGGTATTCGCAGAATCAACGTGTTTGAGATTCGATTTCATTCTGTGCACTACATCAGCAATACACGACATAAAGAGAGTCAATATACAGAAAGTAAAAGAGCGAGTTGAATATCAACATCAACTAATAGCTAAGAGGTAAAGCCAGACATGATGATGTGACAGACATATTTTCTATTTGTTCTTTACTCGCACATATGATTCAATTCACGTGCATATTTTGATAATTTATAAGAAAAATATTAAATTAAGAAGATTAAAATATTGAATTTTATGTTATAACACCAATCTATACTAATAATAATTTTTTTTTCTGGACACATGATATAATTCTTAACCTTCTAAATCTAATTTTCCTACTTTTCTCTCCTATAATATAATCACGTTAACTACAAATCATATTATTAATTTTTTTTAAATAAAAAATGTTTTCTTAATAAATTAAGAAAATGATCTTTCTATAACTGTAATTTCTAAAGAAACAAATTTTAGAGTAAGAATTTTTTCTAAGACATCAATTTTTTTTTAAAAAATACAAAAAATTTTAAAACCCGTGTTGTTAAAAAATAAAATTTTAGAAACCAAAATAATTAAAATTCAAAGTTATAATAAGGAAATTTAAAAAAATGATATTAATTATAAAAAACAATTTGTTTTCAAGTAAAATGTTTAAAGTAGTATTCGATCGATTACGTATTAATCCATATTCGATTGATTGATTTGAGGTTATCGACAAAAAAGATTTGTCTAAGCCACTTTGTTTATTTATTCAAGTTTTTTTTTTTGTCTAACTCACTTCCTTTTTTGTTCGTTAATTTCGGGAATAACCCCATTCATAGGTCCGAGATCTAAATCTATGAATTGAAAGTTCCAAACGATCCACAGTTTTTAGAATCAATAGGTATTCAAATCGTTTATTTGGAAAAATTAAAACCCTTTTTATTAGATGATTATGAGATTTGTCAAAAATCAAAATTCTTGATCAATGGAGGAACAATATTATCATTTTTGTTATATAAGATACTAAGTGGATGGTTGACTCATTTCATACTAGAAATAATTACAGGAAATCTTTTGATAACACGAAATAAAATAACCCTTTTTAAATAATAAAAAACAATTAAAAACAAAAGTTACAAAAATGATAGCATCGTTTCATTATTTAAATTCCTTATTTATACGTAATTTCAATCATATCTTATCTCAAAAAATTATTTTATCTAAATTTTATACTTAATATTTAATATTTTATTTATTTAACCGATGTAATAAACGGATTACTAACCTAGTTTTTATAAGTGAATGCATCACATTATAGAAACTGATATACTAATTTTGGATTAGATTAATTGAAAAGAAATGTACAACAACATTTCTAATTTTGAAAAATAATTAAGTATACATTTTGTTGCTTTTCTACTTATATTACATTTTAAGTATTATTATTATATATATTCAGAGGAAATTTATAATAAATATGGTATTTAATTTAAATATCTTAAGAAGGATTCTAAATTTGACATGTGTCCTTTTGTTATTTTAAAGGTGAGGATATTTTAGTCACTATGTTAAATATGTCATGTTATTGTGTCTAATATGTAGGCTATTGTGTCAAATATGTATTTAATGTAAAGTTCTCATACGATCGAATCCACAAAATATTACAATTGATAATTAAATTAAGGTGGATGTGTGCGTGTGTGATATCTACACCTAACAACACAGTTTCAGCCTTTTAGGATCTTATACATTAGATCAGAAGAGAAATCCATGATCATAAGATTATAAGAGCATGTGGATGAGCACATCACACTAGTTAGATAAGTGAAAAGGATGTTAAACTAATGTTATTTGTAAAGCATCAACTGAAACTATTTCTTATCAAATGAATGAGGGTCAACTATCAAAGGAGAAGCACGCTAAAACTTGCTTTCGGAACCAGAAGACGCCCAAATCGCACATTAAATAGTATCACCACCAGATTTATAAGACCCTTGTGCCAATAGATAAGTTATTACAAACCTTAGATGATGACCACCACATTTAGCGGCAATATAACATAAAAAAATAGAAATCGTCTAATACACTACAATATCTCAACACATGCAAGATGGGCGATACCTGAGGAACAAAAGAATAACCGATGATTCACAGCAATTGGTGAAACTCAATATGACGAACCACACATGCTTTAATCTTGTGTTGAAGCATAACCTTAGTTCATAGTTGTTGGTGGAACTCGATACTACATAACCGTTCAGGCTTAGATCTTGAGTTGAAGAAGGAATAGGGTTTGATGGTGCATTGCAAAATAACCCAGGGTTCATGGTTGTTGACTCAATACAATGGAACCTCACATGCTTTCGATTTTGTGTTGCAGATGGAATAGGGTTTGATCTTGTGTTAAAGATGGAACATATATGCATATATAATTTACTATTCTCCTCATTCGTAAATGTATATATTTAATTTTATTTACTTAAGATTTAAATAGGTCTTTCCAAGTGAAAAGAAATTTATATATGTGAAAGATAATTATCAAAGGGCCAATGGCCTAATAATATGTAGGTGTAAAGGTTGCATGATTTCCCTCAAGATATCAAGGTTTTAACTCCCGCCATGAACAAATTGTTAGATTTAATGAATATGTTAGTTTATCGTTAGAAATTGTGATGGATTTACTTTAAAAAAGAGTGTGGCTTTTATTTATGCATATGAAAGGATATGTGTCGAGGAGGAGGGTGGGTGGGTGGGGGGTGGTATGGATATATGGACATTAGGGTGGTAGAGGCGCAAGCACTATGAGGTCACGGAGAGCCTCAGCGCCGCCCGGCACCACCGCCGCTACCCGCTTCACACCGTAGATTTTTGTTTTCACGGCATGATCTCGCCGTGATTTTGTGTTGTTGTTTGTGTGTGTGGTATAGTGGTGTAGTGTGGTATTGTGTGACAACACCGCTACCACCAAATTTGAGTATGTGATGTAGTGTTGTGTGGTGTGACATGACAAAATTTGATTGGTGTGTTTATAATGTAGTCTGGTGTGTGATAAGAGTGCCTCTCCATCCTAAGCAAATGTTACTTTTTCAAGTTGTGCACCTTTACTATTTTTTTCTTTAATCATATTCTCTTAAAGTTGATGGGTCACCCTGATTAAAAAAATACTAAATGTCAGTTCATTTGGGGTACATTCAGTAGTATTAACTAATTCGAAGAATGAGATTATGATAACAAAGGGGAAGAATCTATAAAGAATAGGAAAGAATATGAACCATCAATTTGTAAAATATATGCTCGACAATTCTATAGAAACTTGTATTTTCTAACAAAATGATCGTATTTGCTAACTAAAGATTGAAGTATCTAAAAAAAGGTTGGTTTACATCTAATGCGACTTTATATGATTCAACCTTTAATTAAAAATTAGTCTTGAGCATAATACAACATTTTCGGTGCTTAATTCAATATATTATCTAAGTTGCATTAGCTTTATTTTATTATTGTGACCTATCACGCCGTGACATACTGCTAGGCTTCTTTGAAAGAAAAACCTTATTATTATATCTTTCTGTAGTGAGTATTATATAGTACATGTACAACAACAAATGAGTTTTGATACAGTGATTTTATAAATATGAACAACAATAAAAATGATAAGCAACAATTATAATTAAACAGTGTTATGATAATAAGAATACTAATAATAATAGTGATGGGACAAATTGATTTACCAGCTTTCCGACGTGTAAGTCTAGTGTCCCAAGATTTCGAACTCGAGTAATGAAGATGGTGGGGTGGGTTAATAATCCGTCAGTGATCCAATTAGCCGTTAAAACGAATAATAATAGCACTAATGATTATCAAAAGAGTACAAACTAATATTTAATGATTTACAATATACTAGTTTAAAAACCTGTGTTTCACACGCGTTGAATAAAAATATTATATTGAAAGCTACTAATCAATATTTATAAATTATAAAACTATAACTTGAGATAAGATATAATTGAAATTATGTATAATCAACTACCTCAAGTAATAAAACAATAACAATAATTTTTTAAACTATCTTATTTAAAAATGTTCTCTTTAAAAAATGGTTTTTAAAAAATGATTTTTAAACACTATCATTTAAAAAAAATTATTTGTATAAAAAAAGTTCATCGTTCATAAAATGTTGTTTAAAAAAAGTACATTTTCTAATAAAAAGAAATATGTTTTGTTTATTAAATGATTGTTTAAAATTTATAAAGGATTTACAATATTATTAACATTTAATATTATCATTAATAAGTTGACTTGGTATGATAATGACATTTGTCAAAAGAATTGTAAGAAGATAACATATATCAAAATAATTGTGACAATAATATGTGACAATAATTATTTTGTTTTATTAGTGTATATATCTATGCTAATAAAAGAAAGTTTTGGCATAAGTAGAGACCTAAATCTTATTTTTTGCATCTCTCTCCTACTAATTATTGCATTAACAACTAATAGTTTTATCTAATTTTTTTAATATTAAAAGTATTTTATTATAAGTTGAGAAAAAGATCTTTCTATAAGTGCAATTTCTAAATAATTTTTTTATAAAACAAGAACTTTTTCTAAAACATTAGACTTTTTTTAAATATAAGATATTAAAAAATATGTTTTCAAAAATAAAATATTTTATGAAACAAATATATTAAAAATCAAAGTTATAGTAAGAAAATTTTAAAAATGACATTTTTTAAAAAATAAATTGTTTAAAAAACACCTCTAAAAACAAAAAAAAAATTGAAAAATAAAAGTTTTAAAAATGATAGCGTTGTTTTATTAGTTAAAGTCATTACTCGTACGTAATTTCAATAATATCATATCTCAAGATATTGTTTTATGATTCATTCATTTTCATTACTAACTATTTAATATTTATACATTAGGTACTAACCTAGTAATAATAAACATAATACATTAGGTATAGTTATTAAATAATTTACAAAATTTACTTTTCAATATGGATACTTATACCTTTTAAAAAATTTACACTATTAATACAACCTAAACTCACAAAATATACACACAAATTCAAAAAATCTCCTCTACTCTACTCATTAACAATTTTAAAAAAAAATATCTCGTGATATTTATTATGTTTCCTGCTCTTCCTCTTCGGATGGTTCCAATTCTGACGGGTTGAAAGTTTTAACTCTTCTTGCCAAACACGTTGACAAAGCTGAAAGTTCAAGCAAGAAGATTTTGAAACGTGATCGTGTGTGGGCTAATAATGTTTTTATGAATGACTATTTTGTGGAGAACCCAAAATACACAGACGAGATATTTAGATATAGGTTTTGGGTATCTCGACATTTATTTCTACGCATTGTTAAAGATATAAGGAACAACTTTCCATGGTTTCGAGAAGGGTTTGATGGGCGGTGGAAAGAAAGTTTCACGGAAATTCAAAAGTGCACTTCGGCAATACGTTAACTCGTAACAGGTAATTCACCGGACACATACACGAATACTTAGCTATGTCTGCTAGGACTTCTCGTGAATGTTTTTAATATTTTTTCAACGCTATTATTGAATTATACGATTATGAATATTTACGAAGGACTACTAGTTATGACATTGCATTATTGTATACTGCACATCAATATAGATATGGCCTTTCGGGCATGCTCGGTAGTATTGATTGCACTTATTGGGAATAGAGAAATTGTCCTATGCATTTGCGAGGACAATATCATCGAGGTGACCACGATGGTCATACGGTGATTCTCGAAGCCGTGGCGTCATAGGATTTGTGGATTTGGCATGCTTATTTTGGTGTAGCTGGTTCTGAAACCGATATTAATGTTCTCAATCTATCTCCAATTTTCATGCTAGAATTGAATGGAACCACCCTAATTTGTCCGTTTGATGTTAACGGACATCGATATAAACGTGGTTACTATCTAGCCGACAGTATATATCCTTCCTGGTCAACTATTGTGAAGTCATATTCTTATCCAGTTGAATACAAAGAACAGAAATTTAAAAAGATGCAAGAGTCCGCAAGAAAAGACATCGAACGATCTTTTGGTGTTTTAAAAGCACGATGGCAAATAATTGCTCGAACGTCTAGAGCGATGAAGGCCGAGAGAATGAGAAGTCAAATTTGTGCATTATATTTCACAATATGATTATAAAGAATGACGGCAATGCTATTTCTTCCGTACACATTCGAGATCCACCGACAAAACCAGTTGAGAACGAAAATACAATTTTGGAGTTGCGCAATGAGAACACACATTCTAGCCTTAGATTCGATCTCGTGGAACATGCTGTGGATAGTGATGATATCACGGTTTTGGATGATGAAGAATAATTTGTTTTACTATTATCGTTATTTTTCTTGAATTTTTTTAATTTTAAACTAGTTTTTTATTTTAATGTAATTTTTAATTTTAATGAAGCAATTAAAAAAAATTGGTGTGTTGTAGTATGGTGTGAGTGCCCCTCCCCCTAAATTGATGTGGTGTGATGTGATGTTGTATGTTTTGATTGGTGGGTGTGTGGTGTAGTGTGTTGGGTGTGGTATAGGCGCGCACCCCCACCACCCTTTGGTAGTCATTACTCACTAAACACAGAGAATAAAAAAGTTGTTTTAAGAAAAAATTGGCACTACATTACCCTGTATATGAAAAAAGAAGTTTGATCAGCAGTTGTTTTGCATTTGTTTGTGCTTTGGCCACTGAAATTTTCTCGCTTTGCATTTAACCCCTATCATTTTTTAAATGTGTGTTCTCCGGAAGTTTCTTTTAGAGAGAGAAAGGGTGTGTGTGGGTGTAGATGGAGCTACCAGCTTGGTGGCCGCGGCGGCTGCGGTTCCGACTCTCCGCCCTAGTGGTTGTTCCCTTGTTACCGGTCTTCCGTCATCTGGTTTGCTCTTTGGCCCTTACATGTATTTAAAAGGGGTTTGTTGGGTCATTTCAGATGGATTTTATGGTTGTCGTGGTGGTGGTCGTTCGTTTCCACCAAGGCGGGCCTCAACTTTCACACAGGTCACCAGCTGGTGTTATCGCCAATGCCACCTTGTCGTTCGTCTCTTTCTCCGTCATCGATGCCGCTCTTGAAAAATAGATAGAAAGAGAGACATAGAGAGAGAGGGATGGTTAAGGTGGTAGTTTTGGGGTGTTGCCGGGAGGCATTGCTACCGCCCTCCTCCCTTGGCGACTACGATCCTGTTCTCTCCCCACGTTTCGGGATTCTTGTCGAGTTCAGCCCTACTTGCGAGGATATTGGGGGGTTGCCACCGTGTGAGAGCCTTTGCCTCTGGGCTGTTCGTTTCAGGCAAGGCGACCCTCTTATACCTCGGTGGTGTTCTCTAATTTTGAAAGTAGGCCAAACGGCCAGGATTACAGCCAAGGAGGGTTGTTAGAGCTTCAATTGGACCCATATTCGGTTACGAAAGGTCCTTTTGAGCCATGGTTTCTGTTTGGTCGATGATAATGAATGTGAACATGTGATATCAGTTTTTTTGGGGCCTCAGACTCTCTGTATGCATGATGATGATGCCCCAAATCACTTGTACGCATCTGAGTGCTAAAGGGTGCAAACACTGTGCACTTGGGTTTTTTCATGTATTTCGTGGCCCTTTTTAACCCTTCTTTCTGCTTGATCGATGAAGATGGGTGCACACTCATCTGAGATCCTCGTTTAATCCAGTTGAAACCGTGATGCAGAAGGAGTGTAAGCCTTCTTTGTTTTGGGGTGGCATCCGTGTAGGATGCTGCCACAATGAGGTTGCCTTCCTAAGTCTCCAAGCACCTTACACAACTGTTGTTGATGGCCTGTGCTGGTGCTGCTGTTTTGTTGACCCTGTTAAACTGCGTTTGTGTGTTCTTCCTTCTATGCTGGTCATGTTAAACTTTATGTTGGCAATATTAAATTGTTTGCTCGATGATGATGTGCAAGTCACGTCTGAGAGTTATTTTGTTTCTAAATATAGTTTTTGGGTGGTAAAGTCGATGATGTTTACGTTGGTCATCTAACATTGTTGGGTGATACTTTCTGGGACCCTTTGTTTTGGTTGTTCTATGGTTGTGATGACACAAAAAAACTGGTGTCGATTGCCTTGGTATGGCAGCTGTTTCTGGCGTGCAACCACAACCGACCGTTTCTGGCGTGCAACCACAACCACAACCGACCGTGTAGAATAAAAACTAGTTTCATAAATTTAAATTTATTTGTTCGTACTAACATGAATATCTGTTAGTTCAACTAAAATAACATCTTATAAGATTATTTTAGTCTTGTCACGAAGGTTTTTATTTAGCTATCGTGACAAATAATATAGTAACCGGGCCAATATGAAAAACCAGTGGCCCAGATGATTTTGAGTTTTGAAATTTGAGCGACGAACATGGATTGTTAAGCTAGAGGTGTAAAAAGGAAACCAGTTTAGGTTTCCGAACTTGATGCGGTACCGAAAAAAGAAAATGCTTTGGCTCCGATCCAGCCCGTTGGTTCTTGACCAGTTCGTGTCCCCGCGCGAACAAATGGTTTTCAACCCGATTCAGTTCGACAAGCCGGTTATGATTATTTTTCACAAAAACCAGTCATTATATACCTCTTTTTTGCCCGTTGAAGGGCTTAAACTATCCGTATTTTTTGTTTTTACCATTTTGAGCGTCCAATGTTATTATAAATACAAGGAGAATTACATATTTCCCCTACAAAATTCATCAATTACATATATACCGAATTTAAAATTTTAATTACATATATCCCCTTGTAAAATTTAGTTAATTGCATATATAGCAAAATTAAAAGTTTAATTACATATATCCATTTCTAAAACTTAGTTAATTACATATATACCTAAATTAAAAGTTAATTACATATATCCGTTTTATTAAACATAAATATTACATATTTATTCATATGATTATTTTTATTAAAAAACTTATATAATTAGTATTTACTCTTATTTTTATTAAACTATTAAATTATGTTTTTTCTTTTTATTAGCTTTACGAGTTTTGATTATTTACTAATGTTTCTATACTATAATTTTTATGTTCTTTTTATTTTTTACCTTTTGATGCTAATTTTTTCTGGTTACTGTAAGAGACACTTTTAGTCTCGTTATGCAACATAATCTGAACACATAATTTGATGTTGTATAATGAGACTGAAAGTATCTCGTACAGATATCGGGAAAAAAATAGTATAAAAAGATTAAAAAAAACAAAAAGAATATAAAAAACTTTAGTATAGAAATATTTATAAATAATCAAAACTCGAAAAGCAAGTAAAGAAGGAAAAACATAATTTTATAGTTTAATAAAAATAAAAGAAAAATACTAATTATATAAGTTATTTTTAATAGAAGTAATAAATGAGTAAATATGTAATATTTATGTTTAATATAGTGGATATATGAAATTAACTTTTAGTTTGAGTATATATGTAATTAACTAAGTTTTAGAATGAGATATATGTAATTAAACTTTTAATTTGGGTATATATGTAACTAACTAAGTTTTACATGGGGATATATGTAATTAAAAATTTAAGTTGAGTATTGTAAGATTATACTTGAAAGGCTGATGCAACCAAAGAAACAAAAGCAACCAAAGAACTTCCAGCCTGCATGCACATTGTGCAGAGTAGAAGTTACTTTGAAAGTTTTATACTTCTCACAGAAAATTATTCTAAGTGTAAAATCTTCCGAAACCCAAGACCAAATCTTCCGAAGTCAAAGATGAAGTCTTTCGAAGCTTCAAAGACAGAGTCTTCCGAGGCCAATGAAGTGAAGACTGATTTCTTTCGAAGACAGAGGAGACATGCTTTCTCCGATCTACTTTTGTATAAAACTGACCCACTTTCCGCTGCAACTCTGAACACTCACCAACTTGCATTAGTTGGTGAAAAGGTCCATGCTTTTGTAAATGTAAATTATGGTTTAGAGTCTGTAACTTTCTACTTTGTACCTTTTATCCTTTTTGTAATATATTAGGATGTGAGCTATTGCATGTCATAGTCACTTGTCAAAAGGCAATCTGCCTTTTGACTTTACATTGATCTTGTTGTCTAGATTAATGTTTCCAGCTGGCCTTCAAAGTATGGCTGGCTCTAGGATATAGTATAAAGTATGTTAGGTTCTTGTATTTCTTTTTATGCTTTGTAACACTTGTAAAAGAACTTGAGAGCAATATACAACATTCTTAAAAATCATACTCTTACTGTTCTTATTCTTAGTTCTGTCTTATTGTTTACTTGTGTTCTTAGTATCATTTATATAAACCTGGTTCCCTATTTGATCTGTTAAGTGTTCTAACACTCTCCTTATTGTGAGACTGATTGTATTGACCATCCCTTTTAACCGGTCCTGTAATTGGTATCAGAGCGTTCTAGGCTCTTGATTGTAAGATCTCACCATCTTAAATCCCTTCAGTTTCACAAAACACTTAACAACTCAAATGACAGCTATCACAAAGGCTTATATGGAAATCGGTACCATGACAAAGTCTCCATTGATCACTCCTGATGATTTTGATACTTGGTGCCAAAGAATGTAAGGCTTCATCAAGTCTCAAGACTCCAGGATGTGAGGATCTGTTGTCTCTGGACATCATGTACCATCCACCTTTTCAGTTGTTGCTGGTGGTGGTATGATACCAAAGGAAGTGTCTGACTACTCTAAAGAAGACCGGAAAAAGATAGATATAGATTAAAAAGCCATGACCGCTCTCCAAACTGCTCTTCCAAACTCCATCTACAAAGGCTTCAAGAAGTGCAAGACTGCTAAGAAACTATGGGATGCACTAAAGCTTATGTATGAGGGGTCCACTAAAGCAAAAAAGATCAAGAAGGACCTCTTGAAGCAGCAGTTAGAGAACTTCACCTTTAAAGCAGGTGAAACCATGACTCAACAATACTTCAAGTATGTTGAGATTGTGGACACTCTAATGGATGTTGGAGTAACTCTTCAGAACAGGGACATTATGAGGAAGTTCATGTCCTTTCTTCCCAAACAATGGACACACTATTGTGTGGTCATTAAGAGGACTGAAAACCTCAAGACCCTTACTCTCACTGAGTTGTATGGTATCCTTAGTGGCTACCAGATGGAGATGAACATGTAAAATTCATCTGATAACTCTAAAAACCAGTAGAGTTCAGCCCTTCATGTGGTTGAAAGGGATTGCAGAGAACCACAGCATCATCTCATCTGCTACCCTGACACTCACAAAAGGGTCCTTTCATCACCTTCCCGGAGACACCAAGAGAGAGCCTACATCCATGGAAGCCCATTCCAAGAGACAAGCTCTTTACAAGTCTTTGTGTCCACTCATGAAAGCACAAGAAACTTTCTCTTCACCCTTGAAGACCTGGACTGTATCCATCCAGATGATCTGGAATACATGGAAATAGTCCAGCAGATAGCTCTTCTCACTCAAAGAGCCAAGAAGTTCTATAAGAGGACAGGGAGGAGGTTTTCTAGCAATATATCCAGTGGAAAGTTTGGGCTGGACAAAAGAAGGTGAAGTGTTACAACTTTAATCAAATGGAACACTTTGCTAGAGAGTGCAAGGCACCAAAGACAAATGGTGGCCAAGCACAAACCAGACCAAACTACACTAATGGAGCTCCCCAGAATGAGAAGCCCAGGCAGCAAGCTGCAGTTGCTTTTGAAGAAGGAGGCTTTGACTGGAGCTTTCAGGCTGAGGATACATCTCCAAACCAAGCACTGATGGCAAATCATGAAGAAGCCAAGGTATTGGAACATCTTTCTACACCTGAATGTATTGCTAAAGCTAACAAATATAGGTCTTATAACTTAGAGATGAGGTCTGATCTTGAGTCCTTAAACATTTTAAAAGTTGATTTCAAAAGAGCTGAAAATGATTACAAACTTAAAATAGAAGATCTAGAGAAAACTATTTCAACTCTTAATCATGAACATACCAACTACAGGACTCAGATAAAAGATCTCATCATTAAGTTAACTGAATGCCAGGTTGAGATTGTGATCAGCAAAGCCAGGGTAGAAAAATGTGTTCTTGAAGAAAAGACCTTTAAGAACATAATATCCTCATCATTACATGCAAAAGTTTGTTATCAGAATAAGCAAGGACTGGGATCTACTCAGATAGCTCCTCCACACACTTTATTGTCTGTAAGATCTCCAAGGTGTGGAACATACGAAGATGAGCTTCCCCTCATAGACCCTATTGATGAAGAGGAATGCAGGCCAAACGGCCAGGATTACAGCCAAGGAGGGTTGTTAGAGCTTCAATTGGACCCATATTCGGTTGCGAAAGGTCCTTTTGAGCCATGGTTTCTGTTTGGTCGATGATAATGAATGTGAACATGTGATATTAGTTTTTTTGAGGCCTCAGACTCTCTGTATGCATGATGATGATGCCCCAAATCACTTGTACGCATCTGAGTGCTAAAGGGTGCAAACACTGTGCACTTGGGTTTTTTCATGTATTTCGTGGCCCTTTTTAACCCTTCTTTCTGTTTGATCGATGAAGATGGGTGCACACTCATCTGAGATCCTCGTTTAATCCAGTTGAAACCGTGATGCAGAAGGAGTGTAAGCCTTCTTTGTTTTGGGGTGGCATCCGTGTAGGATGCTGCCACAATAAGGTTGCCTTCCTAAGTCTCCAAGCACCTTACACAACTGTTGTTGATGGCCTGTGCTGGTGCTGCTGTTTTGTTGACCATGTTAAACTGCGTTTGTGTGTTCTTCCTTCTATGCTGGTCATGTTAAACTTTATGTTGGCAATATTAAATTGTTTGCTCGATGATGATGTGCAAGTCACGTCTGAGAGTTATTTTGTTTCTAAATATAGTTGTTGGGTGGTAAAGTCGATGATGTTTACGTTGGTCATCTAACGTTGTTGGGTGATACTTTCTGGGACCCTTTGTTTTGGTTGTTCTATGGTTGTGATGACACACAAAAACTGGTGTCGATTGCCTTGGTATGGCAGCTGTTTCTGGCGTGCAACCACAACCGACCGTTTCTGGCGTGCAACCACAACCACAACCGACCTTGTAGAATAAAAACTAGTTTCATAAATTTAAATTTATTTGTTCGTACTAACATGAATATCTGTTAGTTCAACTAAAATAACATCTTATAAGATTATTTTAGTCTTGTCACGAAGGTTTTTATTTAGCTATCGTGACAAATAATATAGTAACCGGGCCAATATGAAAAACCAGTGGCCCAGATGATTTTGAGTTTTGAAATTTGAGCGACGAACATGGATTGTTAAGCTAGAGGTGTAAAAAGGAAACCAGTTTAGGTTTCCGAACTTGATGCGGTACCCAAAAAAGAAAATGCTTTGGCTCCGATCCAGCCCGTTGGTTCTTGACCAGTTCGTGTCCCCGCGCGAACAAATGGTTTTCAACCCGATTCAGTTCGACAAGCCGGTTATGATCATTTTTCACAAAAACCAGTCATTATATACCTCTTTTTTGCCCGTTGAAGGGCTTAAACTATCCGTATTTTTTGTTTTTACCATTTTGAGCATCAAATGTTATTATAAATACAAGGAGAATTACATATTTCCCCTATAAAATTCATCAATTACATATATACCGAATTTAAAATTTTAATTACATATATCCCCTTGTAAAATTTAGTTAATTGCATATATACCACAATTAAAAGTTTAATTACATATATCCATTTCTAAAACTTAGTTAATTACATATATACCTAAATTAAAAGTTAATTACATATATCCGTTTTATTAAACATAAATATTACATATTTATTCATATGATTATTTTTATTAAAAAACTTATATAATTAGTATTTACTCTTATTTTTATTAAACTATTAAATTATGTTTTTTCTTTTTACTAGCTTTACGAGTTTTGATTATTTACTAATGTTTCTATACTAAAATTTTTATGTTCTTTTTATTTTTTACCTTTTGATGCTAATTTTTTCTGGTTACTGTAAGAGACACTTTTAGTCTCGTTATGCAACATAATCTGAACACATAATTTGATGTTGTATAATGAGACTGAAAGTATCTCATACAGATATCGGGAAAAAAATAGTATAAAAAGATTAAAAAAACAAAAAGAATATAAAAAACTTTAGTATAGAAATATTTATAAATAATCAAAACTCGAAAAGCAAGTAAAGAAGGAAAAACATAATTTTATAGTTTAATAAAAATAAGAGAAAAATACTATTTATATAAGTTATTTTTAATAGAAGTAATAAATGAGTAAATATGTAATATTTATGTTTAATATAGTGGATATATGTAATTAACTTTTAGTTTGAGTATATATGTAATTAACTAAGTTTTAGAATGAGATATATGTAATTAAACTTTTAATTTGGGTATATATGTAACTAACTAAGTTTTACATGGGGATATATGTAATTAAAAATTTAAGTTGAGTATTGTAAGATTATACTTGAAAGGCTGATGCAACCAAAGAAACAAAAGCAACCAAAGAACTTCCAGCCTGCATGCACATTGTGCAGAGTAGAAGTTACTTTGAAAGTTTTATACTTCTCACAGAAAATTATTCTAAGTGTAAAATCTTCCGAAACCCAAGACCAAATCTTCCGAAGTCAAAGATGAAGTCTTCTGAAGCTTCAAAGATACAGTCTTCCGAGGCCAATGAAGTGAAGACTGATTTCTTTCGAAGACAGAGGAGACATGCTTTCTCCGATCTACTTTTGTATAAAACTGACCCACTTTCCGCTGCAACTCTGAACACTCACCAACTTGCATTAGTTGGTGAAAAGGTCCATGCTTTTGCAACTGTATATTATGGTTTAGAGTCTGTAACTTTCTACTTTGTACCTTTTATCCTTTTTGTAATATATTAGGATGTGAGCTATTGCATGTCATAGTCACTTGTCAAAAGGCAATCTGCCTTTTGACTTTACATTGATCTTGTTGTCTAGATTAATGTTTCCAGCTGGCCTTTAAAGTATGGCTGGATCTAGGATGTAGTATAAAGTATGTTAGGTTCTTGTATTTCTTTTTATGCTTTGTAACACTTGTAAAAGAACTTGAGAGCAATATACAACATTCTTAAAAATCATACTCATACTGTTCTTGTTCTTAGTTCTGTCTTATTATTTACTTGTGTTCTTAGTATCATTTATATAAACCTGGTTCCCTATTTGATCTGTTAAGTGTTCTAACACTCTCCTTATTGTGAGACTGATTGTATTGACCATCCCTTTTAACCGGTCCTGTAATTGGTATCAGAGCGTTCTAGACTCTTGATTGTAAGATCTCACCATCTTAAATCCCTTCAGTTTCACAAAACACTTAACAACTCAAATGACAGCTATCACAAAGGCTTATATGGAAATCGGTACCATGACAAAGTCTCCATTGATCACTCCTGATGATTTTGATACTTGGTGCCAAAGAATGTAAGGCTTCATCAAGTCTCAAGACTCTAGGATGTGAGGATCTGTTGTCTCTGGACATCATGTACCATCCACCTTTTCAGTTGTTGCTGGTGGTGGTATGATACCAAAGGAAGTGTCTGACTACTCTAAAGAAGACCGGAAAAAGATAGATATAGATTAAAAAGCCATGACCGCTCTCCAAACTGCTCTTCCAAACTCCATCTACAAAGGCTTCAAGAAGTGCAAGACTGCTAAGAAACTATGGGATGCACTAAAGCTTATGTATGAGGGGTCCACTAAAGCAAAAGAGAACAAGAAGGACCTCTTGAAGCAGCAGTTTGAGAACTTCACCTTTAAAGCAGGTGAAACCATGACTCAACAATACTTCAAGTATGTTGAGACTGTGGACACTCTAATGGATGTTGGAGTAACTCTTCAGAACAGGGACATTATGAGGAAGTTCATGTCCTTTCTTCCCAAACAATGGACACACTATTGTGTGGTCATTAAGAGGACTGAAAACCTCAAGACCCTTACTCTCACTGAGTTGTATGGTATCCTTAATGGCTACCAGATGGAGATGAACATGTAAAATTCATCTGATAACTCTAAAAACCAGTAGAGTTCAGCCCTTCATGTGGTTGAAAGGGATTGCAGAGAACCACAGCATCATCTCATCTGCTACCCTGACACTCACAAAAGGGTCCTTTCATCACCTTCCCGGAGACACCAAGAGAGAGCTACATCCATGGAAGCCCATTCCAAGAGACAAGCTCTTCACAAGTCTTTGTGTCCACTCATGAAAGCACAGGAAACTTTCTCTTCACCCTTGAAGACCTGGACTGTATCCATCCAGATGATCTGGAATACATGGAAATAGTCCAGCAGATAGCTCTTCTCACTCACAGAGCCAAGAAGTTCTATAAGAGGACAGGGAGGAGGTTTTCTAGCAATATATCCAGTGGAAAGTTTGGGCTGGACAAAAGAAGGTGAAGTGTTACAACTGTAATCAAATGGAACACTTTGCTAGAGAGTGCAAGGCACCAAAGACAAATGGTGGCCAAGCACAAACCAGACCAAACTACACTAATGGAGCTCCCCAGAATGAGAAGCCCAGGCAGCAAGCTGCAGTTGCTTTTGAAGAAGGAGGCTTTGACTGGAGCTTTCAGGCTGAGGATACATCTCCAAACCAAGCATTGATGGCAAATCATGAAGAAGCCAAGGTATTGAAACATGTTTCTACACCTGAATGTATTGCTAAAGCTAACAAATATAGGTCCTATAACTTAGAGATGAGGTCTGATCTTGAGTCCTTAAACATTTTAAAAGTTGATTTCAAAAGAGCTGAAAATGATTACAAACTTAAAATAGAAGATCTAGAGAAAACTATTTCAACTCTTAAGCATGAACATACCAACTACAGGACTCAGATAAAAGATCTCATCATTAAGTTAACTGAATGCCAGGTTGAGCTTGTGATCAGCAAAACCAGGGTAGAAAAATGTGTTCTTGAAGAAATGACCTTTAAGAACATAATATCCTCATCATTACATGCAAAAGTTTGTTATCAGAATAAGCAAGGACTGGGATCTACTCAGATAGCTCCTCCACACACTTTATTGTCTGTAAGATCTCCAAGGTGTGGAACATACGAAGATGAGCTTCCCCTCATAGACCCCATTGATGAAAAGGATGAAGAGGAGATAGTTAAGGATGATTCTGAAAATAGTGAAGAAGATCATCCTAAGAAGGGACACTATTCTCCTGAGGAGAGAAAAGAATATGGGATGACCAAGTCTAAGAGGAAGAACTTGATCAGAAAAGCCAAGAGAAAATCAAAGAAGGCTCAAGAGATGAAGGCCACTTTTAACTCTAAGCAGAAACAAGTGTTTATCTCTGTAGGATTTAAAGTGGTGAAGGCTGAAGACTCAACTAGGAACTCTAGTACTAGAAGTTCTAGTTCATGTCCAACTCATTCCAACAAAGAGAAAAAGGCTGATCAGCTGTGTACCACTGCTACACAACCTGAACCATCCAGTTCCAAAAGCAAGCTTCACCCTAAGAAGCTTGCTGCATCATCATTGAAGATAAAGATGGAGGTGAAAAGTGATCAAGTTCAGTCTTTCTCTCAAAAAAAGGCTCTCAGAAGGAAGCAAATGGATTGCATCATGTGTGGTAGTACTTCCCATCTTGCTAAGGATTGCATCTAAAATCCTAAAAGTATTGTCCGCATGATCAAAAAGAAACCTTCTGAGAAGAAGAAAGAACAGCTAGCTTCGAAAGGAAAATATTTTTCTTTTGGAAGCTCCAAGGTGAAAAAGAAGACAAGTGAAAACTTGCATTCGGAAGAAAAGTTGGTCTCGGAAGAAAGAAATGCTTTCGAAGTACTGAAGCCTGCTACAGTGAAAGCAAGATCTTCCGAAGGTCCAGTCTCCAAAACTTCCGAAGTTGTCAAAATTTCTGAAGTATTGAAGGTCAAGTCTAAACTTCCAAAGATGGTGTGGAAGATGAAGGAAGACCAAGTGACTGAAAGTTCTTTATCAACAACAGCTGATGATCCTTAAAACTTGAACATAGGATCAATTACTATTACATTGTCTTCAAATCACTTTGATATGCCCAAGACCCATGAGGCTTGGGTTTCCAAATCCAACTAAATATTTCTTTCTTATGTAGGAACAGCTAAAGACCAAGAGGAATGTATGGATCATTAATAGTGGTTGTTCCAGGCACATGACAGGAAATAGTTCTTTACTTTAAAATTTTGAGAAAATTGATGGAGGGCCAGTTGCTTTTGGAGGAGAAACTGGAGGTTCCATTATTGGAAGGGGCACAGTCACAAATGGTAAGCTCAGCATTGAAAAGGTAAACTTTGTCAAAGAGCTTGGGTATAATCTACTGAGTGTATTCCAATTTTATGATTAGAGACACCACACGCTCTTCACTAAGCATGAGTGCATTGTTCTTAAGCCCGGAGTGGTCATTCCTCAAGAGCATATCCTGCTTAGAGCCCCCAAAAAAGGGAACATGTACAAGATGGATCTGCAGGAAACATCTCCATCAAGAGAAGTTTTTTGCTTTTTATCTAAAGCAAATAGTGATTAGTCTTTCCTATGGCATAAAAGAATGTGCCATGTAAACTTTAAAAACATGAATAAATTAATTAAGAATGATTTGGTAACTGGAATACCAAAGAAAGAGTTTACAAGTGATGACCGCTGTGTAGTATGCCTGAAAGGGAAGCAACACAAAATGTCTCACAAGCCAAAGGAAAGAAACTCTATCACTACTCCCCTACACTTATTACATATGGATCTCGTTGGCCCCACCAATGTAATGAGTCTAGGAAGGACCTCATATTGTTCGGTGATCATAGATGACTTCATAAAATTCACTTGAGTCTTTTTCTTTAGTACTAAGGATGAGACTCCTGAGATCTTGATGAACTTCATTCTGAAAATTGAGAATCAATGTGATCATAAGGTCAAAACCATAAGATGTGAAGGAACAGAATTTAAGAACCAAATCCTTCTCATAGTTTGTGATGAAAAAGGTATTACAAGACAATATAGTGCTCCCAAGACTCCTCAATAAAATGGTGTTACTGAGAGGAGAAACAGGACACTTATTGAGGCTGCAAGAACCATGTTGTCTGACTCTAAACTACCCATCACCTTCTGGGTAGAGGCAGTCAACACAACCTGCTATGTGCAGAACAGAGTGTTATGGTTAAGACTTATAGTAAGACTCCTTATGTGCTGTGGTACAAAAGGAGACCGTTTATTAGTTTCCTCAGGTCATTTGGATGTCCTTGGACCATCTTGAATACCAAAGATCAAATAGCCAAATTTGTTGAGAAATCAGATGATGGACACTTTATTGAATACTTTTCCTAAGCTAAGGCTTATAGAGAATACAATCTCAGAACTAGAGTAGTTGAGGAGTCAACCAATGTGACCTTTAATGAGCACACTCCTAATGTTAAAGGTTTTGGTCCTGATTGGCTGTTTGATCTTGATTTAGTTACAAATTGTTTTAACAAATCTTGTGAGAATGTTTCAGGATCTACAGGTAACTCTTTAACAGGAGATCTTGACCCTAGATTTGAGCTGCGAAGACCAAGCAAGCATACTACCTCAGCTCCAGTGGTAACTAACCCTACAAGTAAAGATCCTATCAACACAAACATGACAAATTCAGCTGATACATCTGAGGCGCCTACAAATTCCAGCTCAAAGGCTCAAAACTTAGATGAAGGAACTTCAATTGTCAGAGGAAATGGAGGTGGTAACAGTGATCAAGAATTTCTTGATGCTAATAACCACTCCATAGAAGACAACATAAATGATGTCACACACTCATTGGATCAAGCCTCTCTTGATAAGTGTGCTGATGTGGTGCATGATACTCTATTGCTAGATCTAAATTTCTCAAATTAGATCTTTCCAATTAACTTGCTGTGACCCCTCAACTCAAGATTCATAAGTCACACCCCACCATAAACATCATTAGAAATGTTGATACAAGGGTGAGAATAAGAGGACAAACCCATGACAAAAATGTTTGTCTATACTCTTATTTCTTATCTTAGATAGAGCCAAAGAAAGTTGATGAGGCTTTGAAGGATGGAATTTGGGTTGAAGCAATGCAAGAGGAGCTGCTTTAATTTAAAAGACAAAAGGTTTGGAACCTATGTCCTTTTCCTCAAGGGAAGACTACCATAGGAACCAAGTGGGTTTTTAGAAACAAAAAGGATAATAGAGGACTTGTCATCAAGAACAAGGCCAGACTAGTTATTCAAGGATACACACCAAAATAGGGAATTGACTACACAGATGTTTTTGCTCCTATAGGAAGACTTGAAGCTGTTAGAATATTCCTGGCTTTTGCTGCATTCAAGGATTTCAAGGTCTACCAACTTAATGTCAACTGTGTTTTTTTATATGGGGTGATTGATAAAGAGGTGTATGTTAAACAACCACTTGGCTTTGCAGACCTAGATCATCCTGATTATGTCTGTAAGCTTGATAAAGCTCTTTATAGGCTGCACCAAGCTTCAAGAAAGTAGTATGAGACACTATCTCAAAATCTCTGTCAACATGGCTATAAGAGGGGTACTATAGATAGAACTCACTTCATCAAAGGAATATGGAATGACTTAATGCTAGTTCAAGTTTATGTAGATGACATTGTCTTCGGTCAACTAATCTGAAGCTCTGAAAAGACTTTGAGAGGCTGATGAAGAATAGATTTGAAATGAGTGCCATGGGGGAACTCAATTTATTTCTAGGAATTCAAGTGAAGCAAGTTGAAAATGGCATCTTCATAAGTCAGTCAAAGTATGTACAAGACATCCTTACAAGATTCAACATGACTGATTTTAAGGTTGCAAAGACTCTTATAGCCAGAAACCACTCCCTTGGACCTGATCTTGAGGGGGAGTGTGTGGATGAACATCTCTACAGGGCTATGATTGGGTCTCTTATGTACCTCACAACCAGCAGGCCTGATATCATGTTTGCCACATGTATCTATGAAAGATATCAAGCCAACCCTAAGATGTCACACCTGGTTGCTATCAAGAGGATTCTTAGATATCTCAAAGGTGCTCGTAAGCTTGACCCTTGGTATCCAAAGAATTCTGACTTCAATCTGTATGCCTATACAGATAGTGACTATGGTGGCTGTAACATGACTACAAAGTCTACATCTGGGGGATGTCAATTCCTTGGTGGAAGGATAGGCTCATGGCAATGCAAAAAACAATCCTATGTGTTTGCACCAACTGCTGAAGCTGAATACATTGCTGCTGCAAGCTGCTATGCTCAAGTGCTTTGGATTCATAATCAGATACTAGACTATGGATTCAACTTTAAAGAGACTGCCATCCATATAAACAACAACAGTTCTATCTCTATTACAGAGAATCCTGTGCAGCACTCAATGACAAAACACATCAACATCAAGTATCATTTGAATAGAGATAATTTTAAAAAAGGATTAATCAAACTAGTCAAAGTTAACACAAATAAATAATATGCTGATCTGTTCATTAAAGCTTTTGATGAACAAAGATTCAAATATCTTGTATCAGCTATTGGGATGATTAACTTTGAGTAGATTTTTCTTAAACCTAAATCAATTCTATTTCTAAAACTTGTGTGTCCTAAGTTGTCTATTTTATCATCTTCATAAGCCCAGTTTCCTTTAGAAGAAAATTTTTCAAATGATATTCCTAAGATTTTTGAAATTTTTTTAAACCTATTTTCTTTTAGAAGACATTAAGTTGTCTTTCAGAAGAACATTATGTCTTCAAATCAAATAACTACTTATAAGACATTTACCTTCAAAAGAAATTCTGATATATCTTCCGAAGCCTAAATATGCTTCTAAGTACTTACATGTATTTGAAGGGCAATTTTTTTTCAAAAACAATTAAGTCTCAGAAGATTTATTCTCTTTAGAATAAAACTTCCAAGTCCTGATCTCTTCCAAAACCAAACATGTCTCAGAAGTAAAAAAATTCTCTAAGTATTTTCCTTTCGAAGCAAAATTTTCACAAACCTTACGAATATCTTTCGAATTGGCTTCGGAAGCTTTTCTTAAAAACTTCCAAAGATAAAAATACCTTCGAAAGATTTTCAACTTCCAAGAAAACTACCTTTTTGGGAACTTTTTAAAGGTGGGACCGACATTCGGATTTTAAAGTTTATCCTTTTGCATTAACTTTGTCTCAAATCCATTTCATATATATTCTCTCAACGGTTCCCCTTCTTTCATTATCTTCTTCTTCTGAAAATTCTCTAACCTAAACTCACCCACAAACCGCCCTTGTTCTTATCTTCCTTCACAACAAAGCTACCTCAAAACGGCCAACCTTAATCGTAGAAACCATCCCGATTTCTCCATGCAACTTCACAAGCAACATAATCAAGTTGCTCTGTTGAACTTTGAGAAAGATCCTGGTTTCTCAGAGGTTTGTCACTTTCTCACTCTATCAAACTACTTTACCTCCCTCACCATCGATCCTCCACTCTATGAGGATTAGCTGTTGGAATTCTGGAGGACCTGTCAAAGGTCACCATGGATGGAGAGAAGGCACTGTCTGTCACAGTGCAGGGGAGGACAATCTTTATCACTCCAGAATCCATAAACACACATCTAATACTGGATGATGTCGAAGGTGATTTGTCCTTCCCCAAGTCTACTGTAAACCATTCTTTTAGTCAGATGGGCTATGAAGGGGATTTCTCAATAGAAATATCTCCTCCATATTGTCATCCACAATCTAGCTAACAAGCATGGAGGATGGTACCAAGTTCCAGAGGACCTTTCCTATATAGTCCATGGGATGGTTTAGGGAGTCAAGTTCAGGTATTCACAATTTATGTACACCAATTTACTTGCAAACGTGGACTCTTTAGAATATTACATGTTCCCTAGATATGTCCAGCACATTCTCAACTATGAACTGAGCTCACAGTTAAGGAGAACATGTAATGTTTTAAAATTAGGACAGATGAAGCTTGGCATCTTCAAGACTATGAGGAAGCCAACTGCTGGCTTCTCAAGGGTAAAAACAACCCTTGTCCCAAAAATGTTAGACCTCATTGCTCAAGGTGACAATCTAGCAACACCAGCTAGTATTTAACCCACACCTTCTACTTCTCAACCACCTATACAGCCATAAATAACCATCACCTACCAAAGAAAATCCAAATGAAACCCTGCACACCCTACTTAGTTTGTGTAGGCTCCTATATCACCACCTATACAGGAGGAAGTGGACACTGGAGCTCCCACTTCTCCTGAGGAGCAAACCATTCCTATCTTACTAATGATCAGTGCTGAGGTTTCTCATACTCAGCCTGATGAGCTCACAACCCCCCAAGCCTTAAGACTTCACTCAGAGTCTCAAAATTTTAGTGAACAACCTTCAGGGGACAGTTACCATCCCCAGCCTCTTGATCTAAACCAACCCATTCCAAACCTAGAATTCTATGATGATGAAGACATGGGATTCAGTGAGTATCATAAGTCTCTCTACTCCTCCCCTGCTCAAGGGGAGATGAGTACTCTTGTTTCTCCTATGTCTATCATACATCATCCACCTACTACTGAGGTGGATCTCCCTGAACCTGTTCAGGAGGTCCATATGGAAGAGACTCTCACCTCAGCAAGTGACTACATCATTAAGCCCTCTATCACGGTAACCCAGCCCATTGACACTTCACTTGAAGCTGTCTTGGTGAAGGGGAATTCCAGCAGCCAAGAACAAAGTGCTGGTGATGAGGAAGAAGACTTAGGTCCTATTCTCTCATCTTCCTGTGATTCTTCTTATGAAGATGAGGGAAATATAAGACTAAAGGTGAAAAAGCTGACTCAAACCTACACCTATCTAGTCTCTAAGGTTAGTCACTTGGAATCTCAGGTGAGTACCCTGCAAAGGAGGGTCCCTGATTAGCAACTTGAGATTTCTGATCTTAAGGAAAAACTACTGGGAGGCCTTTAAGGAGGACTAAACTAGGAACACAAGAACCTGTAGATGTGATAGACTTAACCTCTAGCTCACCTATGCAAGAGGGTGATGCTATCAAAAAGGGGGAGAAAGTCCAAGAAATCATAGAACCTGGGAGTTCTTCACAGAGTATGGACATTGAAGATTCACCAACCTCGTTTGCAATTGTCCATACTCAGCAACCTCCTTAAGTCCATATTGATATGGACTTACTCATTCAAAGTTTGTTTGAGGAGGGTATTCCAAGAGCTATGTCTACCCCACCCCATGATGCTGAGAATGAAATACTTGGGTGGAGGTATGATGCTGATAGGAGAGCTTTGATTTTACATAGACTTTAAGGGCAGCAAGAGGTTTTCAATTTTCAAACCCTGAAGTACTATGACAGTCTTCCTCTAGTGCACATGTCACTTGCCAATCCTAGTCAAAGCAGGCAAGCTAAGAGACTGGCTGAGAGGATTCAAGACAAGATTGTTAAAGAGTTCAAGCAAAGAAGAAGACAAAGGCTAACATGCAATGTCATTGGTCAACTAGATGTTGAGGTGGACCCTAAGATTAGCTTTGAAGGGGAAACCTTGACTGAAGGCCCAGTGATAGACCCTATGAACCTTATTACAAGAACTACTTCAACATCATCAACCCTCAATGAGGCACCAGCTGGTGAAGGTGCTTCACAACCTCTCTCTGGCCAGAGCTTGACTGCTGAACCAAGCAATAAAGGCCAAATCTCTCTCCACCCCGAGTCACCAAGGCCTATGGGTGACAAAGCGAAAAGAAAACTAACTCCTGAGGAGATTGAGGAGGAGGAGAGAGAGAGGAAGAGGAAGCTAAGGGGAGAGAGTTCAAAGGGGTCTTCAGGCTTCATAGAAGTTGCTATCAGGGTTGCCCCCAGGCCAAATACTCAGGATGATGAGTTGAGGGCAGCCAGATTAAACTAATTGGGGACCAGGAACTATAACATAATGAACTTATCTCTCTTCCCTTAGAGGAATTTAATGAACTGGCAAACACAGAGCTGTTAAAGGAGAGGAAGGTGGCAGAGGATGCAGAATTGCTCCTAAAGATCAAGGAAGAAAGGAGACAGAAAAGGCTCTACAAGCATGCTCCTACCCTCTCCCCAGTTCAGGAAAGCCCTGAGAAAGAGGCTGTGGCAACTGAACAATCTCAGGTAGACAAGGAAGCTGATAGACAAAACATGATTAGCTACCTGAGTCCACAGGTCTCTATCAGGCATCTGTACTTCTTCCCTTAACATATGAGTATGTTGAATTCGAGTATCTTAAGCAGTTGGAGCAACAAGTTATCAAAGAACAAAAGGCTGCTAAGAGAAAAATGAGGGAAGAAGCTACAAAGTCAAGAGCCATCATCCAAAAGAGTCAAAAGAAGTTTGCTAAAATGTAGAGAATGATGAGCTTCTTGAAGCTGTATGGATTCTCTGAAAGGAGGCTTGGTCCAATGTCTCTATTGTTGGGAACGGTCTGGCCAAGACACATATTGAATTGATGTGGCTAGTATGTTATGATCCAAGTCGGGTCATACCCAATAACAAGCTAGACAAACACCTATAATATTTATTTTATGATATGATCATGTAAATAAATATTAACATTTAAAGTAGTTAGAAATTGGGTTTTTAAATATTTGCACTAGTGTTATGAATTAATTATATGGATAATTTATTCTAGAGAGAGAGTACTTTGTATTGTTATTCAAATGGTTGAACAAACAATACAAGTCTTTTTGTCCGCATTTCTTTGTTACTCATCCGCATTTACTAATGCGGATGTGTTACTGAGGAAATGCGGATGAATGTTCCTCATTCGCATTTACAAATGCCGATGTGCATTTGTGGAAATACTGAAGGAATTTCTTCATCTGTATTTACTAATACGGATGAGCATTTAAGGAAATGCTGATGAACTGTTCGTCCGTATTTACAAATGCGGATGTGCATTTTGGAAATGCTGATGGAGTTACTCATCCGTATTTACAAATGCGTATGTACATTTGGGAAATGCGGATGAAATTTCTTCATCCACATTTACAAATGCGGTTAGAGTTTGTTCATCCGCATTTACTAATGCAGATGAATATTAGGGAAATACGGATGGGTTAAAGGGATAGGTCCCGCCCATTTTTCTCTCACTCTGAATTTCAGTTTCATAGGACGTGTAATATAAGATTGCAATCAACAACTCTCACTGATAACTTACAACACACACAAAAGGTGTAGATCGGTGTTACTGTCGCTTTTCTCTCGATCGGTCGAAGAAAACCAAGGACAGAACTCGATTCAAGTAAAGAAAATCCTAGCAACCTGGTGTTTTGTTGGATGCTTGGGGTAGACAAGCTTGAGGTTTCCTACTTTGAAAGCTGCCGATCAAAGATCTTCTTCCTCTGTCCTATTGGAGAGGTAGAATTCTAAACACCCTATGGTTGTTTGTAAGCATGGTTTTTTATATAACGATCCACTACGGGTTTTAATAGATACATAAATTGATATATATATATATATATTAACTGTAACAAGTTTTTTTTCATTCAAATTCTGCTGCATTTTTCATTTTATAAGGATAAAATGACTCTGATAAACTTGTGAAAACCCCTACAGTGGTATCAGAGCCGGTTATATGGATACATGCTTCATCTGGACTGAATTCTCGGTTTCATGCTGTTAATTCACCAACAGACCGAAAATTCAGGTTTATGTTTCCCCTGAATTTTTCAAGATTCTACTTTACATGCATATTGTAATCTAGAAAAATTTAATCATTTGGATGATTTAAGTTGTTTGGAAAAGAATCATGATATTCGGTTTGTTTTCACATTAATCGAAAATCTGTGATTCAAGGGGAAAACTCTTGGATTTTCGCTTACATATTTGGATATGTATCTTGAGTTTCTTAACCTAGCCGAGACATTGTGTTTGGATGTATTGTGATTTGTGTTTGATTATTCAAAGGGTTGTAATAATTAAATTTATTTGTTCTTTCTATTAGCTATATAATTTATTTATTTTCAATTGGTATGTAAAATAAATAGATTAGTTGCATTTCACTTTTACTAGAAAATTTATATAGGATATATAATTTTGTAAAAGAAGTTGCAACATGGATGTTTTTCGGTTTGGGCCAATTTTGTGCCCAAAGGGCTTTATAGCTCTTAATGGGATTTAAGTTCAATAACCAAAAAAATATTTTGAAGGCCCAAAGGGGATTGGTGCAGAATTTTAAGTCCATTTGGAAGCTCAAATCGAATGGGAGAATCACAACACAAAGTGGACACTTGAAGCATTTGGATGCGGGATCAAGTGGAAGTTCACCGACACAAGTGTTACCCTTAGGAAGGACCTTATAACTCACTTGTTTCGGTCAACAAGTGATGTTAAAATTAGTTGGCTATGGTTATGAACTTGTTGTTGTACGTGTTGCTTGTATGGTTGATTTAATTTATTGTTCACGTAATATTTGGATATGCACTGTTAAACAATTTCAAATCAACAACAAGCATCAAACGGTTCTTTTGGAAACATTAACATAGGTAATAAAATGGTTTCATTAAAGGTCAATAAAATTGGGTTTTATTAAAAGAACCTTGGAAATTGGTTTCACTAATGTACCATGCATTTGAATGCATGCAAATGTAAGGTACAAATGTTTTCATAACTAGAATTAATGGAAACAAAATCCCTTTTAAACAAGTTTAACACCATCGTTTTATACAACACTCGGATCACTTGGGAACTATTTGTGGGATAAAGGTCACCTAACCATATTTAAGGAACTTGTATGTTTGAGGTGGGTTTAACATATTTGTGGGATAAAGGTCACCTAACCACCTGTATGTGTAAACTCACACGTGTGTGTAACTAGGATGACTTAAGTTGGAAACCATGTGAATAGGGTCACCGAAGCATGGCGTACAATGGTGTTGATGGGATTAAACATGCCGACTGAACATAAAGATATTTAACCGATCCCATAAACTAGAAGTTGCAAAGGGTTGTAATAGTCAAAAGTTGACTACCTTGTGAATTTAAATAATGGGATAAAAGTCACCTAAGCATTATTTGAATGTAACGTTGGATTCTTGATTTTAATTATTAACTATCTATGAGACATGAAAAGGTATTAATAATTAAAATGTCATTTCAAAAATACTAAAATTGAACTTTGTTTATATTGTAGTAATGGCCCCAAATAATAACAATGCTACCTCCCCGACCATCCATAACCTGTCACTGAGAACTATCCAGGAAAAGGATCGTCTAAACCACAATAATTTCATGGATTGGTTTTGAAACTTGAGAACTGTTCTCAAGCAAGAAAGAAATCATATGTGTTGGACGATCCTATTCCCGATGAACCCAATATTGATGATGTTGATGCCTACGAGGATTGGGTTAAGTACACTGAGGATTCTGTGCAAGTTTCTTGCCTCATGTTGGGAACCATGATTCCCAAGCTTCAAAAGGATTTTGAACATCATGGGGCATATGACATGATTACCCAGCTAAAGGAAATGTTCCTTCAACAAGCGAGGGTAGAGCGCTTCGAAACGGTTCAAGTGCTTCATGCATGTCGAATGGAAGAAACCCAATCTGTGTCATCTTATGTGATGAAGATGAAAAGCCACATTGATCGCCTTGAAAGGCTGAATTGTCCCGTCTAAAAAGAGTTGGCCACGGATTTGATCCTCAATGGTCTAACCAAGAAGTTTGAGAAGTTTATCATGAATTGTAACATGAATGGATGGGACAAGAGCATTGGGGAACTTCATGCAATGCTCAAAACAGCCGAGGCAGAGATGGGTAAAAGGGTTTTACCGGTTCTCACGATCAATAAGGGTGGTAACAAGAAAAGGCATCACCCCGAACCCAAGGCAAATGTTTCCAAAGGCAATGGATATATCAAAGGAAGGGTAAGGGAAAGACTAAAGCGAGACCACCAAACCGAGGCTTAAGAGAACTATTTTAGGCTTTATAATACGGTGCATTCACCAATACATATATATTCATCCATAAAATCTCCAGTGACCCCATACACCATCATTTTAAGTGTTGCGGTTATCTTTTGCAATGAAGATAAAACCTAGTCTACCTGCATTCTCTCTTTTTTGGAAGAAATACGGTTCGTTAGACTCTACCTCATTTTTGATGCATAGAAATAAAGGATGGCTCATAGACATTAAAGATGTATGGTGAAATTGGGCTTCCTTGATGAACACCACAATAGACATTAAACTCCAAAGAAGGAGATCCATTTATAAGAACTGAAGAACGAGAAAAGGCCACGATGCCTTGGATCTAGTTTTTCTAGAGAGGGGGGAAATTCATTTGACAAAGGACCTAGTCAACGAATTTCCAATTTAAAGAGTCAAACGCCTTTTCCAGATCCATTTTGAATAACAAGCCCATGATCTTGCCTTTTTCACCCAAGAGATAGTTTCATTTAGGATCAAAGGGCCATCCAGAGTAGAATATTTCTATTTGGGACAAAAGCTGATTGGGTATCAGAAATAAGACACATAACCACCTTGAGACGGTTTGCCAAGAGTTTTGAGAATATTTTTTCAATGAGGCCAATTAATGATATGGGTCGAAAATCACCGTAAGGAGGAGGAATTATCATCTTTCGGGATAAGAGCAATAAAGGAGGATGACCAGCCCTTTTCTATGATTCCATTGGAGTAATAAAATCAAACATATTAACGAAATCTAGTTGGAGTAGATCCCAGAAGTGTTTGAAGAAACTCTTATTGAAGCCATCTGGGCCAGGATCCCGATCACCACTGCATTCCCAAACCGCAGATTTAATTTATTCAGAAGAGAACGAGATCGTAAGCCTATTGGCAGATTGATTCGATATAGATCTAATATTCGGGCAAATGAGGACTGGTCGATTGCTAATTGGTTCTTTGAAAGTTTTATAGAAAAAATCATTGGCCATATTCTTGATCTCTGATGGATTAGTGATCCACTCCCCATTGACTTCCAATCCATTTACACGACTTTAGGAGATGTTGCTATTTATAATCCCATGAAAAAAATGCACTATTTTCATCCCCATCCAGGGTCCATTTGACCCTGGATTTTTGTTTCTTATCCTTTAGTTTAGCAGCCTCAAGATCTGTTAAAAGTTTCTTGCTTTCCAAACATTGATCTTTCTCAAACTCCGAGAGCTCCCTTTGTTAAAAGTTTCTTGCTCGAAGCCTTCCAAGTTGGCATCCATACAAGCCCCAAATCTAATCGTGCATGTTTGGAATTTCCTCCCTTGAGGGTGGCACAAAGCTCGAGTAGTCGTTCTTGCTGTGATCGGAGGGGATTTACCCCGATTGAGAGGGGGTAGGAGGAAAGATGCTCATCGAGTGCATGCGCACGGTGGTCACTATGCATAGCTAAACCCTTATGTGGCAGGAATTATAAATTTATATTCTTATCACTCATTATTCTCTTCTGTAAAAAATAAGTTTTTCTATATATAAACTTTCTGCACAACTTTTTATTGTTTATCATTCGTAAATAAAACAAATAATTAAATGCTTACCATTAGTTTAGACAGATATATATTTACAATTAGTTTTAAACAAATTAATTTCTTTATTCATATTTTTTACATACAGTTAAACATGTCTATTTTTATTTATATAATATATGTTAAACGAAAATTTTCATGTTGATACGTATCACTTAACATGTGGTCTACTTTTAGATATGGTTTTCATAGCACTATCTGGACATACAGTTACGACGTGTTTTTTTTTTTATTTACGTTTCAATCTTTAAACTAAGTCCCCGCCACTTACCTTATCAACAAATTGTCAAAAAGAGCGTTATAAATTCCAAAACCTCATCCTCTTTCTGTTTCAAACCCACCTGAAAAACACAAATTTACACGTGTGACAACCCAAACTCGTAGCCGTACTCGCGGTGAAGAGCGGGGTAATCACCTAGTTGTAACCATTTGTTATTTACTTTTACTACTATTATTAAACTGTTATTTTTTTAAGTTTTATTTATTTTTTCAAAATTAGGATGCTACAACTCTACCATTCTTAAAGAATTTTCGTTCTCGAAATTATAAGTAGAAGCATAATCAAATAAAAAATTCAAAAAATTCATAGATTTTAAAAGCGATACTAAGGATAATTCGTAACTTATCAGACAAAAGATCTATCATACTACTTAATAGGTTTATAAGAATTATAAAAGTGTCATGTTCCATTCACTGAGTTGAGTGGTCATGGATAATATCTTGTGCGTTAACCATATTATCAATAAGTCTTGCGTTATCAGCATTGCTAACTACTAATGTGAAAACTTGTCCACTACTATTAGGTGGCATGTTAGTTCCTCTATTGCTTGCCGTCGAGCCCTTGGGTTTGAAGTCCTTTGTTAGATGTCTAGTTTGTGCATAATTGAAATATGCTTGGGGTCATCCGATGACATAAGCCCTCATGAAGTTTTCCACAATGGTTGCATGTAATTGGCAGAGTCATGTTCCTATCTCCTTGTTTATTTTGTAGTGCTTGAGGAGCATCTTGAACATGATCACTATCATGAAATCTCTTACACTTATCACAAGAGGAATTAGGGTTACCCCTCTTCTTATTTTCTATAGTATTCACCCCATCTACCATCTCTACAATACTATTATAATGGATCCTAACAATCCATCTCCTAACTCGTTCACATATAACCCACTTGACCATATGTGTGTGGATTATCGAAGGACAAGCTGTATGACGAAGAAAACTAACAAAGCAAGAGAATCTTGCCATGAACTCTGTGATTAGCTTATCATCCCTATAGCGAATAGTGGAAAAATCTTGAAGGTACGCATCCTTATCCACCTTAGAGAAGTTTTAGTGATAAAATATTTCGTTAAAATCTATCTAACAAAGTTTCTCAGCATAGTTTTCTCATCCCTTAGACTCCATGAACAATCCCCACTAGTGTTATGCTTTATCTTCTAATAGTGGCCATCTTTACCTTATATGCATCCTCGACACCTAATACCTTAAAGATTCTCTCCACATGAGATATCTAGTTATAGGCCTCCATAAAGGTGCTAGAAGAACCAAAGGGCCTAGGATTCTCTTTCTAGAACCGCTTAAGCCAAGTATACATGCGAATAAGGGCGTTGGCGGTGGTTATTCATTCCTTCTGGTTGTAGTTTCAGTGTTCCCTCTAGGTGGTGTCATGGTATTCCCACTATGTGAGGTTACTTTTAAGTGGTGTTATGGTGTTTCCCTTTGGTGGTGTTATGGTGTTTCCCCTTGGTGGTGTTATAATGTCTCCTATATATGGGGTTATAGTGTCACCTCCAGGTGGGGTTTCAATGCTTCCTCTTGGTGGGGTTATGTTGTTTTTGGTGGTGTTTCAGTGTTTCCTTTAGGTGGATTTATGATGCTTCCTCAAGTGGCGTTATGATGCTTCCCCAATCTTGCATTATGTTATAAGATTAGGGAGGATTTCCCTGCTAATTAGTCATAAGTGTCTCTAGATGAGTATGTGAAGAAGACCTGCATGAGTTTTCACTAGTGTTTTCGCATCTCGTATGAGACATCTATAGCAAGATTTCTAGGTTGAGAGATGCAATAAAGAATTCAAAAAAAAAAAAAAAAAAGATAATAAAATAAGATACAATCTTAACCCAATGTCTACTCATTATATTACATGTTAAAGTTTTTGAATCAGGTTTTATATAGAGTAGACCTTAGCTTTGATATCATAACCGTAACACCCCTACTTCACTAGGGTTGACATGAGAAAGTATAATTCCATAAGTACAAATAATTTTTTTACAAAAAGAAGTACAAAGTCCTATTTATCTAACTTATTGTGATAATCAATATAAATTCTCTAATTATATAGCTCTCTTCCTACATACCCACGATCCCTTGTGTACGTGCTGTAAAAGAAATAAAATGCCAAAAAGAAACACAACTGAGCCATACATTATTTAGTAATGAGAAGAACAATAGTACTTAAGCTAAAGGTGATAAGGTGACAAAGGATAGTGACAATAAAGGTGTTAAAGGAACAAGAAACAATAAAAAAAATACATATAAATGATAATGAATATAAGAACAGATTAATCATTCGAGTAACTAACATAATATATATGAAACAAATATGTTGTCAAATAAAGTTGTATGTTAAGGAATAATACCCATTGAGCATAAAACAAAACAAAACAACTAATGTACACAAACCCATCGGTCTAATGCACCAAATACAAGTTGTATGAGGGCACACAACAACAGTCATTAAAAGTAAACAAATATTCTAGAATTGATCCATATGCCTCTCACAAATTCTTGAAAAAACAACAAAGATGTCGTGATCTAGTTACACCATCCCGAAAAGTGCTACACCATCGATTCACTAATGTCGCATTGTGACATCCATCACCTTTCACGTCGGTTATTTAACCCTAGATTTGGTTATTATTTAATTAGTGCATTAATTGGCCATAATGTGAATTCATTTATATACATTTTAATGTGAGATTAAATAGTCACGTTCAATCCTAAAACTATAAATATTATTTCAGGTTAATATTATATATATATACACACACACACACACTCGCAAAAATAGTATCGTTCGGGCTTCACGACATCCCGAACTTTAGACGCGCTAATACTTTATTTCATCACACAATCGTTCATATATTAAGTTTCACAAAGTTGGTTCGTTAGAGCTTATGTTGTAAAGTTAGGGTTAAATAATAAAAATAGAAACAAAAGTTTAGGGTTTAAAATGACGATCCACTTAAACTAAAAGAAATTAATTCATAAATAGTTTAGGGACAAAAGTGCAATTATTACAAACTATATATATATACGTGCATGCATCCCTTAACCCTAATAGACCCCCTTGCCATTTGCCGAGACCATGAGACCTCCCCTTCTTATCTTGCGATTGCGGCTGCCGTCGAACAACTATCAAAACCTATCATCGATTGTTGTTGTCTCTCTGTAACATCATTTCGTAGGTAAAAGTCCCGTTATTTGTTTCTTTTCGCCTTGTTCTATTATCATTTATGTTCGGTACTGTGTGCGTGCTATGGCAGCATGTGTGTCTCCATAAGTGTGTGTGTGTTTTTCTCAGGTGTGTGTGTTGTGTGTTTGTAGGTGTGCTGTGGTGGTGCAGCGGTGGTGTTGATATGGGTGTTGTGTCTATGTGTGTGTGGTTATGTTATGTGTATAGGTGTGACCCGAGAGTGTATGGGTTGTGTGTGTGCAGTTCCATCATGTGTGTGCGGAATGTGTGTGTGTAGGGTGTGTTTGCAAAAGTGATGTATGTATGTGTATTATGAAATGTATATATATGTGTGTTATGTAATCTATGTATGTGGGTGTAATGAATGTATGAAATGGTAATGAAAGGTATGTATATGGATGTGATATATGCATGAATTTGTGATGTATATAATGTATATATGTGTGTGAGTATCACATATGTATATGTTAGCAATGGTGTATTGATCGATGTCGAAGTATCAATCAAATAAAATGTTAAAATGTGTGTTCTTATTCACCTTAAGCTAGTTAGGATAAGTAGGGTTGTCGATCCTTGTGGAATTAGTGGTCGGTGTATTGTACCTTGATTTAGAAAACAATGACTAATTAAATTAACAAATTATTAACTATTGCCTCTTGGCTGTGAAAATTGGATTTTTGGAATAATTAACAAATTAACTAAGAAACAAATTGGAAATAATCAAACTTAGTTAAGAAAACAATTATAAGAAAGAGTAATCCACTTCGGATCTAGATTTGGTTTTCAGTAATTGTTTAATTCAACTTCATGGAAAATCCTTAATAGGGATTCTGTATGTGTGATGATTAAGTGATATCGATAATCAAGACTTAATAGGTCTTAATACACAATGCCAATTCGATTAGAAACCAAAACTTGCAATCATATAATTTCTGGAAGATTAAATGATATTCAAATAAAAGTTTACCAAAATCATTGTTTAAATAACCAAAACACAAATAAAAAAACTTAACAGGTTCTAAAGTTTAATCCCAACAAAGTTAAACATAAACAAAAACCTAATCACACAAAACCTAATACCCGAAGTAGATCACGAGAAGATTAGCCGTTCATCGTTCTTGAATGATCTTCAAAACCGTTGTTGATTTGCATTCCGGATGATTGTATCTTGTTTTTGAGAGTTGGAATGGTAAAGAAAATGATCTAAGAATGCCCAAAACTCGTCTCTAAACGTTCTAGGTCGAATGAGGAGCAAGTGGTGGCTAAAACCTAAATAAAACACGTATTTAAGGGTTTTTGAAAAGGGTCCTGGCATAGGCTACGCCAGCCGGCGTAACCTACGCTAGGGGGCTTTCTGCTGATTTTTTCCTTGGGCTGGCGTAGCCTACGGTGGCTATAGTAGGCTACGGTGGAAGCCTTTCTGCTGCACTTTGAAACTTTGTTTCTTGACACCTCCAATGAGTTGTTTCATCATGTAAGCTTCCAACTTACTTGCTTTACCTACAAAATCACTTCTAACTCATAGTTAACCTATTCAACTTAATCACATGTATATAAACGAATAATCATACGTAATATATAACGTTTAGACACTTAAAATCTCATCCTAACACACACATCACATCCCCACACTTAAACTTTGCTTACCCTTAAGCAAATCTAATTCAAAACATTTAACGACATTATAAACCAAAATCCTTAGATATGGTCCAAGGTCATACCCATTCTAGAATTTCAATAATCATGTTAGGTTAGCAAGTAAGAGATGTTACATTTAATTTAAAATAAAATCTGACTAATTAAACCTAACAAGCTTCCGGCTTTTATTATCATGCAACACACCCCTCACCATTTGTCACTCCTCTCGGTTTATTTTTGGATTGGTGAAAATCGCACCAATATATCACTCAAAAGGTCAACATATGAAACTTTGTTATCATATGCTTAGGTGACAATCAAATTTCCATGATAATAACTTGACAATGCACACATCAGAAGGACTTACGGGTTTTGGGTTTAGGTTAAGGTAGGAATGATTGGTTGTGAATGTGGCTAAAATATAAAATCAAGGCAATACCAACTATTGACATTCTTATTGACGTAACTACTACTCAAATAAAACAAAAGCATGGGTGCATATTTAACCCATAACCAACAATTTGCATTTTTCTTTTCTCTCTTTTTTTTATCTTTTCTATTTTTTTCTTTCTTTTTTTGTTTTTCTATACCAGAAATCAAATTTGAAACTAATACAAATATTATCAACAGTGGTAACTAAGTGACATTGGGTAAAAACTGATTTAGGTTTTAATGATATGCAGTTGTCAAAATAAACGGTTTAAAGCTTGAAAGTGGCTACTAGAGGGAATTTCAGGTAAAGTGATGAAACACAAAAATGGTATTAAAAGAAAAAAGGGATCCTAGATTGCCTCTATCATCTATGTGCATTTATCAAATTCACCGTCTCAGTATGTATTAAATCACCCAAGTTCTAAAACAAAGAATCATATAGCCTACACTTAACAATTGAAATAATTTTTATGTGAACTAACAATCTAGTTAGATTCAAAATCTCACCAAGTAGGAATTAGGGTTGCCGGTGTGTGCATGCTTTTTATTACACCACTAGCCTGTTAACCCTAACAAGGCAATTCTTAAAAAAAAAATTCTAAAAACCTTGCTAACATAATTATTTTTGTTATCTTAGAATTAGACCATGACTAAAAACCCTTACATCAAACATGCCAAGAATCAATTGATATGCTTGTCGTTTTCGTGTTCGATTGGATTGCTTAAAAACAATAAAAATTTTCCAAATTTTCCCTTTCCCCACACTTGAGATACATTGTCCCTAATGTATGGTATTTAAGTTAAGTGTGTGAGTTTTTTTTTTTCTTTTTTGCAAATCAATTTATTTAATTAATCAACACAAACGACTTTTCTAACCCGAACTGACCCGGATAAAAATATAACCATTACCAAAATAAACTAATTAAATAGACACATCAAACATAAAACATACAAATTAACTTCGGGTTGCCTCTCGATTAGCGTTAAGTTTTAGATCTTCAGCCAGACCGTACCTGCGACCATTCATGGTGGTCGAGTAGGTTGCTTGACTCGGTATTCTTCAAATGATCTGGTGGGTCTTCAACTAGATCGCATTGTGGCCCAAACATTGATGCATCAACTCTGTCTTTTATAGGATCAAGTGGATCGCCAACTTTTTTCTTCATTTTAGGTTTCTCATCTTTTGTTTTCATCTTAATAATTCTCCTTTTCTTTTCTTTTAAATCCACCATTTCCTTCAAGTCCACATGCTTATCCCTGTCATACTCAAAATCATTCTCAAAAGTGGTGTTCATGCTTACATGTGAAGTATAAGTAGGAACACACACGTTAGTCATATCTGCCACAAAAACTTTATCATTAACAAAATAATTAACCGGCTTGGAAAATACATTAAAACATAACTTACGAGTTTCGTAAGTCATGTCAATTTTTCCATCCCGACAATTGATTTGAGCATTGGCAGTAGCTAAAAATGGTCGACCCAATATGACATTCGGTTGCTCATTTGTCCTCATTGGTGCATAATCGAGCACCATAAAGTCCACAGGATAGTAAAATTCTCCCAACTTGATTATAACATTCTTTACCATCCCCTGAGGACGTTTTTGAGTCAAATCAGCTAACACCATAGTGGTGTCAACTTCCTCTAAAAGACCAAAGTCATACTGATCATATAACATACTTGGCAAGATACTAACAGTTGCTCCATAATCTAAAAGTGCTCTTTTTATCTTCAACTTCCCTACTTTAATTGGAATGATGGGTGCACCTGGGTCACTCTCTTCCACCGTATCGGCTTTCTCTTCCTTATCTACAACTTGTTATGAAAAAGAAGTAAAGTCATTATCAAAAATTTCAGAATCAGGAAGGACTAACCGAATTGATGTGAAGAGTTCTCATATTTTCTGTGTTGGTTCCTTGATGTTGAGGATTGACCTTGGTATCATTTGGTAGCTTTCCATGGTTCCTTTTAATTTGAGCCACATCCTCTGCAAGTTGACCCACTTGTTTATTTAAGGCTTCATAAGCTTTGTATCTGATTTTATTTTCCCTCTTATTCTCTTGTATATTCTCTTTCATCATGTTCATCAAAGCATGCAACTTTGCATTTGTAGACTCTTCATCACCAAGTTGTACAGATTGAGCATTTCTTTGATAGTTGAATGATGAACTACCTTGCTGATCCCTATGATTATAGTTTCCTTGATTGTTTCCTTAAGAATATGAAGTTCTTTGATAACCACTTTGATTATAATTCCCTTGTGCTCGATTCTGATAAGCTTGACCATCTTGATAATTACCTTGAAAATTAGGCTTCATCTGGTTTGAAGCATTTCCATACTGAAAGTGTGGATGATTCCTCAAACCAGGGTGATAAGTATTGGAGTTCATATCGAATTGCTTTCGATCTCTGTAAACTTGATTAACTTCCTCTTTTCTTTCCATCACCAACTGACATGCATCAACATTATGACCCAACTCACCACATTCTTCACATACATCATATCCTACAGTTGCAACCTCCTTTGCACCCATTCGCCCTAACCTTGCCAATTGTTTTTCTAACGCTGCAATCCGCTCCTTAATCTTATAGTCAACCATGGTTGATCTTACCGAATTAGGTTTAGATCGTCTACTGGCAGAAGCTTGTGCTTTGGAGTTTCTACACATCCTTTCAAAAAATTCCCAGTCTGCATCTTCATGATTGGACAGAAAAGTGCCATTGCTTGTAGAATACAAATATTTTCTTTCCTCATTCGTCAATCCATCTGAGAAAGCCTTTATTAATTCCCAACATTCAATTCCATGATGTGGACACATACGAATAAGTTCCTTAAACCTTGTGAATGCTTCATGAAACTGCTCCCCTGCTTGTTGTTGGAAAGATCGGATAGCATCTCTTACGTCACTGGTTTTACCCATAGAATAATATTCATCCAAAAATGTTTGTTGCATTTCTTGCCATGTATGAATACTATTGTCAGGTAAAATGAGGAACCACTGCTTCGCTCTGTCTTTCAAAGTAAATTAGAATAATCTCAATCTCACCTCATCTTGTGTGAAGTGATTTCCACCGATAGTACTACATATGGCATCAAATTCAGCAAGATGCATATATGGTTCTTCTGTTGCAGTGCCTCTAAATGTAGGGAGAATGGTGAGATAATGAGGACGTACATCAAAAGCTCTTCCTCTACTATTCGGAGGTGCGATAGGATTTGGATTTTCAAAATTAGCTGGTCTGAAATGGCTATCCACACCTTGTACTTGAGCTCTTTGAGGTCTTCTTAGCTGATTGACATTATTATTAACCCTCCCCAGTTGTTGATTGATAGGTGGTGCATTCCACCCATATTGATCATTCCCCCAATTGTTATTTCTATTTTGTCCATCACCTCCACCGAAATTTCCATTCCAAGCATCATAATTTGCACCATTATAGGGTTCTTCATTGTTATCCCACTCATCTTCATAATCTTCATCACCCGTGTGAACACTATGCATGCTCACATGATCAAAGTCATCTTCTTGATTGAGGTTATTTTGATTCATATTATTGTTGGGTGGTGGTTGATTTAGGTTGTTGTTGCGGTTGTTATTTGGTGGTGGGAGTGGATTTGGGTTTTGATTTTGGTTATTGGGAAGAGGGTTTGGATTTTGAGGTGGGTGGTTGTTTGGATTATCCATGTGAGTTGAATCAGACAAACTATCAGCTGCTTAATCAATAGCTTGTGAAATTGATGTAGTTGGTAACCCTGATCGATGCAAGACACGATTATACCTTGCTGATCTCTCTATCTCTGGATCGAATACTAGTGGTGATTTCCTACCCGAATATCGAGTATCCATGCAACCTGTCACCTGCACACTTAAGACACCAAGTGTAACATGAAAATAAAAACAAATAAAACAAGACAAGTAAACAAAAGATTTTAAAACAAACCAAATAACAAAACACCAAGCGCACCGATTCCCCAGCAGCGGCGCAAAAATTTGATCAATGTCGAAGTATCAATCAAATAAAATGTTAAAATGTGTGTTCCTATTCACCTTAAACTAGTTAGGATAAGTAGGGTTGTCGATCCTCGTGGAATTAGTGGTCGGTGTATTGTACCTTGATTTAGAAAACAATGACTAATTAAATTAACAAATTATTAACTATTGTCTCTTGGCTGTGAAAATTGGATTTTTGGAATAATTAACAAATTAACTAAGAAACAAATTGAAAATAATCAAAATTAGTTAAGAAAACAATTATAAGAAAGAGTAATCCACTTCGGATCTAGATTTGATTTTCAATAATTGTTTAATTCAACTTCATGGAAAATCCTTAATAGGGATTCTGTACGTGTGATGATTAAATGATATCGATAATCAAGACTTAATAGGTCTTAATACACAATGCCAATTCGATTAGAAACCAAAACTTGCAATCATATAATTTCCGGAAGATTAAATGATATTCAAATAAAAGTTTACCAAAATCATTGTTTAAATAACCAAAACACAAATAAAAGAACTTAACAGGTTCTAAAGTTTAATCCCAACGAAGTTAAACATAAGCAAAAACCTAATCACACAAAACCTAATACCCGAAGTAGATCACGAGAAGATTAGCAGCTCATCGTTCTTGAATGATCTTTAAAACCATTGTTGATTTGCATTCCGGATGATTGTATCTTGTTTTTGAGAGTTGGAATGGTAAAAAAAATGATCTAAGAACGCCCAATACTCGTCTCTAAACGTTCTAGGTCGAATGGGGAGCAAGTGGTGGCTAAAACCTAAATAAAACGCGTATTTATGGGTTTTTGAAAAGGGTCCTGGCGTAGGCTACGCCAGCCAGCATAACCTACGCTAGGGGGCTTTCTGCTGATTTTTCCTTGGGCTGGCGTAGCCTACGGTGGCTACAGTAGGCTCGGTGGAAGCCTTTCTGCTGCACTTTGAAACTTTGTTTCTTGACACCTCCAATGAGTTGTTTCATCATGTAAGCTTCCAACTTGCTTGGTTTACCTACAAAATCACTTCTAACTCATAGTTAACCTATTCAACTTAATCACATGTATATAAACGAATAATCATACATAATATATAACGTTTAGACACTTAAAATCTCATCCCAACACACACACATCATGTATATATATATATAATGTGTATATGATCGAACTATATATATACGAGTTATGTCGTATATATATGAATGTGCGCGCGTACACTCGTATATAAAGTCATGTGTGAGTCGTGTGATCTACCTAAACCAATCCTAAACCAAATGGGGATATTATAACAATGTTTAAACATGTTTGTAAGTTCAATTATTTATTATTATAGGTGCTTGACTTTCTTTAGTCCGCGTGCGCTATTAGAAGCTTATGATTTTCTTTATTTCTCATATTACTCTATGTTGAATTTCGCGGCCCCATTTTCCTTTACTGTTTACAAATTTAAGGGGAAAATGCTCACAACCCTTTACACTATGATTACTTTTTACACCGTAAGTCATAATCTGATATGTGCATGAGCTTTATGTATGGCTCTATACTTCACAACCATTCAACTCCAGTTTGGAACCGACATAAAGGTATTTGTAATACGATTGGGTTGACACCCCCACCTTCATTTATTGATATGCTAGCTAAAACCAATAGTACTCACGAATGGACTATAGGGTGAATATGATCCGAAAAATTCTGTGTGTACGTTGTTAAGCTTAGTTATGAAAATCATGTCAGCATTTGATTTTACTTACTTATAACTTGCTTAAACATATGTCCTACAACTGCAACACAACACAACTTATTTATATTTAAACTACGAACTCACCAACCCAGTGTTGACATTTCAAGCATTTCTTTTTAGGTAATAATAATATTTGCCGATAGTGAATGCTAGTGCCTTGGTGGGACCATTAAGGATGTTGGTCAAAGACAATTGCTATTTATGGTTTTGACTTTGCGTGAACACTTATGTGTTCAATTATGTTTGCTTATTTTCAGGCGTGTCGCCCTAATCTTGTCTCGAGATATGGGATATAACATGTTTTATTATTTAGCAATGTTTGTTATGGAAGTGAAAAACTACGACACAAGTCTGCATTTGTGTCGGTTGACGTTAAAACATGTTACCTTCATTTCATTTATTATATCTCTATTGACAATCTATATGTTATGAAATCCCATCAGATACATCCTCCTATTTCCGCTATAAGCCGGGGTGTGACAAATTGGTATCAAAGCCATTATTTATATATTATTAGGTGGAATACTCGACTTAGACTATCACCTAAAAACCTACATACGGAATGCATAATAGGAAACATGTCCGTTGGATTATACGTGTGTGTTCAGTATGTTCGATTAACTATATTGTTCCTATTTGACTATTATCTACCAAAGGAAAAGTACTTATACGTTATCTTTTGGGTATGTCTTCTGACGTACTTCCAGCTTGTCACTGACATGTGTGATCACCTCTGATTCTAAATCAGAGCATGAGGAAGTACCGTCCAGTAGTGAGTTGTATTTATCCACCAACATAGAGTCTGAGCCAAAGAAGGTGATGTCTGATTCGTTAGATTCATCGGAGGAAGCACATCCAGTGATTCCTGTCATCTTAGCATTTTTGATAGCTCTTGTAGCTCCAGTCACTCTCGCAGCACCGGTCATTCTTGTAGTACTAGAGGCTCTCGTAGCACTGGCAGCACCTAGACAACCATTCATGGTGAACAGGGTTTGAGCACTTAGGATGATGACTGCCTGGAAGATTGTTTTCCTGGCTAATATGATCCTTATCTAGCTACCAGCTCTAGCAGATGAATAGAGCCTTTGGGGTGAGTATCTGGACTTGCCACCTAGTCCATCTGATTCATCTAACAACAACAAGAGCTAAGGCTAATTTAGGCAAGCAAGATGACATGCTATGAAGAGTCTGACAGCGTTTCATTTTGTTTTGTATATGATATTTAAATATTTATGACTTATACTATAATTGTGTTTTGACATTTTTGACATACTGGTTTAAATTTGGTTACTATCGTGTTTGAACTAAAGCTTTATAATATTATGAAACTATTTATGTTAATAAATGTGTTAACTGTGTTATTTGTAACGTTGTTATGTGAAAGTATGAGTAGATAGGCTATAAACAAGTTGGTTATATACAATGTTTGATAACTTGAAGCTTATGTATTATTCTTGATTGATTAGAAAATGCCACCAAGAAGAGTTACCCAGTAATAGTCGTGGAGGCACATTACCAAAGGGTAGTGTTAGAGGTGCTGGCGGACATGGTGGTGCAACAGGAGGAAGAGATGAAGGAGGCCTAGTTGTTAACAATCACGGGGCTGGAAATCTTGATATGGCTACCATGATTGCTTAGCAATTAGCCGAGTTAATTTCAACTATAGTGGCTCAAGTGAGTAACAACATCTTGAACTATGGAAATGGAGGTGGTAAAGAAAGTAACAATGGTAATAATGAGAATAATCATGGTTGTGCTTTGGAAGGAAATGGGAATGATGGTTGTGATGAATACAATGATGGAAATAAGAATGGAATTGGTAATAATAGTAATAATGGTAACAGTTATAGGAATGGAAATGAAAATGGAGCAGGGTATAGAAACGTGCATGGTATAGGAGGAACAAGGTGAGGTTGCCCTTACATGGAATTTGTAGCGTGTAAACCTAAAGAGTTTGATGGAAAAGGGGGAGCTATAGCCTTATCTAGATGGATCGAAAAGATGGAGGTTGTGATTGACATCAATGACTGCCTTGATAGTAAGAAGATTAAGTATGTGACTTGTCCATTGCAAGGAAAGGCCTTGACTTGTTAGAACATGAGGTAGAGAGGTAGTGATGAAAATAACTTAGGATGAATGTAAGGCTTATTGACAGAGGAGTTTTACCCTAATAATGAGATGCAAATGTAGAAGTAAAAGCATGAATTCTGGTATCATGCCATGGTAGGGGCTAGGTATGCGGCTTATACTAACAGATTTCATGAGCTGGCCAAGCAAGCTTCACATCTTGTGACTCCTAAGTCTAAGAGGATTGAAAGGTACATATGGGGTTTAGTTCCTTAGATTCAAGCTATAGTGACTGCAGTCACTCCTCCCATGATACAAGGTGCTATGCTGAAGTTTGGAACCCTAACAAATGAAATGGTAAGGACTTGTATGTTAGGAAAGGGTAGTGAGAAGAGGAAAAAGTTTGGAGAGTCAAGCAAGAAAATAGGTGAAATGTTTAAGTAAAGGGCCAAAATAACAAGGAATTATATGATATTGACACCCGGGAAGAAATAGTATGTTGGTCCACACCCTAAATATGGAAAATGTAACTTCTATCACTCACAGACAACACCATGTCCGGTGTGCATGAACCATAGACGTCAAGGAAATTTTGCTAATGATTTTAGGTTTCCTCCTAACTTAATGATGCCGATAAAAACAGTTAATCCGATAAGAAACCCTAGCATTTGTTATGAAAGTGGGAGCCCCAATCATTATCATAACGCGTGCCACAGGCTGAACCGGGCATCGTGATAAGTTGGAAACAATCAAAATTAAGTGATGGCTATCATCGGGAATCAAGGACAAAAAAAACTATGGAAATTAAGCTCATGCGAATCAAGGGAATCTAGCACGCGATCGTGCATTTGTGATTGGACCAAATGATGCTCACCAAGACCCAAATGTCGTTACAGGTACATATATTCTAAATAATCATTATGCTTTTGTATTGTTTGACACCGGAGCGGATAATAATATTCAATCTGAGCAACCTGGGAAGCGTTTGAGACTCATTTCTTGTATAAAGGTGTGACGGTGTTTAAAGAAGCAGTGTTATACATTTTTAGATCATGTAGTGTAAAAGAAAGCAGAAGAAATGAAGTTGGAGGATATTCCAATCATACGAGATTTTTCAAAGGTGTTTCCTGAGGACTTAACGGGATAGCCCCCTCCTCGTCAAGTGGAGTTCTAAACTAACCTAATTCCTTGAGCAACTTCTATTGCATAGATACCTTATAGACTAGCAACATCAGAGATGTAAGAATTATTGAGTCAATTGTAACTTTTGGATAAGGTTTTATTCAGCCAAGTAACTCACTATGGGGAGCACCAATCTGTTCGCAAAGAAGAAGGATGGATTGTTTTGAATGTGTATAGATTATCGGGAGTTGAACATATAGACTATCAAAAATCGATATCCTTCCTAGCATTAATGGTCTATTTGATCAGTTGCAAGAAGCAACGTATTCTTAAATATTAACCTTCAATCAAGTTATCATTAGTTAAGGGCTCAACAAGATGACATACCAAAGATAGCTTTTAGGACTCCTTATGGACACTATGAGTTCTTAGTTATGTCGTTTGGTTTGAAAAACAAAACCTACTGTATTTATTGATTTGATGAACCGACTATGCAAGCCATCTCTAGAAGGTTAGTAATTATGTTTATGTTGTGGCTAACTCATGCATTGGTCTTGCCATTTCTTTAAATTTGGTTGTGTATTGCTAATGGGTCATACTTCCCTCCTTAAATTGCAAGAATTCTTTTTTAATCATATCCAGTTCCCGGTGAGGACAAAATTCCTTGATCACTGGTTTCTTCAACTCCAACCACTTTATCTTAGCTATTACCCTACTGCCCTCAGCCTAGACTAAGCTAAGTCCACAAAGGAGTGGGTGGCAAACTTCCCTTCTAGTCCTCTCGACACTCGCTCATTTCTAACATAGCCTCCATCTCTCTCACCCACCGGTGAGTTGCAACAACATTACGATTTTCATCAAAAGTTGGGGGCTTGTACCTCTGAAATGCCCGATAGTTTCATCCTTTCATTGTTTCCTCACTGACTCCTCCTTTTTATCACTAAAAACAACTATCTCAGACTTTGGTTGTTCCTTTGCTTCAGATCCTCCTTCCTTATTCCACCTCTCAGTACAACTCCTCTTTTTCTTTTTCTCCCTATCCTTAACCACCCTAATGATCTTTGTCCTTACAAACGGTACAATCTTCTGCTTGACTTGATGCACCTCATCAACTATCGCATCCTTCACCGAGGACTTCAAGCTAGCACCCTCATCTCCACTATCATGATTTGGAGTTCAGGCTCTGCATGAGCCGTCTTAATGGCTGTAGTTTTACTCCTTGTCACACGTGGCTTAACCCCAATTCCACCATGACGTCCACCTCGAGAAACTTTCGTATATTTCCTACCAACCATCTTAATTTTTATAACATTCAAACACCAATATGATCATTGAAGGTAATAGCTTATATTATTACAAGCATGGTAAGTTTTTAATAACAGTGACAAGTTATGATTAGCTACTTACCTTACCTTTTATTTTCTAAGCATATCCTATCCTGATTACACCAATATCTGAATCTACTATAAGCACATTGTCACATAGCGCACACACATATCCAGTTTCTTTACATTATGCTGCTACTCGGATTATCATCCCTTTTTTTTGTCTCATTCTCAGTTTAAGTTTTGGTTTTGAAAATGATTCTATTCAATTCTCTTAAACATTGGATCTAATACCAACTTGCAAGGCCCTCGTTCCCGAGAACACTCACAGTTTGTCATCCATAGCAAAAAATATTCAAAAACATAACCATTGTAACGGAAATCATAATTAATCATTTATATAATAATTGTCTTAGAACATAATTTGATTTCATTTAAACATCAAAACTGTATTCATATAAATGTCAGTTTCTAAAAATGCGGATGCCAAACTCGAACCATCCAAAGCATATAACCAAAACTGCTAATGAATTTAAAACTATATTCTATTTCATTTAACTATCAAAACTATTTACTAGGTTTCATGTTTATAATACTCAAGGCATGTAATTTAAGCTTACCTTTAAACTCTAAAATAAATGTGTCAGTTTTTTAATGTTTACATGCCATGATTTTCGATGAACTACATATCTAAAGCCACTGTTCATCGAAGGTGAAGTACTACCAAGATGTGAAAACACTTAAATTTTTTCTAATTGTTGGTGTGACATCCGTCACTCACAGTTTTGTCAATTAACTTAAAGACCATTATCCAACCTTGAGCATTTATTATTATTATTATTATTATTATTATTATTATTATTATTATTATTATTATTATTATTATTATTATTATTATTATTATTATTATTATTATTATTATTTTAGCATAATTAATTCGTTTCCGATCCCGATCCTTGTTTTTATTGATTTGCGCGTTAACCCTAATCTTATTATTTGATAAAATAGATTAATATTATATAAATAATAATTATTATTATTATTATTAATCATTATAAATAACAAATTTTATTAACATTATATATTAATTATTATTATTATTGTTATTATTATTATTAGTATTATTATAGTTTAGGGTAAATTATGTAAATTAAATAAACTTGAGGGAATTAATCTCTAAATAAACTAGGGTATAAAGTGTAACATTAATATATATATATATATATATATATATATATATATATATATATATATATATATATATATATATATATATAATATTAAAATAAAACCCTAAAACCCAACCCAACCGTCGTGAAACCCCCCTCGCGAATCGTCACCGGCAGCCCCTTGCTGCGATCAAGCAACCAACCTCTTGCCGTCTCTGTTTTCCGTCATTAACCGTAGGTACGTCTTGTCCGGTTTTGTTTCACTGAATATCATTTCGTTTCGTTTCGGCGCGGTTCGAGTTCCGATCAAGATTGCGGTTGTGTCGGGATGGTATTTGGGTGGGCTATGACGTAATGCTGCAACAGTGGCATCCAGGTGTGTGTCGGTGTCAACATTGGTCCTTGTCGTGTGTGTACAACGTGAAAACAGTGTGTGCGTGAGTGTGTGTGTTACAGTGTGTGTTTATGTGTGTGTTGCATGCGTGTGTGTGATGTAGGTGTGTGTGTGTTGTGTCTTTTGTGTGTGTCCAACAGGGAACACAGCATCCGTAGGCTACTATGTACGTAAGGTGTGCTCGATGGTACGTATATATGTGTATGTGTGTTTGGGTGTGTGTTCGGTTGTATCTATATATGAGTGTGTGTTCATTTGTATGTATATATGTGTGTGTGTTCGTTTGTAGGTATACATGAGTGTGTGTCTTTGGTTGGTAAGTATATATGGTGTGTGTGTGTTTGTATGTATATATATGTGTGTTTGATTGTGTGTATATATATATATTGCAGTGTGTATTTGCTTTGTGTGCATGTTGTGTGTGTCCATATGAGAGTGTGTTATGGTTGTGTGTGCATGAAATCATATGGGTTTGTTTAAAAGATTGTGTGAATTGTGTCTTTGTGTAAAAGAGTGTGTGTGGGTGTGCGTGCGTATACAGTGTATGTGTTTGTGAATCTAGTGTGTGTTAATATGGGTGGGTAATAGATGTGATATGTGTTTCAGTGTGTGCACGAGTCGCGTATGGTGCTTTTGTGTCCGTGTGTGTTTGGTATATATACATGAGTATATGTGATGTGCTCCAAATTAAATATATAAAAGATTTCAATTGCGCATCAAATATTTTCAAAACTCTTAGTGAAAGTGATGAATTGATATCTAAATCGTTTAAATTGTGTTTTTATGCTTGAGAAAGACCAAGATAAACAAAAGGAGCTTAAACAAAGAGACAGTTAAAGAAAACAAGCTCTGAAATTCAAGCATGGGACCGTGCCTCATTAAGCACGCCCCCATGACTAGCCTGAAACACGCCCCCATTCTTAAATTAGCACACCCTCATTATTGGACATCTGATAAGACAAAAATACTGTCCCCCAAAAGTAGTCATGAGGGGGTGACCACCCCAATCACGAGGTCGTGACTCATGAGGCACGGGAGTGTGTCGCGACAACTTCTGAGCGTATGAGCCGACCAAGTTACGTAAGCATTGTACTAGCTCGAGTCCGTGTCTTTTAGGCACGTGGCCGTGTTTGAACACTTCAAAAAGCCTATAAATAGGAGTTCATTTGCAACTTTGAGAAAAGCTTTTGGGAGGTGAATTGTTGGTGTTTCCTCTCGTGAACCCAGCCTTTGGAAGCCCTTAGAAGGTTTTAGAGGTCCATTCAATACTTAGAAGAAGCTTGGGATCATTTAACATCATCCATAGTGGATCACCGGTTTGATTGTTCTAATTTACCAATGATTTCATTACTTTCTTCTATCTTTGTTGTTATTTTCAAGCTCATTATGAGCTAAACTTCATTTATTATTCTAATTTAGTGAAACTTTATGTAACTTATGATGAACTAATCATGTTGTTTATATTATGTTAATGTTATGATAATCTTAGGTAAACTTTTGATGAGTAGCATCTAAATTTGGACGGAGAGTTATAAAATTAAAAATTATAATTGTGAGTGTCATACAAGGTTGAAAAATATATGAACTAACTTTTATTCATAAAACCGGCCTTCATATTAAATCCATGGCTAATAAACTAGAAATGGTTATTAGAAATCATATCACCTTAACTTTCTGATCATTTGAGGGTTCCTTTTTATTAGTATGAGAAAATACAATAATTGTTATGGTTTTTTAAATGTAATGGCATGTTAAAAAGGAACTTGATCAACTCTCTTTCTAACATTAAATTATGTTTTTAGAAATCGTATGTTAAAAAGGTGCACAAGTATTACCTACATTACTAGTGGCTTGGAGAAGTTAGTATTGTAAGTTACTCGATGTAGGTATCTTTGTCACTATGGAGCTCGCAGACGAGAAATCCGTGTTGGCTTACGTTTATAAATATTAAAATTATTACATTAATCAATATCTTTAATCATACCACCAATTCATCACAGTTACATAAGTGTAATCTAAATTAGGATGATAGCCTTAGTTCACTGAAAGAATCACTAAAAGTCTCAATCTTTATCTATCTTTATTTATCATTATTTTATTTAACTTATTATTTCCTAAATCAAAACTGATAGTCAATTACAAGGGTTGCTGAGTAGACTTAGTGTGTTCACGGATTGATACTCGATTCTTACCAACACTATAGTACCTCACGACAGGTACGCTTGCTTTTTGTGTGTGTAGTTTTGTATTATTAATAACTATTTAAAACTGAATTTGTGTGAAAAACCTTTATGAAAATACATATACTATTCCCACGCACCAAGTTTTTGGCCCCGTTGCCTGAGACACATGGTAGTTGAAAGACGATCCAAATTTTTTACTATCTTGTTTATCTTTCGTATATTTTTTGTTCATCAAAATAAAAAAATTCTTCCATATGATGCTATCAAGGTTAAAATAAGTGAGGGACTAAGCTTCAAAGTTAATGGTCATCGGTTAAAGGCCTAAATCGATGTACCAACAAAGATATTCTTGAAGGAATTAAACCCCCACCTCATAAAAAACTAAGTGTGGGCAAGGGCTAACCAAGAACCCGTAACAAAAACATGGCTCTATGTTACTTTCAGTCTGTTTATTTTTATTTTGTAATTTTTGCTTAGGACTTTAATTTCATGTTTTAAATAATTTGGTGATGTTTTATATTAATCCTGATATTTTCTTTTGAACTCATTCAAGGTGGTTGTAGGAAACGAACGAGTGACTACATAGGTAAACATTATGTTGCAACCATTATTGGGTATCAGAAGCTCAGATTCTCTTTTTGGGTGCGCCACCATATTAGTTGTATACTTTGTAACAAGTAATTACATATATGTAACCTTTAGTTTTTATGTTTTTTTTATAACATGATTCTCAAGGGATCCCCCCCCCCTCTCTCTCTCTCTAAATATATATATATATATATATATATATATAATTCAACAATGTAAACTAAAATATTTCAAGTTTATTGTTTTTAATTCAAATTGATAATTAAAAAAATGATTTTTGATATGATTAACTTAAGGTTTACAGGTTAATAAAGTTTGAGATTATTGTTATCAGGGATTTAAGATCTCTTGGATTTTTGATGGTGAATGAGAATAGTTAAGTAGATAAATTATTCAAGATAAGAAGATAGTATGATTGTCGGAAAGTTTGTTAAAAAGAGTTTAGACAGAAGAATTTTTATGAGGTGAAACCTGATGATTACATGCGATATCATATGTAATCATTTATTATAATTTTGTTGATTTGATGATACAGTATGATGTGAGTTGTGTTATGGTTTTTTTTTTAACTATGAAAAAATAAGAACAAAGAAGATTTAAAATTTATGAAAGACGTACCAAAGACAAGTCGTGGCTTAAAGTATATATTATTTAGTTAAAACAATTTATTTACTTTTGGCAATTAAATTTCTTCCCTATAAGTCTAATTGATATAATTTATAATTTCTTTTTAGTTATATAATGGTCATTAAATTTTGTATGTCTAACTAATTTAATTAATCATTTTTTTATTTATATGTGTTCATGACATTTCTTCGCTACAGTTCTAGATTAACTTAATTAATAACTACTTTTTATCTAAATATGACAACAAAATGTTGTTGCTACAGATCTAAGTGTATTTAGTAATTTCTTTTTATTTATGTATGGCGAATTGTCGTAAGAAAATGTACTCGTACGGAGATGACGTCTATGCCAACGCCAATAGAAACGTATAAGCACGGCCTTTAGTGCCATAATCTGTATCGACGACATAGATGAACAAAATACATACCTATAAAAATATTTAATTAGTAATTTTTTTATTTACATATGACGACATTTCGTCATATTATGTCAGAATTGTTATGGTGCTTTAGTATTACGCTATAAGATGAACAAGATACATAACCTTTTCATGTTCCCGGTTGAGAGGTGTTGAAGGTTGTGTCATTATATGCCCTTAGATGGTTTAGAAATTCAAAATGAGAAACTACGTGGAAGAATCTAATGGTGACTAATTAGATGTTAAAACCATAAATAAGGTTTTTTTGTCCGAGGTACATGCTTCGGTATTATTATAATAATAAATTAACAATCAACTTAACAAAGGTATCAAGTTGAAGTCCCAGCGCGCGGTAGGACTTTCACATGCTGGAATCATCTTGATCGAACAATTGGCCGTTAATCAAGACTATCAGAGAAGTCAACACTGTGAAATCCATTCATGTTCTCAGCATGTGCCTTGTCATGTTCTAATGATTCAAATGTTTCCTAGTAAAATATAGTTGCCTTTGAATGTTTCAATGTAATCAGATCTTGTTTAACTTCATCTATCAAGAAGTGTGATAGATACTTTGATTTGCAGATTATCTTAAAAGAAGAACCCATTGAATCCAGGTTTGATCCAACACCCTTAAAGGACTTTGTTTAAAAACCAGTGTACAAGTTATTATTTGATCACTTTGAACTTGCACTTGGTTCTTGGTTATTTAGAGACTACTATGGTGTACTGTTTCGACATCCTTGCTGGTTGCAATGGGAAACCAAGCTCTATGTCTGTGGACATTATTTATGCTGCTCACTTTCACTTACACAGTTTCTCACGACCACTTCGCATTTCCTATTGACCAATCACTGGTTCATAATTATAGTCGTTTAACAGAAACCAAAAAGCATTGCAGCTCTTTTATATTTTCAGCTTCTGAGTTAGAACCTGATGATTATATTGCCACCAGGCTAATGAGCTTTCTTTCTTCAATGGAGATTGGGAGCAGGAAGATCATGGAGCCACTTTAATGCCCTTTGATGATAGCGATATGCCATATAGCATAAGATCGATCATCCATCCATGGAAAGTGGTGAGCTTCGAGGTACAAAATGTTAGTTCTAGTGAACCCAACCAGCCCAAAAACACGGTTAGCGTCAGTGGGATCCTCTCAATTGACATAACAAGGAATACCACTGTCATTTCTGATCCGGGCCTAAAGTTTCACAAAAGGCCCGGTATGTCGGCTCTTAGAGTCGACTTCGAAGGTCTTTATCTTGAAACAAAAGAAAATGGGGGTGAACGCTTACTTTGCTTGTTAGGTGATTCAACTTTCCCATTAAAAAAAGTTCCAACCAGATTCACAGATGAATATATGAAATTATTTTTCTCTGCAAGGGACACATTATACAATGAAGAACCTGTGATCATGCAACATGATCAGATTTTGCTTATACTTAAGTACCCAAAAGTTGTCTCTTTAGTCAATAACCATATAGATGGAGAAATGAGCAGTTTGAACAAAATCGAAGAATTTGAGTACTTTGATAAAGTTCACATAACTTCTCATCGGGTATCATCACGGAGTACCATATTAGCCCTCTTGAGGGCCTGGTCTTAGAATCTTTCGACAGAAATCCCCTGAAAGATGCAATTTTGGAAGATGGGGTCAATAAGTTTAACAACTTTGAGTTCTACAGGATTCTCAAGTATTTCCAACATGAGGAATACAGAGTTATGCCAAATGTGAAACTTGGTGGGCAAAACTGGTTCCAGGACACAGTTGGCCCGTTTCTTCTAGGTAACGAGATACTGCAAGTTGACATGAACAATGAGAATCTAAGAATCATCATGCACCACATCAGTTGTAAAGAGGATAAGGTTTCTTGAATATTGAGAATGTATCCTACTACTATTGAACCGCACGTGGCAGCGCGTAGAACGGGCTTATCTACACTGACTTTATCCTTCAAAGGAACCTGGAACTCCTCAACCGGTCTGCTTTCAATGACAGGATGTCTTGGTCTAAAACTTGAAGAGTGTGACTCAGTGGTATTATTGTACTTTCCCAAGTCTTTCTAGAGCAAGCAGAGAAATGTTGTTTCTGGAAGTATATTATAGATTCTTTTAAATCCAATACTTACAATAAAGAGGCAGGTAAACGAGCAACAAGTTGCGCCACAACCCCTTTTTGAATAGCGAAACCTAGCCTACTAAAAACAAAACCTTGGCCCTTAGGGGTCGAAACATTGCTATGAATGACCCGTTGAACCCGATTCAGGAAGTTCACGGCCTCAGGGGCTAGGAAATCAAAGGTATCAAAGGCTAATAAAATAAAAACATGTTGATTCTCAAGACAAGCTTTCTCATGTTTAGTGACCTTGCATGATTCCGCCTTCAACGCCGCCTATCCCGCAACAAACCCATTATCCACACAAGCGTGTTTCCCCCCCCTTCCAACCCAAATACAAGAACGTCAGCTGGGAGTAGAGTAGACTGATCGAGTTCTAATATTTCAAGGTTTAATTGATCTAAATGCTTGATTTTATATCATGATTGTGGTGGAATAGTTTCAAGTTGTTTGTGTTTTGATTTATAGGTAATTGGAGCTAAAGGAGGCCTATTTTGGAGAATAAGGGGCCAAACACGAAACTACAAGGAATGAAGATGTAAACATCAAAAGTTACAAAAAAGGCACAAAATTAGGCATAGCGGCGTATGATACGCCGGATATGGGCGTATAATACGCCGGTCGGCGTATGGGCATCGTATCAGTGGGCGTATTTGACAAAAATTACAGAAAGTTTAGCGTTAACCCTAATATGGGCATATTACACGCCCAGGGTGGGCGTATGATACGCCGGTCACCAACCAACTTTCGGATTTTGTGAATTTCAAGCTATTTAAACACAATCCAACCCTAGTTGGAAAGACAACTCTTCCCGGCCGAAATCTAGCAAATTCAAGGTGATTTTGGGAGCTTTCAAGCTTCCCAACTCCAACCAAATCATCATTGATCATCATATAATCAAGATGGAAGATTCAATGAAGACCATGGGTGGCTAAGTTCTTCTTGATTGCTTTCGGGAGTACAATTCTTATCAAGTGAGGCAATTGGTATGTTTGATTAGGTTTTTGTATTGAACAATGGATTAGTGAATGAATTTTTATGTTTTGATTAAGTTAAAAGGTTTACTTATAAATAAAGTTGTGTGCTTGATTATCAGTTTTCGGTTTCCTTTCATCGTGAACTCATTAAGAAAAGTAGACAACGTGATATAGGTGAATTGGTGACTTTTTGAATGAACGAGTCTTAAAAGATTTTTCCTTTGTTACCACTTTAATCAAAAGCTAAGATCTTGAGGTATTGTTTTTTACAAACCCTAATTTGAAAGTATCAATTATGGATCTTGCAGAATTAGAAATCCGGAAGTGATTGTTTCTTAATATTTAATAAAATTCATTTCAATGTTTGTTGCTTTTTGCAATAGCGTTCTTGATTTCATCCCAAGTTCTAATTTTTAATATTAAAGTTCGTGTGTTTAAGTTAATTGAGTTGCAATCGTTAAATACTTTCCACATATTCCCTGTGGAGACGACCTTACTTACCCTTATACAATAAAGGTAGCTAAGACCGATATAATAACATTTTTTTGATCGAGTCTCGACAACCAGATCAAAATGGCACCGTTCCCGGGGAATTAGTGCGCTTAGTGTTTAATAGTTTTTATTTTCTTTTCTTAAAAATTTTATAAAAAAACCCAAAAAGATTTTATTTTTTTGTTTTCCTTTTTGTTTGTTTTAATTCTTTAGTATTACGCTAGGTATTTTGTGTTTTCTTGTTTGCAGGTAGCTACTACGTTAATGCATACGAGATTTTCAGGAAGGACCTCACCACTGCAATTTGATTCAGAAGTCAAGAAGACTACAAGAGCGAACCATGTGTTTCAAAAAGCATCAACTTCAAGGACTTCTCAAATTCGTGGTCAAATAAGATCGGAAGAAGGTACATTATCAGCAACAGCTCATCGGATATTAAACAGACTTTCAAGAACACCCGAAAGTAACCAGTCAAGAACGATGAACAATCCAGAAAACCAAGAAGGGCCACCACCCAACCAACCTTTGGGAGATATCCCACTACCCATGTTCCCTCAACCTGATGATCCTCCAACTCAACCACACCCAGTGCAACCTCAACGTCAGGGGCCGATCCCTGTAAATCAAGGTATGCAAAACCAACCTCTACCCATGAACTTCCAACTGATGCCAAATTTTCGGGTTCGTAATCCAAGTTTTCAGCATGACATGGAAGGGAGCCATCATAGCAATGAGGACTGGTTTTCAGTCAAAGGAAGTCATCACACTAATTATGTAGAAGAGTGGATTGAAGATCAAGTCGACATGGACGGACCAAACCAACATGATTTTCGGGATTATGGGAACCAACCGCGCTATCGAAGCCGATAACCAAATCGAGATCAGGGTGGTTATGCTCATCCACACATTCGTAACAATGTTAAAGGTCAATCATTTAATGGCATACCTGCCAATCTAGGAGCGTAACACTATGTACCAGCACATGGTGTTAGAGCTCTTAGAAGATTAACATTTGTCTTTTGCTTTTTGCCATAGTATAGGGACTTATTTTGTAAATATATGTTCCTTGTTTTCTTTTGATAGTATAAATAGGATACTTTATGTATTATGTAATGTGGAGAAACTGAATGATTGTAATTCACCCATACACTTTGTATCTACAGCTTTTGCTATCAATAAGATCTATGAATCTTTGAAGTAATTGCTTATGTTTTGATTTCTTAGTGTTTGAATTGATCATTGCTTTACAATATCATCACAGATCGATCCATTTGAACCGGTCAAATGGTATCAGAGCTTTCGGTTCAGTGATCAGAGCTTATTATCGGCATATTGAGCTCTTTGAATCACTTGAAATCTGGGTTGATTGCAATTTGATCGATTAATTGTTGTTTTCAGTTGTGTTTCATCAATAGAAACATGAATTGAATCACAATTTGGTGTTTAATCCATTCAGATCTGAGTATTGATCGGATTTGTGTGTGAAAAAGTGTTCTTCATTTTAGGACCTAAATTCAATCAGAAAACACATTTTTTGTTGTTGTTGTTTGATCAAAATGATGATTGAGGATTGTTAGTCGATCTATTTACTACCTAATTGAAAGGTTTTAGATCAATTGAACAAGTTTTGAAGAATTTCATAAGATTTGAGTTTGTTGAAGATGATGAATTAGGCGCTTGTGTTGTGAAAAACTGCTGAAATTTGCTCTGTGTTCAGACGCCTTGCAACTGTTTAGGCATTTTAGCACTGTTAAGGCGTTTTCAGAACAGGCGTTTTTTCAACTATTGGGACGTATTATGACTATTTGGTCGCATTGAGACTTTGTTGAAGCTTAAGCAATTCTAGACGTTTAAGAACTGTTTGGGCGTTTTTACCTCAGGCGTTTCTACACTGTCTAGGCGTTTGAGAACTGTTCGGACGCATCATCAGGCAGGCATTTCAGAATTCAACTAAGGCATTCCCTTAGGCGTTTCTTGTTCAAAGGTGTTTCAAAAGCATCTGGCGCATCAGTATTCAGACTTTTCATTAAACACTTAGAAATTTTTCAAAAACTAAAATCCAAAAATATTTTTATTTCACAGTTTCATTTTAAAATTTTAAAAACAACAAAAACAAGTTTTTTTCATTAATTCAAAATACAAAATGGTTAAGTTTGAAGATTCAGAGAACAGGGTTCCCAAGCTAAAAAATAGAGCTAATTTCAAAAATTGGTCTCTAAGATTAAAGCGTCATCTAAACTCTATTGACACTGACTTATGGAAGTCAATAGAGAAAGGACCACATATCCTAATTACATCCGATGGTCCTGACAGAGGATTTGTTTATACAAAAGACTCTCAAGAACCTTATCCAGAGGATGGTCTGCAAGGTGATGACTTAAAGAAGGTTAAGAATGACATCAAAGCTTACTCACTGATATGCAAGGGGTTACCATTAGAAGTCTTGACTAGACTTGAAGGTTATCAAACTGGTTACACCATGTATAGAGCTTTGAAGATTATTTGTGAAGGTGGTAAAGAGATACAAGATCTCAAAAAGCAGAAACTCAAGAGGCAATTGGAATTATTTGAGCATCTTTCTGGGGAAACAATCAATCAAATAATGAACAGATTTGTGCAATTAACTACTGAAATGTCAACTGATGGTATCAAAAATGATCTCAAAGATCTAAATAACAGACTTCTTAATGCTCTTCCATCTTCATGGAAACAGACAGTGACTCTGTTGAAGCATACTGAAAAATTTCCGATGAATCTGGATCTTTTGATTGCCAAAATTGAATCAGTTGAAATTGATGAGAGCTCTAGAAATAATGATAGAGCTGCATCAATGTCTCAGTATAAGTATGTTGCTTCTCCAGCTAACACAGTGGAGAATGCTTTTCTGGCAAAAGATGATAATTCTCCAGAAGATGAGGGTGATTTGTTTGTTGGAGCTGGTTTCTTCATAGATTCTTCTTACTCAAGTGCTCCTGTTTATACAACTCAACCTCAGTCTCCTTCTAAAACTCAAACTCCTAAATCTTAAACTGAGACTTCATCTTCTAACTCTGTTAAAGCCAACAAAGTTAAAGATTTTATTAATATCCTTTTACAGGATGATGAGTCTAAATCTGCTTTTACTGCTTTCATGGCAAGTTTTCATGCTTATCGAGGTAGTCATCTAACCCAAGTAGATCTTATTTTGCAGGATTTGTTCGAGATGGATCCTGATGATATGGAAGAAATGGACTTGAATTGGCAGATGGTAATGATTGCTTACAGAACACAGAAACACTCATATGTTAACAGGAATTACAAGCCCAGTGCAAACAAAACTGTAGGCTTTGACAAATCAAAGTCAAGGTGTTTCAATTGCAATAGTTATGGTCATTTCTCAAGAGAATATGAAGCCCCTAGAAATCAAGGTGGAAATGGTCAAGCTGGTTCTAGCAGTCAAAGATACCAACAGAAGTCTCAGAAAACCTTTCAAAAGCCTTATCAAAGTCTTCCCATGCCAGAACTTAAAGATGAATTAAAATCAACCGAAGAGACAAAGAAAGCTCTTGTTAAAAACATCAAAGATGGCTATGACTAGAGTACATATGCTGAACAATTCACAGCTGATCTAACATCAAGTTTAGCTTTTGTTGCTAAAGTTCAAAATGAAGACCGGTCTGAAGAAAATGATCCTAAGGCATATGGTGATTCAAAAAATGATGATGAAGACTATGATTGGAGTGACAAATCTGACCCAAAAGAGGATTCAAAAGAAATTGCACTCATAGCTCAGTCTGAACAACCAAAGGTTAAGCATCTATCATCTGATTCTGAGACTTCTTCTTTAAGTTATCCTGAAATTCCTGTCGAAGTCAGAGAGAAAATATACACAAAAGCATGTTTTGATCAATTTGAGTATTACAGAACATAGTCATTTTAAATCTGTGACAAACTTAAACAAGAAGAAGAAATGCACAACAAACTGAAAAATGATCACAAAGTCTCTGATGAAAAGATCTGATCTCTTCAAACCTCCTGGAATAAAACTCTAAAAGAACTTAAACTTTTTAAAAAACAACTTAAGGAGATAACTAAAAATTTAGAAGAAGAAAAAATAGAGCACAGGAGGATTTAGCTAAAGTTAAGAGTTCTAAAATCATTGTAGAACAGTTGGTAAGTGAGAGGAAAGATAAAAACAAAACAGGTCTAGGTTTCACACATGAGCCCATGCCTGAATCTATCTCAAATACTTTACCAGAAAACTTTAACACACATGTTATTCACCTGGAAACAAAGCTAAGCTAAAAGCCTTTTAAAATAAGAAAAAGAACCCTGAAAATGATGAAGAGAAGACTAATGTTGAGATATTTGAGGAACAAGATTCTGAAAAGATTAAAAATAGTCATCCAGTGAAAGTTAAATCTTATGAACCATGACCAAAGGATAAGAAGATGTTTGTTTCCAAAGGATCTCATGTGATGAAAGAAAAGGAACAAGATCATGAGTATGTTGTTGAACAAGATGAAGCAACATCTGAGGATTCGTTTCCTTACAGATTCAACAATCCAGACTTCATTAAATGGCAGAAAGAACAAAAAGAGAAACTGTCAAAGTTGACCGCCTGATTGTATATATTGTGTGTGCATGCTCAAAAGAAAAAGAAAAAGCAAATAAAAAAAATAAAAAAAAAATTGCAATAAGAAAAGAGAAAATTATAAAATAAAAACCGACAAAAATAGAGTTTATTTGTTAGTTTATTATTTTAGGACAGAATCTACCTTTCAATTTGTGAGAAATGATAGATACATTGGTTCTGATCGGTTGCATACTCCGCTCGCTAATAAAGTCTGATGTGATCAAATATGATGTGCAGGTAAGCTCATACAATTATACTGAAAAAATAAATTCTTGTGATTAAACTAAATCAATTATGCTTTTGTGTTCGTCCATCTTAGTTCCAATGAGTAGTGTTGACTTCTCTAATTGATTTCTTGTAAAGTCACAAACTCACACCTGGTGGCGATATGAATAACCATGAGATATATTTATAGCATCTATTCACTTATCTGTTATGAGTCATCATAGACCTGAAGTGACGAGATATCCTTTGTTGTAAGTCATTACAGACCTGGATATTCTCACCTGATGCAAAAGATGCCAATGTGCACAAGCTAAACATGAGATATGGTTATAACTATTTGTCAGGTTAATAAGTTGAGAAAAGTGTTTTCTTGCGTATCTTGACGAGAGTTGAGCTCTCTAAGTCTAAGTGTGGGTTACATAATGTCATATCTAATCGAACCTTAAGGAATCCAAGAATTGAAAAAGTAAGTGAGCTGATTATCTTGCCAAAAGCACTCATTTTCTGTCCTTAGATCTCGTGTCTCCTCTGCTGTGGGAAAGCTGACCTGGAACACACTTGATCAGGATTTAATCACTGTCTATGACTATCCTTCGTTTTATTTTATTTTAATGTGTTGATCTTAACTGATATGATCTCACTGCAGGCATGTGATTCAAATGTGTATAGTAGATTTTTATTCTGCTTTAATTTTGATTTTTGCATGATTTTCTGTGTGCAGGCATGTTAATACTGATTGGTTTGCTCTTCTTGCAAAATAAAAGAAACTTATAAGTTTGTGAATTTAAAAGTTTAGGAGGAGTAAAAATGTAAAAGAAAAAATCAATGGAAAGTGTCAAAATGTGAAAAAGAAATCAAAAATAAAGTGTTTTGGATGAAAAGGATGAAGCTAAAAATTCAAGCATGTGTGTGTTTGATATGATGCAAAATGAACCTGAAAAGAATTCAAAATAAGTGAAAAAGCTTCTTGCAAACAAAATAAAAACAAAAATGAGACTATTTGTGTTGTAAAAGTTTCAAAATAGAGACTAAAATGACAGGAAATTGTTTGAAAAATAAAAACTAATTCAAAGTTGTTTTTCAAAATGTGCTTGGTTGGTGTTTGAATTGAAAATTCATGTTTAAAAATGATAATATGATTTTCAAATGATTTGTGGTGATCTTAATCAAAAACAATTTGATATTATTAAATTTGAGGGTAATTAATGTTCATCTTGGGTGATAGTCAAAAAATTTGACTAAGTGTTGAGATAATGTGCATGAACAGTGGTAATGTGCACAAACAGTGTTCAGATGGATGTTGTGAAAGTTTCCAAGTGTTAGACTCATGGAAGATTTCTCATGCACCTGAATAGTGCTCAAAAGTCTAAATCAGGAGTATGACGAATTTCAGGAATTTGTTCAAGTGTTGGTCGTATCAACTTATGCTCATGCGCCTGAACAGTTCCATACTTTCCAATGTGGTTAGACGTTTGAATATGATGTTTTCTCTAAGTGTTGGGAGTTTCAACAAGTCCCATGTGCCTGAACAGTGTTTAAACTTGCAAGCTGCTCAGACTTCTGGTGATGTTGAAATATTCCAAGTGTAGGCGTTTCTGTCTAGCCATGCGCCTAAACAGTGCTCATGCATCTGAAGACTTATTGTGAAATGTAGCTAAGTGTGCAAATGCATCTAAACCTTATGCGGCTTCACAGTTATCATGTGTCTTCACAGTTGTCATGAGCCTAAGACTTTTTACATATATATATTCAACACTTGGTAGATTTCATCATTTTTCACAAACTCAAACTCTCTGTTACTCTCGTTCACTCACCCGATACATCCATACATTCATCATTTGATTGTTACCTGTTAACCATGTGATATATAGGTATAGTAAATAAAGATGTTAATGATGTTGATGATTCAAATGATGTGAATAAAGATATTGGTGAAGTAAATGAACAACAACAAATGGAATTTGTTTTTCATAATGTTGATGTGATTGAGTCTGTATCACAAGAGGATATGATTGCCGAGGAGTCTTCACTTGAGGTTATCAAAGTTGTTGTTGATTCACCTATACATATGTTAGATGAAGGTGGAAGCACAACAAAATATACTACAGTCCTTTCTGAGAACTTCAACGCTGATCAGATCATAGAATCTTTGAAAGAATGCTTTGCGAGAGTTGGAACTCTACAAAGAGAATCCCGTGTTCAAGATCAAAGATGAACCAGAAGAGTTCATGTTGGACTGAAGACAATGCTAATCTTAGAGGGAGTATTGTTAGAGCTCTAAGAAGATTAACATTTGTCTTTTGCTTTTTGTCATAGTATAGGGACTTATTTTGTAAATATATGTTCCTTATTTTCTTTTGATAGTATAAATAGGATACTTTATGTATTATTTAATAGGGAGAAACTGAATGATTGTAATTCACCCATACACTTTGTATCCACCGCTTTTGCTATCAATAAGATCTATGAATCTTTAAAGTAATTGCATGTGTTTTGATTTCTTAGTGTTAGAATTGATCATTGCATTACAATATCATCACAAATCGATCCATTTGAACCGGTCACATGGTGTGGATAGTCACTTTCGTCCCGCCATTGCCATCAATTCATCTTCTATAGTTTCACCAACACAAAGGGGACGAGCTTTTGAAGTCCGACCACAATGCTTGGGAATTCTCCCTCACTTCCATGGTATGCCAACAGAAGAACCCTATTTGCATATATCCGAATTTGAGGCATCATGTAGCACCATTGGTAGCCAAGGCTTTTCACTGGATGAAGTTAGATTGGTCCTATTCCAATTTACCCTTCAGACAAGGCCAAACAATGGTTCCTAGCTCTATCATCTGCAAGTATTCACAAATGGGTACAAATGCAACAACAATTCTTGAATGAATACTATACTTCCTAAAGGACAAGTGATGCAAGGCGAGCCATTTGAGGATTTACACAATAATAAGGTAAACAGCTCCATGAAACTTTTCACCGATTCAAAGAGATGCTAAGAACTTGTCCACATCATGGCATAGCTAAGTGGGAGTTGATTTCAGCATTTTATGATGGGCTATCACCGGACGATGCTAGAGATGTAAATTCCACAAGTGCAGGAACGTTCACCTTAAACCATGAGGATGATGATTGGGATATTCTTGAAAGGATGAGTGTAATCTCCAAGAAGTGTGCACAATCAAGTCGGAGGTCAAGGGGTGAAAACGTGAAGATAGTGAATGTTCATGTGGCCATGGATAGAATTACGGTTCTAGAACGAGAAATTGCAAGCCTTAAAGTTGGAAAGAGTGGCGTGGCGAACATATCTAGTGAGTATGAAGTGTGTGACATGTGCAATGACATAGGCCATACATCGATCACATGCTACTTGAATTTAGAGAAGAGTGAAAGTGTACATCAATTACAAGGCCAAGGAGAAAGGAAGACATATGATATGAATTCTAACACATATCATCCCGGTCTTAGAAATCACCCAAATCTTAGATATGGTAACAATACTAACCAATTGAATCCTCCTTTTCAAGTACCAAATCAAGGAAGCAACCAATATCAAGGCCATCAACAAGAATACAATCAAGGTGGTTATCAAAGAAACAACTACAATCAAAGAAGCTACCAACAAGGTGGTCAATATCAACAAAGGAATCAACAATATCAACAAGGTACTTCCACTAGCAATGGCAATGACAACATAATTTTGTCAGCAATTCAAGATCTTGCAAAGGAGATGAAAGAGTTCAAGTAATTTAGAGAGGTGCAAGAAAAGACCAATGAGGCTATTGCAAAGTGTAACGCCTCGAATTTTTGGTTGAAGGAAAGAGTTCTCGCGCGAGTGATCAACTTCTCGCGTGGAGGCAGTTTTCGCGCAAATAGAAGTTCTCGCGTGAGAACTGCTGCGAGGAGAGAGAGACACTATAGATAGGCCCATGCACTTAATCTTCTCTACTTCATGTGAAAAGTCCTGCTGTTGTGCTTGTGAAGAAAGGAGTTGGTGCTAGGTGGTGTCTAAGCTTTTGGCTCGAAACACTCTCGGTTTTGTGTTGTTCGTGTGCAAAGATATCGTGAGGTGAGTTCTAGTCCCCTCTTTTACGTGTTTTATCCATGTTTTAGGGCTAATATGCATACTTTACAAATGTTTTGTTAAAGAATGATGTTTATAACTGTTATTGCATGTTTTGCCTGTTGAAGTGGTTAAAGGAGCGATAACTTGTGGATAAAGTTGTGTACAGCAGAAAAGTTATCGCGCGAGAGGCGAATTCTCACACGAAAAGTAGTTTTCGCGGTTAATGGTTACTTTTTGATGTTCTCAGGCGAATGATGATGTTCTCGCGCGAAGGAGAAGTTTTCGCTCGGAGTGAGAAGTTCTAGCGCGAAAGTTGGTTCTCGAGCGAAAAATTTGGACTGTTACCTTTTATGTTACCCCGTAAGCGTGCGTTAATAATGACTTATTGACGAGCTTAATGCTAAAGAATTAATATATATATATATATATATATATATATATATATATATATATATATATATATATATATATATATATATATATATCATGATAGTTAAAGCCTGAAGAACGATGATAATTCACATGTGAAACGCTAAAGAACAGTTACCCTGTTACCCGATAAAGCACAGCTGTGAAAATTTTAAAGCGCTAAAGAAGTCTTGCAAGCAACTCATAGGAGCTACACGTCGGTGTGCTCACATAGGGGTATACTTTGGGTATGCCCGTGACGCTAAAGTAGATATGCCTGGTGAATTCTCGCATAGGAGCTACACGCCGGTGTGCTCACATAGGGGTATACTTTGGGTATGCCCGTGACGCTAAAGGAGATATGCCTGGTGCATTCTCGCATAGGAGCTACACGTCGGTGTACCCACATAGGGGTATACTTTGGGTATGCCCGTGCCGCTAAAGGAGATATGCCTGGTGCATTCTCGCATAGGAGCTACACATCGGTGTGCTCACATAGGGGTGTACTTTGGGTATGCCCGTGCCGTTAAAGGAGATTGATTCGTGCATTCTCGCATAGGAGCTACACATCGGTGTGCTCACATAGGGTATGCCCATACAGTTAAAGGAGAATGACATTTGTTATGTTCTCACATTGTAAAGGAACTAAGCTTCGTGCTAAGTTCAAAAGATTAAGTAAGTGATTAAAGCTAAAGTAAAGATAAAGTATGGGTAACGCGATGCTAAAGTATTTGATAATGTGTGGGTAACATAACGAAAAAGAAAATGATAAAGGGATAGCTAACGTTAAAGTTTGGTTATCGAAAGAGTTCGATGACGATGTTGACGATGAACAAGGTTAAAGTTTTTACGATGTTATGTATGTTGCAGTTTTGTTAAAGTAAACCTAGAGCTCACTCAGCGTCGCTGACTTTTGTATGCATATTAGATTGACAGGTATGCTATACATTTTGGGTGAGCTTGGCATTGATGGGAGAGCTACCTGGCACATGATCGAGACTGGCATCCTGGCATAGAACTTTTGTTAGTTAGCCAAGTGATCTTTTGATGTAAATGTTAAACAATAGAAATTTTTGTACGTTCCGCTGCGTATATTAATAAAATTTGATGTTTGAGAACTTGAGTTTCTGATGTCCAAATCCAACTATGAGGTTTCTCGGATTGGGGCCTTACATGTTGGTATCAGAGCCATAGTTTGTGAGATTTAGACACTCCGATGTCTAGGCTCAAACTGAGAATGGGATCGATTAAAGGATGTCGGTGCCAGTAGCTCCATGCCAGGAAACGTTATGATTGTTAGAGGTTCCTTGTGGTTATAGTGCTTGTAGTGAGATTGAGTGCTGATGTGACTCAGGATAGGAAACGTTTAGGGCATGAAGAGTGAAGTAAGTAGTTAATTACAATTGGCCATTATCATTAGAAACTTACGTTACTTGACATGATCTGAACTATTACCTGGAATGATAATATTAGCCTTTTGCATCTTATAGCAAGCAATGGCTGGAAGAAAAGCTACTCGAGGAGGTGCTCGTGGTGGTAGGGGTAGACCACCAGTCACCAGAAACCAAAAGCAGACGACTGAAGAGGTGCCTGTGGACTCTGTTCACACCGCTAGCGAGGAAAATTATCATCACTCTGAAGAGAGGATTACCTTGGAGCCTGTTGTCAAGGAGGCTATCGCCAAAGAGGTCCACAAGATCCTTCAGGACATCAAGCCTTCGATCATGACTGAGGCCATGAAGGAGGTAACCAAGGAGTGGACGTTGGAGGCAAAGAACAAAGCTAGCAAGAAAGATAGTGAAGGTACCGGGAAAGGCTCGGGGAAGGATGGGAAGGACGAGGGGGATGAAACTGAAGGGTAAAAGCCAAAGGGTGTTCGTATCGCATCTTCAAGGGGTGCAATCCTCCATCCATGGATCGCAAGGGTGGTGCTATTGCCACTCTCCAGTGGGTGTCTGAGATGGAAGTAGTGATTGAGATCAGTGAATGTAGAGCTGACCAGGCTATGAAGTTCGCAGTTCACTTTTGTTGACGAAGCTATTCATTGGTGGAACACCATCAAGAAGACGAAGGACACTCGTGAGTTCAGGAACTTGAAGTGGAATGACCTGAAAGAGATGGTGATGAGAAAGTTCTACCCTCAAAATGAGATCGACAGGGTGGAAAGGGAATTTTTGGGTTTTAAAGCTGGAAGTATGACCCACAGGCAGTACAAATCTTGCTTCAACGAGATGGCCAGGTTGGTACCTCACCTGGTGAGTACTGAGGAGAGGAGGATGAAGTGTTATGTGCAGGGTTTGCCTTCAAAGGTCAGGACATATGTAAAGGCAAGTGGGCCGAAGACCTTCGAGTCTTTGGTGGAGTTGAGTGGGATAGTGTATGATGATGTGGAGACTGATGAGCCCAATGAGGGGGCAAAGAAGAATAGTTGGTCGAGAAATGTGAAGCTAGAGAGAAATGAGAGGTTTGCTGCTCAGGCCAAAGAGATAAAGGTGGAAATTTCCGATGATTGCTGGAAATGTAGGAGGATGCACGCTAGTGAATGCAGGCTTGGTTCGAGTCTGTGTTTCAGATGTGGAAAGACCAGGCATTTCTCCAAGGATTGCCCTAATCTGGTAAAGTGCTACAACTGTGGCAAGTCGGGGCACTACAGCCGAGATTGTAAGGAGGCGCGAGTGGTCGACTCGGCCAAGAGAAAGGAGTCTGAGAAGGAAAAGAAAGCTGCTGACAAGCCAAAGGCCAAGGCTAGGGCTTTCACGATGACCAGAGAGGAGGCCAGAGCAGATGTTGATGTTGTGTCAGGTATGTTCCCAGTTAACAGCATACTTGCTTCTATTCTATTTGATTTTGGTGCAAGTAAGAGTTTTATAGCTGCTACCCTCTGTGATGTGATGAATGTTAAGGCCAAAGAAATAGATCAAGTGTTTAAAGTAGAAACTGCCATTGGAAATACTACTAAGATAACTGAGGCCTTAGAGGATTGTAGCATAGAATTGGAAGGTCATAGATTCCCCTCTTGGTTGTTTGTTATGACCCTAGGAGGATTTGACGTCATGTTGGGTATGGACTGGTTAGCCACCTATAAGGCTAACATAGTTTGTCAGAGGAAGATGATTCAGATGAAAGCGCCCGACGATAGCTTAGTCACGATTTACGGCGCAGGATCTGCGAAGTTCCGAAGATGATTTCTATGATAAAGGTAGAGAAGTTGATGATGCGGAGCATTCTTGGCATACGTTAAAGATGCTAAAGCTGAAACTGTAGAGTTGACAGATGTGCCCTTGGTGTGTGCCTTCCCGGATGTGTTCCCTGATGGCTTGACAGAGGTACCACCCGATCGAGAGATAGAGTTTCAGATTGATCTTGTGCCAGGAGCTCAGCCCGTTGCTAAAGCGCCATATCGTCTAGCTCCATCAGAGTTGAATGAGCTGTTAGCCCAACTACAAGACCTTCTCGATAAAGGGTTTATCAGATCGATCATTTCTCCTTGGGGTGCTCCGGTGTTGTTCGTGAAAAAGAAGGATGGTAGCATGCGAGTGTGTATAGACTATAGGGAGCTGAATAATCTCACGGTGAAGAATAGATACCCGCTTCCTCGGATAGATGATCTGTTCGACCAGCTGCAAGGCGTGAGTTGGTTCTCGAGGATCGATCTTCAATTGGGTTATCATCAGCTAAAGGTTAAGGAGCATGATATTCCAAAGACTGCGTTTCGGACGCAGTATGGGCATTATGAATTTCTCGTGATGTCGTTTGGTCTAACCAATGCTCCTGCAGCATTCATGGACTTGATGAATAGGGTTTCTCGACCGATGCTCGACAAATCCGTGATAGTGTTCATAGATGATATCCTGATCTACTCGATGAACGAGGGAGACCATGCCTATCACCTCCGCGAGCTGCTGGAAACTCTAAGAAGGGAGAAGTTGTATGCGAAATTCTCCAAGTGTGCATTTTGGTTACGCGAGGTGCAATTTCTGGGTCATGCGATTAACCCAGAAGGAATCATGGTTGATCCTGCTAAAGTGGAGGCGGTGACGAAGTGGAATTCGCCTAAAACGCCATCTGAAATTCGAAGCTTCCTCGGATTGGCGGGTTATTACCGGAGATTCATCCAGGATTTTTCCAAGATTGCCTCGCCGTTGACCAAGTTGGCGAGAAAAGATGTGTAGTTTGAATGGGGCGACAGTCAAGAGAATGCTTTCATGGAGTTAAAGAAAAGATTAACACAAGCTACAGTGTTAACGTTACCAGAATGGAATGAGGACTTGGTTGTCTATTCCGATGCTTCTTATCAGGAGTTAGGGTGCGTGCTAATGCAGCGAGGTAAAGTCATAGCGTACGCATCTCGACAGTTAAAGGTTCACGAGGTGAACTACCCTACCCACGATCTGGAGCTGGCTGTTGTGGTATTCGCGTTAAAGATATGGAGACACTACTTATATGGTGTCAAATGTATGATTTTCAAGGACCACAAAAGCCTGAAGTATTTCTTTGAGCAGATTGATCTTAATCTGAGGCAGAGACGATGGTTGGAGCTCATAAAGGATTACTACTATGAGATTCATTATCACCCGGGTAAAGCTAATATGGTAGCCGCTGCCCTAAGCTGGAAGGAGGACCGGGAACCAATTCGGGTGAGATCTTACCAGTTGATTGTGACTCCTGATGTGATAAGGCAAATCTGTGAAGCTTAGAAATAAGCTCTAAAGCCCGAGCACGTTAATGAAGAAAGGATGAAGGGGCAGATCGCGAACTTGGAAGAAAACGCCAATGGTGTCAAAACTAGGTTTGGGCGTATGTGGATTCCTAGACATGGAGGTTTATGAGAGAAAGTGTTGGATGAAGCCCACAAGACTCGCTACTCCATTCACCCGGGAACCAACAAGATGTACCATCACCTAAAGAAGAACTATTGGTGGCCAGGAATGAAAGCAGACGTGGCAAGGTACGTAGAAAGGTGCTTGACCTGTCTCCAGGTTAAGGCTAAGCATCAGAAGCCATACGGGAAAATCCAACCCTCGGAAATTCACGAATGGAAGTGGGAGCACATTACTATGGAATTCTCAATGAAGCTACCTCGCACAACTAAAGGTTATGATGCCTTATGGGTCATAGTGGATAGACTGACGAAAAGTGCTCACTTTCTACCCATCCGAGAGACGTATAACTCGGAGCGGCTTGCCAAATTGTTCATCGATGAGATAGTTGCTCGTCATAGCTTGCCGGTGTCGATTGTCTAGAACAGAGATACGTGTTTTATGTCCAAATTTTGGGAAAAGTTCAATGATGCGATGGGAACTAGACTGCACATCAGTACAGCATACCACCCACAGACGGACGGCCAATCCGAAAGAACTATCCAGACCTTGGAGGAAATGCTTCAGGCGTGTATTGTCGACTTTGGTGGGAGCTGGGATAGTCATATACCGTTGGCGGAGTTCTCATACAATAATAGCTACCATGCCAGCATTGGTATGCCACCGTATGAGATGTTGTATGGACGGAGTATAGGACCCCATTATGTTGGGGGGGTGACAGGATCAGTGATCTAGGTTTGATCAATTAGAGTTGAATCGCAGCAGAATTAGAACAAGAATTAGACAAATATAGCAAGAACACAATAGATATTCAATGGAACAGTACACGGTTATAGAGAAAGAGGGTTTTCTGCAAAAGGGATAATATCATTCATGCACAAATGCTTCGGTATGTCAGCCGCTAAGCTTCGCAGGTTACAATTAGGTCAACATTCCTTATATAAAGGAATGTGACGTCTGCTGATGTCACTTGATAGTGACATTTAACAGAATTATTACAAACAACTGAAAGTAAGCAAACTACTGAGAATGTTCACAACAACTGAGAACATCTCAGAGTATGCTAAGTACAAGATGAAACTAAAACTACTAAAACTACAAGTACTGATTACAAGAAACATAAAACTACTGATTACAAAAGAACTGAAAGGAAAATATACCTACTGAAAGGAAACCATCACAACTACTGAAGAGGTCTTCTTCAGCTGTTGTGACAACATCTGAAACTTAGTCTTCAGTCTTTGTCTTTAGCTTTTGTCTTCAGACTTTGTCTTCAGTTCTTTAACTTCAGACTTTGTCTTCAGACCTTGTTATCAGTTGACGTCTTCAGCTGTTGCAGACTACTTCAGTTGTTGTAATGTCTGTGGGACTTAAAGGTTTTTCTGATCAGGCTCATTGGTTCTTTTGGTCCAACAAACTCCCCCTGAACCAATGCAGCCAAAACCTTTAAGCTTATTAAGGTCCCACTTATTCTTGGCAGAAATACTCTCTTGATCAGCTTCAGAGATATCAGATAAGCACAGGCCAGGGAACAGGTTTCAGTAGATGTGAATGTCAAAGGATGGAAGGGAACTCTGTCTTGGGGAACTGGACACAGAGCTGTTATCCCAACCATGAAACCTACTTCCCATTGATGAGTCTATAAGACTCTCTGACGTAGGCCTCAAGGAGAACAACTTGTTCCTCCTTAGTGAGTTCTTCTGCTTCTCCTTTGAAGAAGAACTTTGGGCCATAGTACTCTGATAGGTACTTTACTGTCTTTCCATTTTTCAACTCAACAGTTGTTATCTCTCTGTAAGCAAATTCATCTGGGTGAGTCCCTTCTAATAACAACTGGAGTTCATTTTTCTTGATCTCTTCAAGCCTCTTGTATAACAACCCCTTCTTGACCATTTTGTTCTCCATTAGAGTTTGAGGGGTCATCTTTGACTTGTAGGCTCTCTTGAAGTCTTCAAGTATCTCCCAGGGTGAGACTACAATGGCCAACATAATAACAGCATCTATGGTCTTTCTCACTTGGCCATTGTATCTACTTGGTATGGATTTCTTATGAATTCTAGAACTAACCCTGGGGTCTGGCCAAATCCTTACTCTCTCCTTTTGATATTGAAAGGTATGCCTGAGAGCATACAGCCTTTGAGCGTGTTTCTTCATGGCTTGTATAGATGATGACTGAGGAAACTCTTTGTCAACCATCTTCAAAAGTTGCTCATCGTGCTGTTTCTGCTGTTCTTCTTCTTCAATCTTAACTTTCACCATTTGCCTCTGAAAGTCTGGTGTGATCATTTGTTGACTTCTGGGCTTAGGTATTTTTAGAACAGCAGAGATTGGCAGACTGTCTTCTTCATCATCATCTTCTTCTTCTTCTTCCATCCTCAACACCCTTCTCCTCCTTTGGGTGCATCATTGGATGTGGTTTGAGGTGGTTTTTGGGGTAAGGGAGTTGGTTTTGAGGGTTGAGTTGGTTTAAGTTTAGGTTTAGGGATTGGTTTGGAGAGTTGTGGGGTTGGTTGTTTTTGAGTGGGAGTTTGGGAAGGCTGATCTAGCATTTTTGTGGTAAGTTTGGCTTTGGAAAGCTTGGCCATATCAGTTCTCTTCCCAGCACCTGCTTCATCTAAGGCTTCGATAATCAACCCCTTATTGAATGCTTCAGAAGCACAGATTCTGGTGGTTATTGCCAGAATACTGTCTCTGGTCCATGATTTAATCTCAATTAATGATCTTCCCAAGTATTTTGCAATAAACCTGATCATTATCTCCAACCTCTCCCTTTCCATCACACTGTAACTGGCCCATCTCTCTTGTATCTCTTTAATCTCCAGCCTTCTGATCTCAGTGTCTAATGTAGCTGTATCAAAGCCTTGTCTGAAGAGTTGGTCTATTATTCTGTCCATTGATCTGCTGTGAGCTTCATCAGCTTCTTTAACCAGATCTTCCAATGATTTCTCTTCATCAGGCTTTTGAGTTTCAGCACTTTTCTTTCTCTTGTATGTGATCAGCTGTTTTTCCTTTTCTAACTCCTTTTCTTTCTCTTGTTGTTTCTCATCTTCCACTCTCTTTCTCTTTCTTTCTTTCACTGCCTTAGACTCCCCCTTTTTGGGTGCATTGGGTTCAGGGGTTTGAATGGCAGAAAGCTTCTTTTGCACAGCATCATCAACAAGTGTTGTAGATTTGAGGAGATCCTCTCATCAATGGCTTTATGCACAATCTCATTGATGATGGGAGTGATGAGAGGTAAGGAATGTTGAAAGGTAGCAACCATCTGCTCAGAGGGGTTCTGTCCCTGAGAGGTGGTGCCAAAAGCAGTGGCTGGTGGCTCAGTTGAGTGTAGTGGCTGAGTGTTTGGTGAACCTTCAGATGAAGGTGCCATCTGTGGGTTTATTGGGGCAGATGGACTTTGATCCTGAGACATTTTGGCAAGCAGTTCTTTGAGTCTGCTCACCTCAGCCTCAAGGATTGTGTTATGGGCTAAGACATGAAGAAAAAGCCCAGGTCATCATCAGTCTTTGCTGAATCACCTGACCTCCTGATTGAATCAGGATGTACATGCCCTGAGTGTAGATCAGTTGTAGCATGTGCCCCTTGTTCTTGGTTCTGGGGACTTCCTGCCTCAGGACTGAGTCCTTCATCGGCAGTTGCCTCTGGTGAGGTCTTAGAGATGTTACCAACTGCATCCTGTTCATTTGCTGAATCAGTAGAAGTGGCAGCCTCACCAGATGTTCTAACCTCCTCCTCTACACGGGGAGATTGAACATTATAACCCCTGTGCTGTGGGTTATCAGCAGCATTTTGGTCCTCTTCCTCAGCTGTTGAGGTTCTCCCCATTGTAATTGGTTTCTGGGGAGGAGGAGAGGAATGCAGCTGACTCAGCACTTGTGCAACTATAATGGTTGGGCTTTGAGGGGCGGTTGCATTTGGAGATAGGTTTGAAGCAGATTGCACCCGGGGTGACTGGTGCTCTTCAATGGTAACCTTCTCAATTGAGATAGGTTCCAGCATTGTGGTATCCCCAATTATGGTTGCATCAGGATCCTGTTGAGAGGATGCCTGAGCGGCTAGGGCTGGTGGAGTCTTTGACACTACTGGGGGGTTAGAACCAGTAAGTGTTTCCTGTATTGGTGGTACAGGGGCATCCTCAGGGGACTCATCTCCCTGAGTAGCCTTTTTGGGCTTTTTGGTGTTGGGTTTGGTGGGGACTTTGGATCTGGAAGTGGAGGCTGTGGGTTCCCGCTGCTTGGGTTTTAGCAGCCGGGCAGCCCCTTTCAGTGTAGGGTCAGAGTTGTGCCTGGAGTATACTTCAGGCAATACAGCCGGAGCAGGGACTCCAAGGCCAACAAGGCCGTCTGATTTTAGCTGATTTAAAATTATGGCCATGAGAAACCTGGGATATAATATCCATCTGTTTGCCACAGGTTTCAAAGCCAGATCCTTTAGTTCCATGAAAACTATCTCAGAAAAATTTAGATTTTGTCGTTCAAAGATAGAGTATAATACCTGTTGCCATCGGGAGGACATCTGATCCCATGAGGAGGTTTTTGATGCAAGGCAGACATTCACCATGTGGAATATAAGACGTTCAGCATCATGGAAGTGCTTCTTCAGAATGGTGGTAGCACTTAAGTCTCCTTCATACCCGTTATTGATGAAAGACATATCAGTTGTGCCTTTCGGGTATTCTGTGACACAGGTGGCATCATGTAGATTTAGGGTTTGTCGAATGATGTCTGGAGTGATGACCACCTGTTTCTGGTTAACCAACGACTGGAGAGTGATTTGGCTATCATTCTCACCAGTTTGCACAGAGACGTTGGTCCAGAATTGGCTTAGGGAATCGGGGTATATGGTAGGATTCAGAAGAAAAGCGGTTCGGTACTGGGAATCTACCATAAGATCGATGGCATTATCAAATTTGTTCCAAAAGGCCGATTTCGAGAGGTAGGCAACACAGTTGTGTCTGGGTTTGAGTTTCATGGTCGCCATTGTTGAGAGAGTGAAGGACATAAAACGGCTAATGAAACGTTTGAAAGTAGGTTTAGGTATTTATAGGGTAAGAAAAGGCTGATATAAAACGACTGAAAGTGTTGGTGCTGTCATCAGTTGTTTGAAAACAACTGAAGACCTGGTTTTAACTTTCAGAAGTTGTAACAACTGAAGACTTGGTATTAGTCATCAGTAGTTGTGAAACTACTGAAGACATGGTTTTGGCTTCAGGTGTTGTAAACAACTGAAGATTTGGTGTTAGTCATCAGTAGTTGTAAAACTACTGAAGACATGGTTTTGGCTTCAGTTGTATGAAGTGAAACAGCAGTTGTAGAAACAACTGAAGAGAAAAGTTTCTCATCAGCTGTTGTCGTCAATTCTTAGCTCATCAGCTGTTTCATTCTGACCTCAACACTTATCAGACTTTTTGTCTGATTTTCAGACGTTTCATTGGTCATCAGTACTTATCTGTTATACTGACATCAGTAGTTGTAACTACATCAGTAGTTGTAACCACATCAGTTCTTTTCAACAGATAGAGTACTTCAGTACTTTTAAGTAATTTAGTCTTCAGTAGTTATGAAAACTACTGAGGATAAAAGAACTTATCAGTACTTATTTGTGACAATAGTATACGAATGCTCATCAGTACTTGTTGACTGAGATCATCAGTAGTTGTCACTTATTCTAGCTGCAGCATACCAAGCCTTAACACTAGGTTTTGGAAAGTTGAACTGTCCAAAGGCTTAGTAAATATGTCTGCAAGCTCATCAGCACTAGGAACAAACTTTGGATCAATCAGACCTTTTTCAAAACAATCCCTAATAAAATGGTGTCTGATCTCAATATGTTTGGTCCTAGAGTGCTGGACTGGATTCTTGACAATACAAAGAGCTGAAGCACTATCCATTAGTAATGGAGTCTTAGTCTCTGTAATGCCATAATCCAATAATTGATTCTGAAGCCAGAGTACCTGAGATGTACAACTTGCAGCAGCAATGTACTCGGCTTCAGCAGTGGATGTAGCAACAGATGTTTGTTTCTTACTCTGCCAAGAAACCAAACAGTTGCCTAGGAATTGACATCCACCAGAAGTTGATTTTCTAGTTAATTTACACCCTGCATAGTCACTATCAGAAAAAGCAACTAATTTGCAAGAGTGCCCAGTGGAATACCAAAGACCTAGAGATTGAGTACCTTGCAGATATCTAAAGATCCTCTTGACTGCAATCAAATGAGACTCTTTAGGAGCAGCCTGAAATCTAGCACAAACACAAGTTGCAAACATAATATCTGGTCTAGAAGCTGTTAAGTACATCAAGGACCCAATCATACATCTGTAAAGTGTTTCATCAACAGCTTTACCTTTCTGATCTGCATCCAGTTGTGTGGTGCTGCACATGGGAGTAGAACAGGGCTTACAGTTTTGTAAATCAAACTTTTCCAAAAGACTCTTTGTGTATTTTGACTGATGAATGAAAGTTCCATCAGCCTTTTGTTTGATTTGCAAACCTAGAAAGAACTGTAATTCTCCCATGGCACTCATTTCGAATTTTTGTTGCATCAACTTTGTAAATGCATCACACAACTGTGGATCAGAGGATGCAAAAATAATATCATCAACATAAATTTGAACAAGGAGCTTATGCTGACCCACTTTCTTAATGAACAAAGTTTTATCTATGGAGCCTCTAGTGAAATTATTCTGAAGAAGAAAATTTGACAGTGTTTCATACCAGGCTCTAGGAGCTTGTTTCAACCCATAAAGAGCCTTATCAAGTTTATACACCCAATCAGGATGTTTATTATCCTCAAAACCTGGTGGTTGACACACATAAACCTCTTCTTTTATTTTACCATATAAAAATGCACTTTTGACATCCATTTGAAAAACTTTAAGATTGTGGAATGCAGCATAGGCTAAGAACAATCTAATTGCCTCCAGTCTGGCTACAGGGGCAAAGGTTTCATCATAATCAATACCTTCTTCTTGTGAAAACCCCTGGACAACCAGTCTGGCCTTGTTCTTGACAATTTGCCCATTTTCATCTGTTTTATTCCTAAACACCCATTTAGTGCCTATTGCACACTTACCTGGGGGTAGAGGAACCAGTTCCCACACTTGCTGCTTTTTGAACTGAAGAAGCTCAAGCTGCATGGCATCAACCCATCCATTGTCTCTTAATGCAATATGATAGTTCTTTGGCTCTTGCTGACTGATGAAGAGAGCATAGAAGCAGAAGTTGGACAATTGACTTCTAGTTGAGACACCAGCATTGATATCACCAATGATTTGAGACATTGGGTGATTCTTCAGCTCTTGGTACACTATGAGATCTGTGCAAGTGTTTGTAGCACGCTCAGCAGCAACAGATGTTGATCCAGATTCTTGAAACCAAGTATTAGATGGCAAGTCAAATGAAGTAGAGGATTCAGAAATCTCATCAGCATTTGTTGTGGATGGTGCTACTGAAGCTACAGGAACATCAAGTTTAGTAGACTCAGGCAGTTGATCACTAAACTTGAATAGGTGAGTACTGGGATCATCATCAACATCAGTACCACCAGATGGATGACTAGCTGCAGAAGGTGATGAATTCACATGATCTGCAACAGCTGGAGGCTGATAAGGAACATATTGCAGTATGTCCAGATCAAACAACTCCACAGGGTTTTGTGGGATTTTGTCCTTAGGAGATTCATTGAACTTCACATGCAAGGTTTCTTCAACCATCTTTGTTCTGCAGTTGAACACTCTGTAAGCCTTGCAAGTGGATGAATACCCAACAAAATACCCTGCATCCACCTTAGAATCAAACTTTTGGAGTTGATCCTTTGTGTTGAGAATGTAACAAGGACACCCAAATGCTCTGAAGAATGAAATTAGAGGAGCCAAATGATGTAGAACTTCATAAGGAGTCTTCATCAACCTCTGATTCACTAAAGCTCTATTTTGCACATAGCATGCTGTGTTGACAGCTTCAGCCCAAAAGGTCAGTGGCAAACCAGAGTCAGCCAACATGGACCTTGCAGCTTCAATTAGGGTCCTGTTCTTTCTCTCCACTACTCCATTTTGTTCTGGAGTCCTTGGGATGCTATACTGCCTCTTGATTCCTTTTGAAAGGTAGAAATCATCAAGTGTATGGTTTCTAAATTCAGTTCCATTATCACTTCTTATACACTTGACTGATAGGGAATACTGCTTCTCAACATACAACACAAAGTTAATAATTGTCTGAGCAGCCTCATCCTTTGAATGCAAGAAGAAGGTCCATACAAATCTGGAGTAATCATCCACAATTACCAGACAGTATTTCTTCTTTGCCATGCTCATTACTCTCACAGGACCAAAGAGATCCATGTGCAGTAATTGCAAGCAGGCAGTGGACTTTGGTTCTTCTATAGGAGGGAATGAAACTTTGTGTTGTTTTCCTTTTAAACAAGCAGTGCAGGTTTCATCACAGTGGAACTCCTTTATTGGTAGACCTCTCACTAAACTATTGTGGATCAGCTGATTCATGTTTTTGAGATTAACATGACCCAGCCTTCTATGCCACAGTTTAGATTCCTGAGGAGAGGCCTTGGAGAACAGGCAAGGATGACCTTTTAAATCAATCTTCTTTGACAAATCCAAGGCATATACTCTTCCTATCCTGTTGGCCTTCAGGAGAGTATGTTCATCCAATACCTTGTCAATCAGCCTCAGAACTTTGGAAGACAGAATCCGGCAGTTCTGGCTTGTGAAAAGTGCAACATGCCCTTTATCACACATCTGACTGACACTCAGTAGATTATACTTGAGATTCTCCACATGGTTAACATCATCAAATCTGATTTCTCCATTTGACACAAATCCTTTCCCGATGATGTAACCCTTAGCATCATTTCCAAATGAGACAAATCCCTTCTTTCCTTGAGAGTAGTCATTAAGAAGAGAACTGCTCCCAGTCATATGCATAGATCCTCCACTGTCTACATACCAGATGCTTCTTTGGCATGCTGAAGAACCCTGCATTTATCATAAGAAACTAGTTAGCTTTAGAGACCCAAACCTTTTTGGTTTTGGGTCTGTTTTCATCAACAGATTTAACCATAACTTGTTTCTCATGATTAACAGCTGATGAAGGTGGAGATGGTGCTGAAATGGATTTCTTAGATTTGGGCTTGGATTTCCTTTTCAGTGGTTTGATCACAGGTGCATCTAGTTGGTTAACTCTCCCCAACAAATGCTGAACCATCATAACAAGTTGTGTCTGATTTGTTGCTAAAGCCTTCAGCTCATTTGACACATCAGTACTTGTTTTTGATGAGTTCCTGTGACCCACCATTTCCTCCTTCTTGAAATTCACAGACTTAGTCTGATGTTTATCATGAGGAACACTATCAGCTGTTTTCTGATAAACCCCATCCTTCTTTTTGGATTTTGGTGAGGCCTTGGGTTTATCAGTTTGAGATGACTGTGGTACAAACTTGGTCTCAAACTCATTTTTCATTTTATTAATCTCTTCTTTAATGAGCTTATCTCTGTTGAGTTTGGAACCCTTTTTGTACCAGCATTCATCAGATAGATGATTGAATTTACCACATATTTCACATGGCTTATTCTTCATCTTGGATTGATCAACTGCTGAAGTGGAAACTACTGAAGGTGTGATCTTCAGTACTTTCCTCCTTTCAGTACTTGTGTTAAGTACTGAAGGATCGGTAACAACTGAAGACTTGTTCTTCAGCTGTTCTCTATCCGTCCTGAAAGACCGTATGATAGATTCCTCAGCAGTTGTTAATCCTTTTATTTCAGCAGATTTGAAATGCTTTTCAGATGTTGTGACTTGCCCTTCAGTACTTGGAGTACTTTGAGGGACAACATCTGAATTGCTCAGCTTCATGTTTATCAGCATTTAAACCATCAGGCAATTGATTTGCTGAGATCTTAACACTGACTTCATCCTCTAATTTTGTATTATCATTTGAGGATGAATCACATGATGATGTGGTTTGGAAATTACTTTCACCTTCAGATTTTACTATTGATTTTGAAGTAAAATCAGTAGGTGGTGCAGTATGATTGTAACCTATTCCAAACTTCACATTTGAAGCTGTTTGCTTGCTGAGAAGCATTTCAAATCCCTTGCAGGATGTTACCCAGCGGTCACACTCAACTTGGGTAGCTGCAAGTGTCTCTTTGAGACTTCTGTGGTTCTCAAGTATGACCTCTACCTTAGCCTTTTCATCATTAAGTTGGCATTTAAGCTTGTAAATCTCATCATCTTTGTCATTAAGAGCAGACTCATACTCAGCTTTTCTTTTGGAAATAGTTTTCTCAAGCTCAAGATTTTGATTGATTAAAGCTACATTTGCCTCTCTAATAGAGACAAAGGCAGCTATGCATGATTCAGAACATAACTTGGCTTTAGCCTCAGAAGATACCTGGGTTACCTGTGAAGATGATGCATTGGAGCAGGAACCCTCAGTAGACTCCAGGGCCATGAGAGCAAGATTCCCAAAAGGATGTTCACCACCATGTTGACCAGCACCAGCAAATAATTGCTCATTGAAACCAGAAAGATCATCTGGTAAGCTGCTCCAGTCAACAACTCCTGGTGTGAAGAAGCTGTGATGAGGTTGAGATTGTGATGGAGATGGTTGAGGCTCAGGTAGGGCTTGAGGTTGTTGTGCTATAGGAACTTGAACTGGATTTGGCTGTGGCATGTAATAGCAGGGATATGGATATGGCATTGGACCCTGAGGGACAAAATATGCAGGAGATTGAGGTTGTGAGTGATGACCAGAACTAGCAGGATGTTGCCCTTTGTTTTGTGAACTATTGCTTGGAAAGGTCACAAAGGGTGCAGAGGAGTTAGATCCAGTTGATCTACACTCTCTTGCAAAGTGCCCAAGCCTGTGGCATTTGTGACACCTCAACTTACTCTTGTCAAAACCAACTTTGGTTTTGCCAGAGAGTCCTGGAAATTTCCTACCAGTTCTCTTGTAGAACTTTTGAGATCTGATATTGATCAAGGCCATTTGGCTCAAAATATCCATCTCTTCTAAATCATCATCAGCAATACCCATCAAATCATCCATGATAAAGCATAAATTATCACTATTACACCCAGAATGACTGTCAACACCAACAAATGCATGATCAGAACTGTTTGAAGAGAAATCTATATGCTCATCATAATGGCTTTCTGATCCAGCATATTCTGACTCATGACCGACCAAGGCAGTGTTCCCTGGTACAAAGTCATCAGTGAGCTTTCCTGATGATGCCAGTTTCCTTTTCTGCTCTATCTCTCTTTCAAATGTAAGCAGTTTCCCATGGAGTTGGGTGAGAGATAGGCTATCCAGATTTGCACTGGAGCGTAGGACAATGGTGTATGTGTCCCATCTCTCAGGCAGTGATCTGAGGAATCTGTTGTTCATCTGGCTGTTAGTATACTCATGCTTGACCATTTTCAGCTCAGAGATCAAGCAGGAGAAACGCTCAAACTGTTGAGTCAGTGTCTCACCCTTCCTATGAGAGAATGTCTCATATTGTTGGGCGAGGATTTCTCTGTTGTTTGCTAAGACCTCATCAGTTCCTCCGAATTGTTCCTTCAAAGCATTCCAGAGGTCATGAGCAGTTTCATGATGCATAAGCCCAGAATAGATTTCATTAGGCAGTGCCATGGCCAGAATTCCATGGGCTTTAGCATCAATCTCAAACAGTTTACGATCTTCATCTGAGTATTGCTCCTTCTTCTTCGGAACCATTTGGTTGGTCTCCGGATTGTTCACCATAGGCTTGTGTGGACCGTGAACCACAGATGTCCAACAACCTGAACTGTTAACAGACAGGTGATGGAGCATTCTTCGTTGCCATATGTTATACTCACTCCTAACCAGCATCGGAGGCTTGGTTGAGGAGCCAGTATTGTGAGGGTCATTAGATGGAGTAGTCATTCTCAGATTCAAACCAATTCAATCAAGTTTCAACAGATTTAGCACAAAAACACAACAAACTCAGTATGAACCAAGAAGAAACTCAAATTGAATAACCAGAAGCAGCAGAAGATCAATCTCTATAACCAATTCTTGCAAATATGCTAATTCGATCAAACTTTAGATATCGAAATAGCAGTTTCAATGATCAATTGTTAAACCGATCAATGATTAACCTGCTCTGATACCATTTGACAGGATCAGTGATCTAAGTTTGATCAATTAGAGTTGAATCGCAGCGGAATTAGAACAAGAATTAGACAAATATAGCAAGAACACAATAGATATTCAATGGAACAGTACACGGTTATAGAGAAAGAGGGTTTTCTGCAAAAGGGATAATATCATTCATGCACAAATGCTTCGGTATGTCAGCCGCTAAGCTTCGCAGGTTACAATTAGGTCAACATTCTTTATATAAAGGAATGTGACGTCTGCTGATGTCACTTGATAGTGACATTTAACAGAATTATTACAAACAACTGAAAGTAAGCAAACTATTGAGAATGTTCACAACAACTGAGAACATCTCAGAGTATGCTAAGTACAAGATGAAACTAAAACTACTGAAACTACAAGTACTTATTACAAGAAACATAAAACTACTGATTACAAAAGAACTGAAAGGAAAATATAACTACTGAAAGGAAACCATCACAACTACTGAAGAGGTCTTCTTCAGCTGTTGTGACAACATCTGAAACTTGGTCTTCAGTCTTTGTCTTCAGCTTTTGTCTTCAGACTTTGTCTTCAGTTCTTTAACTTCAGACTTTGTCTTCAGACCTTGTTATCAGTTGATGTCTTCAGCTGTTGCAGACTACTTCAGTTGTTGTAATGTCTGTGGGACTTAAAGGTTTTTCTGATCAGGCTCATTGGTTCTTTTGGTCCAACAGGGGGGGGGAATTGGACAAAAGGAGTTGGGTAGTATCGAGGTCATTAAGACGACCAACGAGAAGTTGGGCAGGATTAAATCCTTCATGAAAGCCGCTAAAGATAGACAGAAATCCTATGCCGACAAACGTCGAAGGCCGATTGAGTTTAACGTCGGTGATAGGGTGATGCTAAAGGTGTCACCTTGGAGAGGAATCATTCGACTCCAAAAGAGAGGAAAGTCAAGCCCTCGATTTATTAGGCCTTTCAGGATCATAGCCCGTGTGGGGGAAGTGGTGTATAGGCTGGAATTACCAGATGCATTGAGTGGAATACATCCTACCTTCCACGTATCACATTTACGTAAGTGTCTAGCAGATGAAGACGCTCATGTTCCACTGGAAGATGTGGAGATTGATGAAAGACTAAACTACGCGGAACAACCCGTAGCAATAATAGACAGAAAGGAGAAGGGACTGAGGAATAAAGTAGTTCCACTTGTCCGAGTACAGTGGAAGCATAGAAAGGGGTCGGAGTCCACTTGGGAATCCGAAGATGAGATGAGACAGCATTATCCTTAGTTGTTTGAGGAATGACTGGTTTCGGGGACGAAACCCAAATAAGGGGGGTGGACTTGTAATGCCCTGAATTTTCGGTTGAAGGAGAGAGTTCTCGCACGAGTGATCAAGTTGTAGCGTGAAGACAGTTTTCAGGCGAATAGAAGTTCTCACGCAAGAACTGTTGCGAGGAGAGAGAGACACTATAGATAGGCCCATGCACCCAATCTTCTCTACTAGCTGCGAAAAGTAGTTTTCGTGGCTAACGGTTAATTTTTTATGTTCTCGCGCGAATGATGATGTTCTCGCGCGAAGGAGGAGTTGTCCCTCTGAGTGAGAAATTATCGCACGAATGTGGGTTCTCGCACGAAAACTTTGGACTATTACGTGTTATGTTACCCCGTAAGCGTGCGTTAATAATGACTTAATGACGAGCTTAATGCTAAAGAATTAAAGTACGTATGTAGATATTATATATATATATCATGATAGTTAAAGGCTAAAGAACGATAATAATTCACATGTGACTACTGTGAAAACATTAAAGCGCTAAAGAAGTCTTGCAAGCAACTCATAGGAGCTACACTTCGGTGTGCTCACATAGGGGTATACTTTGGGTATGCCTGTGCCGCTAAAGGAGATATGTCTGGTGCATTCTCGCATAGGAGCTACACGTCGGTGTGCTCACATAGGGGTATACTTTGGGTATGCCCATGCCGCTAAAGGAGATATGCCTGGTGCATTCTCGCATAGGAGCTACACGTCGGTGTGCTCACATAGGGGTATACTTTGGGTATGCCCGTGCCGCTAAAGGAGATATACCTGGTGCATTCTCGCATAGGAGCTACATGTCGGTGTGCTCACATAGGGGTATACTTTGGGTATGCCCGTGCCGCTAAAGGAGATATGCCTGGTGCATTCTCGCATAGGAGCTACACGTCGGTGTGCTCACATAGGGTATACTTTGGGTATGCCCGTGCCGCTAAAGGAGATATGCCTGGTGCATTCTCGCATAGGAGCTACACGTCGGTGTGCTCACATAGGGGTATACTTTGGGTATGCCCGTGCCGCTAAAGGAGATATACCTGGTGCATTCTCGCATAGGAGCTACATGTCGGTGTGCTCACATAGGGGTATACTTTGGGTATGCCCGTGCCGCTAAAGGAGATATGCCTGGTGCATTCTCGCATAGGAGCTACTCGTCGGTGTGCTCACATAGGGGTGTACTTTGGGTATGCCCGTGCCGTTAAAGGAGATTAATTCGTGCATTCTCGCATAGGAGCTACACATCGGTGTGCTCACATAGGGTATGCCCATGCAGTTAAAGGAGAATGACATTTGTTGTGTTCTCACCTGGTAAAGGAACTAAGCTTCGTGCTAAGTTCAAAAGATTAAGTAAGCGATTAAAGCTAAAGTAAATATAAAGTATGGGTAACGCGATGCTAAAGTATTTGATAATGTGTGGGTAACGTAATAATAAAGAAAATGATAAAGGGATAGCTAACGTTAAAGTTTGGTTATCGAACGAGTTCGATGACGTTGTTGATGATGAATGAGGTTAAAGTTTTTACGATGTTATGTATGTTGTAGTTTTGTTAAAGTAAACCTAGAGCTCACTCAGCGTCGCTGACTTTTGTATGCATATTAGATTGACAGGTATGCTATACATTTTGGGTGAGCTTGGCATGGATGGGAGAGCTACCTGGCACATGATCGAGACTGGCATCCTGGCATAGAACTTTTGTTAGTTAGCCAAGTGATCTTTTGATGTAAATGTTAAAAAGTAGAAATTTTTGTACGTTCCGCTGCGTATATTAATGAAATTTGATGTTCGAGAACTTGAGTTTCTGATGTCCAAATCCAACTGTGAGGTTTCCCGGATTAGGGCCTTACACAAAGCAACTTGGACAATTAGTTGAACAACTGTCTGGAGGAGAACCAGGGATGCTTCCAAGTGATACAACAAAGAACCCTCAACATCAAGCCTCAAGTTCAAAGAATGTGCACATCAACTAGGTTAGTATCGTTCCTAAATCTGAATGTAGTGATTTTGATTTAACCTCTACTCCTCAAGTAGTTGTAGGTAGTGATAAGGAAGTTGATGAAGAGGAAGGAAGTGACCTAGGAGAACCAATTATTCCCTTTAAAGTTGGGAAATTTAAAATCAAGCGGGCACTTTTGGATTATGGAGCCGGTGTGAACATCCTTTCGGGAAGTTTGTATGACCAATATGACTTTGGTCCATTATATGAAACTGACAAAATAGTGGTGCTCACTGATTCGAGATGGAAACAACCCCATGGGATGGTTAAGGATGTGATCATCAAGCTAGGAGAGTTCTACTACCCTGTAGACTTTATGGTGCTTGATTATGCACCAGTAAGGACGAATGAGCAACCAAAGGTAATTTTAGGATGACCATTCATGGCAACAAACTCAAATAAATTACCGCGATGGAATCATCGATATGACATTTGAAAAACATAAGTTGCTCTTTAAGGTGTTTTCAAAAGCAATTACATATGTAGTTAACAATGATTATTCTGTATCAGATGCTACTAACGAGTGTGCTCCTCCTTACATTTCACATGTAAGCGAGGATATCACCAAGAAGAATGATTTTGATCCTTAAAGGTTCGAGCTTGATAATGTGGAAAAGTATGAGAATGTGAAGGTGGAGCCACCAAGGAATGAAAAACCAAAACGAAAGGTAAAGATGGGTAAACTACCGGATCATAAGAATTCAAGGATTAAAGAAGCAATGTTTGGCAAAAGTTTGAGTGAAAAAGAGAATCTATCAAGCCAAGAGAAATACTTATTTGAAAAGAAGTTTGGAGAGAAGCACTCAATACGACCACCATAAGTGGTCTCAGGTAAGGTCTGGCTGAAGACCTAAAACTTAGCACTTGCGGGAGGAAACCCGAGAACTTTATGGGTGCGTTTACTAGAAACCCTCACGAGACTACAACTCGTCCATTCGGGTCTACCGAGGGGTTTAAAGGCTTGTTGCATACGCTAAATTCAACCGTGATTCCTACGAAAGTGAGTTTTAATTCTTTTATTAACTTGTGTGTTTTTGTTTTGTTTTGATAGTCAATCACGAGACGCAAGCACTCAAGTGTGGGGAGGCACAAGCCGGGTGATGAAGGTTCTGATAATGATTGTGATCAGGTAGATGTGCTCTTTCCACTACTTTGATTTTGAACAATATTCTTTTCATGCTTCGTTGAAGTTGATTGATAATATGCTAGGATATAACATACTAGTCTCCCTTCACAATGGATTGTCGTGTTTAGCAATAATAGGAATGAAATTAAGAATCTACTTCCTTATGTTATGCAAATACCAATTGTGACCACCATACATTGAGGACAATGTATCTTAAGTGTGGGGATGAGGGAAGAATTGAAAAAATTGAACATTTTTTAAAAGTAAATCTTTTAATAAGCTTAATTGTACATGAGACCTAAAATATTTTTCATACATGGTTAATTATCACTTGTTTATGCATGTATAGATCTCTTGGCATGCTTGTTTTGAAATTATAGTAGGCATTCCCATCATGAGTTTTTATAGAAATTTAGGTAGAATTCTTAGGAGGCATAACAAACCGGTTGTAGAGGACATACATGCTTCACATTTTTAACCCTTGTCCACCGTTTCCGTGAGAATTTGAGCCTAATTGAGCAATTCATAACATATGTTGATTTGCTTTATATTTTTTCATAATGAGGGAAACCATAATGTGCATTTAAGTTAGAACTCGTGTAATTGATGTGTGTCAAGATCATGAACCAATATGTGCATGAATGTGATAGAGGCATTAGGAATGAACCATTTGTTGAACTTTTTTCTTTGAATTTCATACCTTGATAATTTTCCTTTAGACACCATTTTGAGCACCAACTTGTAGTTTGAATAGCCCAACACAATAAGCCTTCAAAGCCTTAGCCTTTTTATGAAACATAGGGTGATAAAGTCCAATTCATGATATATTTAGAAGTGTTGTTTCAGTAATAGTTCAATAATAGTATGATTGGTTGTGAATATGAGAAAAAAAGAGAAAAAGAAAGAAAAAAAGAGGAGAAAGCTAAACATGAGGTCAAAATGACCAAATATGAAGCAACAAAAATAGTGTGAGAATTCTATGATGTGATTGCAATTAGAGGATAGAAATTGATACACATCACATGTAGCATGTTTAAATTGGATTTCATTCACCGTTAGCCACTCTAAAATCCCTATTCTATCCCACCTTAAACCTTAGCCTAACATTACAACCCATAAAAGACCTCTTGATTTATGTGTTATATTATGTTAATTGATGACGATATGATTAATATACGAGCTTACGATAAAAATGTACATACTTGGTTTGAGAGTTCCAGATATACTAGTATATAATCACTAGTCCATGAAACAAACCGAGAGGAGTGTTCATTGTGAGGAATGTGAATGCATGAATGTTTGAAGCAAAAGGTGAACTTATGCCAACTAAAGATTTTAAGTTTAGAACATGAATGATATTATATGTTGGGTTGTGAATCTTACATGATAAAAGTTTAAAATTAAGTATGCCTTGTGACCTTAACTTATACAAACTTGTGATGATTTAGCATGTTTGATTAAGTAAGGTGAATTGTGCAAATAAGTTTGTTTGAGGACAAACAAAAGGTTAAGTGTGGAGATGTGATAGAGTGCTAATAATTCAAGGTTTAATTGATCTAAATGCTTGATTTTACATCATGATTATGGTGGAATAGTTTCAAGTTGTTTGTGTTTTGATTTATAGGTAATTGGAGCTAAAGGAGGCCTATTTTGGAGAATAAGGAGCCAAACACGAAACTACAAGGACTGAAGATGTAAATATCAATAGTTACAAAAAGGCACAAAATTAGGCATACCGGCGTATGATACGCCGGGTATAGGCGTATAATACGCCGGTCGGCGTATGGGCGGCGTATCAGTGGGCATATTTGAGAAAAATTACAGAAAGTTGAGCGTAGGAATCCTGATATGGGTGTATTATACGCCCAGGGTGGGCGTATGATACGCCGGTCACCAACCAACTTCCAAATTTTGTAGAATTTCAAGCTATTTAAACACAATCAAACCCTAGTTCGAAAGACAACTCTTCCCAGCCGTAATCTACCAAATTCAATGTGATTTTGGGTGCTTTCAAGCTTCCCAACTCCAACCAAATCATCATTGATCATCATATAATCAAGATGGAAGATTCAATGAAGACCATGCATGGCTAAGTTCTTCTTGATTGCTTTCGGGAGTACAATTCTTGTCAAGTGAGGCAATTGGTATGTTTGATTAGGTTTTTGTATTGAGCAATGGATTAGTGAATGAAGTTTTATGTTTTGATTAAGTTAAAAGGTTTACTTATAAATAAAGTTGTGTGCTTGATTATCAATTTTCGGTTTCCTTGCATGTGAGCTCATTAACAAAAGTAGACAACGTAATATAGGTGAATTGGTAACTTTGTAAATGAATGAGTCTTAAAAGATTGTTCCTTTATTACCACTTTAATCAAAAGCTAAGATCTTGAAGTATTGTTTCTTACAAACCCTAATTTGAAAGTATCAATTGTGGATCTTGCAGAATTGGAAACCCGAAAGTGATTGTTTCTTAATATTTAATCAAATTCGTTTCAAAGTTTGTTGTTTTTTGCAATAGCTTTCTTGATTTCATCCCAAGTTCTAATTTTTGATATTAGAGTTTGTGTCTTTAAGTTAATTGAGTTGCAATCGTTAAACACTTTCCACATATTTCCTGTGGAGATGACGTTACTTACCCTTACACAATAAATGTAGCTAAGACTGATATAATAACTTGTTTTTGATCGAGTCTCGACAACCAGATCATAGACCTCCCCTCTAGCGGATCCGTAAGAAAGTTCACGGGATTTTAGCTGAAATTCCTGCCCGCTTAAGGACATCGCAAAGGACCTCCCTAACCAAATCATGCCTGGATTTAAAACCAGGAAACTCCTTGTAATGAACCGCATGGTCACAAAAAGCATCCAAACAAACTTTGCGGCAAACTGGACAAGGTTCATCAATCGGAAATAAGGGAATCATGAACCGATACTTAAGGATAGCCCGATACTCCAAAGATGACATATGCTACCCCAGTCCTTCAATGGGGATGACGTTCAAAAAATCCTAAGCCTGAGGAACCCGTAAGCACGCAAACACCGCTTTTTGACGGGGTGACAAATGAAACCTCACTTCCAAAATTTGAACAATCCTACCAAAAAGTACACTTGCCAAAACATGTTGGGCTTTAGGGGGCGGTGTCCTTTTTAGAGAACCAACTAATATCAAAATCAGGAAGAGATTTGTGCACGCGGTCCAACTCACACCCATAATCAGAATCTGACCTGTCCAAGCTACATCCCTAAAGATTGTGATCCTGCAAAACCCACGATTGTGCCCTAGAGGCCACAAAAGCATATGTCGATACATCTTCAGCGGAGCATAAACCAAGCCCCCCAAAACGAGTCGGAAGGGATGCTAGTCTCCACTGAAGATCCCCAAAAAAAGGCCCTCCAGAAACTACAATATCCTCTATTGCCTCCCGAAGCCCTTTGTCAAACACAGAGACAGCTTCCCCTACATACATAGGCTGGCACGTTCTAAGGCAGAATAGTAATTTCCCAACTCCCATACATGAGCGGAGCAGAAGGAGTTTGCACTGAGGGTCCCGCAGGCGTGGGAGACACCCTATTAGTTCCACAACCCGCGATGCCCTTTTCATAGCTATATTACTGATGAAACCCGCATCACGGCTAACAGCACCCCCAAGGAGTTTCACCCCCAGCTCCGGACTTCCGATCTCGCTAGGAAACAAACCATCTTGCACCTTCACCCCATTACACGACGGCCAAAAAAATTTTGTTTTCTTGATGTTGAGTTGAAGACCCAAGCATGGCCCCTCGGCCATGATGACATCTAATGCCTTATCCACCTCTCTAGCCTCTCCAATAATCGTACCATCATCAAGATACCAAGCATGAAATAGAAGCTTGCAACGATCCCTGATCAGATGCATAAGCGGGTGCAGAACTAGAGCAAAAAGGAGAGGCCCTAAGGGGTCTCCCTGTTGGACCCCCGTCGTGGACAAAATATGGTCATCCCCCACATATAACCTAGCCGAATGGCCATATAAAAAGACCACCCAAAGAGAAATAGATGGGCAACGAATCCGAACCTCCCTTAATAATGCAGTCCTATCAACCAAGTTAAAGGCATTAGAGAAATCGACGGTAAGCATAGCTAAAGACCCATCCGAGTGAAACTTATTTACGACCCTGTTCGCGCTGTGGAGCACTGGCTCTGCTCCCTAAGGGATCCCCACCCCAAGTTGGAATTCGCCGAGGTATTTAGCCATCTCCTTCCCAACACCCCCCATAGCCACCTTAGAGACTAGCCTCCTCTAAATCTCACCCACAGCAATAGGCCTAATCTCGTTATTTGGTTTTAACAACGACGTGAGTAGGGCGGATGCAATGAACTCCGCTAAAACCTTGGGACACTTCCCATCCAGATATAAATTTACCACTGCAGTAACTGCCCTGAGCAGTCCAACAGCAATTGCAGACCCCTCACCTCAAACAACATCCGTTAAGTGTTGAGCTCTCAAACCGTCTTGCCCACAAGATGTCCCTTTGGGGAACGATTTAATACACCCCAATACACTGTCAACATCAGTAACAAGCAGGGGATCCAAAAATAAGGAATCAGGCATAGTCGGTGGGGATATTGTGGGATGTTTAGCCACTAACACCTCCATGGTATCTTTACCAAAAGGTGTAACCCTTGAGGAGCATAATACTTTAACTGCAGCAGTGAAGTGACCATCTGCGACTTTCCTCAAACATGCTTTAACATTAGAACTCAACGTAGAATTATCAGCCTTAAAGGTAGGCCCATCATAATGTGATTCCATCTGTAGGGGCGGAGCAAAAAATGATAGAATAAGCTTATTGAATCCATCTCGATCACCTCAAGCTGCCAACGATCATTGAATAGAATGACATTGCAAAGACTGCCGGTTACCAGACCTACTTTCCTGCCGGTTAGACGATCTGAAAACACGTAAAGCGCAACGTGGTAACAAAAGAAGTCTCACCCATGCCTCAACAGACCCTGGCATAGCTACCACCCTATCTAATGTTTCATTTAAAGCTTGAGCGAAGCCCATGCAACAACCATGAGGGATACTTTTAACCATCATGATAGGGAGGGAGAAAACAAGATCTAAAAGAACCTCATCTACCACCACCAACCCCACAGGAACAATATCTCTCCCGACATGCGGCTTGGCAATCCCCACAATGTACTCCTCCACATCAACCAAAACCTCGAGCCACACCATTAGCATGATGGCATCCTCGACTGAGAGCATGAAGACACATACAACTTCCATATAGCCATTGGCCTGAAACCTTTAGGGCCTCGCCAACGAAGGCAAACAACTCACCATTTGTGGAAACCGCCTCTCGCAAAACCCCCTTCTGATCATCTGAGGACATATGAAATCACTTAATATGCGCTACCAAAGGAGGAAAACCTTTAGACCAGATCGTACCATCTGGACAACAATGGAATCTCCTAAACGGACACATCCAAACACCACCAACAGAACAAGAACACACTTCCAAAAAGGGCCCACCTTGTTATCTAAGGTATCACCCATACCACCCTCGAGTTTCTGATTGAAAACCCTCGTGAGTCAAATTAATAGGGCCACTAATGCGGTTGGTAAGAATCTATCAACAAAACCCTAAAGATCATCGCAGATGACAACCGAAAAACTCATCTTCAGAAACCGTATTCCCACCTCACCCCACATCAAAATCCACCAAAAAGATGAGAAATCAAAAGGGTTCTAACATTATTAACACAAAATCACGCACCTTGCAATTGTTTGAAAGTGAAATTGAAGCAAGATTGTTTAATGTTTGCGGAAGAGAGGCCGGCGCCGGTGACGCAGTGACGGAGTGACGGTGACGGTGACCAACGTGTATCTGTTCAATGTAAACTACCCCAATTCCTCTGATTACCAGCTCCAATCGAAGAAACTTTTACAAGAAATCTAAAACCCCAATTTCAGCAAAACATTCTAGATCTGATCCGATCTTATCCATCTTCATCTCTTAAATTGATCGAAGTTCTGGATGTTGTTCTGATATCACCGGAGGGCTTTCAGGGCCCAAAGCTTTCGCGATACCAGCGGCTGATTGGGAAGCTCGTAAAGCTCACTCTCCTATTATTGATAATCAGAATGTTAGTCATGAACCGCTGGATACTGAGTTTTCAGTGGTTTTTGAAAGTAAAATTAGGGTTAGTGATGATGATGTGGGCAAAATTAGAGTTTTGGGGAGAGATGGAGACAATAATAGTGATGATGGAGCGTGTAAAGTTCTTGAAAAATGGAACAAAAGCGTTTTTGCCTGTGTTCTTTGAACTCGAGATGCTATCCTCAGGTTTGCGCGATGGTGGTTGGTACAGTAACACGTATCTTTCATACAACTATTCGAAAAGTGATTTAGCCCATGTGTTTAGAGAAAGAATTCAAGAACCTAAGTTGATCACTTTCATCAGGAAATCTGTTTTCCAGTATCCAGCCGTTGAGGAAGAGAAAGATGAGAGTTTTAATACATCTAATCACGTTTCAGATGAATTAAACATCGAGACCTTTTCAAGCTTTGAGACTTTTGTTAGAGTAGAGGTCCTGTCACAAGGACCTCTATTCAGAACAAACGACAACCAATTCTATGAATTTTATGACAGTGATCATGTCCTCAATATATCACTGAATCTTTTATTGATCGAAAATTCAAAAAGTGTCTATGAAGAATCCTACCATGAGGTTTCAAAGTTATATCTGGAGGGTGTGTATGATCTGCATGTAGGGAAGATGTTTTTGATCGGCTGCAGGAAGGTAGACTTTGATCATGTGGATCTTGAAAGAGGGTTAGATTGTTTAATTTAAGTGTCAATAGAGTACCCACCTTTAAACACAAGATGGATGATTAATCCGACTGCAAAGATCACCATTAGTAGCCAAAGAAATGAACACGATAGCTACCATTTCAAGCCAATATGTTTGCATACCTTCATGATTCGTGACAAAAATCAGTAAAAAATGTAATCTTTCATAAAATCTTTAAAGGGTACTTCAAGGTTTCTCTTCTTTTGGTGTACATTACACACATATTGAACCAGGTGAAGAACATGAAGAAATCCCATGAGGCACTTGCTGCTTACATATCTCTTTTCGCGGTAAGTTCGGGTATGGAGTCACCTTGATTTATTGCAATGAACTTCTGATTCAATCATCAGAATATAGACTTCACGTGAATCCACTTTACGATCTTCCTAATTGCTACAAACAACATCTGAACAATCTTGATTATTTTGCAAGAATTCTTGTTATGGTTTCGATATTCCTCATGGCTTGGGTTTTTAGAACGGTGTTAAAAGCTCAAAAACCACTTCATAAGCAAGGTGAGTCAACTCTAAGAGGACACAAGGTCCTTCTAGGGTGCTTGCGAGTATACGTTTGCTATTTTATCTTCAAGTTCATTGAGGCTATAGTCAAGCTCGATATAGCAAAAAATAACATAACATAAGATGTTTTTATCAACTTAGTCATGCAACTGTTCTGGCACACGATTCATGATCTTAAAAATTATGTGCTGTTTGTTCAAATCACTGCTCTTCATGCGTGGAAGCCTCCAATTTCGTATCTCGGACTTAGACATTTCCCATCGGCCTTTGGATACTCTCTTTTATTCAGTTTTTTCCTGAAGTTGTTAGAGAACCAGTTACTTATCCAGTTTTATAATCATTCTTTTCTGAAATTTAAATGTTGAATGTTTTTGTTCTACTTTGTAATCTAAATAATTGCATATATCTTGCCTAATAAAACTGTGTATCGAAGGCGTTAATCCAGAAAGTTTACCTGTCATGAAATGGGTTTGGATAATGATTGAAGTCTTTGGTTGAGTCGATATGGGTAGAGATAAGTAAAATAGCTTAAAGATTAAGATAGTTTGAATTATTTAGTATAATTTCTCTTGTTATTGGTTTTTGGGCGGTGTTTGATTAATAAAAAGGAAAGAGTTGTGGCCATGTTGTTTGGTCTCAAAACAAGTTGTTCAAGTTTGTGGTATACCGGTTAATTCTAAGAATTGGTATTACAGCAGGTAAAAATGCGTTTACATGGTGGTTTGAGATTGATTTGCTCCCTGATTTCTCTCCCTATCACACATCATCTGCTGTCCATATTTTACCTTCTTAGTTCTTGGATTTCATTTTTTGTATGTATCGATTTTTTTAATCTCCTCTCTTGTATAATAAGTAATAGCATAATAAAAATTCTCTGACTTGTTCATGGTATCAGAGCGGTGTTTTATCACTCTTGATCCATTTTGCTAAACATTAATCGCCATACCAGAAGCTCACCATAGCTGGCGATGATACAAACAAACAAATCCACAAAACTGATCGAAGTGCCTCTGATCATAGCACTCTCCGCACTATCTTCATCCTTCTGCTTATCCAAGGCAAATGGATGTCAACAATGCCTTAACTAACCTACTCTTAAGTGTGCGTGTAATGGGTTCACCTGTGGTATGGGAAAATCTGTCAACGAACTTCAGGAAAAAGAACAACTCTATGAATACCTTATTGGTTTGGATATGGAATCTCTATTATTAGAACTCAAATTCTTTCCATGAATCCTACTCCAAACCTGTGAAACGCTTACCGCATTTTGTAAATTCCAAGATTTCACGATTAGATCTACCTCTGCAATAAACATGGAATAAATATTGCACGGTGTGATTGAACAAACAATAGATCAAGAAGAACACTTAAAGTAAGTAAATTCGTACTTGTATTTTGAAACACACCAATTTTTTTTTATATAAAAACACTTTCACCATTTATATCAGAGCTTTGGTCTCAGTTCACATCAAAACTTGTCACTCGTGATGACATGTCGTTTCATACATTTATAAACAATACAATAAAGACATAGTTGTTTTACAACGAGTTTTATTCTACAACTTTTAAACACGAGAGAAGGGTTCGTTATCCGTCCGGTCATGTCCACGAAGCTTTATCCATCTAGGGGTGTTTTTCCTGAAAACATTTTAAAATATATTTTTATTAGCTTTCGCTAAGTAAGTACACCTAGTAATTTTTCTTTTATTGGGAGTTAATACCCAAAATCATTTTTATTTAATCCTCGTTATTTCTTGGAATTCAACACCCGAATTCCTTATGGGTTTAATTTTAACCCTTGAGGATTAATAACTCCTTTTGTATATATGTGGAGTTCAACACCCGAAATCCTTACATATATTTAACTCCTCTTTTTATATATGTGGAGTTCAACGCCCGAACCCCTTCGGATTTCAACACCTGAAATCCTTACATATATTTAACTCCTTTTTAAACTATTAATACACATACTTGGACCCATAATCATGTAAATCATTTCTCCTATCATCATGTTTATTACAATCAATAAACCTATATCACATGTAATTCAAATGTTTCATCTTCACATAATTCATACAAACTTATAACCATCAAAACATATAACATGTAATTAAACGGGTAATATGATTTAGTTACTGGTCAGTGTACTTATCTTTTTGGTATTAATGAATTACTGTGGAAAAGAACTTGCTAATTGTTGAGATCAAAACCGTCTTCAAAATTAATTATAACTCTTACTTTTCTTTACTCAGAATTTGATCCCTAAATCTACTCGTATAACTCTCTGCGTGATTATTACTTTTGTTATATGAAATATTTATGCCTATAATGCACGTGTGTGTGTGTATATATATATATATATATATATATATATATATATATATATATATATATATATATATATATATATATATATATGCTAGAACCTTATCGGCCTCATTCTACCGACTCTACACAAAAATCCGTAACAAAATTGGATCATCCTTATCTTAGATATTTAATATTAATAATAATTTTCTTGTTATTATATATGCATACACACCGACTTATGCATATTCCAAGTGAAGATTTAAAAATTTTTATTCTAATTATTTACTATTATTTGACAATAACAAAACTAGTATAAACGTCCTATAATTCAGTAGTAATTTAACCCGAAACTTACTCATTTGTTAATATTCAACATATATTACAAATATTATATTTTTATTTACAAATCGGATGTTACAACTCCCCCCCACTTATTTAGGTTTCATCTCCGAAACCTATTTATACCTCGAATAATTCGGGGAATACTTTCTCATTTCATCTTCGGCTTCCCATGTGGTGTCAGAACCACGCCGATGTTTTCATTGTACTTTCACTTGATTTATTTCTTTATTTCGTAGTTGCTTAACTTTACGATCAAGAATCGTCACTGGCTTTTTTATGTAGTTAAGCTTTTCATCCACCTCAATTTCATTCAACGACACGTATGTCGTTTTATCAGTCAAGCATTTTTGTAAATATGACACATGAAATGTGTTATGGATTCCGTTTAATTCGTCAAGATATTCTAGACGATACGCTACATGCCCCACACGAGCAATAATTTTAAACGGACCAATAAATCGTGGACTTAACTTGCCACATTTACGAAAACGAATCACACCTTTCCATGAGAGACATTCAACATAACATAATCTCCCACTTGAAATTTAATTGGGCGTCTTCGTTTATCAGCATACGACTTTTTTCGATCTTGAGTCGCCTTTAAATGCGCTCTGATTTGATCAATCTTTTCATTCGTCGCCTCCACCACTTCTTTATTAGCAAGTTCTCTTTGACCGACCTCTCCCCAACATACAGGAGTGCGGCATTTTCTACCATAAAGCATCTCGAATGGAGGCATTCCGATGCTTGAGTGGTAACTATTCTTATAAGAGAACTCTGCTAAAGGCAAATATTTGTCCCAACTACCACCAAAATCAATAATACATACACGTAGCATATCTTCGAGAGTTTGAATTGTTCTCTCGCTTTGCTCATTTTTCTGTGGGTGATATGCCGTACTAATTAATAATTTGGAGTCCATTCCTTTTTGAAATTTCCTCCAGAATCTTGAAGTGAAACGTGTGTCTCTATCTGATACAATAGACAATGGCACACCATGCCTTGACACCACCTCGTTAACGTATACTTCCTCCATTCGTTCAGACGAATAGTTTTCACGAATGGGTATAAAGTGAGCACTCTTTGTCAAACAATCAACAATTACCATATTGTGTCATATCCTTTGGCAGTTTTTGGAAGTTTCGTTACCAGATCCATCGTAATATACTCCCATTTCTATAATGGAATTTCTAATGGTTGCATTTTCCCGTATGGCTTCTAGTGTTCAGCTTTGACTTGTAAACAAGTCAAGCACTTTTCAACATAGTTAGCAATATCTCTTTTCATTACAGGCCACCAATACTCTGCCTTCAAATAGTTATACATCTTAGTCGCACCTAGATGAATTGAGTATTTTGACTTGTGTGCCCCATCAAGAATCATTGTTTTGATCTTACAAGTTCGAGGAATCCAAATTCGTCCAAAACGAACTTTAATTCCTTTATTGTTTTCTTCAAAACATTGAACTTGGCCAATAATTCTTTCGCGTTTCAAATTTTCTTCTTTTAGTGCCTATACCTATGCAACTTTAATTTGAACGAACAAGTCTGAATTCACAATCAATTTATAGGACTTTACTTTAATTGGAGTGTAACCCCCTTTCCGGCTTAAACCATCTGCGACCGCATTAGCTTTACCCGGATGATTAAGTATTTCACAGTCATAATCTTTGACCAGTTCTAACCATCATCATTGTCTCATATTTAATTCTTTTTTATCAAAGAAATACTTCAAACTCTTATGATCAGTATAGATAGTGCATTTTGTTCCATACAAATAATGTCTCTAAATCTTAAACGCAAATACGACTGCCGCCAATTCAAGATCATGGGTTGGGTAATTTGCTTCATGTGACTTCAACTATCGTGAAACATAAGCTATCACCTTCCCTCTTTGCATAAGAACACAACCCAATCCTACACATGAGGCGTCAGAATAAACTACGAAATCTTTAGTTCCTTCCGGTAATGCCAGGACAGGAGCTTTAGTTAACTTTTCTTTCAGAAGTTGAAATGCTTTTTCTTGTTGTGGATTCCATTCAAATTTGGAATTCTTTTGAGTTAGCTTTGTCAATGGGGAAGCTATCTTCGAGAAATCCTGAATAAAACGCCGATAATAACCAGCTAAACCCAGAAAGCTTCTGACTTCAGTTGGGGTCTTAGGAGGTGACCATTTCATACTAGTCTCTATTTTGGAAGGATCCACCAAAATACCCTCCGCATTCACCACATGACCCAAAAATTGGACTTCTCGAAACCAGAATGCACATTTAGAAAATTTTGCGTATAACTTCTCTTTTCTTAGTACATTGAGAACGTCACGAAGATGTTGAGCATGATCTTCTTCAGTTCGTGAATAGATAAGAATATCATCAATAAAAACTGTAAGGATCAATACAATACATAGATCGATCTCGTAACAAATATGCGGAATGTAAACATTACGGTTGAGATTGAATCAACTGAAGAACATTAACACATAATGTAAATAACTTTGTTGTATTGCTCTCGGATTTTACACAAGTTACAGTAAGTATGAAAATCAGGAAATGAGAAAAAAGCTTACTAATTACATTACAAAACTTTTATTTATACTAATCTAGAAGTTCTCGCGCGAGGCACTGGTTCTCGCGCGACTTGATGTTGTCGCGCGAGAATTAGTATTCGCGCGGCAACTTATACTTCTCGAATGGCTTGATCTTCTTCATCTTGATTTGATTTCCCGAGCCTCTAGGTTTAACCCCTACAATCTCCCCCTAGGGTCAGTAAATCAATGCTTTTAGAAATCCACATCATCAACCTGATAGCTGCCTCCGTAAGCGTACATCTTGTTGGTCAAGGCCATCGTGATCATTCAACCATACTGTACTGCTATGAAATAAATAGATTCATCAGTTGCAATTGGGCAAGCCTGTAGCTTCATCAAATTGTCTTTTCCAAATTTGAGCAAATCCATAGGGTCAATGACACGGTATTCTTTATCTTCACATTTTATCAACGCGTGACCAGTCTCCTTTTCACAACTCCACCCCTTAAGCTTTGACAAGCTGTTAATTGGCACGGGAGCGTGAATAGGGATCTTCTTTGCATATCTTGGATGCCTATACACTCGGATCTTCATCGGTTTGTTTGTGTTTGGATCTATTCGGGACTCATCTTTAATTACTTTAGATTTGGCAGTCTTAAAGTTTTTGAAGTTAGTCTTGCTTTGTTTCCAAATCCTATTTCTGATCCAATTGGCTTTGCTATACTTGCTAGGGTTAATAAATGGAACACGTCCCATGGCATGCAAATCTGATGCTCTTAGAGTATGAAAGTCGTGTTCATCTTGGAAGTACTCAATAGCTCCACTCTTTCTCTTCACTACATACATCTTCTTCTCTGTATCGTAAGCCCAGCTGATAATAGGTTCTGAATTCCCATACCTTGTGAAAGGTTTAGAATGCCTTAGTGTATGAATGAAAGCTGGTGGAGGAGGATCAGCAACAGTTAAGTTCCCGACCTGACGCACAACACTTTAACAAGTAACATTAGTTGTATCGTCAGTCGTCTACTGATTGCTCGACTCTCCTACGATTTCTCCCTTTTCAATCAATGTATCTGAAAACAAGTCTTTAAGACTGTTTCCAAATATGTCGGTGTACTCTATGCCTTCTTCAAGATCATCAAAAATCCCAAAATCTTCTTCTTTCTCCTCAGCAATGATCTTTTGCTGGAATGTGTAAAATTCTCTTTCATAAGTAGCTTCTGTAGCAGGGTCTAATGGTGTGTACTTAATTGTATCATCGGGACTTGGTCCGGAGACATTTTCAGTACCCGATGATCCAGCAGTACCGGTAGCTGCACCCATGTCTCCTCCTTGATCATTATCATCATCATCATCATTTCCATCATTATCACCCTCATCATTATGACCATCATCACCATTATCATCATCATCATCATCATCATCATCATCATTATCTCCATCATCACTTGAATCATAGTCTACCAAGTCTAAACCATCATCATCGTCTACTGGGTTAGGAATAGGCATCATATGTTCAGGCTCTACAAACGCCTCTCCAGTATAAACTACAGGTTGATCCTTAGTAGTCATAAGAACATCAGTGATTAGTGACTCTCGATTAACATTAGCAGTCTCTGTTGTCTGTTCTTGAACAACAGGATGCTCTGTAGTAGGAATAGGATCTTCAGCATGAATAGGATCTTCAGCAGTGTCAGGACCAGTAGATGGTTGTCCACTTGTTTCTCCAACTTTTGTGGTCCAGTGTTGCGTAGACTGAGATGACACACAAGATTTGAGATTTGAGAGTTGAAATGGCTTACAAGCCATAAAAACTGTATACGTGCAACGACGTTGTTCGACTTCAGCGATTGGCGCTGCTCCCATATTATTCGTAGGTTTTTCTACAGTCACTTCATTCTTTTTCAATTTTTCTTCTAGTATAATTCCAATAGAATTTTGCATTTCAACTAGAAGAAATGGGATATTGGCTTCAAATACCTTTCCCACTTCAATGGCAATTTGTTTCCGAATTTCCTTAGGTACAAACGTTGTATTATTGTTAAGGCGAGATGAATATACTGATCTTTCTGAAGCATTATCTACATGCTTTTCAGCATTACGACTCCCTTCACCTTGTATAGTATTCTCTCCTCTTTCATCTGCCATATCTCTCTAAACAGTTTATTTATTTCATGTTACTTTTTATTCGATCGAATTCTCCTTTACAAGTACTTATCTAAGGCCTTTATACTACTTACGTTATTGTCAAGTCTAACAATATATCTAACACCAAAAAGTACCATATATGCATTTATAACATGTTACACATACACATATCATTTTATGCATATATATTTCCCAATCCTCACACTTACTCTTTGATGTTTTCAATACAATATGATTATTGTAAACTCACAATGATATGCTATATTACCCTCATACTTGCCAGGTATGAAAACAATATATTATAGTCATTATAATTTTCCAACTATCTATGGTACCTCAAACATACAAATTTCAGTGTACACATATTTTCTCATATATTTTCATTTCTCACCCATACAAAATCCCCATTTATCTGCTTTCATGGATCGCTTCTGGACTGAACCCTCTAGTTTTTATATCAGTAGCACTTATGGTTCGAGTCTAAGTATTTCTTTTACATACTTAAATCTCTCGAATCGTGCTCTGATACTAAATTGAAACACACCAAAAAAATTTTATATAAAAACACTTTCACAATTTATATCAAAGCTTTGGTCCCAGTTCATATCAAAACTTGTCACTCGTGGTGACATGTCATTTCATAACATTTATAAACAATACAATAAAAACATAGTTGTTTTACAACGAGTTTTATTCTACAACTTTTAAACACGAGAGAAGGATTCGTTATCTGTTCGGTCACGTCTGGAAGCTTTATCCATCTAGGGGTGCTTTTCCTGAATACATTTTAAAATATATTTTTATTAGCTTTCGCTAAGTAAGTTACCTGGTTATTTTTCTTTTATTGGGATTTATTACCCAAAATCATTTTTATTTAATCCTCTTTACTTCTTGGAATTCAACACCCGAATTTGTTATGGGTTTAATTTTAACCCTTGAGGATTAATAACTCCTTTTGTATATATGTGGAGTTCAACACCCGAATCCCTTGGCATTTCAACACCCGAAATTCTTACATATATTTAACTCTTTTTATATATGTGGAGTTTAACGCCCGAACCCCTTGGGATTTCAACACCTGAAATCCTTACATATATTTAACTTATTTTTAAACTATTAATACACATACTTGGACTCATAATCATGTAAATCATTTCTCCTATCATCATGTTTATTACAATCAATAAACCTCTATCACATGTAATTCACATGTTTCATCTCCACATAATTCATACAAACTTATTACCATTAAAACATATAACATGTAATTAAACGGGTAATATAATTTAGTTACAGGTCAGTGTACTTACCTTTTTGGTATTAATGACTTATTGTGGAAAAGAACTTGTTAATTGTTGAGATCGAAACCGTCTTCAAAATTAATTATAACTCTTACTTTCCTTTGCTCAGAGTTTGATCCTTTGATCCATAAATCTACTCGTATAACTCTCTGCGTGATTATTACTTTGGTTATATTAAATGTTTTTGCCTATAATGCATATATATATATATGTGCTAGAACCTTATCCGCCTCATTCTACCGACTTTACACAAAAATCCATAACAAAATTGGATCATCCTTACCTTAGATATTTAATATTAATAATAATTCTCTTTTTATTATATATGCATACACACCGACTTATGCATATTCCAAGTGAAGATTTAAGAATTTTCATTCTAATTATTATTATTATTTATTATTATTTGACAATAACAAAACTAGTATAAACGTCCTATAATTCAGTTGTAATTTAACCCGAAGCTTACTCATTTAATAATATTCAACATATATTACAAATATTATATTTTTATTCACAAATCGGATGTTACATATTTTAGAGAGAATTACAGTAAATAATCAGAACATATGCAAAGTGTTACAAATTACAAAGACTAAACACCTGTTTATACAAAGCAGTGTTTTAGCACGATAACTGGTTCTCGCGTGGAGTCTTCAAATTTTCATAACACAATTTTAATTTCCCAAGCCTCTTGGTTTGATCCCTACATCTTGTTGCCAAAAAGAGCAACAAAGAACAATACCCGGAGGGAAGAAATGAGTCCACAAAACAACAGCCTTACATGTTGCTCTTAAGCGCAATACAAATGCCAAAAAAGATGACAAATTGTAGGACACTGTGATTTCTACGGTAGAGAAAGGCATACCCGAGATGAGTGCTTCCAACGGATTGATTATCCGAAATGGTGGTCGGCAAAAACAAGCGTGAGAAGGGAAAATATGTAGAGGTCGAAAATAGCCTAATATTGAGTCTAACAAAAGAACAATATGAATAGTTTCTGGAAGCATTTGCACCTGAAAGTAAGACAAAATAAGGTGATGTGCCGCACTCAACCAACATGGCAGGTAACCTCCAACGCAATGATAAATAGAATGTTGATTCAAGATGCACCAAACACATAACACACTAGACATCCTTGAAAAACACTTGTCTCAACTAACAAAACACACCTAACGAATGGTGAGGCCATGCTTGTTGCAGGAATGTGTGACATCCTTCACCAAATAGGTTAATTGACTTTAAGTTTGACCTAATAGTAGAATTAATTTAGACGTTGACCCTGTTGTTGACTTTGACTAGACTTTAACCTTGATTGGTAACTAAGCCCTGTGACATTGTGTCTTATATAAAGGAATGTGTGATATGGGTACTAAAGATGTGAATTAAGCACTTAGAAGTGATGATAATTTGATGAAATCACCAAACAGACTTGACGTGTTAGTTCTATGTAGTAAATTGGTAAAGTGTATGTAATACAACAACTAAGGAAGGTTAATGCAACAGACTTGACGTGCTAGTTCTATGTAGTAAATTGGTAAAGTGCATGTAATACAACAACTAAGGAAGGTTAATGCAACAGACTTGACGTGTTAGTTCTATGTAGTAAATTGGTAAAGTGCATGTAATACAACAACTAAGGAAGGTTAATGCAACGAAAGCAATTTAAACATTGGAATTTGCCTAAATTTCTTATTAAAGACCAAATTCGCCCAAACTAAGGGAACTAAGCCTTTAATGACTTAATATTTCTCAAAAAAATTCACAAACATCAAAAACTTGAAAACGCGAGTTTACATTACAGGTGAAAGAAAAAAGGAGGGAGACGGGACATTAGACAACAAAGTGGTCCAAAGGCCCAAGGGCCTTTCCCCTTGGCCCTGTTGCGATTGAGACAAGTTGGGGGGATGGGGATCCCCCTTTGTTCCTCGTTTTCTTTCAATCCCTTTTTTCCCCTGGTGCCCATCTTTATCATCATCACCATAAACCCCATCTCTCTCTATCTCCATCGTTTTCAAGCTTCACAAACAATCAACACTGGATTTGGATTGAGTCTCGATCATCTACACACTCCAATAAGACTTTTACACTTTGATTCGGTGATTTGCCAACTATTTGATGTTGTTCTTGTCTTCTTTATCTTTTTAAACCTTTACTTCATTATATAAAAGTTATCTAATTGACATGATATGGAGTGATCATGAAGCTCATCGCCTCGTGCTGCTTGGATCGGCATAAACATGGTAAACCTTAGTTTAGATCGCAGTGCACTTGCATATTTTGGATATGATTTAGCTGTAATGTGTTGTCGTCCTTATGGTTAATCTAGGGGAAATTGTTTTATAAAAATTTAAAACATCATGAATAAACTAATCTTACATGAAAAGACACATAAACGATTGAGATTGGGATCTAAAACCGACTGAGAGTACGAACCGACTATCTAGACATTGTATAAAGAAATCAAATAGGTTTTGATGTTAAACTTTGGTTTAAATCAGTAACTTGGTCAAATAGGGTATAAAATTATGTTATGGAATAAGTTCCAGGTCAAAAGTAACGAATTTGACTGAACTTTAATCAAAGAACAGATTTAACAGAATGTTGACTAAAAACTTTGGTCAATTTAGTTAGGTCATGACTTGGAGATAAGGGGTAAAAAAGGTCAAATTTTACGTCTAAATGTAAGTTAAAAGAATCTTATTTCAATTTGTCTCACTTAAAACTGACAACGTTTGGTCTCCAAACGGTCAAAACAAATTCAAATGTTTAATCTGTAAAAACTTTAAAGAATACTGGTTCATGTTCACATGGTCATAAATCTCTCATGCTTTATCCAATTTAGTTTATTCTTTTTCCAAGAGTTAGTTTTAGGTGTTATATTTACAATCCCCTGAATTAACATTGTTTCGTTATCATTTAGACGTCCAAGAAGCCCACACAAGATCGGTGCACACACAGTTTAACAATCTAAAATATTACATAAGAATTAAGAAAAATCAAAGACTAACATCTAAATGACAATAAGAAGCTAATAAACATAAATAATAATCGAGCATATGACTTTTTTGGTCAATAAAATCTTATGTAAATAATACTTGCTTACTAAGACAAGACTCATACATCTATAAACATAGAATGTCACCAAGGCCTTAATTGAACGATAAACATAATAACTTTGACATAAGGAACGCTAAGACATGACGTTGAATTTGAACATATACATAACCACATATCTTAATAATTAAGTTATATGGCTAATCATTAACAACCTGACTAAATAAATCACAAAAATAAATTAAATAACTAGTAATATGCACTTTGTACTATATTCTTGCTTGCTTATGAGTTTTGGACGTAGTGTTTGTACTGGTATCTTGAGATGAGTTTCGTGTCCCTTTTTTTTGTATGTTTTACTTGGGGGGTTGGGGGGGGGGGGGGGGAAGCTTGCTCAAATGTTTCGGACTATGTCGTGTTTACTATTTTATTTTGAATTGAGGTGTGTGGTTTCAGCTATAAGATTGAGTATAAACTGCTTGAGATGTGTACTTGTTCTTAAGACCACGTGTTCCTTTTCATAACCAATTAACTCTGCTTTGGGAGTCATAAAGAGGTATTGTTAGTACTAACGGGTTGAAATCCCAACCATCGTTGTCAATACGCTAGCATACACTTACTTGGCCATGAAGCCTTTAGGTGGATGTAATCTAATTGACTTGTGCTTGTGCTTGGGCTTTTGCTTGTACTTAGGGTGTGTATGTTGTTAGGTTTGGTTATGGACTTGTGTTGGTGTCTTGACTAGTGTTGGTGTACTTGACTGCTTATGTAGCGATGATTTTGACTTATTAAACATGCAAACTCACCAACTTATGCTGATTTTTAGAGCATGTCCTTTTACATAATAATACTTGAGACTTATCTAGTATGGCTAGAGACTCATAGACGAGAGTGCCCATGATTAGGCTTAGATATTTAAACGTGTTTGCTTTATGTTTAGTTGGTAAAACTGTTTGTTAAATTGTATATTAATGTTTGTTTGAGTCTATTTATATTTGGTAGGGTGTCTTTTGCCCTAGTCATCCTGGTTTGGTAATAATGTTTGTGTTTATTAGACATCCGGTATGTATTGGCTACACTAGACACAAGACTTTATGTTTTTGGTAATGTCATATCCATTGACGAAGAATGCATTTAGTGATTCTTTTAAATCAATGTGTTACGATGATCCTACCATCACATCCTTGTGTTTTCACTATCACCGGAGGTGTGACAAAAGGGGTTGTCACACTTTTCTAAATGGAACGAAAGAATAAGGAGTTTTTCATATTCCAAAGTTTGCTTTTAATCTCTTATCTGAAAGAAAACTCTTAAAAGATTCAAAGTGTGCTATAATTTTTTTTTTCAAGAATTATTTGTTATGTAGGGCTTGCATTCAGTTAGGCTGATTGGAACGTGTAAGTGCAATGTTGGTCTATATTAGATGGGATTGTTTGGAAGTAGAAGAAAGGCAATGATGGTGATGGGAACTAAATAGCACAAGGGGATAGGACGTGAAGATGATGAAAAACTATCTCAAATAAATGTTCTTAGTAATTTCTCTTTCAAAAACAATGGTGACATTTGTGATTCTTATGTTAAATCTAAAATGATGAGAATACCTTTTCCCATTTGCACTTGCAAAACGAGTGCTTCTTTCAACTTATTGCATTGCGACATACGGGTAAGTATCAAAGGATTTCTAAACTATCTCATAGTTCTGACTATTTAACCAAAGGATTGCTAAATCCTAAAAGTTATACTCATAGTAGATGAAACTATAACTTATATAAAACTATCACGTAGTTTTGACTATTGAACCAAAGGATTAATAGAATAATTTGAGCATGCCATCGACCGAAGCAGGAGCATGAAGACAGGTGCATAATTGAAACCCACCCCTCACACTATTAGCAACTAATGACGACAAAAGATTTAAATAGAAAGGATGTAATCTTAATTTGGAAAAATTGCATTATTCAAGGGTGTTCTTTGCAAGAAGTGGTGAAGATCGAAAAATGAGATTTAATGACTTATCATCAGTAACCTTGTTAAAGCAAGAAGATGGACATACAAACATATAAAAGAGAGACTGTACCAAAGGAAACCATTACTAGGATTAAAAGCCAAGTTAACTTTTTATGAACCCCGTTTTAGAGCAGAAACTATACTATAGGCTATGGAGTGAAGTTCCAACCTTTTTATTTTGTTGGAATTTATGCTATTCACATAAGAGTAGTTTGGACTAATCAGAAGTTACATACTTCATGACTATACTCTTATCAAGACATAGACGGTGCATTAATTGCAACAAAGGGAAAGAGCATGCCTTCTAGAAGATTGACCGAACTCAAAATGATCTTTAGGATATCAATGGCTAACTTAAAGGATGTGGATCATATGTTATGATGGAACATACTAAAAATATCAAAGTAACTTAAAAGGCGATCTCACAATTGATATAGCAATGAATACGGAATCAATCAAGAAATAGTGTGGCGAGACATGTCATTACGCGTAAGATAACAAAGTCATATGACTAATATGAATAATCTATATCTATACTAATAATATGTACTAATAAAGTAAAATAATTTTTTCTACATGTCATATTTTCATAACCTTAGTCTATATCTATACTAATAATATGTACTAATAAAACAAAATAAAATTTTCCTACATGACATCTTTCATAACCTCTTTGTCACATGTTATTAGTATAAAAAGTTAACCATTCAATGATTATAGTAAATACAAAATATATTATTTATATTCTTTTTAAATTATAATACACATTTTAATAAAAATTGTATAATATTGTAAACATAAATAAATATGATTTCTTTAATACAAAGAACCTTTTTTAACTACGTAACAAAATAACTTCAAAAAAATTGCAATGTTTAAAAAATAATTTTTTAAGCAAAATTTTTTTAAAGACGAAAGTTTTATAAAATATTGTTATTACTTTGTTACTTAAGTTAGTTGATTATACGTAATTTGAAGCATATCTTATCGAAAATTAATTTTACAATTTCTAAATATTAATTACTAATAATTAATTTAATATTTTAATTCAACTTATGTAAAATACGAGTTTCTAGACTAGTAATAATTATATTAAAATATTATTACTAATGAGAATAAAAATATCATTAAAGAATAATATACATAAAGGGTGATTGACGGAGTTTTGTCAGAAAACTCCGACACATTTTCGACAAACAACCGAGACGGAATGGCTTGCTAAATTGTTGGAAATTTGATGGAAATTTTAGAGTTTGCTTTTTGTAGAAAACTTGTCGGAAAAATGTCAGTTTTTGCAACAAAATCCATTTTGTCGGATATAATTGTTGGAAAATAAGCAATTTTCTAGTATAGCAAGGTTGAGCATGTAAGTGGGAATAAACAGAGGACGCATATTCTAACAAATAATTTGAGATTTAAGAAATTTTTTAAGATGAAAGACTTTCCTAATCTGTCCAATCATTTAGTGGGGTGATTGTTGCGCGCTAATCCCTTTAAGGGTTCTACAAGTCGATGCCTAGGATGGTAGTGATACAAGTAGGTATGTCCTACTTTAACTATAAATACATAAACTGAGTTTAGGTTATGTATCAAAAAGTTTATTGTAAATGATGTTTTGCGTTATTTTTTATATTATAACAAAAGTATTGAAAAAGTATTGTGTATTGGTGTTTATTGATTTTGGACAATAAATCTCATATTTTTCTGATTAAGGAACACGTTTGGCATAGGAAAATAACCAAAGCCAACAACGAAATTGTGATAAACCGTGCAAATCAACATGAAAAATCAACCATGACTATGAGATTAAGCGATGAATAGTGCAAAACTACAACAAAACCAATTAATCAACCTCCAAGATCCACAAAATCCTCTTCAACCAATCTAATATTTGCTCAAATCTGAATACGAAGGTTGTTAGTGTTAACTGAAAAGTCAAACGTGATGGTTTAAAAACACAATATTTCATAAGAACATACAAATGCACAAAGCATTGATATGGCAATTCGGTCCCAAATACCAAGAACTGAAAAAGAAGTCGTACACAGTTTTACTAGATCCCAGATTCAGTAGAATACAAAGGAGAATTGAAGATGAGCATTCAAGAACTCAAATTCAGACAACATCAATTCCCAAATTGGATGAGAATAGGATCTCTAACAACTTGATAAAGGAACCGAAAAAAAGTTAAAAAGCAAAGGGCGATGAGAAAACATTTAAGTCCCCGTCTTGGCATCCATACATGAAGAGCTGTGATATGAAGAAACGAAGCGTAATCTTGAAGATCATGAACCGTGTACCAAAACACTTGCACAATTAAACTCAAATAAACATCTGTCGTTAGGTTAACTTTGGCTATACTACACCTGACTCCACCCTCAATGAACCTAACGATAAAATAACAAACGAAGACGCGCAAGCACGCTAGAAGGGTCTCCTTTTCACTTGGAGTTGACTCACCTTGTTCATGAAGTACTCTTTGAGCTTTTAACACCATCTGAGAAATCCTAGCCATGAGGAACATAGAAACCAGAACAAGCAATCTTGCAAAATAATCAACATTGTTCAGATGTCGTTTGTAGTTTTGATAATCATAAGGTTGATTTGAGTAAAGTTTAGATTCTGATGATTTCATCAGAATTTCTTTGCTATAAATCAAGGTGATTCCGTACCCAAAGATCCACAAGCCTAACATGAGAAGAGACATGTAAGCAGCAAATGGATCATCGGGTTTCTTCGTGTTCTTCATTTGGTTCGTTATGTATGCAATGTATAACAAAAGAAGAAAAACCCTGAAATATCCTTCGAAGATTTTATGCAACATTACATTTTTTTCATTATTTTTGTCAACAATTTTGAGGGCACGCAAATGTATTGGCTTGAATTGGTAAATATTGTCTTCATTTCTTTGACTACTAATGGTGATCTTTGCAGTTGGATTAATCAACCATCTTGTGTTTAAAGGTGAGTACTCTATTGTGACTTCAATCAAACAATCTAACCCTCTTTCAAGATTCACATGATCAAAGTCTACTTTCCTGCAGCCAATCAGAAACATCTTCCCAATATGTTGATCATATACACCCTCTAGGTGTAACTTTGAGACATGACGGTAGGATTCACTGTGGATTTTTCCCGGTTTTTCAATCAACAAAAGATTTAGTGATATATTAATGACATGATCACTATAATAAACTTGATAGAATTGGCTGTCATTTGTGTTAAATAGAGGTCCTAAAGATAGAACCTCTACTATGACAATAGTCTCCGAGCTTGAAAAGGTCTCAATCTTTAACTCATCTGAAACACGATTAGATATATTAAAACTCCCATCTTTTTCTTCCTCGATGGCTGGATACCGAAACACTGATTTCCTAATAAAAGTGATCAACTTATGTTCTTGAATTCTTTCTCTAAACTCATTGGCTAAATCACTTTTCGAATAGTTGTACGAAAGATACGCCTTACTGTACCAACCGCCATCGTGCAGACCTGGGGATAGCTTCTCGAGCCCAATGAACACAGGCAAAAATGCTTTTGTTGCATTTTTCAAACTAAATATACTTCCGGAAACAACACTTCTCTGCTTGCTGGAGAAAGACTTGGGAAAGTACAATAATACCCCTGAGTCACACTCCACAAGCTTTGGACCAAGACAACCTATCATTGAAAGCAGACCACTTGAAGAGTTCCAGGTTCCTTTAACAGATAAAGTGAGTGTAGATAAGCCCGTTCTACGTGCTGCCACGTGTGGATCGATAGTAGCAGGATACATTCTCAATATTCCAGAAACCTTATCTTCTTCACAATTAATGTGGTGCATTATGATTCTTAGATTCTCATTGTTCCTGTCAACAAGCAGTATCTCATTACCGAGAAGAAATGGACCGACTGTGTCCTGAAACGCGTTTTGCCCTCCAAGTTTCAGATTTGGCATAACCTTGTATTCCTCATGCTCAAAATACTTGAGAATTCTACAGAACTCAGAGTTGTTAAAGTTGTTGACACCATCTTCCAAAATTGCATCTTTTAGTGGATTTGCATCAAAAGATTCTAAGACCGGCCCCTCCGGTGCGCTAATATGGTACTCAGTGATGATACCCAAGCGAGAAGTTATGTGAACTTTATCAAAGTACTCAAATTCTTCAATTTTGTTCAAACTGGTCATTTCTCCTTGGATGTAGTTATTGAATAAAGAAACAACTTTTGGGTACTTAACTATAAGCATAATCTGATCATATGGCTTGATAACAGGTTCTTCATTGTATAATGTGTCACTTGCAGAGGAATAAAATGTCATATATTCATCTGTGAACCTGGTTGGAACTTTCTTGAATGGGAAAGTTGAATCACCCAACAAACAAAGTAAACGTTCTCCCCCATTTTCTTTTCTTTCAAGATAAAGACCTTCGAAATCGACTCTAAGAGCCGACATACCAGGCCTTTTATGAAACTTTAGGGCCGGTTCAGAAATGACTGTAGTATTCCTTGTTATGCCAATAGACAAAATCCCACTGACGCTAACTGTGTTTTTGGGCTGGTTGGGTTCACCAGAACTAACGTTTTGCACCTCAAAGCTCACAACTTTCCATGGATGGATGAATGATGTTACGCCATATGGCATATCGCTATCATCAAAGGGCATTAAAGTTGCTCCATGAGAGTCCTGCTCCCAATCTCCATTAAAGAAAGAAAGCTCACTCTTAAGCCTGGTGGCTATATTAACATCAGGTTCTAACTCAGAAGCCAAAGATATAAAAGAGCTGCAATGCTTTTCAGTTTCTGTTAAACGACTGTAATTATGAACCAGTGATGGGTCAATAGGGAATGCAAAGTTATCGTAGGAAGCTGCGCAACTGAAAGCGTGCAGCATAAGTAGTGTCCACAGACTTAGAGCTTGGTTTCTCATAGCAAACAGCAAGGATGTAGAAACAGTACTCTACCGTAAGATCTAAATAACCAAGAAGCAAACAATCGCGCAAAAGGATCAAATGTGCAAGTTCAAAGTGAAATAATAATTTGTAGACTGGTTTTAAACACAGTCCTTTAAGGGTGTTGGATCAAACCTGGATTCAATGGGTTCTTCTTTTAAGATAAATCTGCAAATCAAAGTATTATCACACTTCTTGATAGTTGAAGTTAAACAAGATCTGATTTCATTGAAACATTCAAAGGCAACAATATTTTATTAGGAAACATTTGAATCATTATAACATGACAAGGCACATGCTGATAACATGAATGGATGTCACAGTGTTGACTTCTCTAATATTCTTGATCAACGGCCAATTGTTCGATCAAGATGATTCCAGCATGCAGAGAACATGAACTCAAGTTGACCCTTTCTGTTAATTGTTAATTTGTTATTAAAATCATACTGACACGTTAATTTGTTATAGTAATGCTATAACTTTAAGGTTTGAGAACTTAACTATATTATAGTAATATTATTACTATATTGAATGAACTTGAACCCTGGAGTCCCTAATCAAAATTGGGGCAAAATTCAGAGTAGCAATTGAAAAAATTACGTTTGTTAGGAATATCAGAGCTGACGAAGGCTAGGGTGTAAGTCGCCATGCTTGTCTAAATCTTGAATTGGAGAAATGATTGATGGTGGTTGTAATCGTACCTTAAAGGGACTTATTTCGCCAGGGTTCAGAGAGAGAGAGAGAGAAGGGTTTCTTCTTCTGTGGGAGTAATGGTTCATGGTGGATCGTCGATGGTAGAGTGTGGAGGAGAGGACGGTGGTAACTGGTAGTGAGGGTTTGGGGGTTGAAGGACAAGAAAGAAAGCAAGAAAGAGAGTGCTGCTATTAATGAAGAAAAAGAGTGAGTAAATATGATTTAAAAATATTTCTCTTGAAAGGTAAGGCACTTTGAAAAAAAATAAGAACCGATAATGATATTTGTTTTCGTGATTTCCGACCAAGCCGACAACGATCAAAGTCACGTCATGTAAGATAGGGGAAAACAACTAAATTTTCGCATGAAAACTCTAGTTACTCATTCAAAAACCATCAAGCATTTTATATATATTAAACCAAATTTCATTAAAAAGAAACAATGTATAATACAAACAAAAAAACCAAAAATTAAAAGACTACAAATTTATATCAAAAAATTACCAAAATTAAAGTACTAGGTAATCCTAAAAGAACTAAATCACAAGGCTAATCGTATTTTGCCACTATTGCATGTTTTCGGGTGAAAACTATTTTCAACATCCGATTGGTTATATATTCGTGTGAATCCTTAAATGTCTTTAAGTCCAAGTCATATTAATTATTTTCAAAGCCTCTCGTTGTTCCATCAACAATTTTGAGTTTCTTTATCGTCTCTTGTTGGATAGTGTCTCATTACTCTTGTGACCCATAAAAGGGATCTCAATCAATTTATCATGTTTTCTTGCAATCTCCCAAATGTAAGCGTGAGTAAAACCGACCGCAAGTTTTTGGCGTAACCCACCTCCTCTTGAACTCAAACCGCCTTCTTGTGATTTAGAGCTTTTTTTGTTTCGACCAACATTTGATCTCTTGACTTCATAGATATAAATTAATAAATTGTTTGTGACTAAACTTCAAATTCTTTGAATCTTGGTATGTGTTAAAGAGGTGTGTTGTAAATAGGTGTTTTATAAATGTTAAATTAGATATCGATTAGATGACAAAAATGGAATGTGACTCTTGGAATAGAGCCGTTGAACAGCTATTTACACCAAACCTTCAGCGGATATTACTACCATCTCAAAGTATCGATTTGTGTACCCTAGGTTGTTGGTGGTAGTGTACCAGTTCAGCAAAGGTATCTGATGGGGGGGGGGGGGGGGGGGGGGGGGGGTAGGTACCCACATTACACCCCGTCCACCCTAAAGGCATATATGACATAACTGTCCACCTTAAAGTATAATTTTAAACAATAGACCACCTTTCAAAATTGGAGCCAATCACTAAACATTTCATAAAATGTTTATTAAACGTTTACTTGGTTTTGCAAATTCAACTATTGCCATGGCTTTTTGAAGATTCAACCATATGGTTATTAAAGTTTGTTTGATGTTTATAGCTTACAATGGTAAATGTATATTGGATTAACTAATAACCAATATAATTATAATAGCCATCAAATAAGTTTGGAAGTACGAAATGCACGCTTGTTTAAGTTTATTATGATCTTTGATATTGAAAACCTCCTTAGGGGCGAAACTCCTAAGCAATAGGGGTTCCAAGGGGTAACATCCCCTTGGCGGGAGTCCAGGGGCAGTGCCCTGGTAGCGAGGTCCAAGGGGCGGCAACCTCTTACGGGATCCAAGGGGCAAAGCCCCTGGCTGGGGTCGAATTAAAATTTTTTATTTTGGTAAAAATGGTTTCATTAAAAACATGCATTTCAAATCAATTTTCCAGAATTTCACGTGCGAAATTCGAGTGGAAAAAGGTGCATTTTTAAGTCATTTTAATTGAAAATAAAAAGCTGTCAGTCGGCAGTTTCCTTCCATCCCCTAAAATCTAATTGATTTATGTTTTTGGTCATCCTCTTGAATTTCTTCTCACTACAAGAAAAAGACCCTATCGCGACTAGGTCTATGGCGATGACATGATGTTGTCGCTATAGGTCACCCTAAGGCGACGACATGTCGTCGCCATAGGGTTACTTTAATTTTTGGCTATTCTAGCCCTATGGCGACGACTTGTCGTCGCCTTAGAGTGACCTATAGCGACAAAAAAAAGTCCTCGCCATTGGTGTAGAAAAGTCGCCGCCATAGGTCTATTTTTTTACATTTGATTTATTTAAAATAATTATAGAATTTTAAAAGTTATGTGTGGACCTAAGGGGACGCCATGTCATCGCCATAGGTCAAAATATTTTTTTTCTTTTTTGCCTGAAATAACTAGGTGGAAATAGTCCGCTATTATGAAAACTCTATGGCGACGACATGTCGTCGCCATAAAGTTTTATGATTTTCTTAAATATGATATTAATAAAAGTAATTATTATTATTATTATTATTATTATTATTATTATTATTATTATTATTATTATTATTATTATTATTATTAATTTATGTATATTTTATTGTTATTGTTATTATAAGTAATAATATTATTATTATAAGTAGTAATATTGATAATAATAATAATATAATAATAAATATTATTATTTAATTAACTGTGTGTATGTTTGTATTATTTTCTTAAAATAATATTATATGCTTTTAATTTATTTTGTAAATGGAACAAAATCTTATTAAATATGATTTTTGAAAAAAAAAAGATAAAGATAAGTTATGACTACTATTTTTTTAAATATAAGGTGAATCTCAATGGTATAATGTGAATTAAGTATTGGGTGAAGTTTAAGATTGTATTCTAATTTTGACTAAATGATATATGTTCAATTATCTAGTCATTTATTTTTAGTTAAAAGAAGAAAAAAAACTAATTTCATATGTTGTAATAATTATAATTATTAACAATTAGTGTCAATCATGGTCAAATATGTTCGGTTATAATAGTTAGAATCGATTGAATATGTCAAAGTTTAGCTATGATCGAGTTATGAATATCAGTGTTAAATTATATACATTAATGATAATTTACGAGAAATTATGATTGTTAAGGATAAGCTAAATTTGTTTATATTTAGTTATCATAAATGAGTGTTAAACAAGATCAAATAAGTTTGGTTATGATGGTTGGGGTCGATTACATTCGTCAAAGGTTAGCTATGATCCAATTATGATCATTGGCGTTAAATTAAATATGATGTTGGTAATTTACAGGAAATTATTCTTATTAATGGTAAGTTAAGTTTGTTTATGCTTAGTTATCATCGATGAGTGTCAAAAAAGATCAAATATGTTCAGTTATGATGATTAGGGTCGATCAGATACATAAAATGTTAGCTATGATTGAATTACGATGATCAGTGTTAAATTATACAATTCGATGGTAATTTATGGGAAATGATGCTTATTAACGGTAAGTTATTTTTATTTACGCTTAACTATCATCAATGAGTGTTAAACAAGGCCAGATATTTTAGGTTATGATGATTAGGGCCGATTACATATGTCAAAGGTTAGCTATGATCCAATTATGATCATTGGTGTTAAATTAAACATGATGTTGGTAATTTACGAGAAATTATGCATGTTAATGGTAAATTAAGTTCATTTATACTTAGTTATCATCAATTAGTGTCAAAAAAGGTCAAATATATTCTGTTATGATGATTAGGGTCGATTGCATACGTCAAATGCTAGCTATGATCCAATTATGATCATTCGTGTTGAATTAAACATATTGATAATAATTTATAGAAATTTAGGCATACTACTGGTAATTATCATCAAAGAGTATCACAAAAAACCTCAAACATGATTGTTTATAATAATTAAAGTTGATTATATACGCCAAAGATTAGTAAGACAAACAAGTATTTTTATACATATGGTGATATGTTTATAATAGTAATAATAATAATCATAATCATAATCACAGTAATTATTATAATAATTAAATAATAATAATAATAATAATAATCATAATAATAATTATAATAAAATACTAATAATAATAATAAATCATAATAATATAATAATATCTTTAATAATAACATTATTAAAAATAAAAAATATATATAAAATATCAAAAAACACCGCCATAGGTATTTCATGTCGTCGCCATAGGTGTTTCATATGCCCGCGTGATTATCCCGCCATTAATTTGGGAAAAAATAAAAAAAATAAAAAACCATGTCGTCGCCACAGGGTGCAGCATCTTTTAAACCAGTGATTACAACCTTATCACTTTCACTTTTCCAAACCCAAATCCCACCAACGACTAGCCTTTATCTCTGGCGAAAACAACCAAAATCCGACTACCACCACCATTTCTAGCCACCACGACTGTTCCTAGTCGCTACCACCACCACTTCTATACCCCCCATTACGCCTCCCATCTACCAACAATGAAGCATGTTTAGGTTGCACCACCACCATTGTTCCTACCACCATGACTACCACTCCTACCACCACCACCATTCATGTTTCTCTAGGCTGTTGTATCATTATCTCACCACCACCGTCACCAACAACATCTCATTATCATCATTTTTTTTAAGATTTTAAGGTGTGTACATTATCTATTTCATTAGTTATTTAAATATTTTGATTTGGTTTTTGTTTAGTAGAATGATATGATAATATGTTGAACTATTTGATTTTTGGTTTGATTTTGTTCTTGTTTTGATTCGCTTAACGATATGATTTAAATTATGTATGTATGTATGCATAATATGTAATGAAAGTATTGTAGTTTGATTTGGTTATTAGTTTAATTAATAAACGTATGATGAACATATCATGAAATTGAATATGTGTGCTAGTTGATATTTGTGTTAGAACTTTAAGGTATGTATGTTACATTCTTTTGTTAATTAGTTAAAATATTAAGTTGAATTATTATTATAGATGATTTATGTTGTTAGAATTACACAAGTTGTTTGATTTGGTTATTGGTTTGAGTCGATAGAATGATATGATAAATTATGTTTTGTAACATGTTTTAGGATTAATGTTAAGTAATTCAGAATCTAATTTATGAACATATGATGAATTGCATTTTAAAACATGTTTTAGGATTTTAATGGAAAATGTTTTAGGGTTTCATTTGTGTTTTATAACTTGTATTTATATTTATGTCATGTTTATGTATGTGTATAAGTCATCTTATAAATATTGTTTAAAGGAACAATAAACGTGAAGAATGGCACATTATACGGAAGTGTTTGGATGGATCAGATCGAGGGCAAAAGAAGATTAAGTAAATTTAAAACTTTCATGTCTATTATATGTTAACTATGTTGCTATCACAAGTTCATATGTTGTTACTATTTTAATTTAATTTAATTTAATACGATGTTAGTACCTTGTTGGTTTAGTATATTGTTTAGTTTAAAGTTGGATATTATTAAGTTAAATCATTGTTGATTTATTAAAACTTAAAACTGTTATCTTTTATTATTTTTAATTGGACATGATTTTTTTTCTTCATTTTACAACAGTTATGTTGTCGAAGATGATCAAGATGACGACGAAAATGATCAAGATGACGACAATTAGAAGTCTTTTGTTATGTAAAAGATTAAAGATGTTTACGTTGGTTATTTTGTTTAAATGCACATGTATGTAACTTGAATTGTAAAATGATTTTCTTTTGGGTATTAATAATATTAGCTTTCGTTTGGTGTATAAATATGTTCCCGAAACTTAAAATATTAAGAAAAACATGGAAAATATAAATACAATTTATAAATTAAAAATTAAAACACTAGGGTCTATGGTGACGACATGTCGTCGCCATAAGGTTTTTTAATTTTTTAATAAAATAAAAAAATTAGTTTGGACCTATGGTGACGACATCGCCATAGACTGAAAAATAAAATTATTTTTTAATTAAAATAAAATATGAATTTTTTTTACCGACAACTTTGTGGCGACAACATGTCGTTGGGATAGACCTCTATGGTGACTAGGGTTTTGGCGACGACTCAAAATTACGCTATAGCGACAAGGCTGTGACGACTAGGTGTCGTCGCCATAGCCTATGGTGACGACAAACCGATCCTATCACGACGACGATTGTCGTCGCCATAGCCTTTATTTCTTGTAGTGTCTCCTGGTTCAAAAACACACACGGAAATAGATACTTTGATCTTGATCAACATCTGAGTTGTATCCAATCGAGATATTCGGGTGAATAAGCGAATAATTTTGATCTGAAAGTGATCACACGACTCTTAAATTATCTAGGCTTTGATTTCAATATTTTTTTAGGTTAAATGTCTTTTTCTAGCAAAATGGATGACATTTCAAACATTTGATTAACTTCTCTTCTCTCCCAAATGTTATTCGAGCATTAAAATATTAAGTTACATTATCATGTACAATGAATTGAATAAAGCAATGGTTTCCGGTGAACCTGAGTCTGCAAAGCGTGCGATAGAGCTGTCTATTGCAAAAGTTTCACAGGACACGCGTCACACCGAAAAGTAGATGGATAGTTCAACCGCATAGGTGGAAAACCTTAGTTAAGGTAATGTAGTTCAATAATAGTTTTATATTTTTTGTTAATGTATTTGTACTTTGTATTTCAGTATATGGACATGCAGAAAACTAAATATTTGGTTCAAAGGAGTTGAGCAAATTTTTTTAATATAAGATAGGAAGTATGTGTGAAAATCTGAATTGGATTTCCCTTAGAAAAATATTTGAAATCTTTTACTTCTTTAAATACGTGAATATGCATCTTATACATGTATTAACCTAGGAGTTTTGTTAAAGTCAACATCTCAAATAAAGTATACTAAATCTTTGAAATGAATCAATATTATGCGTCTAAAATCAAGGCATGATCACGAAATATGGCAGCTTTTAGTAACTAAACTATACTAAAGCATGGATTTAAACTAAAATGACAAATCGAATCTTCGCCGAACGCGCGGTGAAAATAAGCTAGTTAACATTAATCAAACTCACTTATTTAGTGTAGAATGTAATATCTAGCTAATTATTTCATTAATAGGTTTTGTTTTCTTGTGTTCTACATTTGTCCATTCACACAATTCACTTATTATGAGAGAAGTTTATAACATGTATGAAAGTAGGCGAACATTGATCACTCAGGCCGGATAGGAGGTTTTGAGTGTAGCGCCAATGCACTCATTAAATCACTTTGTATATGTCTTTGTTCGAGTGACATGTTTTTTGAGATGTGTTCACGGTAGGGTTGTGGTCTATAGTTGTGCGTACACACAAATGATATAGGAAACATAGGATCAAAAACAATTTTTTTTATTTAACCAAAAGTGGCAACATATTTGTTATCCACTTAGGGCCCTTAAAAAGCATGATGATATCATTTTGAACATATTACGTGTTTATCTTTTGGTTATACGAGGCTCTTTTATGTAATAAAACTAAATATTAGGGATGCTAGATGAGGAAAGGACACAAATATCATTTTATTTGAATTTTAAAACATTTAACATAACTTATTAAGTATATGATACAAGTGATCTATCTAATAATTCTTATTTTGTCCACCTATTACAAACTCTTTTTAATTAATACATGATTTAAATTTAATAATATATTATAAATAAACTTATTTATTTTATAATATATAGGTTTTCGTTTCATAGAGGAAGTAAAATTTCTTGGTTAATATTACACAACGAGTTTAAGATCTCATTTAAGATGAAATCAGATGATAAAAGTCACTCCGCCTTGAATTGACGTTAGCGTAAAGCAAATCTCTTTTTGAGGTCGAAATTTTGTAAATTGTTGCTTCTTATCCCAAATGACGACTTTTTGTTCTTTCTAGACAGTTTCAAAAATGATGGCTCATAGAATTTCTTTTTTTAAGTGTTCTGTATACAAAAAGCATGAACGCGAATGAAGGTCTTCTTGATTAGTGATCCTTACCAGCTAGAAATCATCTTTTAGGTGAAAAATAAAATGATTTTGGTTTTTAGGTTGACTGTATTTTTTATTAGTGGATGTTAAGGACATGACATAAGATGACAGGGATGACAAACTTATTCGTTTTAGTGGCACAATATGCGTTAGTATGAGAAGCGGATGTCAACAGTACATACTATCCATGCAACGGATGTCAACGGTACACACTTTCCATGTATATATTTTTTACCACATTTTTATCTTCTTTTTAAAGCACAACTTTATCACATTTCTACCATCTTTATTTTCATAATTACCCTCTTGATTTTTCTCCTAACATCATCCTCTTCAACATGAAAAGCGTTAATGAAATTTTATTGTAATGTTTGTAACACCTTTGTGACTCTATTGATGTGTAGATGAAACACAAAAGTGGAAGAAGACACTTAAAAATCTAAAGAATCTAAAGAATGATGAATGTATGACATGTTTGAACGAACATCCATGTGGTCGTTTTTGTCTGCGGTTTGCTACTCTAGAGAACTATTTGACAGTTATGTTTTTGGAAATAAACACTACATACCTCTAATCGTAAACTCAATCAATTACGCATATATACAATTTAAAATTTCAATTACGCATATCATTTTCATAAACATGACTAACTATAAATGTATATGCCCAACTAGGACTGTTCAAAGTGCTCGTCACTCGATCGGTGCTCGTTCAGAATTTGCTCGAAAAATGCTCGTCCAAACTTCTGCTTGGTTGTCAACGAGCCGATTGGCTCGGATCGGTTTTTAAACGAGCCAAGCACGAGCAAAGGTCCGCTCGGCTCAGTTCGGATCGAATTATTTTTTATTTTATATATATATATAGTTAGAGCTGCAAACGAACCGAACGAACACCAACAAGGCCTTGTTCGTGTTCGTTCGTTAAGAAATATACTTGTTCATGAACTGTTCACGAACACTTACCGAACAAGATTCTTTGTTCGTGTTCGTTCATTAAGAAAATGAACATGTTCATGAACTGTTCATGAACACTTACCGAACGCAAATGAACACAATTATAAGCAAACGAACACAAACAACTGTTCATGAACATGACGAACACAAAAAAGTTCATGAATACAAACGAATACAAATGATTATAGATTTATTTTAGAATAAAATTTATATTTATATTACAAACATTATACAAAAACAATCAAAAATTAACAAGTACTTAACATAAATATAAAAAAATACTTGATATAATAGTCATAAAAATAACTGACACAAAAATTAAGAACATAAACGAACACATTAACGAACATAAACGAACACATTGTCGAACGTTCATGAACGGACATTAACGAATATAAATGAACACATTATCAAACGTTCACGAACATAAATGAACGAACACGACTTGTGTTCATGTTCGTTCGTTTAACTAAACGAACGAAATTTTCTTGTTCGAGTTCGTTCATTTACTAAATAAACGAACATAAATGAACTTCCCGCCGAACGGTTCACGTACTGTTCGCTGAACGTTCAATTCGTTTGCAGCCCTATATATAGTTTATACATAACACTCTAATAGATTTGGTCTACTATGTATAATTATACAATAATATTTATACATAACAGATCAATCAACCTAATATAAAAATCAACACTAAACATTAAAGTGAAATCCTAAGTTGCTATGAGAAAATTTTGACCCCGCTATTACTCTTAGTCGATCCTCTCCTTCTCTCATAGATCGTTTTCTATAGTATGCTCACCCCCAAATTGGCTACAGCTTTAGATTCATCGCCAGCTATAACGTATTGTCATTCATGAAAATTTTAAATTATGAAATGTGGATACTTCTTAAGTTATTAAAACCTAAGACCTAATATTTTCACCATCTCTCGTTTCAATATAAATCGTATGACACACTAAATAGTTGAGTTGTACAAATTTTTTGCTGCCCATCTGCGTTCGCTCAACGCTCGACCGAAAAATTAAGGTTTGAAAAATGCTCGTTCGATTTTTCGCTCTATTGTAAATGAGCCAATCGGCTCGGTTCGGTTTAGCAACGAGCCAAGCATGAGCAAAGGTTCGATCGATTCGGCTCGGCTCGTGAACAACCCTATTAACCCAACCTAAAATGTTAATTACAGATAAAATTGCATAAATGGTCCCCCAAGGTTTGACCATATTACAAGTTTGATCCTTAGGTTTTAAAAAGAGTTAATTGCACGAAAGGTCCCTGTGGTTATGCATGTTTTCACTTTCGATCTCTAGGTTTGGGAAATTACAAGGTAGGTCCAAACGTTTGACAAAACGTGACAAAAAAGGTCCCCGACTTTGACGACCGTTATCTTTTTTTTGTTAAATGTATGTAAAATGACCAAAATACCCCTAACAATTTAAACATTTAATATTTATATATTATTAAAAAACAACCAACCCCCACCCCACCCTCACTCTTTCTTGTTCTTCACAACTTCCTTCCCGTCCAGACCAATCGTCGGCGACCAAACCACCTCACAATCTCACTAATCACCATCATCATCAGATCACCATCTAGCTGATCACCACCGGACCAAACCACCATCACCATCGAACCACCATCTCACTAATCACCATTGCCACCAAACCACCTCACCATCTTCACCAGCCTACTTCAGGACCACCACAAACCACCTCACCATTATCGCCAGACCACATCACCATCCCCACCGGACCACCAAAACCGAACCACCGCCAAGTGAAACAGGTCGATATGTCGCTAAAGACAATCACCCTCTAGCTACCACCAGTCCACTGGACCTCAATTACCAGTCTACCACACCCACCGTTGTTATTTGTCGACTCAAACACCACAACCCACCATCATCGGTTGACAACTCAAACCCACAACCCACCATTGTCGGACCTTGACTCAAACCCACAACCCACTATCACCGTTCATTGATTCAAACACCATAATTCTATGGTAGTTGCAAGATTCGAAGAAGAACAATAGCACAAGACACCAATCACCTCAAGATCAACAGCAGTATCTGATCAGAAGAAAAAACCTCCAGGAGCAAGGGTTTTTAGCTGCAGTCGGCGTTGATGATGGGGTTAGAAAATGAAGGAACCATCGGGATTCTGTTGGTTTATGATCACATCGGAGGTGGGATGTTGTCGGAGATGTTTAATTTTCTAGTGGTGGTGGGCGATGATGAAAGGCAGGAGAAGTATAAGGTGAGGATTAGTGGTAGTGGTGGGTCCCACCTATGTTGATTTTAATTTAATGAGTTTATTCTAAAAAGAAGGGTATTTTGGTCATTTTTGAAAATTTAACGTAAAAAGATAACGGCCGTCCAAGTCGGGGACCCTTTTTATTACGTTTTGTCAAACGTTTGGACCGACCTTGTAATTTCTCGAACCTAGGGACCGAAAGTAAAAACAAGCCTAAATACAGGGACCTTACGTGTAATTAACTCTTTTAACAAATTACAAATTTAATCCAAACATTTGTTAAATGGTTGCAAATTTAACCTCCACCGTTAGTGTTCATTAGTTTTTAACGATGTGGGAACTAAACTTGCAATATGATCAAATCACATGGACCTCTTGTGGTGCAATATGACTAAACTTGCAACTATCTCTATAATTTAAAAAAATCAGAAAATGAAAAAATCCAATAAAAGTTTGAAAAATCAAATAAAAAGATTAAAAATTAACTAAAATTCTTCAAAAATTAAAAATTTAAAGGAATAAGCCCTTTCTTTTCTAGCGTGCGTTTTAATTTGATTGCAGCTAGCGCGCTTTACTAAGAAGATAGAAAGGGCTTTTCTCGCTTGGTTAGTAAAGTCAAGTTTTTGGCCTTATCTTGCAGGTAACGACGACATCGAGTTGACGGCAGAGAAAGACTGGGCATTCAGGCAAGCCGCCCGGTGTTGTGGTATGTAGTGGGTTTAGTACTGTCACACCCCAACCTTAACGGCGGAAACGTCGAGATGTGAGGGTTAAGATTGTTCATGCCACACAACGCTAATTTAAAATGACAATATTATTAAAACTCAATATTCAAGACATACATTTAAGAAATAAAATATGTTCCAAAACATAGGAATTTCAACGTTCAATGATAACAAATGCATTTTTATTTTATTCTAGGTCCAGTCCTAGATGTGATATTGTCTTCATAGCAAGCTAAGCATTATCATTTCCTGAAACATGTTAAAAATAAAAGGTCAACTTAGTGTTGGTGAGTTTGCCATAGTTTTCATACATATATATATATATATATATATATATATATATATATATATATATATAAAGATGGTAATTCATGTCATAGGTTATTGAATAAAGTAACTAGGGATGGATAAACAAATGTAACAATCAAACCTTGACAGATTACAAGATTACAAGATTACAAGATTAAACGATTAGCTAAGTGTACTTGGATTAACCAAGCAGGCTTGTCAGGCCCATAGATCTATGACGTCGCCAGGCTAACAATAGTTAATGATTGTACATATAATAGTTATCACATGGTAATTACTAAAGTTCAACTAACCACGACAAATAAGATGAATTACCCAAGTGTTTACAAGATTTGGAACGAGTTTACAAGTGCAATTATCATAAAGTTAACATGTTTCATCCCAAAGCGTGAAAATATATAAAAAGGGTATGGAAAAACTCACATGGATAATAGGATGAGCAAATAAGAAAGCCTTGTATAAAAATATGCCAAGGATTCGTTAACGTTTAACCTAAATGAACGACGTGTTAAGTTAATCATGGAGTTCTATTTATAAACCATTTAACTCATGATTTTTAAATCATTACTTAGATACAATTTGTTATTATTTTGGTATTTAAATGGTTAAATAAGAATTTTAGTGATTAACCCTATTAATAAAAGTTAAACTTTTATTATTAAATGGTTATTATTTACTATTAAATAAAATAGTAATTTTGTAAGTCCAAAGGATGAAAATTTATTTTTAATTACGATATGTGTACATTTTAACTATGAACATATATGTTTTTTCTTCTAAAAAAAATTAGAAAATAAATAAGTGTGTAACATTAAAGAATTATTTAATTGAAATCTTTAAAATTAAATGGAAATTCATTACAATTAGAGATTAATAATAAGTGGTATTTTGTACAATTTTTATAATTTTTAAAATAAATAAAAAATATGGAAATTTCTTAATTTAAAATTTCTAATAAAATATAAAAGAAAAAGATTTTATTTATTTTCTGATTAAAAATAATTTTATATGATTATTAATAATAGTTAAATATTTTTCAAAATTTTAAATATTACAAAAACCCTTTAAAAATATTATGGCAGGGGGCCGGGGTCGAACCCGGGACCTCCTGCTAGCCACCCTTGTTTTAAACCGGTTGGGCTAAGGCCCAACTGGTGTTATGAAATGGAATTCTATTTTTAAAACCCTTTTTCCAGAAATCCCCAATTTTAAATCCCAAGAACCCTAATTCGAACGAATCCAAAATTGATCATCGATTCAAAGTTTTTACCCAAATTAATCATGGGGCTTTTGTTCTCCATGTGAAATAGAATTGATTGACATTTTTAATCACCTGATTTGATGTTGTTCTTGATGATCGTATGTTCGAACGAAACCCGCGTCTGTTCTTGATTCAATTCGATGGGTGTGCCTGTGTTTGGTGAAATTGAGAGTTCAGAGAGTTTAGGAAACTCATTTCGAGCAAAAGCCCTTTAATTTATAGCTTCAATTTGATCCTGAACACATCCAACGGCTACAACATTACTGTCGGCCGTTTCAGGTCGATTTGAGTGGATTTTAAGTTGTTTCAGGTGAAATTAATCACCCTAATAACTTCGAAATGATTATTAGAACGTTTATGTTTGTTTAATTTGATTATTATTACACTTTAATGTGAAAACGGATTGAAACTTTAATGGAATTCGGTTTCGAATCGAAAACTTAGTAAATCGTTTGTTAATTTCAAATTAATCATAATTTAAAGTTCGAAACATGTTCAGTAGCCGGTTGGGTTTATTTTTATGTGTTAAAAAGTGATTTTTTTGGGGGTTTTGGGGGTCGCCGGAGTTGGCCGGAAGTGGCCGTGAAAACGGGGATGGGGGGTTGGGTTTAAAGAAAATTTCATTTTGGTCCCTGCGGTTTAAGAATTTACAAAATCAACTCAAAGTTTAAGTTTTGTATTTTATCAGAATTACAGTTTTAGTTCCTGTGGTTTTAATTTTATTATTTTATGCCCAAACATATAATTACAAGTTTTAAAATATTTAACTCATTTTGTTTTTTATTCATTTTCAAGTTGTAACACTTATTAAGATTATTTACTACTATTAGTATTAGTATTATTATTATTATTATTATTATTATTTTCTTTCCTGATTATTTATTATTATTATTATATTATTATTATTATTATTATTATTATTATTATTATTATTATTATTATTATTATTATTATTATTATTATTATTATTATTATTAGTTATTTATTTATCTAATTGCATCTCAATTACAAGGATACCACAAGTTACACATAAATCCTCGTATTTGCATTAATAACAAGGCAAGCCCTTACAAGAGATAACGACGTTAATCACATGTTAAATAAAAATACGAGAGGTTATAGTCTCCCCAAATTAAAGACAAGGCTAAACAAAAAGATAGGGATATTTCTTCTTCATGTAATCCTCGCGTTCCTAAGTGAATTCAGCTCCACGTTTGTTTTCCCAACGGACTTTGACGATCGGTGTGGTAGATGTACGGGTCTTCTTTAACGTTCGATCCATAATCTTAACAGACTTCTCAACGAAATGTAACGACTCGTCAATTTGGATTTCCTCCAAAGGAACATGCAAACTTTCATCGGCTAGGTATTTCCTCAGGTTTGAGACATGGAAGACAGGATGAACCCCGCTATGTTCGAAAGGTAGTTCCAGTTTGTAAGCCACTTTCCCAATTCTTTTTAGAATCTTGAAAGGTCCTACAAAACGAGAGGTTAACTTACCCTTCTTCCCAAAGCGAATAACACCCTTCCATGGAGAGATCTTAAGAAGAACCATGTCATTGACTTGAAACTCCAATGGTTTGCGTCTCTTATCGGCGTAACTCTTTTGACGACTTCTAGCCACCTCAAGGTTACTTCGAATTCTGGAGACTTTATCGGTCGTTTCTTGTATGAGTTCAGGACCAGTGATGAAATTCTCACCAATGTCAGTCCAACAGATCGGAGAACGACATTTACGACCATATAAAGCCTCGAATGGTGCCATCTTGATACTTGAGTGATAACTATTGTTATACGAAAATTCCGCTAACGGCAGATGCGTATCCCAGTCACCACCAAAATCAAGGACACAAAGACACAGTAAGTCCTCAAGGGTTTGGATTGTTCGCTCGGTTTGACCGTCCGTTTGAGGATGGTAAGCCGTGCTTAAATCCAATTGAGTACCCAAGAGTTCTTGCATGGAAGACCAGAAGTGTGAAGTGAATCGAGCATCACAATCAGAAATAATATGCAATGGCACACTATGACGACTCACAATTTCATCGATGTAGATACGAGCCAATCTTGAAACATTGTATATGTCTCGTATTGGTATGAAATGTGCCGTTTTGGTCAAACGGTCAACAATCACCCATATGCTATCATGGCCACGAGAGGTACGTGGTAACTTGGTTATGAAATCCATGGATATGTGTTCCCATTTCCACATAGGGATTTCAGGTTGTTCAAGTAGACCACTAGGCCGTTGATGTTCGGCTTTGACTCTTGCACATGTGAGGCACTTAGAAACATAAGACGCGATATCTTTCTTCATTCCTGGCCACCAATATTGGCCACGTAGATCCATATACATCTTATCAGATCCAGGATGAATAGAATACCGAGTTTGATGAGCTTCGTTCATAATGAAGTGACGGAGATTATCGCGATTCGGGATCCAGAGTCGGTTTAAGAAATACCACATGCCGTTCGGTTTTGTCTCCAGTTGTGACCGAACGTTAAACGCCAGATCGTCATCTTTCCCTTCCTCAGTTAACGCCGCTTGTTGAGCCTCGCGGATGCAAAACTCAAGATCACTATCAATCCTTATGTTTTGAAGCATGATAGTGGCCTCGTTAACATCCACATAAATCTCGGTGTCAAACTCTCCTAACGTGTCAAACCATTGTCTTCGATCTCGGATTTCTTGGAGCGAGACAGTCTTGTTGTGGGTCTTACGACTTAGCGCGTCGGCTACAACATTCGCCTTTCCAGGATGATAGCGAATGTCGCAGTCGTAGTCACTAATCTGTTCAACCCATCGCCTTTGTCTCATGTTGAGATCTTTTTGATTGAACACATGTTGGAGACTCTTGTGGTCGGTGTAGACTATACATTGTGTCCCATAGAGGTAATGCCACCAGATCTTCAAAGCAAATACCACGGCACCAAGTTCGATATCATGAGTTGTGTAGTTCACTTCATGAACCTTCAATTGTCTCGACGCGTAAGCTATGACCTTACCTCGTTGCATGAGAACGCAACCAAGACCTTGACTAGACGCGTCGTAATATACAGTGAAGTCATTCGTTTCCATCGGGAAGGGTTAGGATAGGAGCATTACACAGTTTGTGTTTCAACGTCTTGAACGCATCTTCTTGTTCGGGCCCCCACTCAAAAAGTCTGTTCTTTTGTGTTAGCGCCGTAAGCGGTTTCGCAGTCTTCAAAAAGTTTGCAATGAACCTACGGTAATAACTCGCTAAACCAAGAAAAGAATGAACCTCGGTTGGGGTCGTGGGAACACACCAATTCTTCACGGCTTCTATCTTTGCTGGATCAACGTGAATTCCTTGACTATTCACCACATGTCCTAAGAATTGGACTTCTTCAAGCCAAAATTTTCACTTGGAGAACTTGGCATATAATTGTTCCTTTTTCAAAAGATCGAGGACTTGACGTAGGTGCGACTCGTGATCGGTCTTTTTCTTGGAATAAATGAGAATGTCATCAATAAACACGATCACGAATTTATCCAAATACGGTTTACATACCCGGTTCATGAGATCCATGAAGACAACAGGTGCATTAGTCAAGCCAAAAGGCATGACCATAAACTCATAGTGTCCATATCGAGTACAAAACGCGGTCTTTGGAATATCATTGTCGTGAACACGTAATTGATGATATCCAGAACGTAGATCGATCTTCGAGAATTGTGTAGCTCCTTGAAGTTGATCGAAGAGATTATCAATTCGAGGAAGAGGATATCGGTTCTTGATAGTGAGCTTGTTGAGTTCCCGGTAGTCGATGCACATACGGAAAGAACCATCTTTCTTCTTTACAAATAGCACGGGTGCACCCCATGGTGAAGAGCTAGGTCGAATGAAACCCTTATCGGTCAATTCTTGCAGTTGACTAGCTAATTCTTGCATTTCAGACGGTTGAAGATGATAAGGTGACTTAGCCACAAGATTCGCACCAGGAATCAGGTCGATTTTGAACTCAACTTCTCGCAAGGGAGGTAACCCACTAAGATCCTCGGGAAACACCTCGGGAAAATCCCGCACGACAGGTATATCCTTCAGTTCTTTACCCTTGGCTTTCGTGTTGACTACGTAAGCCATGAAGACTACGTAGTTTTTACTTAAGCACTTGCGCGCCTTGATACAAGACATGAGTTTGAGTCTTTGGGATGATCTCTCTCCAAAAACTTTTAAGGTATCACCTGATGGTAAAAGAATTCGAATGCACTTCTCAAAGCATATAATTTCCGCGTGTTGCTTCGCTAACCAATCCATGCCAATAATAACGTCGAAGCTCCCCAGTTGCATAGGAATAAGGTTGATGCGATCGTTAAGACTTAAGGTGCAATCGCGTATCACGAAGTTGACTTCAATGGTTTTGCCATCGGCTACTTCGACCGTAAAAGATCTTTCTAAATTAGAACGCGGCTTAGAAAGAATAGGCTAGAACTCTAAAGATACAAAATTCTTATCCGCACCTGAATCAAAAAGTACAGAAGCATAACGACTATTTACAAGGTACATACCTGCTCAAATAATAACTTATTATTGGCATAATGAACGCAGGTAGGGATTTTACAAGACAAAAAAACGATTAAAAGAAATTAATGACGTACCATTCACCACGTCGTTGTTGGCTTGAGCTTGGTTGGCGTTGATGTTGAAAGCCCTTCCAAGAGCTGGTGGCACAGTTCCCGCATTGCGAGGTCATTGTGGACGGAAATGTCCAGGTTCGCCACAGTTGTAGCAGACTCGATTGGCAACCAACGCAACATTATTTGGGGCACGAAGACAGGTAGCCACCAGATGCCCATACTTTTCGCACAACGAGCGAACTTGACAAGGAGTGTTACTCGCGTGATGGTACTTGCAAGTATTGCACATCGGGTGCGGTCCAGTATAAGCCTTTGCCACGGGGGCTTGATTTGCAATGACAGCTTGCCTTTGAGGGGCATTTGGTGCTGTCACTGCATAATTACGAGCCGGTGTGAACTTGCACTTCTTGCCTTTGAAAGACGACTCGGCCTTCACCTCCTTTGTAGCCTCGGGAGTCACCTTCACAGCAGTCTTGGCACCTTTCACCGTCAAAGTACCAGCTCTAATATGGTTTTCAGTGAGCTGGGCGGTGATATTAATCGCCTCCTCCAAAGTTGTGGGCCTACTACCCACCACGGCATCTTGAATTTGAGGTGGTACCCCTTAATAAATTCTCGATGTTGCGGGGAATGGTATCCACCATGTGAGGTAGGAGCATGCTCAACTCATGATGCCGGGTGGAATAAGCCAAATGGTTCCCGCTATCCTGTTTGAGGTTCCAGAATTCCTCCTCCAGCTTTTGCAATTCACTCCTCGGGCAAAACTTTTGGATCATTATGTCCTTAAATTCTTCCCAAGGCAACGCCAAGGCAACTTCAGTCCTTCGGTTCCTTTTCTCACTATTCCACCAAGTGAGTGCCCGTTGTTGAAGGACACTTGCAACATATCGGACCTTGAGTTCATCGGGACATTCGCTGACGATAAACGTATTTTCCATACTTTCGAACCACTCGAGAAGTCCAGTGGCTCCTTCCTTTCCACTAAAGCTAGTAGGTTTGCACGAGTGGAAGTGCTTGAATGTGCAAGTGCGACTATTCCCACCTTGGTTGTTGCTATTTTCCCCTTGACCATTGTTGTCACCACCACCATTGTTTCCATTGGCGTTGTTACTGTTGTTGGCCATTAGGGTGCTGCTAAGTTCAGCAACCATCGTTGGAAGTACAGCGGTCATTTGCCGGGCGATCATTGCAGCGAGTTTGCGGTCGGAGGTAGCATGTTTTCCATGATGACGAGACATTCTATAAGATAGAAATAAAGAAAAATATTAGTATTTGGAGATAAACCAGTTCAAAGAAAACAGGAGTTTTAGATAATTTATATTCAGCCAGGATGGTTCCATTTGGTATCATATAGCCAACAGGAACATGAACACGTCGAGGTGACTTAATCCTAATTTCCTCGGGAAAAATGTGTATGTTGACCATAATTTAGCACTCATCCCAGAAATCCTCAGGTAAGCATAACAGGTCTCGCAATGAGATTTATACGAAATGTTTGCCTTAGCCCGAGGGCCTTTTGCCAGGAAATCCAGAATACATGTGTTTATGTGTCACACACTTCCCTAAGGCTATCAGATTTAAAACCTCGATGAGAATTTCAAGATTTAGACATATCATCTAAGGAATATTTTTTTTTTCACTCGATAAGATGCGTAGGTTTCCACATGTAGTTGAGAATAAGGTTTAGAAAAGATTAGACGTGATGGAACGTAGAGGCATAAGAAGAAGATTAGAAAGTTGGGGTTTACAAGGTGCTAGACATATTCCTAAGGCACTATTTTCTAAGTAAGCAAATAGCACATAAGGGAATTTGTCATGCTTCAAGATAGACATATAAGCATACTTACAAGGTCATAGCAATTGTCAAGTAAAGGGTCCCTAGTTTAACCATAGTCTAGGCCACCATTTCTAATAACCTAAATCCCTATAGTTATGGGCTCTGATACCAATCTGTCACACCCCAACCTTAACGGCGGAAACGTCGAGATGTGAGGGTTAAGATTGTTCATGCCACACAACGCTAATTTAAAATGATAATATTATTAAAACTCAATATTCAAGACATACATATAAGAAATAGAATATGTTCCAAAACATAGGAATTTCAACGTTCAATGATAACAAATGTATTTTTATTTTATTCTAGGTCCAGTCCTAGATGTGACATTGTCTTTATAGCAAGTTAAGTATTATCATTTTCTGAAACATGTTAAAAATAAAAGGTCAACTTAGTGTTGGTGAGTTTTCCATAGTTTTCATACATATATATATATATATATATATATATATATATATATATATATATATATATATATATATATATATATATATATAAAGATGGTAATTCATGTCATAGGTTATTGAATAAAGTAACTAGGGATGGATGAACAAATGTAACAATCAAACCTTGACAGATTACAATATTATAAGATTATAAGATTAAACGATTAGCTAAATGTACTTGGATTAACCAAGTAGGCTTGTCAGGCCCATAGATCTATGACGTCGCTAGGATAGCAATAGTTAATGATTGTACATATAATAGTCATCATATGGTAATTACTAAAGTTCAACTAACCACGACAAATAAGATGAATTACCCAAGTGTTTACAAGATTTCGAACGAGTTTACAAGTGCAATTATCATAAAGTTAACATGTTTCACCCCAAAGTGTGAAAATATATAAAAGGGGTATGGAAAAACTCACATGGATAATAGGATGAGCAAATAAGAAAGCCTTGTATAAAAATATGCCAAGGATTCGTTAACGTTTAACCTAAATGAACGACTTGTTAAGTTAATCATGGAGTTGTATTTATAAACCATTTAACCCGTGATTTTTAAATCATTACTTAGATACAATTTGTTATTATTTTGGTATTTAAATAGTTAAATAAGAATTTTAGTGATTAACCCTATTAATAAAAGTTAAACTTTTATTATTAAATGGTTATTATTTACTATTAAATAAAATAGTAATTTTGTAGGTCCAAAGGATGAAAATTTATTTTTAATTACGATATGTGTACATTTTAACTATGTACATATATGTTTTTTTTTCTAAAAAGAAATTAGAAAATAAATAAGTGTGTAACATTAAAGAATTATTTAATTGAAATCATTAAAATTAAATGGAAATTCATTACAATTAGAGATTAATAATAAGTGGTATTTTGTACAATTTTTATAATTTTTAAAATAAATAAAAAAATATGGAAATTTCTTAATTTAAAATTTTTAAGAATATATAAAAGAAAAAGATTTTATTTATTTTCTGATTAAAAATAATTTTATATGATTATTAATAATATTTAAATATTTTTTAGAATTTTAAATATTACAAAAACCCTTTAAAAATATTATGGCAGGGGGCCGGGGTCGAACCCGGGACCTCCTGCTAGCCACCCTTGTTTTAAACCGGTTGGGCTAAGGCCCAACTGGTGTTATGAAATGGAATTCTATTTTTAAAACCCTTTTTCCAGAAATCCCCAATTTTAAATCCCAAGAACCCTAATTCGAACAAATCCAAAATTGATCATCGATTCAAAGTTTTTACCCAAATTAATCATGGGGCTTTTGTTCTCCATGTGAAATAGAATTGATTGACATTTTTAATCACCTGATTTGATGTTGTTCTTGATGATCGTATGTTCGAACGTAACCCTCGTCTGTTCTTGATTCAATTCGATGGGTGTGCGTGTGTTTGGTGAAATTGAGAGTTCAGAGAGTTTAGGAAACTCATTTCGAGCAAAAGCCCTTTATTTTATAGCTTCAATTCGATCCCGAACACAGCCAACGGCTACAACATTACTGTCGGCCGTTTCAGGTCGATTTGAGTGGATTTTAAGTTGTTTCAGGTGAAATTAATCACCCTAATAACTTCGAAATGATTATTAGAACGTTTATGTTTGTTTAATTTGATTATTATTACACTTTAATGTGAAAACGGATTGAAACTTTAATGGAATTCGGTTTCGAATCGAAAACTTAGTAAATCATTTGTTAATTTCAAATTAATCATAATTCCAAGTTCGAAACATGTTCAGTAGCTGGTTGGGTTTATTTTTATTTGTTAAAAAGTGAGTTTTTTGGGGGTTTTGGGGGTCGCCGGAGTTGGCCGGAAGTTTGGCCGGAAGTGGCCGGGAAAACGGGGATGGGGGGTAGGGTTTAAAGAAAATTTCATTTTGGTCCCTGCGGTTTAAGAATTTACAAAATCAACTCAAAGTTTAAGTTTTGTATTTTATTAGAATTACAGTTTAGTCCCTATGGTTTTAATTTTATTATTTTATGCCCAAACATTTAATTACAAGTTTTAAAATATTTAACTCATTTTGTTTTTTATTCATTTTCAAGTTGTAACACTTATTAAGATTATTTACTACTATTAGTATTATTATTATTATTATTATTTTTATTATTAACATTAACATTTTCTTTCCTGATTATTATTATTATTATTATTATTATTATTATTATTACTATTATTATTATTATTATTATTATTATTATTAGTTATTTATTTATCTAATTGCATCTAAATTACAAGGATACCACAAGTTATACATAAGTCCTCGTATTTGCATTAATAACAAGGCAAGCCCTTACAAGAGATAACGACGTTAATCACATGTTAAATAAAAATACGAGAGGTTACAAGTACGCCCCGCCAAAACGGCTCCGAAACAAACAAAAAGTAAGGCTAAGAAAGTTAAAAATTGAAAATAAAGATTAAGAAAATCAAATTAAAGTTAAAAAGTGAATAAAAGTTAAAAATACGAAAGTGAATAAAAGTTGAAAAAAATCTACTTTAAAAAATATAAAAGTAGCATCACGTTTCTACTTGTTAAATTTTTAACGTAAAAATGTTGTTTTTATTTCTTCTTCTTTAAGTTTCGTAAACTGTTTTTCTTTTATTAACTCAACTTTTAACGTTTTAATTATCTTAATCTTTATTTTAAATATAAAATTTAAGTGTCTGTTATATTTTCCTTTTATTTAAATTTTAATGTTCTAAATATTTGATTTTATTTTTTAAACTTTTATTAGATTTTTTATTGGATTTTTTTATTTTTTTTTTAAATTATTAAGAAAATTACATTTATGGTTATTGTGGTTTGATCATAATATAAGTTTAGTCCCACAACGTTAAAAACTAACGGTGTAGCCTAATTTGCAACCGTTTAACAAATATTTGGATTAATTATGCTATTCTTAAAACCTGGGGATCAAACTTGTAATATATTCAAACCTTAGGGACCATGCAATATTCTCTTAATTACATGTTTCCTATTTCTAAACCTGATTAATTACATTTATGCTCGACCAAAATTTAAATTGCATATATCTAGGGTGTTTGATCATAAGAGATTTCGACAACGGTTCTGGGGCATCAAATTCCAATTTGTGGTTTTAGGCTAAAAACACCGTTTACGATCTACTGTGTTGTATATGCTTTAATCCGTAGTTTTCTTTATAAATACTACGTTAACAATACGTCTAAACTTGAAATTTCGTTGACAAGCACAGCAAGCTATTTTTATTATAGTATGTTACTCTTGTGACATTATATGATTGAAACTCTACATTTTCTTTAAAACCAGTCTTGAATTAAAAATATTTAGCCAGAAAAAGTTATATCCATTTATTGTTTTAACAAGTTACTATTTAATTGTTTTAACGTTAAGCCTTGATTAAATAGTCTTTTGACTCCTTTTAGTTTTTAAGACTTTTAAATGCATTTCTATTTTGGGAACTACCATCTCTTAATCTTTGATTCTATTATGATCAAGCATCTTAAAATTTTCAGCCTTCGCTGATGTATAAATTATATACAAACATATAATTAAAAAAAGAAAAAAAAATAGTTAAGAAAGATGTGGATATGTAATATCCCCGAAATCCAATCAAGAGTTTGCTTCACTCAACATTTTTCTTGAAAAAAATGGCACCACTAGACTAAGAGCTTCACTAAACAAAGTTAGTGGTCATCTTATACAACATTTTATTAAATCAAGATAATGATCACCTTTTATGCTTTACTAATATCAAGAGGTAGTGATCACCTCTTTTACTAGTTGTTATTAGCTATAATGATGACTCTCAAAAAGTTCTTATTAAAACATGGGTAGTTATCTCAAAACTATCACAACACAAGAATAATAATGATAAAAGTTGTATCACAACTCTTATTTTTGCTCTTGGCCAGAGCTTTGATTTTAAATATCTTTCTATAGAATGATTTTCAAAACTGAGGGAACTAGAGAGACGTATATTAGAAAGATCTTAGAGCAGATGGTTAAAATTGCGGGATAATGCTTGAAATTTTAGACACATGCAAAATATCCCTGGGGTATGTACGTATTGTAACTTTAGTCCCTACTTTTAATAAATTATAGATGAGCGTCTGAACTATATAAGAAGTGCACGCTAACGGTCCCTAACACTAACAAAGGTTAAGTTTCTCTATTAGTTTTTTTAAAAGACCAAAATACCCTTTCTTTTTTATCCTCTTATATACATTCAACACCCACCATCGCCACCTCTACTCTCAACCCACCGCCGCCGCCTCCTCTACCCTCAACCCACCACCACCGTCGCCGCCTGCACCCTCAATCAACCACCAACGTTGCTGCAGCACCCTAACCCACCACCACCATCGCTGCCTCTACCCTCAACCCACCACCACCACTACCTTTACCCCTAACCCACCACCACCGTCGCCGCCTGCACCCTCAACCCACCACCAACGTCGTCGCCTGCACCCACAACCCATCTCGACAATCGCCTCTACCTTGAACCCACCACCAACATCGACACCTACACCCTCAACCACCACCACCGTTGTCGCCAACACCCTCAACCAACCACCACCGTCGTTGCTTGCACCATCAGATCTGAACAGAGAAAGAGAGGCGGTGTTATGCCCGGTGGTCTTAGAAAAGAGATAGATAGAGAGAGAGAGAAAGAGAGAGAAAGAGAGAAAGAGAAAGAAAGAGATAGAGAAAAGGGGAGAGAGATAAGGGGGAAGAGAGAGAGAGAGAGAGATTTAGACCAATGGTAGTGCATTATTTCTCATATGGTGGTGAAGAGGTGGTGTGATAGTGATGAAGATGTAGATGGATTAAGAAGATGAAGATGGATGAAGAAGATGAAGATGGAAAAGGAAGATGGAGGGTTGGGGTGAGATGTGGTGAGTGGGGTAAGTTTTGTTATATTTAGAAATTATATTCTTCATAAGTTCTTGTCTTCTTGCTTTGTAAATGTTGTTTATTGTATCTAATCCTCCAAACCTATTTCACACCCAGACATTAGATTTGAAGCTTAAGAAAGGTATATATGACTAATATGCGAAAGTATTTGGGTGTATATATCAAAATAATAAGACTATCTTTTGCATGTTGTAAAGTATGCTAAATGTTTTCTCCTTTACTTTTAACTTTAATAATTTCTTAAACTACTTGTGTTTTTTATGATAATCATAATAATTTATTTAAGTGAGAAATATAGTTTTTATGGAATTTAGTTACATTTTTCTTAAGTAAATGCGAATTACGTATGTAACAGCCCAATTAAACCGTATCAAGTTATTGTCTGCTTAACCCCCAATGGAGTTTCCATCCATGAATTTATGATTTTTCTTTCCCCCAACGTGTTTTGCTAGATGAGGTTTTCACCCCATTTATAAAAAAAGATTTCGTTCCCCCCCTCAACCGATATGAGACTTACATTTCCACCCACTTTATGGAGCCTATTGTGCTTGCTGGCACACTGGTTCTGTCACATCCCGTAATTTCAGGTTAACATTGTTTCCGTTATCTAACTGATATGTGCCCACGATCCCACCCACGTTTATCACCATTTATTAGTGGTTATTGTCATTTATTTTGTCTAATTAGTTAGAAGTAGTGGAAGTAGTGGATCAACTAGTTTTATTTTAGTTACTACATTTGGTTTGTATGGCTATATAATAGGCACAATACTTTCATTAGTGAGGCATGATTAGAATTCAAAGAATATTTCTCATCTACTTTCTATCCGGCTTCTTTTTTAATTTTTTGACCATTGTAAATCAATTGAGATCCACATCAGTGGTATCAGAGCCGTCGTGATCCATGGCTGCTCAAACACTATCCGAAACAGAAATCCGTCAATGGGTGCAGGATTCCTTTACGAGACTCGAGTCCCAGTTCCAACAAATCTTCAACGAGCTTCGATCGATCGGAACCGCATCAGAGCCCTCCATAACCAGATCTTATTTCCACCGTCTCTTATTAGCGGAAATGATTTGTAGATGATTTGTAGATATTTGTATTTATTTAGTTTATCTACTTCCTTGTAAATTGGTTATTGACTCTCCATGATTATAGGAGAGATTCTTGTATCATTTGAATATAAATACAAATCACTATCACCTCATTATGCATTGAGGTTGATTTTCTATATGGTATCAGCCTGATTTTTCTCTCCTCAATCGATCCTACCTTTCTTTCCCCTTCAATTTTCTTTCTTTGATCCTCCCATGGCTACCTCAGCCGATCCTGTTGTTCCCCATCTCTCCCCTGTCAAACTTTCCTCCATAAATTACCTTATCTGGCGCAACCATATGACATTGTTACTGGGACTTCACAAGCTCTCTGCCCACATTGACTGTTCCTCCTCACCCGCTGAAACCATCACCACTGATGGTAAATCTGCGCCTAACCTATAATTCATCTCCTGGACCGCCGCTGATCAGAAGGCTTCCCTCCTCCTCCTCTGATCAGAAGGCTTCTCTCACCGAGGAAGCTGCAACCGAAGTTCTGGGTATCACTTGTGCTCGACAGATCTGGATTGCGCTGCAAAATACATATAGTAATGCGTCCATTGAACGCGTTCAGGCCTTGCGTGACTCTCTTCAATAACTTACCAAAGGTATGTCGTCCGTTACGGAATTCTCACGAAAGTTTAAGCTTCTTTGTGAATAGCTTGCTGCGATCGGTCATCCGGTTGTCAAAACCGATAAGATACACTGGTTTCTTCGTGGCCTTGGTCTATCTTATGAAGGTTTTTCCATTGTCATTCGTGCCGTCAAACCTGCACCCTTATTTCGTGATCTTGTTTCCCAAGCGAAGAGTCATGACTTGTTTTCCCAATCACTTCATGGTAATACCACACCTCCGGCTGTGTTTCATGTTCAAACCAAACTTGAATCTTCAACGTCGAGTCGGGGTCGTGGCTCATATCGTGGTGCGTCTTCTCGTGGTTCCTATGCCAGGGGCCGCGCTAACAACCGTCGTCCGCCCCACAGCTAGTTGTGTCGTACAAACGGCCACTATGCTTCGGCATGTCCGGATCTTTGCACTTTTGCTGCTCAATCTCCAGCCTCGGACGATGCCTTGGCTAAGGCATTTCATGCTCAGTGCCATGTTACACATGATACTTCTGATTAGACCGGTGATACGGGTGCCACTGACCACATGACACCAAATCAAGAATGTCTTCATCATTCCACCCATTATAAAGGTAAACATCTGGTTGTTTTCGGAAATGGTAAGCGACTTCCTATAACACACATTGGATCCTCTAAAATTGGTGACAACATTAACCTTCAAAATGTGCTTGTTGTTCTGAATCTCACCAAAAACTTATTATCGATAAGCAAGCTTACTGCTGATCTTCCGGTTGATGTATTATTTTCTCAATTTTTTTTTCATATTCAGGATTGGACAACAAAATAGGTTCTTGCTCGGGGAACCTGCGTTGACGGACTATATGTGCTTCGGAATGAACCACAAGCCCTTGTTGCTGGTGTCTCAACTAAAGCTTCTTATGAATTATGGCATGCTCGTTTGGGTCACGTGTCATTTGATGTTATTTCAACTTTGAATAGAACTGGTTGTTTGTCACTTACTTCTTTATTACCTAAACCTGATATTTGTTATTCATGTCAACTTGCAAAAGGAAAACGGTTACCATTTATTCATAATGAAAAACGAGCTTCTTTTTCGTTAGACTTGGTTCATTGTGATTTATGGGGCCCTGCACCCGTCACCTCTACGGATGGTTATAGATATTATGTGGTTTTTATTGATGATTATTCCAGGTTCACGTGGTTTTATCCACTCAAAACAAAAACCGGGTTTTACGCGGTTTTACCGACTTTTATTAAACTTGTGCAAACTCAATGTTCACGCAAAATCAAAAAGTTTCAAAGTGATGGTGACAGTGAGTTCATGAACCACACCGTTCGTAAAATCTTTGAAGAAAATGGAACATTTCATAGATTTTCTTGTCCACACACGCCCCAACAAAATGGACGTTCTGAAAGAAAACATCGCCATATAGTTGAAACGGGTCTCGCTATGATGTTTAATGCTCATGTACCGGCTTCTTTTTGGGTTGATGCTTTCACTTTGGCGACTTATGTTATAAACCGTGTGCCAACACCTCTTCTAGAGAACAAGTCTCCGTTTCAGATTCTTTTTGATCAGATTCCAAACTACTCCAATTTTCGGGTTTATGGATGTCGGGTTTTCCTTTACCTCCGTGACTATGCTAAACATAAGCTCGAGCCATGAAGTCTTTCGTGTATTTTTCTTGGCTACAGTACTTCTTACAAGGGTTTTTGCTGTTTGGATCCTTCTACGAATCGGGTTTTTATTTCCCGTCATGCTCGTTTCAATGAGTTGTCATTCCCTTTTAAAGGCACAAATGATTCTATGGCTTCACACCAATTTCTTCTAACTACCTTCTGTGAAGATACACCCACTGCTTCTTATGATCCAAGCCCATCATTCTCCTCCTCTAGCCCAGCACCATCCGAAAGCCCAGCCAACATTTGTCTAGCTTGCACCATATCACCCACTCCCTCTCAAGCCCAAACCAATGTTCAACCTGCGGCCCAACCCACTGTTGAAACCGCTGCTGAGCCCATTGCCCCACCAATTGTCCATCCCACTATCGAGCCCACTATACAAGCCACTGCCAACCTCAATACCCAACCCGACACTGCTGTTGCAGCCGACTTACCCAGCTTCTCTACCCAACCCGCAACCACTGTTGTTTCCGAACCCGTTCTCGATGCCCCTACTACTACTTCCACATCCACCATATCTAATTCTCATCATATGACGACTCGAGCAAAAGCAGGGATTTTCAAACCAAAGCATCAAGCGGACCTAGCTGCTCTACACTCCTATGCTTTACATGTGGCCTTGTCCACTGTTACCGAGCCACATGGTTTCAAGTCGGCCGCCAAAGATCCAAAATGGATAGCTGCAATGGTGGACGAAATTCAGGCACTTCATCAAAACAACACTTGGACGTTGGTTCCGCAGCCTTCATCTATGAATGTTGTGGGTTCTAAATGGGTGTTTCGTATTAAATACTACTCCGACGGTTCTATTGATCGGTATAAAGCATGTTTAGTGGCTCAAGGTTTTACTCAAATTCCGGGGTTGGACTATTCCCATACCATCAGTCCAGTGGTCAAGGCATCTACCATTCGCATCGTCTTGTCTCTTGCGGTGCTAAATAAATGGAATTTGCATCAGCTCGATGTCAAAAATGCCTTTCTTAACGGTGATTTAAATAAAACTGTCTTCATGGAACAACCACCAGGCTTTGTCAACTCTAGTCATCCTAATTATGTTTGCAAATTGTCAAAGGCACTCTATGGTCTCAAACAAGCCCCTCGTGCTTGGTTCCAGCGCTTAAGCACGTTTCTACTATCCTACGGGTTTACATGCAGTCGTGCTGACACATCCCTGTTTATTCTTCGCAGAGATGCTCATATTATGTATCTTCTTGTTTACGTTGATGATCTTATTTTCACCGGAAATGATGATGCAATTCTTCGGTCCTTCATTTCTCATCTTCTTCATGAGTTTGCAATCAAGGATCTTAGCCATCTCAATTATTTCCTTGGCTTAGAAGTTGTTTACACGGACACTGGCTTGTTTCTTACATAAGCTAAGTATGCTAAAGACATTCTTCTTCGAGAACAACTATACGACTCTAAACCGGTCCATACTCCTCTTGCTCCTCATGAATCTTTTTCTGCGTCGGGTGTGCCTTATTCCGACCCCACTTTGTATCGTTCGCTGGTTGGCGCATCGCAATATTTAACTATCACCAGGTCCGATCTTTCGTATGCCGTTAATCAACTGTCTCAGTTTCTCCATAGCCCAACAGTTAATCATTTTCGAGCAGTCAAACGTCTCTTACGGTATGTTAAAGGTACTTTTTCTTTTGGTCTTTCCTATAGCAGTTCACACCCGCTGGATATTGTTGGTTATTCTGATGCTGATTGGGCACGATGTCTTGATACGCGACGATCAACGTATGGATATTTGATTTTTCTTGGTGGCAACTTGGTCTCTTGGAGTGCAAAGAAGCAGCCTACAGTCTCCAGATCCAGCTGTGAATCTGAATACCGCGCTATGGCAACACGACTGCTGAACTGGTTTGGATTACTCATATTTTACAAGAGTTGCATGCTCTTCCACCTGATCGTCCAACGTTACTTTATGACAATAAGAGTGCCTTGTTCATGACTCAGAACCCTGTTTCTCACAAACGGGCCAAACACATCGACTTGGATTATCATTTCATTCGTGAGCTAGTTAATTCTGGAAAGCTATATACCAAGTTTGTTCCAACCAATCTTCAGGTGGCTGACATTTTTACCAAGAGTCTTCCGCGAGCTCAATTTGATGCTTTTCGTGACATGCTTCGTCTTGGTCCGCCACCATTTCGATTGAAGGGGGGTATTAGCGGAAATGATTTGTAGATATTTGTATTTATTTTGTTTATCTACTTCCTTGTAAATTGGTTATTGACTCTCCATGATTATAGGAGAGATTCTTGTATTATTTGAATATAAATACAAATCACTATCACCTCATTATGCATTGAGGTTGATTTTCTATATGGTATCAGCCTGATTTTTCTCTCCTCAATCGATCCTACCTTTCTTTCCCCTTCAATTTTCTTTCTTCGATCCTCCCATGGCTACCTCAGCTGATCCTGTTGTTCCCCATCTCTCCCCTGTCAAACTTTCCTCCACAAATTACCTTATCTGGCGCAACCATATGACATTATTGCTAGGACTTCACAAGCTCTCTGCCCACATTAACGGTTCCTCCTCACCCGCTGAAACCATCACCACTGATGGTAAATCTGCGCCCATCCCAGAATTCATCTCCTCGACCGCCGCTGATCAGAAGGCTGCCCTCCTCCTCCTCTCTTCTCTCACCGAGGAAGCCGCAACCAAAGTTCTGGGTATCACTTGTGCTCGACAGATCTGGATTGCGCTGGAAAATACATATAGTAATGCGTCCATTGAACGCATTCAGGCCTTGCGTGACTCTCTTCAACAACTTACCAAAGGTACGTCGTCCGTTACGAAATTCTCACGAAAGTTTAAGCTTCTTTGTGAACATCTTGCTGCGATCGGTCATCTGATTGTCAAAACCGATAAGATACACTGGTTTCTTCGTGGCCTTGGTCCACCTTATGAAGGTTTTTCCATTGTCATTCGTGCCGTCAAACCTGCACCTTTATTTCGTGATCTGGTTTCCCAAGCGGAAAGTCATGACTTGTTTTCCCAATCACTTCATGGTAATACCACACCTCCAGCTGCGTTTCATGTTCAAACCAAACTTGAATCTTCAACGTCGAGTCAGGGTCGTGGCTCGTATCGTAGTTGTTTGCTTTGGTGTGGATTCGATTGTTGCCTTGTTCGTGGCGGAGCCTCCTGCTAAGCAGCCCCAGCCTCCTCCTTTCCGTCGCCCATCTAGAAACCGCCATCACTACCGTTATCCCAGAAACCACCTCCGACAACTCTTTTCACCCGTAACCGTGAGTCAACGAGCGGCCATCACCATCCCTACTTGGTAATCCCATTAATCCGGTCAACTCCCGCAACCATCATCGCTTCTAGTAGTTCCGGCCAATAATCGAATCATCTACATCGACCGGTATGATCTCTCGCGCGGTTAATTGTGTTTGTTTCATCGCGTGCATTCGTATGAGAGTTCGGTTGCTGTTGATCGGGTTTGGTTGCGGCCGAGGGTTGTGGGCTGTGTGGGTGGGTGCCGTTTGTGTTCATGGGCTGTGTGTGTGTGTTTTTTTCTTTTGATTTAGTATGTATATGTGTTTATATGCATGTTTATTATTGGTTCGAAAGAGGCAGTTTAGGTTGGAATTGTGTGTGTTTGTGTCCTATTACGGTGCGCGTCTGGATGTATTAGCTGCTTGTTGCATTGGTTATGTGTATCGGTTTGTGTATCAAGATGTGTGTTCTGTCGTGTGGGTATGTATGCTTTACATTATGTGTGAATGTATATTCATAGGTGCGCGCATGGATTCGGTGTGGTGTTTGGGTTTTGCATGTTTAAATGTGGGTGTCTCATGGAGGTTGCGATGTGTGTTTTTGGTGTTCGTAGATCTCGGGCTAGGCTGTTATGGGCTAGAACCAAGAGTTGTATGGGTGGTTTGGGGGGGGGGGGAGTTCTTGAGCCGTGATCGTGGGAATTGGTTTTTGTGTGTGTGGGTTTACATTGTTTTGGGGTTTCTGTTCGTATGGGGTGAAGGTAACTGTGAATGCTTGTGTCTGACCTTGCGTGTGTGCGCTTGTGGGTTATGCATGTGTGTTATGTATATTATATATATATATGGATGGATCTGTTAAAAATCATGTTATAAATAAAAACCATGAAAACCAGGTGTTATATATATGTAAGTACGTGTTACAAAGTGTAAAACTAAGAGTTACGAGTATGTAGAGGTTATGTATATGTAAGTACGTGTTACAAAGTACACAACTAATAGTTACGTACATGTACATCATACAAGTACGTATATGTAAGTCATTTCGTCATCATCGACGTTCCTTGGAGTTTATATTAAAAATTATATAATGACCTCAAAAAATAAGGTTGAAGTTTATACAAATATAATTTAAACAATTAAAAAATTAAATCAATTATAGGTTATGTGATTGGGTAGTGATAGTTTTCACGGTTTTCAATCATAAACATGGTTTTCATTTGATCCCTCTCCTATATATATATATATATATATATATATATATATATATTGTGGGTGTGTAAATTATCATAAGTGTGTGTTTCGTTTGGGTCTTTACGCGTTTGTGTTTTTACGTATTATAAAACGTATGGGTTTAAGTATGAAAAATTTATAATAAAAAATATATAAAGGGTACTTTCTTGTATGATCCGGAGTATGCGTGAATATTTAGGTCCTATGCTTGTGTGAGTTTGGGTATTCTTGTGCTTGCTTGTGAATGGGGAAGCCATCGATAACGTGTGTTGTAACCAAGCTGTGATCGTGAAACCGAGCAGTTCTAATATTAATAAGTAATATTAACTGGACCTTAATTGTTAATCCAGGTTATTCGGAAACCTAAGCTTTTGTGTTGCATTTACTGATTTGTTGTGCTTATAAGTTGAGTTTACAACCCCACTTTACTTATACACTTTTTGAGGAAGAGAAACATGTTCTTTTAAAATGTTATTTCATTAGATCAGTATTATTGTATTATCACATGCTTACTAGTGTTGTACCAATTTAAGTCCTCATTTTCGAACCGTTAATTTATGTACTTTAGCGAGGTAATTTCGAGTAGATCTACTGGATTTGACAAACCCCACCTAGGCTAGTCACGCTAGCATGACTACATGTCAAACGGGTGTTTAATTGATCTAATTTCTATTGCTGTGGTCTGGTAACCACAACCAAGGCATACTTACATTTTGTTGGACTCAACAAGTGCATTCAATGGATAATGCTTGCCATAATCAATCATAATATGTTCTAACAATCAAACAATCATTTACTAACATACAAACAATATTAACATTCATATCAAACACTAATTATTGCTTATATTTCTTTTTCAGGTTTGTAGATAAAAAGGAATTTTTCTAAGTGTCCACATCGAATGAAGACCTGCCCACAGCGGATGAACAAGAAGGCGCAACGGATGAAGAATAAAGTCTAAGTGCTGACAAAGGGTGAACAAACACATACAGCGGATGACCAAGTCCACAGCTGATGAACAGTCCACAGGGGATGTAAATCCACAGCTGATGAACACTCCACAGTGGACAACAACACAACACACACACCAAGTGCTCACAGCGGACAACATCCAAGGCACAACGGACAAGTATTCAACATCCACAGCGGACAGTCTGTTATCCACAGCGGACAGTTCATTATCCACAGCGGATGACTTATAGACTTAGGATTATATGTAATTTTATTTTACATAAGGGTATTTTTGTAACTGTACATAGCTCTTTTTTTATGTACATAAGGGTATTTTTGAACAATCAATCAAAACAAGCAGTTATTATCATTCAGGCATTCAAGCATACAATCGCACACAATCATACACACACACATAGATCTCATATCATTAATCATGGGTTTCCGTACTATGATTAATGAGTATTGATACAATAACAACTTGTTGTTATTTTTGAGAGATTGAAATCGATCCTTGGGGGAATTCGTTCATTTTGTTCTTGTGTTCAAGTTCGAAACCCGAATTTCATCAGGTGGTATCAGAGCCTTGGCTCAAATCAATTGACTAATCTTTGATCCTCTCAATCAATACAATGATATCTATGGTTCATTCTTCATATCAACCATTTTTGAGCTGAAAATCGACACAAAAACCCTCTTCTACTTCAAACATTCAACAAATGTTCAAAACATGATTCAATAATCTATTTTCGTACATTTTGAAGAAGATTTTGTGTGTTTAAAACTCTAAACATCATTCATACACTGTTTTCAAACATGTTCATCATAAAAGCTCTCAAAACCCTCATCGGTTCAAGGGTTTTTTCAATAAAATAGTACACGGGTATCGTTCTATCAAGTTTTCATCAAACAAACACTGTTTTGGATACTTTGAATCCATTCATTGTATTTAAACATCATATTTGAGTTATTCTACACTTAAATCAGGCGATTAACCGTCTTCAAACAACAAACCGATTATTATTTCATTGAAGTTGTTTCTGCCACAACAATACTAGGATAAACCCTAGTTTTTTCATTCATTCAAAATCGTCAAAATCAACAGTGATTTTGTTGGTTTTTCATCAAAAACAAAGAAGAAACCGATTCTTCTTTTGAATTTTTGAAAAAGTCACTTTTTGATCCAAAAAGTTAACTTTTAAAACATATTATTTGTTTTTAGGGTTTTGACTTTTTGACTAACATCACTAAAGGGTATTGACTGATTGACAATCCTTAAATGGAATATTCCCTTATTCAACCGAGTTTTGACTGTGACATATCCTTGGACATTAATTAATTCATTTCAAATTAATTAATTTCCTTTATTTGGTAAAAAATTAAAAGTGACAAAAACAACAAACAAATCCTAGTGAACTTAGGATAAATCAAAATTTAGCATTGAGCTAAATAATCAAACAAATTTGACTTAAACTGTTAAGTTTAAAATTTAACAATCATGTAAGATGAAATTTCAGGTTCAAACAGTGGTCTCAAACCTCCTAGACTGAAGAACAAAGTTGACTTCAAACAATGGAAAATAATGTTCCAAAATTGGATTTTTTTCAAGACCCGGATCTATGGACTTCCATAACCGAGGGACCATACATACCTGTGACTCTTGGTCTAGATTACAACATTCAAAAACTAGTAAGCTTAAAGAGTGTAGCTGGTGATGACCTGAAAAAGGTTAAAACAGACATGAAGGCTTACAGCATTCTGGCAACGACTCTCCCATTTGAGATACTAACAAGAGTTGAGAACTTCAAAACAACTCATGAACTGTGGAAGGTGCTTCACACAATATGTGAAGGAAGTGAGGAAATTAGGGAAATCAAGAAAGAAAAATTGAGGACCTAGTATGAAACCTTTCACCATGTTCAAGGAGAGTCAATACCACAACAGCTTCACAGATTTGTACAGCTGGAAAATAAGATGATTGTTTATGGTCTTAAATACGAATCTGTGGAGATCAACAAGAAAATGTTGCATACTCTTCCAGAGAGCTGGATTCAATCAGTCTCTCTAATGAAAGCAACACTGGATCTAGAAGCATTATCATTAGATGAACTAGTGGCCAAGGTAGAGGCACTAGAACTGGATGAGAGGTCCAGAAACAATAACATAGTTAGACATGTGGAATCATACAAGTTCAAGGAGATGCAACAAACAGCTAGTGCATTCTTGACATGCACTGGTGAAGAAGAAGAGGAGGAATTTCTTAATTCCAGTGAAACTTTATTCTTTTCTGCTCTTGAATCATCACAAAACAAATAGAAGTCCAAGAAGACCGGTGTTCATGCTTCACATGAAGCAACACCTTAGAGGACACAACACCCACATGCTTCCAACTCCAGCAAACAACACCATACAAAGACCTAAAACATACATAAGTTTGAGAAACCCATGGATGCTCTTACAATCATTTTGCAAAGTGAAAAGCAAAAGGTAGCCTTTGCAGCCTTCTCTACAAGCTTTGAATCATATTTGGGTGCAAATCTCACTCCATCACAAATCATCTAGCAAGACTTTGATAAATTGCCACCAGATATGATTAAAGAGATGGATCTTCAATGGTCTATGGAAATGATAGGATACAGATCAAAGAAGTTTCTGCAAAGAAACATAGGGTTGAATATGGACAAGAAAACAAAGATAGGTTTTGACAATTCCAAAGAGAGATGCTACAACTGCCAACTCTATGTCACTTCTCCAGAGAATGTCAACAAACCAGGGCTGATAGAAACAACCAACAACCACAAACTTCAAGTGGTTATCATACAAGCAGACAAGTTCCACCTTCCATCAACATCTCATCTGCACCAATACTAGTACATTTTAAATGACAGTTTAAAATCAGAACAAAACAATATGAGATTAAAATTCTGTCACTAAAAAATGATTTGGACAAACTATTGTTTGAAAAGCTAACACTAGCAGCTCAAGTTGAGCAACTCTCTGAATCTTTGTCTCAGTCAAAAACATTACAAGCTGAAACTAAAGTGAAACTTCAAAATTTTCAGGTGAGCAAGAAGAAGTTCGAAGGACTTCTTGCTCAACAAACGGCATTCAAAGACCCTTCAGGTTTGGAACATAATAAGGTTAACCCACCTTACAATGAAAACTATATCCCACTACCTGACTTAATGACCAACAAGCATGGGGAATCACTTGACCCTCATGACAGGACATATGACTCCAAACCATCATCATCATTATCATCATCGTCGTCGTCATCATCATTATCATCATCATCATCATCATCATCATCATCATCATCATCATCATCATCATCATCATCTAAATCATCGTTAATATCAAAATCACCTCTAATAAAATTTGTTAAAAGTCAAGCATCACCATAAATAAAATCAATAGATTTCTATCAAGGGGAAAATAATGAATTTGATATACACACAACAGATGATGATGATGAAGATATACTATATGATGAGTCAGATCAACCAATGACTGAAACTGAAAAAGTTTCAAGTGTGGTTGATACAACACCAAAACAATCAAAGTAGACATAAGTTATTGATATCTGCTCAAGTGGAAGAAAGACTGAGTCTTCCACTATCTCTCTAGAAGAACAAACAAAAGGAAAGGAAAATCCCCCATTCAGCCAAAACAACCAACTGTAACTTTTGATATTCCATTAAAGTCAAGCATAAAATCAAAAGTTTTTAACAAACAAAATACTGCAAATTTGCCTTACTGTGAGTGGTGTGATCAATACACCTACAACACAGAAAAGTGCAAACATGGTAAGTACTATAAATACTGTGATATGAACAATCATAGTACAAAAACATGTAACAATGATAGTACAACTAATTGCTTTTTAAATAAGAAAAACAAGAAGCAAAACAAACAACCTCAAGTTGAGAAATGAACTGAGAAGCAGACAGTTGTTCCTAACAAGAACAAGGGAGGAGTACCAAGACAAACTCCTCATACCAAAGTTGTGCTCAAAGGACTTCTCCTAACAGAGCTAAAAACATGCAAAGGAAATCTAGTGTACCTAGAATTCCTAGGCTAGCAGAGTACTTTAGAAGAAATTTATGTTATGGGAATAGACAGAAAACCCAAGACCATCTTGGCTTGGTTTGCACCCTCTAATTAATTTCTTTATCTGTGCAGGGACATCAAAGAAGGCCTGACAACATCTGGTATGTTGACAGTGGATGCTCCCAACATATGACTGGCAATTGTTCCCTCCTACGGGATTTTAAGAGCAAACTTGGTGGAAACGTAGCATTTGGAGGTGACAAGACAGGTGGAAAGATAACTAGTGAAGGAATAGTGTCGAATGGGTTGATCAACTTTGAAACTGTTAACTACTTCTCCAACCTTCAGTGTAATCTTCTCAGTGTATCCTAAATCTATGATAAAGGATATGCCACCCACTTTGACTCTAACAATTGCTAAATCCTCAAGATAGGTTTTCAAATACTTGAAGACTATATCCTTTTGAAAACACTTTGTTAAAACATCACACACATTATTGATGTGAACACAGTTTCAGCATCATCCCCTGAAACTTGTTTATTATTAAAAGCAACAGAAGATGTATCTTAATTATGGCATAGATGATTGGGACACTCTAATTTTAATAGAATGAATCAATTAGTTAAAAATGACTTAGTAATAGGTCTACCACAAAAAGAATTCTTCTATACAGACCACTTTACTGCATGTCTGAAAGGCAAACCACATTAAGTGTCTCATAAGTCTAAATTGGTAAACTCTAACCACATACCACTCAAATTTCTTTCTACTACACAAGTCAGAAACAATAGAAATCATCAAATTATTTATCACTAAAATTGAAAATCAATTGGATCTTAAAGTCAAAACTTTAAGAAGTGATAATTTTACTGAATTTAAGAATGATATTATTTCTTTCTTTTGTGTTGACAAAGGAGTAAGTCAACAATTCAATATGGCAAGGACTCCTTAGCAAAATGGAGTTGCTGAACGAAGAAACAAAATATTGATAGAAGCTGCTAGTTCTATGCTAGCTGACTCTCTATTGCCCATATCCTTTTGGGCTGAAGCAATCAACATAGCTTGCTACATTCAAAACAAAACATTAATAATGGAAGAACATAACAAAACTCCATATGAATTAATGTTTACAAGAAAACCTTTTATTGGATTTCTTAAAGCATTTGGATGCTCTGTCTCCATATTAAACACCAGCGAACATTTATCTAAGTTTGCTCTAAAAGCAGACGATGGATTCTTTATTGGATACCTTGGAAGCTCTAAAGCATACAGAGTATACAATCTAAGATTGAACATAATAGAAGAAACAACAGATGTTGTTTTTAATGAATTTTTTAACTAAGAAAGTCATTGGATCAGACTGTTTGTTTGATATTGATTCGCTAAAAAAATCATTTGACATATCTTATTTTGATGTTTCAGGAACCAAGAATGACATTGAATATCCCATGGTTCCTCCAATAAACATTGATGTTCCATTAACTGTTGATCAACCACTTGATCACTATCAACAACCTCTTATTGATTGCTAGTATCAACCAAACATGTATCGGCTTGTGGTTCTCGATCCTCATCAAGTTCCACTGTTCTATCGATAGTTCCTTCCATAAGGAATTTAGTTTCCAAGTACTCAGCCTTTCGAGCAATAAATACCTTTTGCTTTGTTGGATTGTAGAAGTAATATCCCATCGAGTCTTTAGGATATCCTACAAAGATACACTTAGTGGATAAGCTTTCTAACTTGTTTGGGGTGTTCTGCTTAACATAATTCACAACCCCATACCTTTAAATATGATAATGATGGAACCCTTCCATGCCATATTTCAAAAGGTGTCTTATCCGCTTTCTTGGTTTGGGCCATATTCAGAATACGGGCCACAAAGAGCAATGCGAAACCCCAAAATGATAAAGGTAGTGTGCTTATAGCCATCATAGATCAAACCATATCCAACAGGGTTCGGTTTCTCTTTTCAGACACACCATTATGCTGTGGTGTTCCAGGTGCAGCAAGTTGTGAGACAATCCCATAACTCCTAAGATGATCTTGAAAAGCATCACTAAGGTATTCACCTCCTCTATCTGAACGAAGAACTTCGATTGTTTTGTTGAGTTGATTCTCTACTTCATTCTTGAAGATTTTGAACGTTTCAAAATCTTCATCTTTGTGTCTTAACAAGTACACATGACCATAACGACTATAATAGTCGATGAAGGCAATGAAGTATCTTTCACCATTCCTTGTCATTACTTTAAAAGGGCCACATACATCCGAATGTATGATTCCTAATAAATCTTTTGCCCTTTGGTTAGTCCCACGAAAGGGTTCCTTGGTCATCTTTCCTTGTAAACAAGATTCACACTTATCAAATGAACCCTCTTTATTTGCTTCCAAAAGACCATTCTTTTGAAGTGTTTGAATGTGATTCTTGTTTATGAGACCAAGACGACAATGCCAAAGATATAATTCTTTTAAACCCATTTTAAGTGTCTTGGTGCTTGATTGGTATAACGAGTTATTATAGGATGAGTCATCATGAACCAATTCATAAATACCATTAAAAGGCATAGCCTTGAAATAAAAATATCATCCATAAAAACACAAATACCATCGTTTACAAACTTTAATACATAGTCATATTGTTTTAGAAGGGAAACATAAATTATATTCCTAGTCAAACTAGGAGCATACAAAACATTCTTCAAAACGACTTCCAAACCACTTGGAAGCTTCAAGATATAGTCTCCTTGGGCTTCGACATCAACCTTTGCTCCGTTGCCCATGTAGAGACTAGTATCCCCCTTCTTAAAATGCTTATTTCTTTTGAAGCCCTACAACAAATTACAAATATGAGTTCCACATCCGGTATCTAATACCCATGTGTTTGAAGATATAACAATAAGTTCAATATTGATCATGAAAGTTGTACCTAAGGTCTGCCTAGCATCCCTCTTGTTTCTCAACTCTTTGAGATAGATTGGACAGTTCCTCTTCCAATGTCCTATCTCACCACACTCAAAGCATGGATCGTTCTCCATAACCTTTGGCTTCTTTAGCCTTGGTTTTGGTGGTCCCGCTTTAGTCTTTCCCTTACGCTTTCTTTTGATGTATCCCTTGCCTTTGGCAACATTTGCCTTGGGTTCGAGGTGATGCCTTTTCATGTTGCCACCCTCATTGATTGTGAGAACCGGTAAAACCCTTTTACCCATCCCCTCCTTGACTGTTTTGAGCATTGCATAAAGTTCCCCAATGCTCTTGTCCCATCCATTCATGTTATAATTCATGATAAAAGTCTCAAATTTCTTGGTTAGACCATTAAGGATCAAATCCATGGCCAACTCTTTTGAGATGGGACAATTCAGCCTTTTGAGGCGATCAATGTGGCTTTTCATCTTCATCACATAAGATGACACAGATTGGGTTTCTTCCATTCGACATGTATGAAGTGCTCAAACCGTTCGAAGCACTCTACCCTCGCTTGTTGAAGGAAGATTTCCTTCAGCTGGGTAATCATGTCGTATTCCCCGTGATGTTCAAAATTCTTTTGAAGCTCGGGAATCATGGTTCCTAACATGAGGCAAGAAACTTGCACAGAATCCTCAGTGTGCTTAACCCAATCCTTGTAGGCATCAATATCATCAACGTTGGGTTCATCAGGAGTAGGATCGTCCAACACATATGATTTCTTTTCTTGCTTGTGAACAATTCTCAAGTTTCGAAACCAATCCATGAAATTATTATGGTTGAGACGATCCTTTTTTAGTATAGTTCTCAGTGACAGGTTATGGAAGGTTGGGGAGGTAGCGTTGTTATTATTTGTGGCCATTACTATAATATAAACAAAGTTCAGTTTTAGTGTTTTCAAAAAAGATATTTTAATTATTAATACCCTTTCATGTCTCATAGACAATTAATAATTAAAATCTAGAATCCAACGTTACATTCAAATAATGGTTAGGTGACCTTTATCCCATTATTTAAATTAACAAGGTAGTCAACTTTTGACAATTGCAACCCTTTGCAACTTCTAGTTTATGGGATTGGTTAAACATCTTTATGTTTAGTCGGCATGTTTAATCCCATCAACACCATTGTACGCCATGCTTCGGTGACCCTATTCACATGGTTTCTAACTCAAGTCGTCTTACTTACACACACGTCTGAGTTTACAAATACAGGTGGTTAGGAGACCTTTATCCCACAAATATGTTAAACCCACCTCAAACACACAAGTTCCCTAAATGTGGTTAGGTGACCTTTATCCCACAAATAGTTCCCAAGTGATTTGAGTGTTGTATAATAGGATGGTGTTAAACTTGTTTAAAATGGATTTTGTTTCCATTAATTCTAGTTATGAAAACATTTTGCACCTTACATTTACATGCATTCAAATGTGTGGTACACTAGTGAAATCAATTTCCAAGGTTCTTTTAATAAAACCCAATTTTATTGTGAAAACATTAACCTTTAATAAAACCATTTCATTACCATGTTAATGTTTCCAAAAGAACCTTTTGTAGCTTGTTGTTGATTTCAAATTATTTAACAGTGCATATCCAAATATCATAGGAACAATAAATTAAATCAACCATACAAGAAACACATACAACAACAAGTTCATAACCATAACCAACTAATTTAACATCACGTGTGGACCGAAACAAGTGAGTTAGGTCCTTCCTAAGGGTAACACTTGTGTCGGTGAACTCCCACTTGATCCCGCATCCAAATGCTTCAAGTGTCCACTTTGTGTTGTGATTCTCCCATTCGATTTGAGCTTCCAAAAAAAGGCTTAAATTTCTGCACCAAACTTTTTTGGGCCTTCAAAATATGTTTTTAATTATTGGGCTTAAATCCCATTAAGAGCTATAAAGCCCTTTGAGCAAAAAATTGGCCCAAACCGAAAAATATCCTTGTTGCATCTTCTTTTACAAAATTATATATCCTATATACATTTTCTAGTAAAAGTGAAATGCAACTAATCTATTTATTTTACATACAAAATGAAAATAAATAAATTACATAGCCAATAGGAAGAACAAATACATTTAATTATTACAACCCTTTGAATAATCAAAAACAAATCACAACACAACCAAACACAAGGACTCAGCTAGGTTATGAACATCAAGATACATATCCAAATATGTAAGCAAAAATCCGAAAGCTTTCCCCTTGAACCACTGATTTTCGGTTAATGTAAAGACAAACCGAATATCATGATTCTTGTCCAAACAACTAAATCATCCAAATGATTAAATTTTTCAAGATTACAATATGCATGTAATGTAGAATCTTGAAAATTTTTAGGAAAACACAAACCAGAATTCTCGATCTGTTGGTGAATTAACAGCAAGAAACCGAGATTTCAGTCCAGATGAAGCATGTATCCATATAACCGGCTCTTGATGCCATTGTTGGGGTTTTCACAAGTTTATCAGAGTCATTTTATCCTTATAAAATGAAAAACGCAGCGGAATTAGGATGAAAAACTTGTTACAGTTAATATAAATAAACCAATTTATATATCTGTTAAAAACTCGTAATGGATCGTTATATGAAAAATATGCTTACAAACAACCATAGGGTGTTTAGCATTCTATCTCTCAAATGGGTCAGAGGAAGATGATCTTTGAATGGCAGCTTCCAAAGTAGGAGGCCTCAAGCTTGTCTACCCCAAGCTTCTAACAAAACACCAGGTTGTTAGGATTTTCTTCACTTGAACGATTTCTGTTCACTGTTCTCTTCGACAGATCTAGAGAGAGCTCTAACAGGAACACCGATCTGCACCTTTTGTGTCTGTTGTAAGTTATCAGAGAGTATGGTTGATTGCAATCATATATTGCATGTCTTGTGAAACTGAATTCCAGAATGAGAGAAAAGTGGACGGGACCCATCCCTTTAACCCATCCGCATTTCTCTAATATTCATCCGCATTAGTAAATGCGGATGAACATCCTCTAACCGTATTTGTAAATGTGGATGAAGAAATTTCATTCTCATTTCCCAAATGTACATCCGCATTTGAAAATGCGGATGAGTAGTTCCATCAGCATTTTCACAAATGCACATCCGTATTTGCAAATTCGGACGAACAGTTCATCAGCATTTCCCAAATGCACATCCGTATTAGTAAATACGGACGATCAGTTTCATCAGCATTTCCTTAAATGCTCATCCGCATTAGTAAATGCGAATGAGTACTAAAGAAATGCGGACAAAAGGACTTGTATTGCTGTTCAACCATTTGAATAACAATACAAAATACTCTCTCTCTAGAATAAATTATCCATATAATTTATTCACAACACTAGTGCAAATATTTAGAAACCCAATTTCTAAATACTTTAAGTGTCAATATTTATTTACATGATCATATCATAAAATAAATATTGTGGGTGTTTGTCTAGCTTGTTATTGGGTATGACCCAACTTGGATCATAACATACTAGCCACATCAATTCAATATGTGTCTTGGGCAGACCGTTCCCAACAGATGTCTTTGCTCTGGTAGCCAGAATAGAAGCCATTTGAGTGTTCCTTGCTTATGCCTCATCTAAGAAATTCACTGTCTTCTAAATGGATGTGAAATTTGCATTCCTCTATGGAAAGATAGATGATGAGGTATATGTTCCTCAACCACCAAGGTTTGAAGACCCAGACTTCCTTCACAGAGGCTACAAGTTAGATAAAGCTTTGTATGGTCTTCATCAAGCACCTAGAGAGTGGTATGAAACTTTTTACAAGTTTCTACTATAGAATGGCTATACTAGAGGGAAGATTGACCAAACATTGTTCCTGAAGAGAAAAGGACAATAGTTGTACAAGTCTATATAGATGGCATTATATTTGGCTCCACCATTATATAGCTTTGTAGAGAGTTTGAGGCTCCTTACCTAATACAAATTCCAAATGAGCTCAATGGGAGAACTTACCTTCTTCCTTGGTCTTCAAGTTTAATAAACTGCTGAAGGAATTTTTATCAATCAAAGAAAGTATATGAATCAGATCTTGAAGAAATACAACATGATTGATTGCACATGAAGCAAACCACCATTTGCAACTGGATTGAAGTTTGGCCCAGATCCAGAAGGAACTTCAGTTGATCAAAATCTTTATAGATCCATGATAGGTTCTCTGATGTACCTTACAACATGTAGACCAGACATCATGTATGCAGTTTGCATGTGTGCAAGATACCAAGCAGATCCAAAAGAATCACACTTCAATGTGTAAAGAGGATTTTCAGATACTTGAAAGGCAAACCTGCACTTGGCCTTTGGTATCCTAAAGATGGAGATTTCTCTTTATTTGCATACACTAATAATGATTATGGTGGATGCAACAATAATAGAAAATCCATAACAGGAGGATGTTAGTTTCTTGGATCAAGATTGATCTCCTGGCAGTGCAAGAAACAAACAAATATGTTTGCGTCAACAGCTAAAGCAGAATATATTGCTGCTTCTGCATGCTGTTCTCAAGTGCTTTGGATTCAAAACCAAATGCTTGACTATGGCTTTAATTTTCTTAAAACACCCATACACATAGATAATTCTGCTGCCATGTTCATTACTGATAATCATGTTCAACATTCCAAAACAAAGCATATAGATATCAAATATCATTTTCTGAGACTGCTCAGAAAAAAGACTGCTAAAGTTGATCAAGGTCCACACTGACCATCAATTGGCTGACCTGTTTACAAAACCATTTTATTTAACAAGATTTGATTTTCTGGTTTAGTCAATTTGTATGATCAACTATGAACCAAACATGTAATGTTTTCAAAATATTAATCACATACAAGCTTGATTTTTTTATAGTCAAAGTTTAACATTAAACATACATCTTTTCAAAATCAAGATATCAAACAAACATTCATGTTTTCAGAATGACAAACAAGTTTGAATCACACATGACCACTCATGAGAAATGATAGTACACTAGATTACTTACTCACTTGAGTCATTTTCCACCAATAAAGATTGACAATACTTTATTTGATTTGTGGATAGGCTCAGCATGGGACACCTAACATTACATACAACAGTGAAGAACTAAATTCTCATGATTGTGTGGTAAGAAACACCCATCTTGATGTATGGTAAGTTTTGATCTATCTAATATGGATTGCTTGTAAAGTAACTTATATACACCAAGTGAAACAGTTTATGAATTGCTCAATCATACAAGTGTCTCCTATGTTATAATTATCATAGACCTGGAGTACACTAAGGCATTCTTTGTTATGCTAAGCATAGACTTGAATGACCTATATCATGATACAAAAAGATTCCCAATGAGGAACACATCCATTTTGGATGAACAATCAATAAAGTGTTTTAGACTACATTACTTTTGAATGACTTAAAAGAATCCCAAAGAGGATCACCTTCAAAAGTGAAGTGCAAAAGAACCCCAATATGGATCAACCAATAAGGATCAAATTAAGCATTTATACTCGTAAGTAGCTAGATCATAAGTATTGAAAGTGCTTTCTAGCATATCTTGAAGAGGGTTGATCTTAACATACAATCAGGTATGGGGTACATACCAATCATATTAATACACCCAAAACATGATAATAAATCACTGTTTCAATCAATCATTAATACCATGCATGAGTTTAAGTGGATCACAATATCTGCAATCAACATTGTATTAGTCTATGTCTATTCTCAAAATCATCAAATCAACCTTTGAGGATTTAAGACTAGTATGATCTTATGTCATGTGAAAATTATTCATGTCCAAGCATGAAAATCATACATTTCTTAGTTAGATAGAGTGTTATCTTTCTAAATATTCATCATGCAAACAATCAACTTGGGTTTTAATAATTTCCATAAACCACTTTCAAAATTTTGTCATTTTATATAAAAGATTTTACAAATATGCAAAAATTTAAGGGAGAAAAGAACATGGAAATATCAAAGGCAGAAGAATATGTGCATGATTATACACTTTTAAAATTTTAAGGACTTTTAAATTTTAAGATTTAAATAAACTCATGTCAAGCCAGCACTCAGAAACAGCAGTTTGACACATATACATGCACAATATTGCTTGGGAGTGATATCTTATCATCCATATATTAATCATGTTAAAATTATATACAGGATCGGTGTTTGTCTCACAACATAAGATATTCTCACAAACTCGCTTAATATCACTCGATTAGATGAAGCAGAATCTCAACTAAGTTCACAAATAATATAATAAGTTAATGAAAACAAGAACACAAGAATGGTTTTTCAAGATACTTGTATATATTACTTCTCAACTCAGTACTACAAAACTCTTACAAGCATAGTTACTAAGTTACATTGAAAAACTATATATACTACTATCTACAGCCGGTTATACTTGGAAAACCAGCTGGAATTTACAACTAGACAAATACTACATTGCTAGAGGTAAAGTACCTAAGATAAAGTAATATCCTAGATTAGGTAGACATGACATGTCCATGACTTACCTTTTGTCACCAACAAAGAATGGCAACTGTACTAAGTTGAGAATGGTGAACAGTGGATTAAAGTATGGTCAACTACATGGGCATGGGAAAGCGCCATGCAGTATATTAAAGTTGCAGCTGGCTGTCAGGCGGACCATACTTATGTCCACTGGTTCATAGTTGGTTCTTCTGAAGTTAAATGACTTTGGAAGAATAAATTCTTCCGAGGTCATTTTGGCTTCGGAAGACACAAGTTCTTCCGAACTTTTGCAAGTCTTCAAGCCTTTATTCTTTGGAAGACTTTCCCTTTGATCTTCTAAGTGGTATACTTCAGAAGGAGAACAACTTAGTCTCGAAAGACTAAGTTCATCCTTTGGAAGTTCTTCACTCTTTAAGCTTTGAAAGATCTTTGACATAGCTTCGGAAGAGTAGCTTTGTCTTTGGAAGACCACTTAACTTAGCACTTCAAAATTCTTCTAAGTGTTGTTTTGGTTGCACCAGCCTCATATGATCCAACTTATAAAATTTAAACAAACATTCATGTATTGAAACATTTCATAATTATTTTTTAAGCAAACACAGAAAACCAAGTCTTTACAGTTTATGTATTAAGTTACATAACTGATAAGCAAAATTTTCAAAACAAACAAAAGTTTAAATTTTTGACAACTGTAGACACAACGGACATTCAAACATACATCCGCTGTAGCTACAGTTAACCATCATTCATGAAAAATACACTGTGTGTATAGTGGACAAACAAACATGCATCTGTTATGCATCAATGAGCATACAAGTGTTCACATCACATGATGTCAATAAGACATCTGCCATGAATACAATGGTATTACACAGCGCATGACTAATTTTGGTCATCCGTTGTTGAAATAGTGAAAGTGTACACAATTTATGTACACAGGTAAGCATACGCTATACACAATCACTCAAGTATTCACAGCGCATGACAATAAGTCATCCGGTGTGAATATCTCATGAACAAACAAAGTGTACACAACACATGGCTAATTTGTCATCTGCTGTGAACAACCAAACAATCAATCAAGTAAGCACAGTGCATGAACAAGTGTTCATCCGCTTTGTGCACGGTGTGCAACTCACAACGTATGACTTATAGTCATCAGTTGTGAATCTTCATTTCATACAAGTGTGCACAGCGTATGACCAAATGGTCATCCGCTGTGAAAACAGAAAAACATTCAAGGGTCCACAACATACAAGTTAAAAGTTGTACAACGTACACACTGTTCGTATAGCATATTTACTCATAGCGCATGACTTAAAATTAATTTTTAAGTTTAAACTATTCACACAGCATACATACACACTGTATATACAGAGGACATTCATTTTTTCTGTTGTATATATAGATTAACACTTGTGATTTTCACATTCATCACAAGTGTGCGAGGAAAAATGAAAATTCTAAACATTGCTACAGGGCGATAAACCCCTGATCATTCAAAACCCAATATTTGTTTGATTTCATCACTAACATTCAATCAAATAGGTATAACAACATGTTTCTAATTATTAAACAATCATCAAATCATTGATTTGTTTGATTTTGATTCATACATGGTTAAACCCTAAGTCGAATCATGAACCGAAGCCAAAATGAAATCATTTGGTGTTATTAGGTAAATCATACATTGAATACATGTTTAATATCCATTATCGCATGTATTAGGCCTGTTTATATGATAAATTTTGATTAAGTGTTGATGATCAAGAATAGGTTGGACTCATCATTGTTGTTTATGTCTTTTTGTTTATTATTGTAATAGGATAAATGTTAGTTTACTTCTTACGTAATTTTGTAGTTTCTGTTTTTAGAGAAACTATGAGGTAAATTGAGTTTTGCTCGTAGTCAGCTGGTCTATGTCACTCGGCGAAACTGTGTTTCGTCGCCGAGTGAAACTAAGTTTCGCTGGCTCTTTCGTTCCGGCACAGTCGCTCAGCGCTGGTTAACATGATCTAATATGTTTTGCCGAGCGAAACTAGGGTATTTAAATAGAATAATGTTGAATTAGTTTCTCATTTTCGCGTATTGTCGAAACTAAACCCTAGTTTGAGCCGTTGCATTCAAACCGTTTTAGTGTTGATTTCCATAGCATTTTAGTGTTTCTATGTCTCAAGGTTGCTATTTCGAACCTATTCCATAACATAATCAAGCTTTTGACCGATAATATTGTGTTTTAGTTTGATACGCATAGTCGAAGTTTATGCTGATGCGATCAGCCAAACTATGGCTTTAATCACCGAAACTGAACGAAAGTTCAAATTCCCGAGCGAAACTGTCTAGTCATGCTGCCCAAGCGTACTTGAAAGTTTCACCAGGACAAGTTTCAGCAAAACTATAGATTTGCTCAGTCATATGATTTTGCGTCTGAGTCATAGCAAATCTATACTTTCTCAGCTGTGAAACTATCATTTCGACATCAACGAAACTATAGATTCGCTCAGACAAGTAATTTTGTGCCCGATTCACAACGAATCTATACTTTCGTAGCTACGAAACTATAGTTTCTACATCAGCGAAACTGTTAAAATTTTCTGAATTTTTCTTATGTTCTTGTTCTATTAAATTGATTAAGTCCTATACCAACGCTTTAACTTACCAACTTTTGTTTGTTTTTCAAGTTCAAATGGCAAATCCAAAGTTCGATGATAGAACCAACATAGTGGCACTGTTGGACGATAGCAATCCAAAGACTATTGGATTTAGAGATTGTATCAAGTGGCTGAAGGAGTCCCAGATTAGTTATGCTATATCCCATATGCCTACTATCTACGATCTTCATATCAAAGATTTTTGGAGGACAGCAGAGTATGACCTTGGGTCTAGTGCATACCAGATTACAGCTAGAGTCCATGGCCATGATATTGCTATCACTGTGGAGACTATTGCTAGAGTATTGAAGCTAGGGGAGGATTGTGGAGATGAGGTGGTGTTGTTTAGGGCATAAGTGTTAGATGCATTTAGGAGCATCGGATATGAGGGACCATTTGGCTCAAGAAAGAGATCAAGAAGTCCTTCCTGTCTAAGGAATGGAGATACATTGCACATGTCTTCATTATGTTCTTGGACCATAGGAAAGGAGGATCAGATGGACTGAATCTGCACTGGGCCAGGGCCATGATAGTGCTCTGTAAAGGGCAAAAGGCCAATATAGCTAAACTGATATTTGACTATATGACTAAAAATATAATGGCTCTGAAGAAGGACAGATGGTTGCTGTATCCCAGATTTGTGCAGATGCTGTTAGAAGATATGAACCTGATTTGCCTAAACATGGAGAAATTAAGAGACTGGTTCAAATGAATACCAGAATATTTGCTGACTGCTCTACTGTGAGACATGACTTCAGTGGGAAAATAACACATCTTTGGGAAAACATGTAACCAGTTGATAGGTGGAATTATATCAAGAGGGTGATAGAAAATGAAAACAAAAGTGCAACAGAAAAACCAAGAAAAGCAGGCTGAGGCTATCAAGAAGAGGAAGAGATATGACAAGGACAAAGAATATAATCTGAAGGATGAGATAGATGAGGTTGAAGAAGAATTGAGGGTCCAAAGACGGAAAAGGACAAAGAAGAAGGCAGTCCAGGGTGAGCTGGCTGATATTACTGAAAGAAGAACCAAACACAAACAACAAGTGTTTTTTGAAGCTTTTGAAAGGAGGGATCCAAGATCGGAGTTAGACCAAGATGTCATTCGAAATCTGAATACATTGTTGGCTAATGAATCGGGTATGATTAAGAAGAAATTAGTAAATCAAAAACTAAGAGAGAAAGAGAAGGACAAGGAGATGGGAAGCATGAAGAGATTGATGCTAGATCGACAGTATTTAATCAGAAGGCTTCTCAGGGAAGTAAACGAGCTGAAAGCTAATGCTGGCCTTGCCAACCAGTTAACTCAGGCAGAGTTGGATGATCTCACTAATACATCTAAGTATTCTTTTTTGAAATTAGGATGTTCAACTAGGGTAGTAGAAGGCACGAGTGGAGTTGGAGTTGGTGCTAGTGGTGTTGATGTTGGTAGAGTTGGTGCTAGTGTTGGTGGTTCTGGTGCTGGTGTTAGTGATATCGGTGGATCTGGAGTTGATAAAGGAAATGTTGGTATTGAAGCTGGAGTAAGTGGAGCTGGAGATGAGAGAGGAAGTGGTGCAGGAGGTGTTAGAGAGAATGTGTGTGAGGTTATAGAGGCTGGATTTATAGATATGGGGCTAGATATAGATGTTGATCAGACTGGTGACGAAGTGATCATAGATGAGGGAGAAGGAGGAGAAATGAAAGATGTTGAGTTCAAGTTAAGAGATGAAGGAAGAGGAGATTGAAGAGAAACTGGTGGACTATGATTCCGAGCCCGAATTCTATGAGGTGGACGAGCGACCGATGACATATGTGGCTCAGAGGAGTTCAATTGATGGAGATATTATAGAAATGGATAAGGAAGATTGGTTCATCAAGGAGAAAGAACCAGAAAAGCTTACTTCGCTATTTCAAAATATCAAAGAACTAAACAGGAAAGAATCTGATAAGAAGATTATTAGTTGGAAATACAATCCTGAATTGAAAATGTTCATGATTAAGAGGCGAGGAGGGGGAATCTCATATCTTCATAAAAGGAAGGCATTTAAGACCTTGCCAAGGTGGGACTTGACAAGGTTAGCTGAAATTCCCTTGCTAGATTTAGGCCTAAGCGAGAGGGCTACATTGCTAGAACAGGAGATTCGAAAGGGGCTTTAGGATAATTTTGAAACTTTTGGATATACGAAGAATGAGAGAAGGAGGTCAAAGAAAGATAAGGATTAGGAGACTTTCAAAGGAAAAATTGTATTATAGTTGAAGCTTGCCAAGACGGTGGATCGAGTGAGGGTACCGAATCAAGAACCTCCAAGGCTGTAAAAGTTTGTAAAATGGTTCTACAATAACAACACTGGAGAAGCTATGATTAGAGTCAAGGATGCCGAGGAAATCAAATTGTTTGACCCAATGGAAGTGTTCTCTTTTTGTGTTGAAGATCTAATGGTTTTGTGTGAAAACCGCATCAAGGTGGGAGCCGGAGCTGAAACCAGATCTGAAGCTAGCCTTTTTATGAGGGTTGCAAACAAGGGTCGTGGGGTAAGGGCTGAAGTTAGGGAGCTAGCAGACAAAATACTTCAAGCTGAAGAATAGAGAATGGATGTGAAGGATTTGAGAAGAAAATTAGAAAAGGCTAGTGCGAGGGCAGAGGAAGAGAGTACAGCTGGAGCTAACAAAGAAACATCTGTCAAAGCTGCAGTAGATGTTTAGCAAGTTGAAGACACGCCCGAAGCTCAAACAGAAGATCCAGAAGGTGAGGTCCAACCTAGGGGGAGTATTGATGATCAAGAATAGGTTGGACTCATCATTGTTGTTTATGTCTTTTTGTTTATTATTATAATAGGATAAATTTTAGTTTACTTCTTATGTAATTTTGTAGTTTCTATTTTTAGTGAAACTGAGTTTCATTCGTAGTCAGCTGATCTATGTCACCCGGCCATCGCCGGGTGAAACTAGGTTTGAGTCAAGACAGTCAGCGAAACTAGAGTCTGCTTATATATTCTATGTTTATCTTAATGTAAAAAACTCTTGGCAAAACCCTAATACAAAAATCTTGTTATTGTGATTGTGTGATTGTTATGTATTGGCTAGGAGCTTATTGCTATCATCTTTGAGCCTTATATCTTCTTTATTGTTATTGTTTGGAGATTAAGGACAAATATTTGAAACTTGTTGTTTTTGCTTATTGATAGATTGTTGTTATTCAGTGGGATGTTTGTGTTTTCTAAATCATTTGCACTGATTATCGATCATATGGCTAACAATATGGTATCAGAGCTTTAGTGCTCTTGATTTGTTGAGTTTTTTGATTGGTTTTTAGCTAAAACACTATTTCATTCATTTGGATCTTATTTTGTGTGTTTTTGGTATGGAAATTGAATAAGGATCACCTGTTATTTGCATAGAAAGCTATCCCAATCATCCGATCATAAATTCATTGTGATTTGGGTGAGTTCTGGTTGATTTCGTCTTCAAAAAGTTCACAGATTCAAGCAGCGAAATTGAAGCTTCATCCAGCAAAACTACACTTTGTTCTAGCGAAACTATAGAATCTGCGGTTTCTGGAATTTGGTCTTCGATAGTTGGCGAAAGTAACTAATTTTGAATGAAAGTTCGTGACTTTTTCTTGACTAGTTAAGCGAAAGTGCTGCCAAATTGTCCTCAGAACGAAAGTTCTACTAGTTTCGAGCGAATTTATTGCTGAAACTAGAGTATTCGAGCATCTGTTTGAGCGAAACTGCTGCCCAATCTCTGAGCAAAACTAGCAGCGATTATGTGTTTGTGTTCTCGAGCGAAAGTAACAGCGAAAATATAGATTTCCAGCGAAATTACCTTCTGTTTTAAAAAAATTGACAACAACAAATATCATCATTTCTGATTTGGAAAGTGTAGCACCTAATAGGCCACTGAGGCTTATCAATGGTGACAATTTTAAGGACTGGAAACATTGTTTGAAAGCTTTCTTCTACTATACCAATCAAATCAGTAGGACTAAATTATCAATGGTCCACACACTCCAACCGTCACTGTAGGACAAGTTACCTCACCAAACTCTGATCCATTAACCTTAACAGAAAGAGATCTTAAGTTAATCGATCATGATCAGAAAGCATTCATTGCTTTAACTCTATGTTTATCTCAAGATATCTACAACCATTTTGCTGAACACAAGAATGCAAAATCTTTGTATAATCTATTGTGTGAGTTTTATGATGGTAATGAGGATTTGAAAAAGGACAAGAAATCCCAAGCTGAAAAGGAGTTTAACTCATTTGTTGGACACAAAAATGAGAGCCTTACTAATCTTACTAACCAATTTATATCTGTCTCAAGCAACTTAAAGAAATATGATGAACAGTTGGGTAACCATGAACAAGTCACAAAACTTTTGGACTCCCTTCCACCACAGTGGAGCTTACAAGTTAGACTGTTAAAGCAGGAAAGAAATTTTGCTGACTATAAACTCATGGATATTATCGACAAACTAAAGTCATTCAATTTGGATATGAAAAGAAGAGAATACAATCAATCCATGGTGCCAGCTACAGTTTATCCACAAAATGCTGCATTGATTTCATCCGCTGCAAACTCTTCAATGTATAGTGCAGCTTATGGTGGGTCTTTTGGATATGGTGTATTAGACAAGTCTGGTGGTGGATCATCAAGTTTTGGTTCAAACTCAAAAGCATTAGTCACTACTCAAGTTCCTTCTGATACTATGACACTGTTTGGAATGTTTGTACATAGTTATGAAGCTTTGGTTGCGAGGGAGCTGAAAGGAAAAGGAATGACTGTGGAAGATATGTATCAGGTGGATCCTGATGAGTTGGAGGAAACAGATATTTAGTGGCAGATGGCCATGCTCACATTACATGCAAGAAGGTTTATGGAAAGAACTGTCAGGAAAAACTTTGGCAATCAGAACCAAAACTCAAAACTTGGGTATGATAAGTCTAAATTGAGATGTTTCAATTGCAAACAAATGGGTCACTTCAAAAGAAACCATCCATCTCCAATCATCACTGAGCCGGGAACTACTGGAGTTTCAAAAATCATTCCGATCACCGACAAAGAAGAAGCCCAGCTAAAGAAGGAAACAACACTAATCATAAACTTTGATTGGAGTGCTGAAATCAAAGAAATTGAAGAAGAGATTAATCATGCTCTGGTGGCTGAGGTAGTGGATAGTGATATGGAACAGTTGAAGATTTTGATCTTTTCAAGGTGTTCAAGTGTGAAACTTAAGATGAAAGTGTTTGTGAAGTTGGTGTGTAACATGTTCAAGCTCAAGAGGTAAAGGTTAGTGAGGTTCGTGAAGAAAAGAATTGTTATGAAGCTATTGCAGAAAAGGTGCAAGTTTGTGAGGCTGCTGAGGTTTGGAAACAAAAAGAAAGTGAAACAAATGAAGTGAAGCTAGAGGTTCATGATCAAGGAGAGCAAGAGGCAAGTCAAGCTGAGGAAGCAAGGAAGAAAGTTGCTGAGGAGGATAAATACAAAAAGAACACTCCCATCTGTCAATGTGAAAACCCTAGCTTCTCAAAAAGTAGTTATGGGACTTCCTTATAAGGATCATTCTAGAAAATCTATCAATAGCTATTGGCATGTTGATAGTGGATGCTCTAGGCATATGACTGGGTTGAAGGACTTGCTTACTAGCTATCATATAATAAATGGAGGATATGTTGCTTTTGTTGGAGACAAGAAAGGAAGAAAAATGAACGGTTAAGGGGAAGTATCAAATGGTTCCTTAACTCTAGAGAAAGTGAACTATGTCCCAGAGCTAGCATTCAATCTGTTAAGCATATCACAAATCTATGATAAAGATATTCCAGTGTTGTTTATGTCCAACGAATGCTTGTTTCTTAAACCAGAGTTTATAATCCTTGAAGATTTAGTGATCATGAGTGCTCCAAGGATGAATGATACCTATCTACTAGATATGGGACAAAGGAATCCGCCTCAACTATGACATATCTCCTGTCAAAAGCTTCATCTTCTGAATCCTTTTTGTGGTGTAGGCGATTAGGACATGTTAATTTCAAAAATATTAATAAGTTGGTTAAGAACAATCTTGTGAGGGGGCTACCACTTAAAGATTTCTGAGTGGTAGAAAAGTGCATGGCTTATGCTCAAGAAAAATAGCACAAAAAGCCACACAAGCTTAAACTTGAAAATACAATTTCAAAACCCCTTAAATTGTTACATATTGACTTATTTGGTCCTATTAGTATTAAATCCATTGCTAAGAAATTTTATTGTTTGGTTGTTACAGATGATTACTCAAGATACTCTTAGGTAAGATTTCTAGCACACAAGGGAGAAACATTAGAAGAGTTGTAGAAGCTGATCCTCTCAATTGAAACCATCAACAAAAGGAAGGTTATGGCCATCAAAAGTGATAATGGAACTGAATTCAGAAACCATATCTTTGATTCCTTCTGTGAAACCAAAGGGATTCTCAGATATTTTAGTGCTGCTAGGACACCTCAACAAAATAGTGTTGCTGAAAGGAAGAACCGGACCCTTATTGAAGCAGCAAGGACTATGCTGATTGAGTCAAAGCTTCCAATTATTTTCTGGGCAGAAGCAGTCAACTATGCATCCTATGTACTAAATAGGGTTGTTACTATGAAAGACAAGATGAAGACTCTTTATGAGCTTCTTTGTAAAAGGAAACCCTTGATTGACTTCTTCCATCCGTTTGGTTGCTCGTGTACTTTGCTGAATACTCAAGCTCAGATGTCAAAGTTTGGTGCTATTTCTGATGAATGTTTCTTCATTGGTTATTCTACCTCAAAAAAGGCATATAGGGTGTAAAACAAAAGAATGCATATTGTGCAGGAGTCCTTCTATGTTGATTAGCAGGAGTCAAATTCACCAAACATGGGGTCTGGCCCAAAATGGTTCTATGACTCTAACACTATCTTCAAACCATTCAACCTTCCAGTATTTGATGATGATGTTGTTCCTCTAACCAATGTGCAAATCATTCATCCACCTAAACCCCATCCACAACCACCGATTGGCCCTCCACCTCCACCTCAATTTGATCCTCCACATACACCTCCACCACAACATTCCTCCAGCACAACCAATTTCCCATTCACAACCATCACAAACCGCATCTTCTTCTCAATCCAACCCATTAACCCTTACCACTAATTTCAAAACCTTAAAAGATCACCCACATGATTACATCATGGTAGAGGTGGGCATAAAAACCAGGTTCGGACCCGACCCGGTGGACCCAATCTGGACCCGGGTATGGGTAGTACCTGATGGAAGGTGTACCCGGGTTGGACCCGTTTAAACCCGTAGGGTTGGAACCGGTTTTAGATTTTGAGTTTTTTAGCGAACCCGACCAGAACAGGACTTGGCCCGGTTGAACCTGATTTGAACCCGGTATTGGACCCGGTTTTGAACCCGGTGTTCGACACACACACAAGAAAAGAAAAGAAGAAGAAAAAAAACTAAACCCGGTATTGGACCCGACCCAGACCCGACCCAACCCTACCCAGGTATACCAGGTAGGGTTTTGACGATGGTGAACCCGACCCGGGTTCGTACCCGGGTACAAAAGAACCTGATTGGGCCCAACCCGGTTTGAACCCAGTTTTGGGTATGGTCCAATACCCGGTTTGTGCACCTCTAATCGGATCCATAACAAATGGTTTGAGGACTCGGAGTCAGTCTGGATTGATAAATGAATGCCTCTATGCATGTTTCTTATCTCAAATTGTTCCCAAAAATATCTCAATAACACTTCAAGACCCAAGTTGGGTTGAATCTATGCAGTTGCAGCTTCAGCAGTTTAGGAAGTTGAAAGTTTGGGAATTAGTTGATCTTCCTCCAAATAAATTTCCCAACGGTACCAAATGGGTATTCAGAAACAAGCCACATGATCGAGGTGTGGTAGTAAGAAACAAAGCAAGGCTAGTTGTTTAGGGATTTGCTCAGGAGGAGGGAATTGACTACACTGAAGTGTTTGCTCTGGTTACCCGCATTGAAGCCATCAGAATCTTTTTTGCTCACACTTCTCACAAGAACTTTAAAGTTTTTCAGATGGATGTGAAGTGTGCATTTCTCTACGGGAACATTGATGAGGAGATTTATGTTTGTCAGCCATTAGGTTTCGAGGATCCAGATTTTCCAGAGAAAGTATATAAACTTGATCTAGATTTATGTTGCTGCTAAGTGCTTTGGATTCAACATCAGATGATGGATTATGGAATCAATTTCCTTCATACACCACTCTTTTATGATAATAAAGCAGCTATTGGAATCGCCAAAAATCCAGTTCATCACACTCGTACCAAGCACATTGAAAAAAGGATTCATACAATTTGGGATGCTCAGGTAAAGGGTTTCATTGATATTATCCCAATTGGTACAATGAATAAAAAAGCTGATCTTTACACTAAAACATTCGACAAACCTCGTTTTTATGAATTGATCTCCATGCTAGGATTAATATCTTTTTGAAATTTTTTTTCATAAAAGTTGTGTAAATAGTGTAAATAATTCTTTTCCGTTTCATCTTTTCTTTTTTCAAGCTTGAGAATCTTCGTGTCCCATATTCCTTCACTTTCTTTCAAGCTTGAGAAATTTCTCTTTGATGGCAATTAAATAGAAGTTTCGGAGGAGAATAAAGAATAAACTCTTAAAGTTATCCAATTTTACCTTTTCAGGAACCCTAGAAAAAGAGTCTGAAGGAGGTCAACAGCTTTATGTTGGGATATGCATGGTAGGCTCAGCCCGAAAATGAAGTAAACAGTGATCGTGTAGCCAAACTAAAGTTCAAGAACTCAGTGATAAGGATTATCCACTTGACATCTTGGCCTGCACAAAGTTATAAGTCCTTGTCAAAAATGTGTTGAGAGCTTCAAATCTCTGTTTTGATTTCCCCAAAATCCTCAAATCTCCCTTTCCTTAAATCCTGAATGATGCTTCTAGTTAGCACAATAAATGCTTCTAGTCTAGCTCTTCAGAAAAGTCTTTGAATTGAAGCTTCTTGTTAGTCCTTTAGAATTATATCTCGTGCTTATCTCTTCTGCTATGTGTGAACATTGACCTAGAGTGATGATCTTCTCTGTTATACGTGAGTATAGACCTAGAGCTCTCATCAGCACCCTCAGATGATCATCTCCTCTGTTATACGTGAGTATAGACCTGGAGCTCTCATCATTTGTTCCCCAAAATAAAGTCACAATGCTTCTAAAATCAAGATCATTGTCAAAATCTCAAAAGAAAATCAAGCAGAGTTAATAATATTTCTCAATAAACCATGAGGACAGGATGAGTGCTTTGCCAAATATCTGTGAGGACCAAGTTACAAGAGCTTCTTTAATTAAACTTAAAAACATGATAAAGATAGCTGCAGATTTCTTGTTGAAAAGAATGAGGCATGGGCTTAAAAGGACAAACATATCAGCAATCCCGCCAATCTATGACTCTCTAAAAAACTTCTTGAAAAAGAAGTGATTATATGCTTTTTTTCTTTTTGTTCTTTTTGTTATAGTTTTTAATTTTAAACTTCTAGTTTTTATGTGTTGGTTTTGTGGGGCGAAGAAGTTATTCTCGAAAGCTTTTGTTCAAATATTTTATTTTACAAAAATTTGTTAAGTGTTAAGTCCTAGAGAAACTAAGTTTCGCTGGCTCTTTCGCTTAGCGAATATGATCTAATATGTTTTGCCGAGCGAAACTAGGGTATTTAAATAGAATAGTGTTGAATTAGTTTGTCATTTTCACGTATTGTCGAAACTAAACCCTAGTTTGAGCCATTGCATTCAAACCGTTTTAGTGTTGATTTCCATAGTATTTTACTGTTTCTAAGTCTCAAGGTTGGTATTTCGAACCTATTCCATAACATCAATCAAGCTTTTGACCGATAATATTGTGTTTTATTTTGATATGCATCGTCGAAGTTTTGCTGATGCGATCAGCCAAACTATTGGTTTAATCACTGAAACTAAACAAAAGTTCAAATTCCTGAGCGAAACTGTCTAGTCGTGCTGCCCAAGCGTACTTGAAAGTTTTACCAGGACAAGTTTCAGCAAAACTATAGATTCACTCAGACATAAGATTTTCATCTAAGTTATAGCGAATCTATACTTTATCAGCTGTAAAACTATCATTTCGACATCAGCGAAACTATAGATTCTCTCGGACAAGTAATTTTGTGCCCGAGTCACAACGAATCTATACTTTCGCAGCTGCGGAACTATAGTTTCTACATTAGCAAATCTGTTAAAATTTTCAAAATTTTTCTTATGTTCTTGTTCTATTAAATTGATTAAGTCCTATACCAACGCTTTAACTTATCAACTTCTCTTTGTTTTTCAAGTTCAAATGGCAAATCTAAAGATCGATGATAGAACCAACATAGTGGCACTGCTGGACGATAGTAATCCAAACACTATTGGATTTAGAGATTGTATCAAGTGGCTGAAGGAGTCCTAAATTAGTTTTGCTATATCTAATATGCCTACTATCTAAGATCTTCATATCAAAGATTTTTGGAGGACAGCAGAGTGTGACCTTGGGTCTAGTCCATACCAGATTACAGCTAGAGTCCATGGCCATGACATTGCTATCATTATTGATTAGTTATGCTATATCCCATATGCCTACTTATATATTGTATGTTTCTCTTATTGTAAAAAACTCTTGGCAAAACCCTAATATGAAAATCTTGTTATTATGATTGTGTGATTGTTGTGTATTGGATAGGAGCTTATTGCTACCATCTTTGAGCCTTATATCTTCTTTATTGTTATTGTTTGGAGATTAAGAACAAATATTTGAAACATGTTGTTTTTGTTTATTGATAGATTGTTGTTATTCAGTGGGGGTTTTTGTGTTTTCTAAATCATTTGCACTGTTTATCAATCATATGGACCAGCAAGTGTTCATCGGACTCATGAACAATCAATGTGTTCATGTGAAAAACATTCAAAATTAACTGTTGATCTTTGAAAATATTGAAAATAATTTGAAATGTGATATATCTTAGTAAACATGCATCAAAAGTCAGTAACTAACATGTAAAGACAGTTAATTTGGCATGGCATTAAACACTACAACATTCAATGCATACACATTCAATGTGCATTAATGATTAGATTTGACTTCAGAAGTCAAATGAAAAATATGGTTCAATTGTTATGATACATAATCATTGAATGCGTTGAACAAATTAACCATTTGTAATGAAACAAACATTCTTGAAATGAATTTTGAATAATAAGATATCAATGAGATATGCAAATGCAAAATTGATGTGAGTCGACTTTCAATTTAATTTATAATAGTCAACCTGTCAATGAGCTTCATTATCAACAAACAAGCATTTTGGCATAGTAACATGTCAAACACACATGATTAATCACTACATAACATTGCAAATGACCAGTGAACACATAATCAACATTTTATCATATTAACATCATGCATTACAATGATACAAGTTACTAACATACTCTTCTTATTTGCAGATATGGCAAGCCTTGTATTTCTCAGAGATTACAATCTTGGTGCATATCTCAACCCTGATTCACCGAAGGCTGAGAATTATAGAGACATTATACAAGCCATCAGACAAACCAGGCTTGTATATGCTATAACATCTTGACCTGAGATTATAAAAGATCATTATGTCCAGTTTTGGACCCATGCTCATCTGGAGCAAGATCAAGGTCAACAAGTAGTGGTGTCTACTATCTATGATCATCATATCACTATCAGTGAAGAAGTGATCAGAAGAGTACTACAACTTGGAGATGAGGATGCATAAGGTCCAGTAGAATTTGATAAGAACTATGTTCAACATGTGATCAGACAGATAGGCTACACTGGTACCATTGACAGAAAGCAGTTCAAGAATTCTTATATGTGTGCTCAATTCAGACTTCTTATGCACACATATCAAAAGACCATGACCAACAGGAAGACTGGTTGGGATGCCACTTCATTAAGGAGTTCTTCTGCAATAGCAAGTAACATTACAAGAAGTCCTTTTAATTTTGCTACTCAAGTGCTAGATGGGATGATGTACGATCTTAATGAAGTGAGGAATAAGTTTCATATGCATCCTAGATTTCTTCAGATGATCATTAATGATCTCTTACCAAACATCCCAAAGGAAGGTGCTGTATTTGAGCCTGTTCACTTTAATGAACATGTGTTCAATAGGATCAAATCAAGCTTATACCAAGGTGAGGAAGTTGTTGTGCCTCCTTACATGATCGATCATGATCTCCCCATACCAGAAGTATTTTTGAGGAATCCTAGTCAAGGTGAACCTCACATGCTCTTCTAAAATATGATTCACCAAGACCCTATCATTCAACCTGTACCAATCATTCATCAAGAAGATCCCATTGCACCTGAACCATAACCAATCATCCAACAAGAAGCTCAAGAAAAAGAGCAATTCCATTTTGAGCAAAACATTCTATCACCACCTCATAGATCTAATCTCTCTGATCAACATACTCTTTCATCTCTGTTAAGAGATATTGATGCAACAATGGCAGAACAAGAACCTCAACATGAAAAAGTAGAAACATCATCTGTACATGAGACTGAGCAAGAAGAACAAAGTACTCATGTTAAGCATACAAAATCTAATGAACAAGCTAGTGAAGTACCTACTGAAGAAGAAATTAAGTACTCAAAGGTGTTTTTATTTACCGAGTACAATAAGTTGATAGAGAAGTCAAACAATAGACCCAAAAGGTTGAAGAAAAAACTCAAGAATAAAGATGAAGAGATAAGAAGCTCACAGTAGATCAAAGGCCCAAAAGTTGATTGTTCAATTCCTGGAACAACAACTTGAACAATCAAAGGCAGAATTGAAGGTGTAAGATCAAGATTTGAGTAGTGCAAGACTTGACATTGCTTACTTAACTGAGCAATCAGATGCTAAAGACAATGAGATTGATGAGCAAAAGAAGATAATCTCTAATCAAAATGAAGAAATTAAGAGATTAAATAGATAATTGGAGCATGTAGACACTCAGTTGAATGAGGAAGAACATTCAGACGGTCAAGAACAAGCACAGAGTGAAGAATTCTTTGATTAGGTAATGTCTCCTATTGAAGAAACAAGCATAATGGAAGCTGAACAAGCAATCATCATCCCTGAGGAGACATACTCAATGGATCAGCTATTTGGTGAAGCTAATCTATTTGAGAACATTTATTAGTCACCCATTTTAAGACAACACTTTTATACACCTGACACCGAACAAGCTCAAACAAGCATCATTCCTGTAAATCCTTTATCTGAGAAACAAAAGGAATTGATCAGACAGTTTGCTAAAACATTAAAAGTGCAAACTAAACCATCCAAAGATCAAGCATCATCATCATAGTCTCAATTGAAAACCTATGAAAGGATGAGGAAGAGACTGTACCTGGCCTTATTATGGAAAGGAAAACAAAAGGTAGAAGAACAAGAAGAACCTGAGTCTCCACCTCTAAAGCTTTGTAAAGTTAAAGCAGAGCCTGTGGATGAAGATGAGTTTAAAAAGAAAGAATCAGAGGCTACTAGTCTAGAAGAAGGAGAGATTGACCAATCTCTTGATAAACAACAAGAGCCAATCATTATTCTTACTGATTTTGATGAAGAAGAAGAAGATACAGATGAAGAGGAGATTGAGAACATACAAGACTTATTCCCAGATGATCCAGAAACACTTATAGGAATAGAGTTAGCATCAAGAGGTTTTCCTTATGATACATTCATGCATCTTGACCAATCTGAGGTTATAGACTTACTCAAGGATTTTCAAGAAGTCATGAAGAATGAGTCTGAGCACACATACAGAAGGTACAAAGAGATCAAAGACTAGCAAGAGTTTCGGAAGAACTTGCCTAGGATCCTCAAATAGAGAAAATGACATACTCCCAGGTGAAAAGCTGGTTGAGTCATTCTAGGATGCCATACAGGTCATATGCTGGTAGATCTTTGACCCAAATGAAAGACCTTGCAAGAGAAATATACATAAACATACTCACAAGTACTTTGAAGCCACAAGTCAGCAAACCTTATCCAGTAACTTCTCTCTCCACCTATCATCAAGCTCCACCTAAGCTTCATCCTATAGAAGAGCCCAGCCAGTTCATGCTTCACAGGCTATGGCCTAAAGGAAATAAAGTGAGGGAGATGATAAATAAGAACACAAATTTTGTGAAGCTCTATGATAGGATAACACTCACAGCTTCAGCAGATGAGAGAAAGATTATAGCCTAAAATATGATGAGGTATGGGATGCTGTGTTGTCAAGAGAGTATATAGACTTATGTAACACCCGAAAAATTTAAGAAAAAGGAAAAGAAAAGATAAGGGAGGAAAAGGCAATTATTTCAAGGTAAGGGGTTAAAGGTACAAAAGTCAAACCTGCCCATAATGGGTTTAAAAAGGTGATACGGTCGCCCATACCTCTTCTGCCAGATATATGACTTTCGGCTAGAGTGAGAAGAAGGAGATCCAGTCCGATTTCAGAGAGAGAAAGCGGTAGAAATCTTCAGAAGGTAAGATTTTAAGGCATTTCCTTCTCGATTTCAGTCGAGTTCAAGCTTCTGGACCGAGTTCTATGTGTTTAGTTGCTTGTTTTCACATATTTAGGTGCTAAAACTCCTGGTTTGCTCTCAGGTTTACGGAGTTTCACTCGAAAGCCATTAAGGTGAGTTCTAGATCCCCTTCTTTTACTGGTTTTCTACTTGTTTAGGGCTGTTATGCATACTATAAAGAATGTTTCTTCACCAAACTATGTTTTCTTTTATAAAAAGGCAACTGTGTACGAAAGGTGTATGATTTAAAGGATTTCCATGTTGTGTATGGTTGTTTGTGATGTTTAAAGATTGAACCGGTAGATCCATGCTAAGTAGATGTTTAGAAGTGACATTTGGGACTAGAAACTGCATAAGTTGAATCGCAGATGATAGACTTGGTGTCCGCTATGGACACTAGCATGTCCACTGTGGACACTTAGAGATTTTATGTCATCCGCTATGAACCTTGGTCATCCGCTATGGACACACTTGGTGAATTTATTCATTCTCTGTGGACCTGGGTCAAGTAGGAGAAATCTTCCAGAGCCAAGATAGAGTCTTTCGAAGGTTAAGTGTAAATCTTCCGAAGCCAAGATGGAGTCTTCCGAAGGTTAAGTGTAATCTTTTGAAGGTTAAGTGTAAATCTTTCAAAGCCAAGATGGAGTCTTCTGAAGGTTAAGTGTAAATCTTCAGAAGCCAAGATGGAGTCTTCCAAAGGTTAAGTGTAAATCTTTCAAAGACAAGATGGAGTCTTCCAAAGGTTAAGTGTAATCTTCCGAAGCCAAGGTGGAGTCTTCCAAAGGTTAAGTGTAAATATTCTGAAGCCATGATAGAGTCTTCCAAAAGTTAAGTGTAAATCTTCCGAAGCCAAGATAGAGTCTTCCGAAGGTTTAGTGTAAGCTTCCAAAGCCAAGATGGAGTCTTCCAAAGGTTAAGTGTAAATCTTCCGAAGCCAAGATGGAGTCTTTCGAAGGTTAAGTGTAAATCTTCCGAAACCAAGATGGAGTCTTCTAAAGGTTAAGTGTAAATCTTTCGAAGCCAAGATGGAGTCTTTCGAAGGTTAAGTGTAAATCTTCCGAAGGTTAAATGAAGTCTTCGAAGCTTCAAGGTTATGTCTAGGCACTGAGAACTCTTAGAATTATTCTGAAATTTTGGGGAATAGAATTTAAGTGATAAGTACTTATGTATAAGGAGAGTTTATGCTTGTTTAACATTTCTGATGTTTTATTCTTTTCTTCTAGGCTACTGTTATGCATAATTGATGATCTACATAGGTTGGACTCACTATAGTTGATAGGTTTATTTTGCTTTGTAATAGGTTAATTGTTAGTTTCTTATTTGTAATTTGTCTTTCTATGTAATTTTGTATTACAGCGAAACTACGGGCGAAACTGTAGTTTCGCCCGGAGTCAGCTGATCTAGTTCACCTGGCGAATCTATAGTTCGCTGCCGGGTGAAACTGTAGGTAGTCAGGCAGTTTCGCTATTCAGTGAAACTGCCAGCGAAACTAGGTCTGTTATATATATATTGTAATCTTTCTATCTTGGGAGACACTTTTTGCAAAACCCTAATCGAAAATATTTGTGTTGCTATTGTGTGTTTGGCTGGAAGCTTATCATCTATATCTTTGAGCCTTTGTTATTGCATTTATGGTTTATATTTATTGATTTTCATTATGCTATTATGTTTATAAGTGTTGATTCAATAGAAAATTCATTGGGAAGAATCAAGTGCACTGTTGAATTGATCATTAGGACCAACAATATGGTATCAGAGCCTTTGTGCTCTTGATTAGGCTATTTTTGGTCATTTTTCGAAAAAGTTACTGTTCCATCTATATCAGAATCTGTTTTGGGTGTTTCTGTTATGGAAATCGATTGAGGATGGTGTGTTTTTGATGTACGAAGCTACTGTAACCATCAGATTCCAAATTCAATGTGTTTTGAATGAGTTTGGGTTGATTCTGCTGTGAAAAGGAGTTTCAGATTCATCGGGCGAAACTATTGTTCTTCCAGCGAATTTACCAGCGAAACTGCTAGATTTGGTGATTTCAAATTTGAGTGCTATTGTCAGTGAAAGTAGTCCATCTTTGAACGAAAGTTCAACTGTCAGCTAGTCACTACGAGCGAAAGTACTGGCGAATCTATTTTAGAACGAAAGTTCTACTAGTCTCATCGAAACTATAGCCGAAACCAGAGTTTTGGATCATTGATTCGAGCGAAACTTCTGCTTGTATTCCAGCGAATCTACTAGCGAATCTACCAGCGAAGTTACCAGTGAATTTACCTGTTTGTCAGCGAAATTATCCTTTTTTAGTTAATGATGTCCACCAATATTACCATATCTGACTTGGAGAGTGTTGCTCCTAATAGGCCACCGAGGCTTATAAATGGTGATAACTTTGAGGACTGGAAAATATGTTTGAAAGCCTTCTTTTACTACACCGATCACAATCAATGGGAATCAATTGTAAATGGTCCTCATACCCCAAATGTCACTGTCGGTCAAGTCACCTCTCCAAACACCGATTCATCTACCTTTACTGAAAAAGACTTGAAGTTAATTGATCGTGATCAGAAAGCTTTTAGAGCTTTAACTCTCTGCTTATCTCAAGACATCTATAACCAATTTGCTGAACACAAGAATGCAAAATCTTTGTATGACTCCTTGTGTGAATTCTATGATGGAAATGAAGATCTGAGGAAAGACAGGAAAGCTCAAGCTGAAAAGGAGTTCAATTCTTTTGTAGGACACAAAAATGAAAGCCTTACTGATATAACCAATCGATTTTTGTCCATCTCAAGCACCTTAAAGAAATATGATGAGCAGTTGGGAAATCATGAACAAGTCTCTAAACTCTTGGACTCACTTCCACCTCAATGGAGCCTGCAAGTTAGGATGTTGAAGCAGGAAAGAAACTTTGTTGATTACAAACTTATGGATGTAATCAATAAACTGAAATCTTTTGATTTAGATTTAAAGAGAAGAGAATACAATCAACCCATGATGCTAGCCACTGTATATCCACAAAATGCTGCATTAATGTCATCCGCTGCAAACTCGTCTATGTATGGTTCAGCTTATGGTGGTTTTATGGGATTTGGTGGTTCAAATATGTCCAGTGGGGGGTCTACAAGTGTTAGTTCAAGCTCAAAACCTTCTGTCACTGCTCAGATTCCATCAGATACTATGGCATTATTTGGGATGTTCGTGCACAGTTATGAAACTTTAGTTGCGGGGGAGTTAAAGGGAAAAGGAATGACAGTTGAAGATATGTATCAAGTTGATCCAGATGATTTAGAAGAAATAGATATCCAATGGAAAATGGCCATGCTAACACTGCGTGCAAGAAGATTCATGGAACGAATTAGTAGAAGGAGCTTCGGAAATCAGAATCAGAATTCTAAGCTTGGGTTTGATAAGTCGAAATTGAGATGCTTCAACTGCAAGCAGTTGGGGTATTTCAAAAGTGAATGTCCTAATCCTATCATTACTGAACCTGGAACTTCTAAAGTTATCCCAATCACTGACAAGGAGGAAGTCAAGGCAAAAAAGGAAACAACTCTCATCTTAAATTTTGATTGGAGCGCAGAAATTAAGGAAACTGAGGAAGAAATCAATCATGCACTTGTGGCTGAGTTAGTGGACAGTGAAGTGGAATCTATTAATGACTTTGATCCTTTTACAGAGCTCAATGTTGAGACTCAAGAGGTTAATGGTGAAAGCAGCAAGGAAAGGGTTCAGGATGAAGAGAAAAAGGTTGAGAAAACTGAAGTTGAAGAGAGTGAATGTAAGAAAGCAGGTATTGAAGATGAAAAGAAGATGGGTGAGTCAAAAGAAAATTTGAAAGAGGACAGTAAAGCTAAGAAGGATAGCGGGAATGCAGTGGAGGATGTAGCTGACAAGAAGAATACTCCGGTCTGTCAGTGTGACAAGGCCCTGGCTGCTGAAAAGGTAGTTATGGGTCTCCCTTATGAGGTAATTCAAGACATGTTCTCTCCTCCTTGCAAGATTCGTTTATTTTGGGGTTTACAAGGCAAACAGATTATAGTTGGAAAATGAAAAGGAATTGAAACAAATTAATAAGGAACTTAAAACTAATGAGTCTAAATATTTTGTTAAGTTAAATGAAGCATTAAAAGAAAATGAGCATTTAGAAGGAGTAAATCATAAGGAGATTCGAGAGGAATATGATTATGGTGCAAGTAGTGGTCTGGGCAGCTCTAGTTTTAATGCTTCAGATTCCAAAAAGTCTACTATAGACAGTAGCTTAAGTAGATTTGTGTCACAAACGTCTGTCACAGACAGTAGTTCATGTAGCCCTAGTTCTAGTTCATCTTGTTTATCCTCTGATGTCGATGAATCTAATGATGATGTTTCAAATTCACTTGATTATAGTTATGATAATTGTTTACCTAATGCTTCAAACAGACGTTCACACCCAAATTATTTTGAAAAGTTTCTTTCTCATCCTATCCCATCTTTCACACCCAGTCGGATATCAAATCTTAAAGATATTTAGACAACTTCCTCAAACGTTAACAATATTAACAAAAATGAATTTGGATTTGCTAAAATGAAAGTTACAAAGGAAATATTAAAAGAATCACATGACTCTTGAGCAATTCGAATTCTTACACGTCTGAAGGTGAGGAAGAAATCTTAATTAATCAAGCATCTGTTTTAAGATGTAACAAGAAAAGATTGAAGTCCCGATATTTTAGATGTGGAAAGGATGATCATGTTCTTAAAACTTATCCTGCATTTGTTAATATAAATATAAATCATAGTTCATTTGGAAGTAGATTAAATCATTTTGTAAATAATTTCTTTTGTAAAAAGTCTTTCGTTTCAACGCCTAAGTCAGTCAAGACTTGGGTTCCTATTTCCAAGTCTTAATAAGTTTTTGTTTTTGCCAGGAACATTCCAGAAGAGCTATCAATAGTTTTTGGCATGTTGACAGCGGATGTTCAAGGCACATGACCGGGTTGAAAGACTTACTCACAAATTATTGAATAATTAATGGAGGATACGTCGCTTTTGCTGGAGATAAGAAGGGTGGAAAACTGATTGGTCAGGGAGAAGTCTCAAACGGTTCATTAACTCTGGAGAAAGTAAATTATGTTCCCGAATTGGCATTCAATCTGCTAAGCGTGTCACAAATTTGTGATAAAGATATTCCAGTGCTGTTTATGTCAAACGAATGCCTATTTCTTAAACCAGAGTTCATTATTTCAGAAGATCTAGTGATCATGCATGCTCCAAGAAAGAATGATACCTATCTTCTTGATATGGGATCACAAGAGTCTACATCCACTATGACATGTCTTCTGTCCAAAGCCTCTTCTTCTGAATCCTTCTTGTGGCATCGTTGATTATGACATGTTAATTTTAAAATTATAAATAAATTAGTTAAGAACAATCTTGTGAGGGGACTACCACTTAAAGATTTTTCCGTGGTAGCAAAATGCATGGCTTGTGCTCAAGGCAAACAACACAAAAAGCCACACAAGCTTAAGCTTGAAAACACAATTTCAAAACCCCTCGAATTGTTACATACTGATTTATTTGGTCCTATCAGTGTTAAGTCGATTGCTAAGAAATCTTATTGTTTGGTTGTTACAGATGATGTTTCCAGATATTCATGGGTGAGATTTCTAGCAAGCAAGGGAGATACTGCAGAAGGGCTTCAAAAGCTGATCCTTTTAATTGAGACTAACAACAAGAGGAACGTTATAGCCATCCGAAGCGATAACGGTACTGAATTCAGAAATCATATATTTGACTCATTTTGTGCAAGCAAGGGGATTCCCAGACAATTCAGTGCTGCTAGGACACCTCAGCAAAACGGTGTTGCTGAGCGAAAGAATAGGACGCTTATCGAAGCAGCTAGAACTATGCTGATTGAGTCAAAGCTTACAATAATTTTCTGGGGTGAAGCAGTCAACTGTGCTTCTTATGTACTTAACAGGGTCCTTATTATGAAAGACAAAATGAAGACTCTCTATGAGCTTCTACATAAACGAAAACCCTTGATTAACTTCTTTCGTCCATTTGGTTGCTCATGTACCTTGCTGAACACTCAAGCTCAAAAGTCAAAGTTCGGTGCAGTTTCTGATGAATGTTTCTTTGTTGGCTATTCCTCCTCTCAAAAAGCATATCGGGTGTTCAACAAAAGAACGTGTATTGTGCAGGAATCATTTTATGTTGATTGACAAGAATCAAATTCTCCTAACATAGGATCTGATCCTGCATGGTTCTATGACTCAAATATAGTCTTCAACTCTTTCATTCTTCTAGTTTTTGATGATGATGTGGTTCCTCAAACCAATGTAGAAATCATAATTTCAACTGAACCTCTTCCACCTGTACCAAAACCACCTACACCCCATCCACAACCATCAATAGACCATCACTCTCAACCTCCATTTGATGTACCACCTACACCTCCACCACAATCATCTTCTCCAAACCAACCACCCACTTCCTCATCACTGCCTTCACAACCATCACAAACCACCTCCTCATCTTTAAGAAATATAATAACCCTTAACACTAATTTTAAAACCTTAAAAGACCACCCACATAATTACATCATTGGTTCTATTACTGATGGAGTGAGGGCACGGAGTCAATTTGGATTGATAAATGAATGCCTTTATGCTTGTTTCTTATCTCAAACAGTTCCCAAAAATGTCTCACCCAAGTTGGGTTGAATCTATGCAAATGGAGCTTCAGCAGTTCAGGAAATTAAAAGTTTGGCAATTAGTTGATCTTCCTCCAAACAAGTTTCCTATTGGTACTAAATGGGTATTCTGGAACAAACCAGATGATCGGGGAGTAATAATTTGTAATAAATCTAGGTTGGTTGTTCAAGGTTTTGCTCAGGAGGAAGGAATTGACGATACTGAAGTGTTTGCTCTAGTTGCTCGAATTGAAGCCATCCGAATCTTTCTTGCTCATGCAGCTCACAAAAACTTTAAAGTCTTTCAGATGGACGTGAAATGCGCATTTTTCTATGGGAATATTGATGAGGAGATTTATGTTTGTCAACCTCCAGGTTTCAGGATCCAGATTTTCCAGAAAAAGTGTATAAACTTGACAAATCCTTATATGGACTACATCAAGCCCCTCGGATCTGGTATGAAACTCTGACTCAGTATCTACTAAGTAAAGGTTTCTCTCATGGTTTGATAGATATGACTCTGTTCAAGAAAGAAGTTGATGTTGAAATGTTGATTGTTCAAGTGTACGTTGATGACATTATTTTCGGGTCAACAAATGAGAAACTATGCAGAGAATTTGAAGAGGTCATGAAGGATCGTTTTGAAATGAGCATGATGGGGGAGTTATGCTTTTTCTTTGGATTACAAGTTGAACAAAAGCAGTCTGGTATTTTGATTCATCAGGAAAAGTACGTTGTGGAGATTCTCAAAAAGTTCAACATGGATGATTCTTCTCCAGAACTTACTCCATTCACTGCTCAGACGTGCTTAACTCCAGATGATAATAGGAAATCCGTAGATGCTCATTGCTATCGTTCTATGATCGGATCCCTCATGTATCTTACAGCCAGTCGTCCTGATATTACATTCGCTGTGTGCTATTGTGCTCGTTTTCAGGCCAACCCAAAAGAATCCCATGAAAAAGCTGTTAAAAGAATTTTTTGTTATTTAAAGGGTTCCTCTCGTTTGGGTCTTTGGTACCCAAAAGGAGGTAACTTTGACTTACATGCATATTCTGACAGTGATCATGGTGGTTGCAGCGTCAATTGGAAATCTGTCACTGGTGGATGTCAATATCTAGGAGATTGTCTCGTTTCATGGCAGAGTAAGAAGCAAACTACAGTATCTCTGTCTACAGGAGAATCTGAATATGTTGCTACCTCCAGTTGCTGTTGCCAAGTGCTATAGATACAACATCAAATGATGGATTACGGGATAAATTTTCTTCATACACCACTTTTCTATGATAATGAAGCTGCTATTGGGATTGCCAAAAACCCAATTCATCATACTCGCACCAAGCACATTGAAACGAGAATTCATGCCATCCGGGAAGCTCAGGAAAAGGGTTTTGTAGATATTTTTCCGATTGACACAAAAAATCAACGAGCGGATCTTTTCACAAAAACTTTTGATAAACCGCGTTTTTATGAATTGATCTCCATATTGCGTTTAATATCTTTTTAAAACCTCTTTCTTATCTTAATGTGCATAATTCTGTAAATAACTCTTTTTGTTTATACTTTTATTGATAAACTTCTGAGTCTCATATGTTTTCACATCTTTATTCTGTTTGTTTCAACTTTTTTTAATACTTAAAAAAAAGGGGAAATTTCTTTTTCTTGTCTCATGGCAGTTAAAAAGAAATTTCAGGGGAGAATAAAGATCTATTCTTAGTTGTCAAAGTTTTATTTTTTTTTGTCTTTTCAGGAACTTCATGCCAAAGAAGTTTGATGGAGAATTAATTGCTTTGTTTGGGATATGCTGGTAGGCTCAGTCGGATATCGAAGTAAACAGTGATCGTGTAGCTTAATTAAAAGTCAAAGAACTCGATGACAAGGATTATCCTTATGATATTTCAGCCTGCACAAAGATACAAGGCCTTGTCTAAAAGGGGTTGAGAGTCTCAAATCTTTGTTGGTTGTAAAAATATTAAAATCAAATGGGTGACATATCTCATGCTTATCTCCTCTTCTATGTGTGAACATTGACCTGGAGTGATGATCTCCTCTGTTATACGTAAGTATAGACCTGGAGCTCTCATCGGCACATTCTGATGATCTTCTCTGTTATACGTAAGTATAGACCTGAAGCTCTCATCAGCGAGATAAAATGATTATCTCCTCTGTGATACGTAAGAATAGACCTGGAGCTCTTATCATCTGTCCCTATAATAAAGACACAACGATTCTTAGAAATTAAGAGTCATTGTTGAAATATTTAAAAAAATTGCAAGCAAAGTGAATTATATTGCTCAATAAACCATGAAGAACATGATTAGTACTTTGCTGAATATCTGTGGGATCCAAGTCATCTGAGTTTTTCAATAAATTCAAAACATGATAAAACAGCTGTAGATTACTTGTTGAAAAGAGGAAGGCATGAGTTTAAAAGGACAAACATATCACCAATCCCGCAAATCTTTGATTCTCCGGATCAATTTCTTGAAAAAGAAGTCTCCATATCCTTTTATTTTTCTTTCTTATCTGTTTTAATTTTTTTTAAATTCTTTGTTTTGTGCTGATAATGTGGGATAAAGAACGTTTTTCATAAAAGTCATTTATATTTATTTTTTGTTTAATTTTTTTTAAGTTTTTGGTTCCAGCGAAACTATAGTTTCGCTGGCAGGTTCGCCCAGCGAATCTATAGTTTCTATTGGCAATATCACTATTCACCAAACACTAATTTCTTTTGAGATGCCGAGCGAAACTACAGTTTCGCTTTCAGCAAAACTAGGTCATATTTATAGCACAGTGTGTTCATCAGTTCATACTATATCGTGCGAATGTAGCCCTAGTTTCTCTCAGGCCGAATCTTTTGACCCAAATTTTCATCATTTCCGTCGAGATTGTTTGATTCTAAACCTTTTGGTAGGTATTGCGTCTATGTATTTGCGGTTTAATCGTGGTTTTATGGCCTAATCGATTGCTTAGGGTTGATTCGCTGGTTCGAAACTTCGCCTGTTTAGTCCAGCGAATTTACCAAATTCTTCCAGCGAAACTGAACGAAAGTTCCCTGTTGCGAGCGAATCTATCTGCTTATGCTGTCCAAGCATACGTCACAGTTTCGCTCGAACCTTTCTAGCGAAGCTATACTTTCGCCCTGGACATTATCTGCTCTGTTGGGGTCAGCGTACCTTCAACTTCGCTGTTGTATGATTCGTAAGTTAGTCCTCAGCGAAAGTGTAGAATCGCTCAAACTCATGGTCTAGGGCTGAGTTACAGCGAATCTACACTTTTGTTGGTCAGAACTTATGACTAATCAACAGCGAAACTATGTATTGTGCCTAGCGAAACTATAGCTTCGCCGGTCAGCGAAACTGTTGAACTTAGTTTAAAAAACTTCAGCGAAGATGTCTTGCTATGTCTGGCGAAATTACAATTTCGCCACATCAGCGAAACTATTTTTTTGTTCTTTTTTTTGTTAATTATCTTTTTGTTATATCTTACTTACCTATGTTTATTTTTTTTTTGCAGTTCATGGCAAACTTTAAGTTCGATGAGAAGACTAATATAGTGGCACTCCTAGACTACAGTAATCCAAAGACTGTTGGATTTCGAGATTGCATTAGATGGCTGAAACAGTCTTCCATTCACTATGCCATTTCTCATTTACGTACGATCTACGACATTCATATTAGAGATTTCTGGGTCAATGCTGAGTGTGACTTAGGAGTTACTCCACACAGGATCACTTCAAGAGTTCTTGGGGAAGACGTGATTATTATTGCTGAGATGATTGCGAGGGTATTAAGGTTGGAAGATGATTGTGGAGATGAGATTAGTATGTCTGATACTGAAGTCCTTAATGCTTATCGAAGCATCGGATATGAAGGACCTTCTTTTGGGTCAAAGAAGGAAATTAAGAAATCATTTTTATCCAAGGAATGCAGATATATTGCCCATGTTTTCATAATGTACTTCGATCATAGGAAGGGAGGATCGAATGGTTTAAATGCACAGTGGGAAAAGGCCATGATTGTATACTGTAGAGGAAAAAAGGCCAATCTTGCAAGATTGATTTTTGAATGTATGACTGAAAACGTCATGGCCTTAAAGAAAGACAAATGGCTATTATATCCAAGGTTTGTTCAGATGATCATTAATGCTGAGAAACCCAATTTGCCAAAACATGGAGAAGTGAAGAGGCTGATGCAAATGAATACAAGAATTTTTGCAGACTGCTCAGCTGTAAGACATGACTTCAGCGGTAAAATAACATATTTAAGGGAAAACTTGTATCCTGCTGAAAGATGGAACTATATTAGAAGGTTGATTGAAAATGAAAACAAGAACGCCGAAGAAAATTAGGATAAACAAGCTGAAGCTATAAAGAAAATGTAGGAACCTCTGAGGTTATGAGGCTGATGCAACCAAAGGATACCAAAACAACCAAGTCTTCCAACATGCACTAAGGAACAAAGAAGAACTAGCTTCGAAAGTTTTACACACTCAAGTAAAATGCTAAGTGTAAAATCTTCCGAAACCAGTGTTCAGAAGAAACTACTGAGGAAACTTTACACTAAGTGTCAAGTCTTCCGAAGCCAAAGACTCAATTCTTCCAAAGGTTAAAAATGAAGTCTTCCGAAGCTCTCAAGACAAAGTCTTCCGAAGCTGAATAAAGATAAGACTGATTACTTTAGAAGAGAGAGAAAAGAAACTTTTTCTGTCAACTTTATCATAAAGCAACCTCCTGTCCGCTGCATGCTCTGGTGGTTCACCAACTATCATAAGTTGGTGAAACTTCCATGCTTTATGATAAAGTAGATAAGGTCTTTGTCTGCAAGTTTCTGTATTTGTTTCTTTTTTTGGCTTTTTGTAATAGGAAAGTCAGTGAGCTATGGCCTGTTATAGTCACTAGTCAAAAGGCAATCTACCTTTTGACTTTAGGCTGATCTTGTTGTCTAGATTAGTCACATCCAACTGTCTTTTTGCATATTGACGGTTGTAGGTTTAGTATAAAGAGTCAAAGGTTCTTGTATTTCATATATCAGTGCAAACACCAGTAATAGAACCTAAGAAGCAATATACTACTTCCTTGAAAATTATTTCTTGTGTTCTTGCTCTTACTTTACTTGTGTTGTGCATTGTATCATCTATTTAAAGTTCTAAGTTCCCTATTTGAATTGTTAAGTGATCTTAAAGATCCTCCTAAATGTGTTAACTAAGTGCAAAGTCCCTTTTTAATGGTCCCGCATTTGGTATCAGAGCATTCCAGGTTCTTGTTTGCAAGATCTCACCATCTTCAAAACCTCTTAGTAACACACATCACTTAACTCTTCAAATGGCAGCTATCTCCAAAGCTGATATGGAAACTCGAACAATGACAAAGTCCCCACTGATCACTCCTGAAGATTTTGACACTTGGTGTCAAAGAATGAAAGGCTTTATCAAGTCTCAAGATTCCAGGATGTGGGAGTCTGTTGTCCATGGACCTCATGTACCATGCACCAGTTCAGCTGCTACTGGTGGTGGCATGATACCAAAGGAGAAGGCTGACTTTTCTGATGAAGATTGGAAAAGAATTAATATTGATCAGAAAGCCATGACAGCCCTCCAAACTGCTCTTCCAAACTCCATTTACAGAGGTTTCAAGAAGTGCAAGACCGCCACATAGCTATGGGATGCACTAAAGCTTATGTATGAGGGTTCAAATGAAGCCAAGGAGAACAAGAAAGATCTCCTAAAGCAGCAGTTTGAAAACTTCACCTTTAAAACAGGTGAAACCATGACTCAACAATATTTCATGTATGTTGAGATTGTGGATACTCTGGCTGATGTTGGGGTGACCATTGAGAATAGGGATATTGTAAGTTCATGTCCTCTCTTCCAAGACAATGGACATACTATTGTGTGGTCATTAAGAGGACTAAAAACCTCAAGACCCTCACTCTCACTGAGCTGTATGGGATACTCAGTGGATACCAGATGGAGATGAACATGCAAAATTCATCCAGATCATCTGGAATATATGGAGATAGTCTTGCAGATGGCTCTTCTCATTCACAGAGCCCAGAAATTCTACAAGAGGACTGGGAAAAGGTTTCCTAGCAATGCTGCCAGTGGCAAGTTTGGGCTGGACAAGAGCAAAGTCAAGTGTTACAACTATAACCAGATGGGACACTTTGCTAGAGAATGCAAGGCACCGAAATCAAATGGTGGCCAAGCCTCATCCAGGCCAAACTACTCTGAAGGAGGGCACCAGAATGAGAAGCCAAGACAGCAAGCTGCAGTTGCTGTTGAAGAAGGAGGCTTTGACTGGAGCTTTCAAGCTGAAGATGCATCTCCATACCAAGCACTCATGGCCGGCCATGATGAAGCCAAGGTACTTGAACATCTTTGCTCTCCTGATTGTATTGCTAAAGTAAACGGATACAGGTCCTACAACTTGGAAATGAGATCTGACATTGAGTCCTTAAATATTTTAAAAGCTGGTTTTAAAAGAGCTGAAAATGACTATAAACTTAGGATAGAAGATCTAGAAAAAACAGTTTCAACTCTTAAACATGAGCAAACAAATTACAGGACTCAAATTAAGGATCTCATTACCAAGTTGACTGAATGCCAGGATGAGCTTGTGATCAGCAAAGCCAGAGCAGAAAAATGTGTTCTTGAAAAGGAAACCTTCAAGAACATGATATCCTCATCTCTGCATGCAAAAGTATGTTATCAGAACAAGCAGGGACTGGGATCTAGTGAGATAGCTCCTCCACACTCTCTAATATCAGTTAGATCTCCAAGGTGTGGAACTGGTCAAGATGAGCTTCCATCCATAGACCCCAGTTATGAAGAGGATGAACAGGAGAAGGTGAGGGATGACTCTGAGGTGAGTGAAGAGAGTAAATCCAAAAAGGGTCACCATGCTCCTAAGGAGGAAAAAGAAGTTGGTTTGAGCAAAACCAAAAGGAAGAACTTGATTAGAAGAGCAAAGAGAAAATCAAGAAAAGCTTAAGAGGTCAAGACCACATTTGATCACAAACAGAAACAAGTATTTGTCTCTGCAGGGTTCAAGGTGATAAAAGCTGAAGATCCTGCTAAGAATTCTAGTACCAAGAGTTCTACTTCAGCTTCAACTCACTCCAGCAATAACAAGAAGATTGATCAGCTGTGTGTCACTGCTACACAGCCTGAACCATCCATTTCTAAAAGCAAGCTTCACCCTAAGAAGCCTGCTGCATCATCTGAAAAGGTGAAAGAAGAAAAGGAAAGTGTTCAAGCTCAGTCTTCTTTGGAAAAGAAGGCTCTCAGAAGAAAAGATATAGATTGTGTTATGTGTGGTAGTACCTCACATCTGGCTAAGGATTGTCAATACAATCCAAAGGGTACTATCAACATGATCAAGAAGAAAACTTCTGAGAGAAAGAAGAAACAAACAGCTTCAGAAGGAAAATCTGTTTCCTTCAGAAGCTCCAAAATGAAGAAAAAGGCAAATGAACCATTGTCTTCGGAAGGAAAATTGGTCTCGGAAGAAAGGAATGCTTTTGAAGTACCGAGGCCTGCTACAGTGAAAGCAAGAACTTTCGAAGGATCAGTCTCTAAAGCTTCCGAAGCCACAAAAGCTTCAGAAGCATTGAAGGTCAAGCCCAATCTTTCAAAGGTGGTGTGGAAGATGAAGGAAGACCATGTGGCTAAAAGTTCATCATCAGAAACAGCAAATGATCCCTAAAGCCTAAGCATAGGATCTATTACTGTTTCATTGCCTTTAACTCATTCTAATCAGCCCAAGACCAATGAGGCTTGGGTTTCCAAATGTAACTCAATCATCTCTTTTTGTGCAGGGACAGCTAAAGACCAACAAAAATATTTGGATTGTTGATAGTGGCTGCTCCAGGCACATGACTGGCAATGAGTCCTTGCTTCAAAACTTTGAAAGGATTGATGGAGGACCAGTTGCTTTTGGGGGAGATGCAGGAGGGTACATTACTGGCAGGGGCAAGGTTACAAATGGTAAGCTCAGCATTGAGAAGGTAAACTTTGTCAAAGAGCTTGGATACAATCTTCTGAGTGTGTCCCAATTTTGTGACCAAAAACATCACATGTTCTTTACTGAGCATGAGTGCATTGTTCTCAAGCCCGGGGTTAACATTCCTCCTAAGCATATTTTGCTTAGAGCCCCCAGGAGAGGAAACTTTTACAAGATGGACTTACAGGAAGCATCTCCATCTGGAGAGGTTTCTTGCTTTCTATCTAAATCAAATAGTGATGAGTCTTTTCTTTGGCATAAGAGAATATGCCATGTAAACTTTAAAAACATGAATAAACTGATTAAGAATGATTTAGTAACTGGAATACCAAAGAAAGAGTTTATAAGTGATGACCACTGTGTTGCATGCCTGAAAGGGAAGCAACACAAAGTATCTCACAAGCCAAAGGAAATGAACTCTATCACTACTCCCCTACACTTGTTACATATGGATCTGTTTGGCCACCCCAGTGTAATGAGTCTAGGAAGGACCTCATATTGTTTAGTGATCACAGATGATTTCACAAGATTCACTTGGGTGTTTTTCCTTAGAACTAAGGATGAAACCTCTGAAATCTTAAAGAATTTCATTCTGAAAATTGAGAATCAATCTGATCACAATGTCAAAATCATAAGATGTGATCAGGGAATCGAATTTAAAAACCAAATCCTTGATACATTTTGTGATGAGAAGGGTATTTCAAGACAATATAGTACTCCCAGCACTCCTCAGCAAAATGGTGTTGCTGAGAGGAGAAACAGGACACTTATTGAAGCTGCAAGAACTATGTTGTCTGACTCTAAGCTACCCATCACCTTCTGGACAGAGGCTGTCAACACAGCCTGCTATGTGTAGAACAAAGTTTTAGTAGTTAAAACACATGGTAAGACTCCTTATGAACTATGGCACAAAAGGAGACCATTTATTGGTTTTCTCGAAACATTTGGATGTCCTTGCACCATCTTGAATACCAAAGATCAAATAGCTAAGTTTGCTGAGAAATCAGATGATGGACATTTTGTTGGATACTCTTCTCAAGCCAAGGCTTATAGAGTATACAATCTCAGAACTAGAATCCTTGAGGAGTCAGCCAATGTGACTTTCAATGAACACACACCCTGTGTGAAAGGTTCTGGTTTGGATTGGCTATTTGATCTTGATTTAGTTACCAACTGTTTTAACAAATCTTGTGAGAATGTTTCAGGATCTATGGATAACAGGTCAACAGAGGATCCTGAACCAAGATTTGAGTTGAGAAGACCAAACAAGAAGACTACTTCAGCTCCAATGGTGACTAACCCTGTCATTGAGGCTCTAATCAGCACAAGCATGACAAATACAGCTGATTCAACTGAATTACCCTCAAAGTCCAGTTCAGAGGCTCAGAATTCAGGTGAAGGAACCTCCAATGCAGGAGGAATGGGTGGTGGTGACAGTGATCAAGAATTTCTTGATGCTGATAACCACTCCATTGAAGACAACATTAATGATGTCACACACTCATTGGATCAAGTTTCTCTTGATAAGTGTGATGATGTGGTGGGGGACTCTTCTTTGCCAGATCAAAATTTTTGTAATCTTGATCTGTCCAACCAACATGCTGTGATTCCTCAACTCAGGATCCACAAGTCACATCCCACCACAAACATCATTGGAAATATTGACTCAGGGGTGAGAACAAGAGGACAAACTAATGATAGCCATGTTTGTCTACATTCTTGTTTCTTATCCCAAATTGAGCCTAAGAAAGTTGATGAGGCTCTAAAGGATGGAAGCTGGATTGAAGCAATGCAAGAAAAGTTACTTCAAATCAAAAGACAGAAGGTGTGGGACTTGTGCCCTCTTCCTCAAGGAAGACTGTCATAGGTACCAAGTGGGTATTTAGGAACAAGAAGGATGATAGAGGGATCATCATCAAAAACAAGGCTAGACTGGTTGTCCAAGGATACACATAAGAAGAAGGAATTGATTATACTGATGTCTTTGCTCCTGTAGCAAGACTTGAAGCTGTAAGGATATTCCTGGCTTATGCTGCATCCAAGGATTTCAAGGTCTACAAGCTTGATGTGAAGTGTTCCTTTCTTTATGGGGTGATTGATGAAGAAGTTTATATTAACCAACCACCTGGCTTTGTAGACCCAGATCGTCCTGATTATGTCTGCAAGCTTAATAAAGCCCTTTATGGACTACATCAAGCTCCAAGAAAGTGGTATGAGACACTATCAACATACCTCTGCAATCATGGATACAAAAGAGGGAATGGCGTATTGCTAGTTCAGATATATGTAGATGACATCATCTTTGGTTCAACTAATCCAAAGCTCTGCAAAAACTTTGAGATGCTGATGAAGAATAGATTTGAAATGAGTACCATGGGGGAACTCAATTTCTTTCTAGGAATTCAAGTAAAGAAGGTTGAAGATGGCATCTTCATCAGTCAGTCAAAGTATGTACAGGACATACTTACAAGGTTCAAGATGACTGATTGTAAAGTTGCTAAGATACCCATAGCCAAAAACCATTCCCTTGGTCTTGACCTTGAGGGGGAGTGTGTTGATTAACATCTTTAGAGGGCTATGATTGGGTCACTTATGTATCTTACAGCTAGCAGGCCTGATATCATGTTTGCCATATGCATATGTGTAAGATATCAAACAAACCCCAAGATGTCACACCTAATCACTGTCAAAAGGATTCTTAGATATCTCAAAGGTGCTCCAAATCTAGGGCTTTGGTATCCAAAGAATTCAGACTTTAATCTGTATGCTTATACAGATAGTGACTATGGTGGCTGCAACATGACTACAAAGTCCACATCTGGGGGGTGTCAGTTCCTTAGTGGAAGGATAGTCTCTTGGCAATGCAAGAAGCAATCCTATGTGTCTGCATCAACTGCTGAAGCTGAATACATTGCTGCTGTGCTCAAGTGCTTTGGATTCAAAATCAGATGCTAAACTATGGATTCAATTTCACAGAGATTCCCATCCATATAGACAACAACAGTGCCATCTCTATAACAGAGAATCCTGTGCAGCACTCAAGGACCAAACACATCAACATCAGGTATCATCTGATTAGGGATAATTTTGAAAAGGGCTTGATAAAACTAATCAAGGTTAACATAAATGAACAATATGCTGATCTGTTCACAAAAGCTTTTGATGAGCAGAGATTTAAGTAACTTGTATCAGCCATTGGGATGATTAACCTTGAATAGGTTTTTCTAAATAACTTCATCAATCTTACTACCTAAAATTGTGTGTCCTAGGTTGTCTATTAGATCACTTCATAAGCCCAGTTCTCTTTGGAGGAAAACAAATTTTCAAAATGATATTTTTTAGAGTTATGAAAATTTACATTCGGAAGAAATAAAATTGCCCTCGGAAGAAATTTACAGCTTATCTGCCAATTATATTCGGAAGAAATTCATGAAGCATTTTCTGAAGCTTAAGTTGAATATAAGCTCCTAAATACATTTTAAAATAAATCTCTTCCGAAGGCAATTAAGTCTCGGAAGACCTGTTTATCTCTTTGGAAGCCAAAACTTTCAAAACTCTTTGAAATATCTTCCGAAGCAAAAATTGCCTTCGGAAGCTTTTTCTGAAAAGCTTCCGAAGCTAAAATAACCTTCGGAAGTTTTGCAACTTCCAAGAAAACTACCTTTTTGGGTGCCTTTTTCTGAAGTAGGACCCACTTGCGGATTTCAAAGTTTATCTTTTGCTTTAACTTTGTTTCAAATCCTGAGTATATCTCTCCAAATGGTCCTATCTTCATCTCTATACTCTCATTTTTCCTTAACCTAAAATTACCCCCAATTTCATCTTCTTCTACCTTCCTTCTCTGCAAAGCTTCTGCAAATGGCAAATCTTGATCACCAAAACAACCTAGATTTAACCATGCATCTACACAGGTAACACAACCAGGTTGCTCTGTTAAACTCTGAAAAGGATCCAAGCTTCTCAGATTTTTGTAGGTATCTTTATTCGTCTCATTATCTCACCTCCTTACGATTGATCCTCCCCTCTATGAGGATCAGTTGTTTGAGTTCTGGCAGACCTGTCAAGAGGTCACTTTGGACGGGGAGAAGGCACTGTCTGCCACAGTGCAAGGGAGGACACTGTTTATCACTCCAGCCATCATCAACACCCATCTTCAGCTAGATAATGAAGAAGGTGAAATGTCCTTCCCAAAAGCTACTGTCAACCATTCCTTTGAGCAGATGGGATATGAAGGTGACTTCACAGTCAAGACCTTCAGGAAGGGGAAGCTCTCATACCAGTGGAAGTACCTCCTCCATGTTGTCATCCACAGCTTGTCTAACAAACATGGAGGATGGGACCAGATTCCAGAAGACCTCTCCTTCATTGTCCATGGGATGGTTCAAGGGGTCAAATTCAGGTATTCTCAGTTTGTTTTCACAAATTTACTTGCAAATTTGGACTCCCTAGAATATTACATGTTTCCCCGGTATGTTCAACACATTCTCAACTGTGAAATGGGACCACAGTTGAGGGGAACAGGTAATGTTCTTAAACATGCACATATGAGACCCGACATTTTCAAAATATTGAAAAAGCCAACTGTTGGGTTCTCAGGGGTAGAAACAGCCCTTGTCCCAAAAATGTTTGAGCTCATTGCTCAGGGTGACATCCTAGCAGCACGAGCTAGTGATGAACCAACACCCTCTACCTCTTAACCACCATCAAGGCCTACCATTACCCTCACTTACCAAAGAAAATCCAAACGAACCCCTGCACCTACTATTGAGCATATGCAGGCCCCCATATCACAACCCACATAGGAGGAAGTGGACACTAGAGCTCCCACATCCCCTGAGGAGCAAACCACTCCCATTCTTGACACAATCAGTGCTGAGGTTCCTCATGCTCAGCCTGATGAGCTCACACCTCCTCAAATAGCCTTAAGCCATCACTCTGAGTCTCAACACTCTGGTAATCAACCTTCAGGGGAAAGGTACCATCCCCAGCCTCTTGATCTTAATAAAACCATGCCCAACCTTGACTTTTTGTTGGACCAAAAGAACCAATGAGCCTGATCAGAAAAACCTTTAAGTTCCACGGACATTACAACAACTGAAGTAGTCTGCAACAGCTGAAGACATCAACTGAAAACAAAGTCTAAAGTGAAAGAGCTGAAGACAAAGTCTGAAGTGAAAGAGCTGAAGACAAAGTTTGAAGTGAAAGAGCTGAAGACAAAGTCTGAAGTGAAAGAGCTGAAGACAAAGTCTGAAGTGAAAGAGCTGAAGACAGTCTAAAGACAAAGTTTCAGATGTTGTCACAACAGCTGAAGAAGACCTCTTCAGTAGTTGTGATGGTTTCCTTTCAGTAGTTTTATGTTTCTTGTAATCAGTACTTGTAGTTTCAGTAGTTTTAGTTTCATCTTGTACTTAGCATACTCTGAGATGTTCTCAGTTGTTGTGAACATTCTCAGTAGTTTGCTTACTTTCAGTTGTTTGTAATAATTCTGTTAGATGTCACTATCAAGTGACATCAGCAGACGTCACATTCCTTTATATAAGGAATGTTGACCTAATTGTAAGGTGCGACGAGCAGCTATAGCAAACTTAGAAAAGCTTAGCAGCCGCCACACCGAAGCATTATGCATGAATGATATTATCCATTTTGAAGAAAACCCTCTTTCTCTATAACCGTGCACTGTTCCATTGAATATCTATTGTGTTCTTGCTATATTTGTCTAATTCTTGTTCTAATTCCGCTGCGATTCAACTCTAATTGATCAAACTTAGATCGCTGATCCTGACAAATGGTATCAGAGCGGTTAATCATTGATCGGTTTAACAATTGATCATTGAAACTGCTATTTCGATATCTAAAGTTTGATCGAATTAGCATATTTGCAAGAATTGGTTATAGAGATTGGTCTTCTGCTGCTTCTGGTTAGTCAATTTGAGTTTCTTCTTGGTTCATATTGAGTTTGTTGTGTTTTTGTGCTAAATCTTTTGAAACTTGATTGAATTGGTTTGAATCTGAGAATGACTACTCCTTCTAATGACCCTCACAATACTGGCTCCTCAACCAAGCCTCCGATGCTGGTTAGGAGTGAGTATAACATATGGCAACGAAGAATGCTCCATCACCTGTCTGTTAACAGTTCAGGTTGTTGGACATCTGTGGTTCACGGTCCACACAAGCCTATGGTGAACAATCCGGAGACCAACCAAATGGTTCCGAAGAAGAAGGAGCAATACTCAGATGAAGATCGTAAACTGTTTGAGATTGATGCTAAAGCCCATGGAATTCTGGCCATGGCACTGCCTAATGAAATCTATTCTGGGCTTATGCATCATGAAACTGCTCATGACCTCTGGAATGCTTTGAAGGAACAATTCGGAGGAACTGATGAGGTCTTAGCAAACAACAGAGAAATCCTCGCCCAACAATATGAGACATTCTCTCATAGGAAGGGTGAGACACTGACTCAACAGTTTGAGCGTTTCTCCTGCTTGATCTCTGAGCTGAAAATGGTCAAGCATGAGTATACTAACAGCCAGATGAACAACAGATTCCTCAGATCACTGCCTGAGAGATGGGACACATACACCATTGTCCTACGCTCCAGTGCAAATCTGGATAGCCTATCTCTCACCCAACTCCATGGGAAACTGCTTACATTTGAAAGAGAGATAGAGCAGAAAAGGAAACTGGCATCATCAGGAAAGCTCACTGATGACTTTGTACCAGGGAACACTGCCTTGGTCGGTCATGAGTCAGAATATGCTGGATCAGAAAGCCATTATGATGAGCATATAGATTTCTCTTCAAACAGTTCTGATCATGCATTTGTTGGTGTTGACAGTCATTCTGGGTGTAATAGTGATAATTTATGCTTTATCATGGATGATTTGATGGGTATTGCTGATGATGATTTAGAAGAGATGGATATTTTGAGCCAAATGGCCTTGATCAATATCAGATCTCAAAAGTTCTACAAGAGAACTGGTAGGAAATTTCCAGGACTCTCTGGCAAAACCAAAGTTGGTTTTGACAAGAGTAAGTTGAGGTGTCACAAATGCCACAGGCTTGGGCACTTTGCAAGAGAGTGTAGATCAACTGGATCTAACTCCTCTGCACCCTTTGTGACCTTTCCAAGCAATAGTTCACAAAACAAAGGGCAACATCCTGCTAGTTCTGGTCATCACTCACAACCTCAATCTCCTGCATATTTTGTCCCTCAGGGTCCAATGCCATATCCATATCCCTGCTATTACATGCCACAGCCAAATCCAGTTCAAGTTCCTATAGCACAACAACCTCAAGCCCTACCTGAGCCTCAACCATCTCCATCACAATCTCAACCTCATCACAGCTTCTTCACACCAGGAGTTGTTGACTGGAGCAGCTCACCAGATGATCTTTCTGGTTTCAATGAGCAATTATTTGCTGGTGCTGGTCAACATGGTGGTGAACATCCTTTTGGGAATCTTGCTCTCATGGCCCTGGAGTCTACTGAGGGTTCCTGCTCCGATGCATCATCTTCACAGGTAACCCAGGTATCTTCTGAGGCTAAAGCCAAGTTATGTTCTGAATCATGCATAGCTGCCTTTGTCTCTATTAGAGAGGCAAATGTAGCTTTAATCAATCAAAATCTTGAGCTTGAGAAAACTATTTCCAAAAGAAAAGCTGAGTATGAGTCTGCTCTTAATGACAAAGATGATGAGATTTACAAGCTTAAATGCCAACTTAATGATGAAAAGGCTAAGGTAGAGGTCATACTTGAGAACCACAGAAGTCTCAAAGAGACACTTGCAGCTACCCAAGTTGAGTGTGACCGCTGGGTAACATCCTGCAAGGGATTTGAAATGCTTCTCAGCAAGCAAACAGCTTCAAATGTGAAGTTTGGAATAGGTTACAATCATACTGCACCACCTACTGATTTTACTTCAAAATCAATAGTAAAATCTGAAGGTGAAAGTAATTTCCAAACCACATCATCATGTGATTCATCCTCAAATGATAATACAAAATTATTAGAGGATGAAGTCAGTGTTAAGATCTCAGCAAATCAATTGCCTGATGGTTTAAATGCTGATAAACACATGAAGCTGAGCAATTCAGATGTTGTCCCTCAAAGTACTCCAAGTACTGAAGGGCAAGTCACAACATCTGAAAAGCATTTCAAATCTGCTGAAATAAAAGGATTAACAACTGCTGAGGAATCTATCATACGGTCTTTCAGGACGGATAGAGAACAGCTGAAGAACAAGTCTTCAGTTGTTACCGATCCTTCAGTACTTAACACAAGTACTGAAAGGAGGAAAGTACTGAAGATCACACCTTCAGTAGTTTCCACTTCAGCAGTTGATCAATCCAAGATGAAGAATAAGCCATGTGAAATATGTGGTAAATTCAATCATCTATCTGATGAATGCTGGTACAAAAAGGGTTCCAAACTCAACAGAGATAAGCTCATTAAAGAAGAGATTAATAAAATGAAAAATGAGTTTGAGACCAAGTTTGTACCACAGTCATCTCAAACTGATAAACCCAAGGCCTCGCCAAAATCCAAAAAGAAGGATGGGGTTTATCAGAAAACAGCTGATAGTGTTCCTCATGATAAACATCAGACTAAGTCTGTGAATTTCAAGAAGGAGGAAATGGTGGGTCACAGGAACTCATCAAAAACAAGTACTGATGTGTCAAATGAGCTGAAGGCTTTAGCAACAAATCAGACACAACTTGTTATGATGGTTCAGCATTTGTTGGGGAGAGTTAACCAACTAGATGCACCTGTGATCAAACCACTGAAAAGGAAATCCAAGCCCAAATCTAAGAAATCCATTTCAGCACCATCTCCACCTTCATCAGCTGTTAATCATGAGAAACAAGTTATGGTTAAATCTGTTGATGAAAACAGACCCAAAACCAAAAAGGTTTGGGTCTCTAAAGCTAACTAGTTTCTTATGATAAATGCAGGGTTCTTCAGCATGCCAAAGAAGCATCTGGTATGTAGACAGTGGAGGATCTATGCATATGACTGGGAGCAGTTCTCTTCTTAATGACTACTCTCAAGGAAAGAAGGGATTTGTCTCATTTGGAAATGATGCTAAGGTTACATCATCGGGAAAGGATTTGTGTCAAATGGAGAAATCAGATTTGATGATGTTAACCATGTGGAGAATCTCAAGTATAATCTACTGAGTGTCAGTCAGATGTGTGATAAAGGGCATGTTGCACTTTTCACAAGCCAGAACTGCCGGATTCTGTCTTCCAAAGTTCTGAGGCTGATTGACAAGGTATTGGATGAACATACTCTCCTGAAGGCCAACAGGATAGGAAGAGTATATGCCTTGGATTTGTCAAAGAAGATTGATTAAAAGGTCATCCTTGCCTGTTCTCCAAGGCCTCTCCTCAGGAATCTAAACTGTGGCATAGAAGGCTGGGTCATGTTAATCTCAAAAACATGAATCAGCTGATCCACAATAGTTTAGTGAGAGGTCTACCAATAAAGGAGTTCCACTGTGATGAAACCTGCACTGCTTGTTTAAAAGGAAAACAACACAAAGTTTCATTCCCTCCTATAGAAGAACCAAAGTCCACTGCCTGCTTGCAATTACTGCACATGGATCTCTTTGGTCCTGTGAGAGTAATGAGCATGGCAAAGAAGAAATACTGTCTGGTAATTGTGGATGATTACTCCAGATTTGTATGGACCTTCTTCTTGCATTCAAAGGATGAGGCTGCTCAGACAATTATTAACTTTGTGTTGTATGTTGAGAAGCAGTATTCCCTATCAGTCAAGTGTATAAGAAGTGATAATGGAACTGAATTTAGAAACCATACACTTGATGATTTCTACCTTTCAAAAGGAATCAAGAGGCAGTATAGCATCCCAAGGACTCCAGAACAAAATGGAGTAGTGGAGAGAAAGAACAGGACCCTAATTGAAGCTGCAAGGTCCATGTTGGCTGACTCTGGTTTGCCACTGACCTTTTGGGCTGAAGCTGTCAACACAGCATGCTATGTGCAAAATAGAGCTTTAGTGAATCAGAGGTTGATGAAGACTCCTTATGAAGTTCTACATCATTTGGCTCCTCTAATTTCATTCTTCAGAGCATTTGGGTGTCCTTGTTACATTCTCAACACAAAGGATCAACTCCAAAAGTTTGATTCTAAGGTGGATGCAGGGTATTTTGTTGGGTATTCATCCACTTGCAAGGCTTACAGAGTGTTCAACTGCAGAACAAAGATGGTTGAAGAAACCTTGCATGTGAAGTTCAATGAATCCCCTAAGGACAAAATTCCACAAAACCCTGTGGAGTTGTTTGATCTGGACATACTGCAATATGTTCCTTATCAGCCTCCAGCTGTTGCAGATCATGTGAATTCATCACCTTCTGCAGCTAGTCATCCATCTGGTGGTACTGATGTTGATGATGATCCCAGTACTCACCTATTCAAGTTTAGTGATCAACTGCCTGAGTCTACTAAACTTGATGTTCCTGTAGCTTCAGTAGCACCATCCACAACAAATGCTGATGAGATTTTTGAATCCTCTACTTCATTTGACTTGCCATCTAATACTTGGTTTCAAGAATCTGGATCAACATCTGTTGCTGCTGAGCGTGCTACAAACACTTGCACAGATCTCATAGTGTACCAAGAGCTGAAGAATCACCCAATGTCTCAAATCATTGGTGATATCAATGCTGGTGTCTCAACTAGAAGTCAATTGTCCAACTTCTGCTTCTATGCTCTCTTCATCAGTCAGCAAGAGCCAAAGAACTATCATATTGCATTAAGAGACAATGGATGGGTTGATGCCATGCAGCTTGAGCTTCTTCAGTTCAAAAAGCAGCAAGTGTGGGAACTGGTTCCTCTACCCCCAGGTAAGTGTGCAATAGGCACTAAATGGGTGTTTAGGAATAAAACAGATGAAAATGGGCAAATTGTCAAGAACAAGGCCAGACTGGTTGTCCAGGGGTTTTCACAAGAAGAAGGTATTGATTATGATGAAACCTTTGCCCCTGTAGCCAGACTGGAGGCAATTAGATTGTTCTTAGCCTATGCTGCATTCCACAATCTTAAAGTTTTTCAAATGGATGTCAAAAGTGCATTTTTATATGGTAAAATAAAAGAAGAGGTTTATGTGTGTCAACCACCAGGTTTTGAGGATAATAAACATCCTGATTGGGTGTATAAACTTGATAAGGCTCTTTATGGGTTGAAACAAGCTCCTAGAGCCTGGTATGAAACACTGTCAAATTTTCTTCTTCAGAATAATTTCACTAGAGGCTCCATAGATAAAACTTTGTTCATTAAGAAAGTGGGTCAGCATAAGCTCCTTGTTCAAATTTATGTTGATGATATTATTTTTGCATCCTCTGATCCACAGTTGTGTGATGCATTTACAAAGTTGATGCAACAAAAATTCGAAATGAGTGCCATGGGAGAATTACAGTTCTTTCTAGGTTTGCAAATCAAACAAAAGGCTGATGGAACTTTCATTCATCAGTCAAAATACACAAAGAGTCTTTTGGAAAAGTTTGATTTACAAAACTGTAAGCCCTGTTCTACTCCCATGTGCAGCACCACACAACTGGATGCAGATCAGAAAGGTAAAGCTGTTGATGAAACACTTTACAGATGTATGATTGGGTCCTTGATGTACTTAACAGCTTCTAGACCAGATATTATGTTTGCAACTTGTGTTTGTGCTAGATTTCAGGCTGCTCCTAAAGAGTCTCATTTGATTGCAGTCAAGAGGATCTTTAGATATCTGCAAGGTACTCAATCTCTAGGTCTTTGGTATTCCACTGGGCACTCTTGCAAATTAGTTGCTTTTTCTGATAGTGACTATGCAGGGTGTAAATTAACTAGAAAATCAACTTCTGGTGGATGTCAATTCCTAGGCAACTGTTTGGTTTCTTGGCAGAGTAAGAAACAAACATCTGTTGCTACATCCACTGCTGAAGCCGAGTACATTGCTGCTGCAAGTTGTACATCTCAGGTACTCTGGCTTCAGAATCAATTATTGGATTATGGCATTACAGAGACTAAGACTCCATTACTAATGGATAGTGCTTCAGCTCTTTGTATTGTCAAGAATCCAGTCCAGCACTCTAGGACCAAACATATTGAGATCAGACACCATTTTATTAGGGATTGTTTTGAAAAAGGTCTGATTGATCCAAAGTTTGTTCCTAGTGCTGATGAGCTTGCAGACATATTTACTAAGCCTTTGGACAGTTCAACTTTCCAAAACCTAGTGTTAAGGCTTGGTATGCTGCAGCTAGAATAAGTGACAACTACTGATGATCTCAGTCAACAAGTACTGATGAGCATTCGTATACTATTGTCACAAATAAGTACTGATAAGTTCTTTTATCCTCAGTAGTTTTCATAACTACTGAAGACTAAATTACTTAAAAGTACTGAAGTACTCTATCTGTTGAAAAGAACTGATGTAGTTACAACTACTGATGTAAGTATAACAGATAAGTACTGATGACCAATGAAACGTCTGAAAATCAGACAAAGTCTGATAAGTGTTGAGGTCAGAATGAAACAGCTGATGAGCTAAGAATTGACGACAACAGCTGATGAGAAACTTTTCTCTTCAGTTGTTTCTACAATGCTGTTTCACTTCATACAACTGAAGCCAAAACCATGTCTTCAGTAGTTTCACAACTACTGATGACTAATACCAAGTCTTCAGTTGTTACAACTTCTGAAAGTTAAACCAGGTCTTCAGTTGTTTTCAAACAACTGATGACAGCACCAACACTTTCAGTCGTTTTATATCAGCCTTTTCTTACCCTATAAATACCTAAACCTAATTTCAAACGTTTCATTAGCCGTTTCATGTCCTTCACTCTCTCAACAATGGCGACCATGAAACTCAAACCCAGACACAACTGTGTTGCCTACCTCTCGAAATCGGCCTTTTGGAACAAATTTGATAATGCCATCGATCTTATGGTAGATTCCCAGTACCGAACCGCTTTTCTTCTGAATCCTACCATATACCCCGATTCCCTAAGCCAATTCTGGACCAACGTCTCTGTGCAAACTGGTGAGAATGATCGCCAAATCACTCTCCAGTCGTTGGTTAACCAGAAACAGGTGGTCATCACTCCAGACATCATTCGACAAACCCTAAATCTACATGATGCCACCTGTGTCACAGAATACCCGAAAGGCACAACTGATATGTCTTTCATCAATAACGGGTATGAAGGAGACTTAAGTGCTACCACCATTCTGAAGAAGCACTTCCATGATGCTGAACGTCTTATATTCCACATGGTGAATGTCTGCCTTGCACCAAAAACCTCCTCATGGGATCAGATGTCCTCCCGATGGCAACAGGTATTATACTCTATCTTTGAACGACAAAATCTAAATTTTTCTGAGATAGTTTTTATGGAACTAAAGGATCTGGCTTTGAAACCTGTGGCAAACAGATGGATATTATATCCCAGGTTTCTCATGGCCATAATTTTAAATCAGCTAAAATCAGACGGCCTTGTTGGCCTTGGAGTCCCTGCTCCGGCTGTATTGCCTGAAGTATACTCCAGGCACAACTCTGACCCTACAATGAAAGGGGCTGCCCGGCTGCTAAAACCCAAGCAGCGGGAACCCACAGCCTCCACTTCCAGATCCAAAGTCCCCACCAAACCCAACACCAAAAAGCCCAAAAAGGCTACTCAGGGAGATGAGTCCCCTGAGGATGCCCCTGTAACACCAATACAGGAAACACTTACTGGTTCTAACCCCCCAGTAGTGTCAAAGACTCCACCAGCCCTAGCCGCTCAGGCATCCTCTCAACAGGATCCTGATGCAACCATAATTGGGGATACCACAATGCTGGAACCTATCTCAATTGAGAAGGTTACCATTGAAGAGCACCAGTCACCCCGGGTGCAATCTGCTTCAAACCTATCTCCAAATGCAACCGCCCCTCAAAGCCCAACCATTATAGTTGCACAAGTGCTGAGTCAGCTGCATTCCTCTCCTCCTCCCCAGAAACCAATTACAATGGGGAGAACCTCAACAGCTGAGGAAGAGGACCAAAATGCTGCTGATAACCCACAGCACAGGGGTTATAATGTTCAATCTCCCCGTGTAGAGGAGGAGGTTAGAACATCTGGTGAGGCTGCCACTTCTACTGATTCAGCAAATGAACAGGATGCAGTTGGTAACATCTCTAAGACCTCACCAGAGGCAACTGCCGATGAAGGACTCAGTCCTGAGGCAGGAAGTCCCCAGAACCAAGAACAAGGGGCACATGCTACAACTGATCTACACTCAGGGCATGTACATCCTGATTCAATCAGGAGGTCAGGTGATTCAGCAAAGACTGATGATGACCTGGGCTTTTTCTTTGATGTCTTAGCCCATAACACAATCCTTGAGGCTGAGGTGAGCAGACTCAAAGAACTGCTTGCCAAAATGTCTCAGGATCAAAGTCCATCTGCCCCAATAAACCCACAGATGGCACCTTCATCTGAAGGTTCACCAAACACTCAGCCACTACACTCAACTGAGCCACCAGCCACTGCTTTTGGCACCACCTCTCAGGGACAGAACCCCTCTGAGCAGATGGTTGCTACCTTTCAACATTCCTTACCTCTCATCACTCCCATCATCAATGAGATTGTGCATAAAGCCATTGATGAGAGGATCTCCTCAAATCTACAAACACTTGTTGATGATGCTGTGCAAAAGAAGCTTTCTGCCATTCAAACCCCTGAACCCAATGCACCCAAAAAGGGGGAGTCTAAGGCAGTGAAAGAAAGAAAGAGAAAGAGAGTGGAAGATGAGAAACAACAAGAGAAAGAAAAGGAGTTAGAAAAGGAAAAACAGCTGATCACATACAAGAGAAAGATAAGTGCTGAAACTAAAAAGCCTGATGAAGAGAAATCATTGGAAGATCTGGTTAAAGAAGCTGATGAAGCTCACAGCAGATCAATGGACAGAATAATAGACCAACTCTTCAGACAAGGTTTTGATACAGCTACTTTAGACACTGAGATCAGAAGGCTGGAGATTAAAGAGATACAAGAGAGATGGGCCAGTTACAGTGTGATGGAAAGGGAGAGGTTGGAGATAATGATCAGGTTTATTGCAATATACTTGGGAAGATCATTAATTGAGATTAAATCATGGACCAGAGACAGTATTCTGGCAATAACCACCAGAATCTGTGCTTCTGAAGCATTCAATAAGGGTTGATTATCGAAGCCTTAGATGAAGCAGGTGCTGGGAAGAGAACTGATATGGCCAAGCTTTCCAAAGCCAAACTTACCACAAAAATGCTAGATCAGCCTTCCCAAACTCCCACTCAAAAACAACCAACCCCACAACTCTCCAAACCAATCCCTAAACCTAAACTTAAACCAACTCAACCTTCAAAACCAACTCCCTTACCCCAAAAACCACCTCAAACCACATCCAATGATGCACCCAGAAGGAGGAGAAGGGTGTTGAGGATGGAAGAAGAAGAAGAAGAAGATGATGAAGAAGACAGTCTGCCAATCTCTGCTGTTCTAAAAATACCTGAGCCCAGAAGTCAACAAATGATCACACCAGACTTTCAGAGGCAAATGGTGAAAGTTAAGATTGAAGAAGAAGAACAGCAGAAACAGCACGATGAGCAACTTTTGAAGATGGTTGACAAAGAGTTTCCTCAGTCATCATCTATACAAGCCATGAAGAAACACGCTCAAAGGCTGTATGCTCTCAGGTATACCTTTCAATATCAAAAGGAGAGAGTAAGGATTTGGCCAGACCCCAGGGTTAGTTCTAGAATTCATAAGAAATCCATACCAAGTAGATACAATGGCCAAGTGAGAAAGACCATAGATGCTGTTATTATGTTGGCCATTGTAGTCTCACCCTGGGAGATACTTGAAGACTTCAAGAGAGCCTACAAGTCAAAGATGACCCCTCAAACTCTAATGGAGAACAAAATGGTCAAGAAGGGGTTGTTATACAAGAGGCTTGAAGAGATCAAGAAAAATGAACTCCAGTTGTTATTAGAAGGGACTCACCCAGATGAATTTGCTTACAGAGAGATAACAACTGTTGAGTTGAAAAATGGAAAGACGTTAAAGTACCTATCAGAGTACTATGGCCCAGAGTTCTTCTTCGAAGGAGAAGCAGAAGAACTCACTAAGGAGGAACAAGTTGTTCTCCTTGAGGCCTACGTCAGAGAGTCTTATAGACTCATCAATGGGAAGTAGGTTTCATGGTTGGGATAACAGCTCTGTGTCCAGTTCCCCAAGACAGAGTTCCCTTCCATCCTTGACATTCACATCTACTGAAACCTGTTCCCTGGCCTGTGCTTATCCGATATCTCTGAAGCTGATCAAGAGAGTATTTCTGCCAAGAATAAGTGGGACCTCAATAAGCTTAAAGGTTTTGGCTGCATTGGTTCAGGGGGAGTTTGTTGGACCAAAAGAACCAATGAGCCTGATCAGAAAAACCTTTAAGTTCCACGGACATTACAACAACTGAAGTAGTCTGCAACAGCTGAAGACATCAGCTGAAAACAAAGTCTGAAGTGAAAGAGCTGAAGACAAAGTTTGAAGTGAAAGAGCTGAAGACAAAGTTTGAAGTGAAAGAGCTGAAGACAAAGTCTGAAGTGAAAGAGCTGAAGACAAAGTCTGAAGTGAAAGAGCTGAAGACAGTCTGAAGACAAAGTTTCAGATGTTGTCACAACAGCTGAAGAAGACCTCTTCAGTAGTTGTGATGGTTTCCTTTCACTAGTTTTATGTTTCTTGTAATCAGTACTTGTAGTTTCAGTAGTTTTAGTTTCATCTTGTACTTAGCATACTCTGAGATGTTCTCAGTTGTTGTGAACATTCTCAGTAGTTTGCTTACTTTCAGTTGTTTGTAATAATTCTGTTAGAGGTCACTATCAAGTGACATCAGCAGACGTCACATTCCTTTATATAAGGAATGTTGACCTAATTGTAAGGTGCGACGAGCAGCTATAGCAAACTTAGAAAAGCTTAGCAGCCGCCACACCGAAGCATTGTGCATGAATGATATTATCCATTTTAAAGAAAACCCTCTTTCTCTATAACCGTGTACTGTTCCATTGAATATCTATTGTGTTCTTGCTATATTTGTCTAATTCTTGTTCTAATTCCGCTGCGATTCAACTCTAATTGATCAAACTTAGATCGTTGATCCTGACACTTTTACTCTGATGAAGATTTGGGTTTCAGTGAGTAGCATGAATCTCTCATCTCCACCCACACTCAAGGTGAGATGAGTACTTCTGCCTCACACACTTCTAGCCCATATCAGACACCACAAACTAAGGTGGATCTCCTTCAGATTATCCAGGAGATCCATGTGGCAGAGGCTTTCACTATTGGCAGTGATTACATCTCTAAGACCTCAACCACGACAACCCAGCCTCTTGAAATAGAGCAGGGGAAATCCAGCAGCCAAGAAACCTATGCTGGTGATGAGGGAGAAGACTCAAGTCCAATCCTCTCATCCCCCTTTGATTCTTCATCTGAAGATTAGGGGAGTCTGCAACAAAAGGTGCACAAACTTTCAAACATGTGCACCTACTTTGTGACCAAGATAGCTCACCTGGAATCTCAGGTGACTATCTTGCAGAAAAGGGTCAATGACCAGCAACTTGAGATCACCGATCTCAAGGGTAAGCTAGCTGAGAGACCAATGCGATCAACTCATCCAGGTCCACAAGAACCTGTGGATGTCATGGATCAATCTCCCAGCTCACCTATGCAAGAGGGTGATGCTACCAAAAAGGGGGAGAAAATCCTAACAATCACAGAACCTGGGAGTTCCTCTCAGAGTATGGACATAGAGGACTCACCATCCTCTCTTGCAGTTGTCCATACTCAACAAACTCCTCTAGACAGTGATGTACATTTGTTAATACAACAACTGTTTGAGGAGGGAATACCAAGAGCAATGTCTGCCCCTTCTGAGAACCCAATCTGGGGTTGGGGGTATGACAGTGAAAGGAAAGCTCTTGTACTCTCTAGAGCTCAGGGTCAACTAGAAATTTTAAACATTTCAAACCTGAGTTTCTACGAGGGTATAAATTTGGTAAATCTGGCACTTGTCAACCCAAGCAACAACAGACAAGCTGCCAGACTAGCCAGTAGAATTCAAGATTGGGTGCTGGAAGAATTCAAAAGGAGATCAGAACTATATAGACAGAGGCTAGCAGTTAAAGCCTTTGGTCAACTGGATGTTAAGGTGGACCCTAAGATTAGCTTCAAAGGGAAAGCCTTGACTGAAGGCCCAGAGGCTGAGACTGTGAACCTTAAAACAATATATTCTCCAGCACCCTATACCCTCAGTGAGGCACCAGCTGGTGATAGTGCATCACAACCTGTCTCTGGCCAGAGCTTGACTGCTGAATCCAGCAATGAAGGCCAAAGCTCTCCTCAGCCTGAGTCATCAAGATCAGTACTTGACAAAGGCAAAAGAAAACTAACTGCTGAGGAGATTGAAGAAGAGAAAAGAGAGAGGAAGAGGAAGCTAAGGGGAAAGAGTTCAAGTGGTTCCCTAGGATTCATGCAAGCTGTAATTCTGACTGCCCATGTTCCAAACACTCAAGAAGATGAGTTAAGGGTAGCCAGACTTAATTATCTGGGGACCAGGAACTACAACATAGATGAACTCATCTCTCTCCCCTTAGAGGAATTAAATGAACTGGCTGACACTGAGTTGTCAAAGGAAAGGAAGGAAGCTAAGGATGCAGCCTTGACCCTCAAGCATAAAGAAGAAATGAGAAGAAAAAGAATATACAAGAATATTCCTGTCCTCTCCCCAGTTCAAGAAAATCCTGAGTCAGAGGCTGTGGCTGCTGATCAACCTCAGGTAGTTAATAAAGAAGAAAAGACAAAGATGATCAACTACCTGAGAGCCACAAGCCTCTACCAGGCACATGCACTTCTTCCCTTGCCATATGATTACATACTGTTTGAATACAACAAGCAGCTAGAAGAGCAAGCCAAAAGAAATAGGCAAACTGCTAGAAAAAGGGAAAGGGAAGAAGCTGCCAAGTCAAGAGCCATCATCAAGAAATATCAAAAAAAGTCTGCAGATAGGCAGAAGATGATGAACTTCTTGAAACTGTATGGGTTCTCCGGAAGAAGGCTTGGTCCCATGTCTCTGTCCATAATGGAGGAGCACATAAGGGTGATCAAGCAGAAGATTAAAAGGGGAGAGCTTGTGGATCTCCACTCACCATCTAAACAAGCTCAACCTGAAGTTGAGGTAAAGGTTGAACCTACAGAGACAACACAACCTGCACCGGAAGCTACACAACAGCCAACTTCATCTCCTGATCCATAGCAGGGTTCTCCTCCCTCTCCTTCTGAAGCTGGGAGAGAGGAGATCCCAACTAAGAGGGAATCCACTGAAGAACCTAGTACTAAAGACCAACCCTCTCAGTTAAAATCAGCTGGGAGGAAAAAGAGGATGGCCAAAAGAAGATCCTCTAAGAAGAAGAAACAAGAAACGCATCTACCTCCCAAACTCAGGATGAGTCAGAACATCCTGAGGAAGTGCATGAAGAGGGCTCTCAACCAACTCCTATCATAGTAGAGCCTCTCTCTGTTGGAAGACCAATTCTATCATGGACATTTGCTGAAGATCCTGATAGATGGTATGTCACTAGAGATTAGGGAGAACAATATGTCTACTTCACTAGTGACATGCTTGAACTCCCTCTGCATGATCTCTATGACATGAGAAGGTACTTCATGGGTCTGAAGAATCCTGATCTGCTAATGAAGAACGGAATTTTGAAGATTCTCATGTGGACTATCCCAGTCTGAAGACCTCTCTGTTTTGGTAGCATCAGCCTAGGGGGAGTTTGTAGGAACCTCTGAGGTTATGAGGCTGATGCAACCAAAGGATACCAAAACAATCAAGTCTTCCAACATGCACTAAGGAACAAAGAAGAACTAGCTTCGGAAGTTTTACAAACTCAAGAAAAATGCTAAGTGTAAAATCTTAAGAAGCCAATGTTCAGAAGAAACTACTAAGGAAACTTTACACTAAGTGTCAAGTCTTCCGAAGCCAAAGACTCAACTCTTTCGAAGGTTAAAGATGAAGTCTTCTGAAGCTCTCAAGACAAAGTCTTCCAAAGCTGAATAAAGATAAGACTGATTACTTTAGAAGAGAGAGAAAATACACTTTTTCTGTCAACTTTATCATAAAGCAACCTTCTGTCCGCTGCATTCTCTGGTGGTTCACCAACTATCATAAGTTGGTGAAACTTCCATGCTTTATGATAAAGTAGATAAGGTCTTTGTCTGCAAGTTTTTGTATTTGTTTCTTTTTTGGCTTTTTATAATAGGAAAGTCAGTGAGCTATGGCCTGTCATAGTCACTAGTCAAAAGGCAATCTGCCTTTTGACTTTAGGCTGATCTTGTTGTCTAGATTAGTCACATCCAACTGTCTTTTTGCATATTGACTGTTGTAGGTTTAGTATAAAGAGTCAAAGGTTCTTGTATTTCAAATATCAGTGCAAACACCTATAATAGAACCTAAGAAGCAATATACTACTTCCTTGAAAATTATTTCTTGTGTTCTTGCTCTTACTTTACTTGTGTTGTGCATTGTATCATCTATTTAAAGTTCTAAGTTTCCCATTTGAATTGTTAAGTGATCCTAAAGATCCTCCTAAGTGTGTTAACTAAGTCCAAAGTCCCTTTTTAATGGTCCTGCAGAAAAGGAAGAGGTATGCTAAAGAGAAAGAATATGATCTAGAAACTAAGATTGATGAAGTTGAAGAAGAGCTAAGGGTTCAAAGATAAAGGAGGACCAAAAAGAAGGCTGATCAAGGGGAACCGGCTCACGAAACCGAAAGGAGATCTAAGCATAAGCAGTCGGTGTTTGAAGAAAGGAGGGATCCCCGATCTGAACTGGATCAAGATATGATTAGAAATGTAAATACTTCATTGGCTAATGAACTGAGCATGACTAAAACCAAGTTGGTTAATCAGGAGTTGATAGAGAAAAAGAAAGATGAGCAGATAGAAAGTATGAAGATTATGATGATGGATCAGCATGAACTAATCAAAAGGCTATTGAATGAAGTAAATGATCTCAAAGGCAAAGTTGGTGACACAAACCAACTATCACAGGAGGAGTTGGATGATATGACTGATACATCAAAGTATTCATTCTTGAAAGTGGGGAGATCATTTGGTATTAGTGGAGAAGCAAGTATGGCTGGTGGCAGTATAAGTGGAGGTGGTGTAGCAGGTGAAAAAGTTGTGGAAAAAGAAGCTGAAAAGAGAGTAGATAAAGGAGGAGATATGAGAGAGGAGCTTGTACTTGTTAAGGCTGGTTTTGTTGATTTGGGATTAGACATAGATGCAGATTTGACGGGGGCTGAGGTGATTAGAGAAGAAACCACAAGAGGAAATAAGGAAGATGCTGAGAAGAGACTCGTTGATGAAGAGGAAGAATATGAAGAACAACTAGTGGATTATTACTCAGAGCCTGAGTTTTATGAAGTGGAGGAGCGCCCAATGACATATGTTGCTTAAAGGAGTACAAAAGAAGGCGATGCTTTTTAGCTAAGCAAGGAGGAATGGTTTGTGAAAGAAAAGGAACCAGAAGAATTGACTCCTCTTTTCCGAAACATAAGTGAACCGAGCAAGAAGAAAAGTGATAAAAAGATAGTGAGCTGGAAGTACAATTCAGAATTGAAAATGTTTATGATCAAAAGGAGAGGTGGTGAAATTTCATATATGCATAAAAAGAAGGCGTTCAAGACCTTGCCTAGATGGGATTTTAGAAGGTTAGCTGAAATTCCTCTACTTGACGCCCACCTGAGTGAACGTGCTATGCTGTTAGAAAAAGAGATTAAGGTGGGAATGAATGATAATTTTGAAGCCTTTGGATATATGAATACTAAGAGGAGGAGATCAAAGATTGACTTGGATTGGGCTATCGGAAAAGGAAAGATTGTGCTGAAGTTGAAGCCAGCCAAAACTGTTAACAGAGTGAGAGTGCCCAATCCACTTCCCCCTAGACTGCAAAAGTTCGAAAATGGTTTTATGAAAACAATACTGGGGAAGCTGTCATTAGGTTGAAAGGTGGTGGTGAGATAAAATTGTTTGATCCAATGGAAGTATTTTCTTTTTGTGACGAAGACCTTGTAACTCTTTGTGAAAATCATATCAAGGCCGGAGCTGGAGATGAAACAAGAAGAGAAGCCAGTCTGTTTATGAACGTAGCAAACAAAGCTTGAGGTGTAAGGGTAGAGGTCAGGGAGCTAGCAGAGAAAGTATCCAAGGCTGACGAGTTGAGGATGGATATGCAAGATCTTACCAAACAATTTGCTAGAGCTAGTGCAAGAGCTAAAGAGGAAAGGGAAGCAAGAGCAGAACTAGAAGCATCAGATAAAGCTGAAGAAGGTGCAAGAAGAGAGCAAGAAGATTGAGAGTGAGGTCCAACCTAGGGGGAGAATTAATGATCTACATAGGTTGGACTCAGTATAGTTGATAGGTTTTATTTTGCTTTGTAATAGGTTAATTGTTAGTTTCTTATTTGTAATTTGTCTTTCTATGTAATTTTGTATTACAGCGAAACTACGGGCGAAATTGTAGTTTCGCCCGGAGTCAGCTGATCTAGTTCACCCCGCGAATCTATAGTTCGCTGCCGGGTGAAACTGTAGGTACTCAGTCAGAGCGAAACTAGGTCTGATATATATATATATATATATATATATATATATATATATATATATATATATATATTGTAATCTTTCTATCTTTGGAGACACTTTTTGCAAAACCCTAATCGAAAATATTTGTGTTGCTATTGTGTGTTTGGCTGGAAGCTTATCATCTATATCTTTGAGCCTTTGTTATTGCATTTATGGTTTATATTCATTGATTTTCATTATGCTATTGTGTTTATAAGTGTTGATTCAATAGAAAATTCATTGGGAAGAATCAAGTGCACTGTTGAATCGATCATTAGGACCAACAATAATAATAATTATTTCATGTTATGTGTTTTCACGGTAATGAATATTTAAACATATTATTCATAATCAAGTGGTCATAAAGGAGTAAAAAGAAGGACAGCGAAACTTAATAAATGTTACCCCAGGGCCCTAACAACAGGTGAAAAGCCTTGCAAGCTTTTCCAACGGAGGTCACGACCCTGGTTGACGTTTGCTCAACTGATGTGTGGCTGTTCAGCCCAAGTAAGGCATATGTAGGGTCTAATCCTAGTGATTGACCCATAAACCAATGTGATCCTAGTTCATGAGCAGGCTTTGTGCCAAGCAATGTGGATCAACTGTCGGGGGTTAGCTACCACTTATCAAAGTGTACCTACAGGGGTTTGGCATTTATTGCCAATCAACAGTATAGGCTCTTGCTTTGAGCAAACCTAAAGAATGAAAATGAAATATAATGAAAGAAAGAATGATAATGAGTTTTTATCCCCTAATGAATGATTACGTATATGATGGATGATCACCAAGCTTACAAAATGTATATTTTCTATAACATCAAAACTAGAACTCACTCAGCAACGCTGACTTTTTTTTATGCATATCAGTTGGCAGGTAATGTTGTTGTTGGGGATGACATGTGGTTGGAGCTACTTGGCAATAAAGACTGGCGTCCATGTTATGCAGAAATAATATTTTTGTCTTGTGATCCAACTAAATATTCTTTTGAAACTCATGACAACGATGTATTTCTTGGCAAAATGTATTATTAATGCATGACATGGTTTTTGTTCAATTATTCTGCTGCCATGATTTCTTAACTCAATGTATTTTAATGCATAAAGCGCTATGAATGACCAACTGTGGGGTTTCCCGTGTACGGGGCCTTACAAGTTGGTTTTAGAGCCAAAGTTTAAGAGAATTGGGTAAATTACTTTTAAAACCTAAACTTAAACTGAAAATACGACCAAATGGAGGGATGCCAGCCTAAGCAGCTACGTGCCATTAGGTAATTTTCTTAAGGCTAACCGGTATTATGTGTGTGTTCTATTTAATTTATGTGCTTAGTAGATTTGAATGCTGATGTAGTCAGGATAGGAAATGCTTAGGGAATGAAGAGTAAAGTAAGTGGCTAATCATAACTAGCCACTATAATTAGGGACTTACTATACTTGACATGATCTGAGCTACTACCTTGAATGATCGTGTTGGTTTTTGAATCTTATAATGCTTTGGATGGCTGGTGGAGGTCGTGGTGCTGAGTGGCGTGTCACGAGGATCATGGCTAGGACTGCTGAAACGGCTCCTAAAGTGCCTGTGCTTCATTACAAGGAAAGTGGGGATGAGAGCGTCAACCTGATGGCCATAGTGAAGGATGCTGTGGCTGTGGGAGTTCATCAAGTCATGCACACGATTTTGCCGTCTGTTGTGACCGGGGTCATTAGAGCCGTATGGGAATATGAAAGGAGAAGGGAGAACTGGAGTGGAAAATGTTTTGGTAGTGGAGGTTTCCCTCCTAAGGGCAAAAAGGCAAAGGTAGAGAGACGCAAGGTGGCTGCAACCAAGATAAGGGTGGAGGTGTGCAAGAAGTGTGGGAAGGAGTGCCATATGACAAGAGATTATCATGTGGTGAAGTTGTGTGGTAAGTTTGGGAGAGGCCACGTGGAGGAATGTAGGTGGGGATCGAATCTCTGCTTCAAGTGTGGAAAGGAGGGTCACATGGCATGAGATTGTAGAGGGGTGAAGTGCTACAACTGTGGCGAGAGGGGGAATATGAGTAGAGACTACAAGAAACTAAGGGCAGAGAGCTCCAGGGCAAGGAAGGAGATCGAGAAACAGAAGGGGGAGGCGAGGGCTAAAGTCAGGGAACTCACTATGACCCGGGAGGAGGCTAGGGTGGACCCCGACGTCGTGTTAGTTACATTCCTAGTAAACTAAACTTGTGCCTCTATGCTTTTGATTCTGGTGCTAGTAGGAGTTTTATTTCTGCTGCCTTCCGTGATAAGTTGCCCATTAGGAGTAGAAAGACTGATGAGCACTTTGATGTAGAAACTTCCATTGGTAAGTCTACCAGGACTTCTGATATGGTAGAAGATTATGAAATAGAGTTGGAAGGCCATAGATTCTCTGCTAGGTTGTTCGTAATGCCCTTAGGCAGATTTAATGATTCGATTGACCGTGCTCGATGGGAGTTTGGTGGACCCAGCGAAAGTTGAGGCAGTGATGCAATGGAAGTCTCCAAAGAAGCCATCCGAGATCGGTAGTTTCTTAGGTTTGGCAGGCTATTATAGAAGATTCATCCAAGACTTCTCCAAGATAGCTTCACCATTGACCAAGTTGACCCGTAATGATGTGAAGTTCGTATGGGGTCTAGAGTAGGAGAATGCTTTCGAAGAGCTAAAGACAAGCTTGACACTCAAGCTCCTGTCTTGACATTGCCTAAAGGTAGCGAAGACTTGGTGTTCTATTCAAATGCTTCTCATTTGAGATTGGGTTGTGTGCTGATGCAATGGGGGAAGTTATAGCCTACGTATCCTGACAGTTGAAGATCCATGAGGCTCAAAAGACTCGATACTCAATTTATCGTGGTGCTACAAAGATGTATCAGGAGGAAACATGACGTAGTGGGGTATGTGAATAAGTGTCTTACTTCTTTGCAAGCGAAGGCGGAGCATTAGAAGCCACAAGGGAAGATCCGACCCTTGGATATACCCAAGTGGAAATGGGAGCATATCACTATGGACTTTATTACGAGGTTACCGCGTACGGCGAGAGGAAGTGATACCATTTGGGTGATTGTAGACCGCTTAACGAAGAGTTCTCACTTCTTGCCAATCCAGGAGACTTACTCGTCACAAAAGTTGGTGGGGCTGTTCATCTAGGAGATTGTAAATCGTCATGCCATGCCGGTGTCTATTGTTTCTGATAGGGACACTCGGTTCACGTCCAAGTTCTGGAAGAAGTTTCACGATGTGATGAGGACGAGGTAACACATTAGCATGGCTTACCATCCACAGACAGACGGTCAATCATAACGGACCATTCAGACCTTGGAGAACATGCTCCGGACATGCATCATTGATTGTGGTGGAAGTTGGGATGAACACCTACCGTTGGCAGAGTTCTCCTACAACAATAGCTATCAGGCCAGTATAGGCATGCTACCATTTGAAATGTTGTATAGGAGACGATGCTGAACCTCGGTGTGTTGGGGTGATATCGGCCAGAAGGAGTTGGGAAGTATTGAGGTCATTGAGGCCACATCGGAGAAGTTGGAAAAGATCAAGGCTTTTATGAAGGAAGCAATGGACCAGCAGAAGTCCTACGCTAATAGGAGAAGGAGGCCAATTGAGTTCCAAATGGGAGATAAGGTGATGTTGAAAGTATCTCCTTGGAAATGGATTATCAGGTTCTGAAAGCGAGGGAAGTTGAGCCCAAGGTATATCGGGCCATTCAAGATCATTCCCAGAATTGGTGAAGTGGCATATAATTAGAACTTCCTGATGTGCTACATGTGATTCATCCTACGTTCTATGCATCTCATTTACGAAATTGCTTGGCGGAAGGTGACATTGTTGTTCCCCACACGGACATTGAGGTTGATGAAAGGTTGAATTACGTGGAGCAACCAGTGGCCATTTTGGACCGAAAGGAGAAATGGTTAAGGAATAAAGTGATTAGCCAAGTAAAAGTGCAATGGAAGCATCGTAAGGGATCGGAGGACACTTAGGAGTCAGAGGAAGAGATGAGACAGCACTACCTAGGTCTCTTTAAGGAGTGTCAGGTTTCAGGGATGAAACCTATATAAGGGGGGTGGACTTGTAACACCCGAAAAATTTAGGAAAAAGGAAAAGAAAAGATAAGGGAGAAAAAGGAAATTATTTCAAGGTAAGGTGTTAAAGGTACAAAAGTCAAACCTGCCTATAATGGGTTTAAAAAGGTGATATGATCGCCCATACCTATTCTGCCAGATATAGTGAGAAGAAGGAGCTCTAGTCTGATTTTAGAGAGAGAAAGCGGTAGCAATCTTTAGAAAGTAAGATTTTAAGGCGGTTTCTTTGCGGTTTCAATCGGGTTCAAGCTTCTAGACCAAGTTCTACGTGTTTAGTTGCTTTTTTTCATATGTTTAGGTGCTAGAACTCCAGGTTTGCTCTCGGGTTTGTGGAGTTTCACTCGAAAGCCGTTAAGGTGAGTTCTAGATCCCCCTCTTTTACTGGTTTTCTACTTGTTTGGGGCTGTTATGCATACTATAATGAATGTTTAGTCACCAAACTATGTTTTCTTTTATAAAAAGGCTACTGTGTATGAAAGGTGTATGATTTAAAGGATTTCCATGTTGTGTATGGTTGTCTGTGATGTTTAAAGCATGAACCGGTAGATCCAAGCTAAGTAGATGTTTAGAAGTGATGTTTGGGACTAGAAACTGCATAAGTTGAATCGCAGATGATGGACTTGGTGTCTGTTATGGAGACTAGCTGTCCGCAGTAGACTTTGCATGTCCGCTGTGGAAACTTAGAGATTTTACGTCATCCCCTATAAACCTTGGACATCCGCTGTGGACACACTTAGTGAATTCATTCATGTGTTGTGGACCTGGGTCAAGTGGGAGAAATCTTCCAATGCCAAGATGGAGTCTTTCGAAGGTTAAGTGTAAATCTTCCAAAGCCAAGATGGAGTCTTCCAAAGGTTAAGTGTAATCTTCCGAAGCCAAGGTGGATTCTTCCGAAGGTTAAGTGTAAATCTTCAGAAGCCAAGATGGAGTCTTCCAAAGGTTAAGTGTAAATCTTCCAAAGCCAAGATGGAGTCTTCCGAAGGTTAAGTGTAATCTTCCAAAGCCAAGGTGGAGTCTTTCGAAGGTTAAATGTAAATCTTCCGAAGCCAAGATGGAGTCTTTCGAAGGTTAAGTGTAAATCTTACGAAGCCAAGATGGAGTCTTCTGAAGGTTAAGTGTAATCTTCCGAAGCCAAGATGGAGTCTTTCGAAGGTTAAGTGTAAATCTTCCGAAGCCAAGATGGAGTCTTCCGAAGGTTAAGTGTAAATCTTCCGAAGCCAAGGAGAAATCTTTCGAAGGATAAATGAGGTCTTCTGAAGCTTCAAGGTTATGTCTAGGCACTGAGAACTCTTTGAATTATTTTGAAATTTTGGGGAATAGAATTTAAGTGATAAGTACTTATGTATAAGGAGAGTTTATGGTTGTTTAACATTTCTGATGTTTTATTCTATTCTTCTGGGCTATTGTTATGGATAATAATTACTATTTCATTTTCGTGATGTAACGGTAATGAATATTTAAAAGTATTATTTATAATCAAGAAGGACAATGGAACTTAATAAATGTTACCCCAGGGCCCTGACAACAGGTGAAAAGCCTTGCAAGCTTTTCCAATGGAGGTCACGACCATGGTTGACGTTTGCTCAATAGATGTGTGGTTGTTCAGCCCAAGTAAGGCACATCTGGGGTCTAATCCTTGTGATTGACAAATATTCCAATGGGATCCTAGTTCATGAGTAGGCTTTGTGCCTATCAGTGTGGATCAACGGTCGAGGGTTAGCTACCACTTATCTATGTGTACCGACAGGGGTTCGGCATTTGTTGCCAACCAATAATATAGGCTCTTGCTTTATGCAAACCTAAAGAATGAAAGTGAAATATAATGAAAGAAAGAAAGACAAGAATTTTTATCCCCTAATGAATGATTACGTATATGATGGATGATCACCAAGCTTACAAAATGTATATTTTTTGTATCATCAAAACTAGAACTCACTCAGCAACGCTGACTTTTTTTTATGCATATCCGTTGGCAGGTAATATTGTTGTTGGGGATGACATGAGGTTGGAGCTACTTGGCAATAAAGACTGGCGTCCATGTTATACAGAAATAATATTTTTGTCTTGTGATCCAACTAAATATTCTTTTGAAACTCATGACAACGATGTATTTCTTGGCAAAATTTATTATTAATGCATGAAATGGTTTTTGTTTAATTATTCTGCTTCCATGATTTCTTAACACAATGTATTTTAATGTATAAAGCGCTATGAATGACCAACTGTGGGGTTTCCCGGGTACGGGGCCTTACAACTTGTCCAATACTTATCCTACATATCCCAATTTGGTGCACTATCCTATGAAGACAAACTAGATTTGATACATCTGAGGATGCTGAACCATACCAACAACCCGAGTGGTGCTGACTTTTTCCATATCATGAGATCTTATTTGATGAAAAAACATCATGAATTGAAAAATAATGTTGAAAGAGAAGACATGCTACACATAGCAAAGCTCAGAAGAGAACAACAATCAGTTGGGAAATAGAAACAATAGAGCAAAGAACAGACAGAACTTGTAGATAGTGTATTTCTTGAAAGGGTTGGATACCATGTACGACCATCAGACCTAAAGCTGATCATGAAAAAGATTGATGGTAATCAATACAACCATCCAATCACTAGATGGTTTTATGATGAAACCCACTTTGAAGTGGTGTTAGAGAGAAAGTTGGAGGGAAAAGAAGCAACGGATATCAGATTGTTTGATCCAGTTGAGATTAAACTGTTACATACATCATATGTGTCATTTTTGAAAACAAAGTCATTCCCTGCAATTGATGATGTTTTGTGCAAGGGTGACTGTTGTTACTTCATCCATATGCTGAGGATTCTAGGCACAGTGTATGTGAATGCTGCCTTGAAGCAAATATTAGAGACAAACCAATAGCCACTGACACACATTGAAGGACTAACAAGCCTCAAAATCTCAGAAAACAATAATCTTGAAGTACTGAAGGGTGATCATGTTGTAACCACACTGGTTAGCAATATTAAAGTGCAAAGTCTTGATCACACCACCCTAGAATAGATGGTGCAACTCCCTATCTCCTAAAAGTATGATGATCAGAAGTGTGCAGTTTAATACTTCACTGAACATGTAATGAACTTCCTTAATGCTTTGAAGATTATTCCTTTAGTTGATCAAGTCAAAGAAGCTGAGAAAGACAAGATTATTGAGAAAGTTATTGAAGAGTCTCTTAAATCTACCTCTAAAGTGCAGAAGAGTGTAGATGAAGCTGGTCCATCTTATTCTTAAAGGTTCACTAACAATCAAACAGGCAAAACAACAATCATACATATCTAACCATTTAAACAATCAACGCACACAACCATACATAATAGACATAACAAACATATAAGAAAAAATCATTCATTAACAACATACATATAATCAAACAGAACTAGATTCATGTAAAAAACAAGTTCATACAAGCAAACATATGAACAAGAACATACAAGATAATCTGATTACACATGTGTAATCAGTTAATCATACAATCAATCAATCATACAATCAATCAATCATACATAATCAGTTTCACATGCAATCATGCAACTAAACAAGTAATCAATCAAATCATTCACTATAAGTGAAATCATTCAATCATTCATATCAAACATAAACAAACACATTTTCACTAACAATCAAAACATTAACAAGCAAACATCAAAGGTTGGCAACATCATCCTTAGGGGGAGTATTGTTGGACTAAACAAGTGCATTAAAAGGATAATGCTTGCCATAATCAATCATAATATGTTCTAACAATCAAACAATCATTTACAAACATACACGCAATATTAACATTCATATCAAATACTAATTATTGCTTAAATTTCTTTTTCAAGTTTATAGATAAAAATGAATTTTTGCTAAGCGTCCACAGCGGATGAACACTCCATAACGAACAACAACACAACACACACACCAAGTGTTCACAGCGGACAACATCCAAGGCACAGCGGACAAGTATTCAACATCCACAGTGAATAGTTTATTATCCACAGTGGATAGTTCATCATCCACAGTGGATGAGTTATAGACTTAGGATTATATGTAATTTTATTTTACATAAGGGTATTTTTGTAACTTTACATAGATCTTTGTATAGGTTATAAATAGTGACATACCCTAATCCTTTGTAAGCTTTTGGACGATCAATCAAAACAAGCAGTTATTATCATTCAAGCATTCAAGCATACAATCACACACAATCATACACACACACACACACATGGATTTCATATCATTAATCATGGGTTTCCGTACTATGATTAATGAGTATTGATACAATAACAACTTTTGTTATTTTTGAGAGATTGAAATCTATCCTTGGGGGAATTCGTTCATTTTGTTCTTCTGTTCAAGTTCAAAACCCGAATTCCATCACATTTGTAAGTTTCGGTTGTGAACTTCATACACTATATTTTGGTATTTTCTGACAATATTAAATGCTATGTTTTGTAATTATCATGTAATTTGGTGTAACTGTAGGATGAGATCCTAGTATGTCACGCACCTAACGGTAAAACTTCGTTTGTGAAAATTGAGGGTGTGACAGGTTTGGCCTGTGGCTCTAACATAATTTTAACAGTTTGACTTGAGTTCGCACACCTTGTGATAATGGACCAGTGATTACTTCAGTTGGATGCTCTTTATGAATTCTCTGCTGAGGAATGATATCTTCAGGAATAACTTCATCTAAATTAGACATATGATCAACTGGTTCTTCAACAGTGTTTCCTCCTTCTGGTTGATACATAATATCTTCCTCTTGATGAATATCATTATCAACAGATAAGTCTTAAAATTGAACTTAAATGGTATCAATCGGATCATTTTGAGTAGAAGAGGAACTCTGATGAGAAACCTATGGAGCTTGCTCAATTACTAGATCAGAATGAAGCAATTCAGATTCAGAAACAGATGGTGGAACGGCTGAGACATTAGAAGAAGAGGTTATGTCTGAAAATCTTCCTCTAGCTGAAGGTGATATAGGTCCAACATCATCAGTAAAAATATCTGAAATATATGATGGCAAAGGTAGATTAGCTGTAGAAACAACAGAAGATCGATTAAAAGTTTCAACTAATGAAGCATAATTGTATATCCATGAAGGAGCAGAATGTGCATTTGTTTTGTTAGATTCATGCCAATCTATATCAAATGACTCAATTATTTGTTCAGATCTCTTATTATAAACCCTACAAGCGACTTTGTTGGTTGAATATCCAACAAAATAACATTCATCAGCTTCTTTACCAAATTTTGATTTAGAATCAAATGTATGTAACAAAGTACGACAACATCCAAATGTTTTGAAATATTTTACTTTGGGTTTATATTTAAAAAAGATTTCATAAGGAGTCAGGTTCTGTTGTTTGTTGATTAAAAGATGATTCTAAACATAACATGTAGTGTTAACAGCTTCAGCCTAAAAAAACATGGTAATTTGGGTTCTGGTTTATAAGGAAGTTTATATTGTTTACCTTTTGAACATGACAAACAATGTTCAGTAAGTTGAAATTCTTTCAATGCTAATCCCACAACATGATTTCCTCTAACCAACTTGTTCATAGTTTTTATGTATACATGACCAAGACGACGATGCCATAACATATAATCACTTATCGAGGATTTAGACAACAAACAAGATGCAATTGCAAATGAATGTGAACCATTCATGTCAAGTAAGTATGTGTCTTTGTCTCTTGGTTTTCTCAACAAAACCCATTCTTCAGGAATTGCAAATCCAGGTTTTAGAATAGGATATTCTTCAAAACTTAATACACCATTGGAAACAGTACCTTTCTTTGTAATCTTACCACCTCTATCTCCTAGAAATATAACATATCCTTCGTTGTAAAGTTGTATATTGTTTAACAGAGATATATTACCAGTCATGTGCCTAGAACAACCACTGTAAACATGCCAAACACTATTGATAACTTGCCTTGGTTGTTCCTGCACATATGAATGAATTCATTCAATTTTAGGAACCCAAGCCATTGTAGACTTGAGCACATTGTTTTCATCTATATATGATATAGATTTTAATATCATCTCTTTTATCATTGAAAATATAATCTTCAATAATATCAGTCTTAGATTGTTTTGCTTTTATCTTCCACTTTTGAATTGGTTTGATCAGATTTGTAACCATTTTCTTTAAAGTGGTTTGAATTGGAGTAAGATTGCTATCATCATCATGTAAAGATTTTTTGTTTGAATTTTCTTTTTGCAAATCTATTTTTACTTTACCATTTCTTTTATCAACAAAAGAATTTGACTAATTTGTATTCTTTTTGAATTTGGCATTTAAAAAGAATCATTTTCTATTATTAGAAATTGAGTTGTGAAATCTTTGTTTGCTTGACGGTTGATATTGATGACTACAAGTTCTAGCCTTATGATTTGGCTTGTTGCATACATAACAACACATTTTATGATACACATTTTGTTCTCGTGTATTTCTCATGAACTCTTGATGATAACTTTCACAGTTATCATAAAACCTGGCTTTAGAATTTCTTTGGCCTTATAATTCTATAATAGTCTCTCTATTCTCTCTTTCATTAAGAGCTTTTCTAGATGATCCTGAAAGAGTTGAGGTATTATTCCTAATAGTTTGATTCGTTTCTAAAGCCGATGAGGCATGAACTGTCGCTTTAACCTTTTGAGTTGTAGATACTGGAATAGGACCAGTTTCTTTGACACTTGATCTACAAACATCTTGTTTCACAGAGTTAGCGATAATAGGAGATTTATTTTTAAAGAAACTTGAATTTGTTTCTTTAAAGATATGATCTTCCTTATCTATGTTGCCTTTTGAAACATATATGTTCTTGAAATAAGTTTTCAAGTCAGATACTGATGTTATGACATGTTTTCTTATATTATCTTTAAAATCAATTTTTGATTTTAATTTTTTTTGTTTGTTAGACATTTTTGAACAATCATTTGTAGAGAAAAAACATCTAAAATTTCATTGATAACCGATGATGATTTACATGAAGATTTTTCATTACAACTTTTATTTTCATTAAAATCTATTTTATCATCACTTTCCCAATATTCAACCAACCCTTCTTTCTTCACACTTTCTACAAACGAATTGTCATGATTAATTATAATTTTAGTTTTTATGAGAGGGTCAATAGTCAGTGAAACATTGACTAGAGTCATTAAGTCTGACTTTGGTTGAAAAACTAATCCATAGGTCTCTTCATTTGATGTCGTAATTGATGAAGGTAAACATGTATAATCATGATTAATTGGTGGTGTTTACCACCATTAATTTTCCGAGTCATTTGAGACTTGATTATACCTTCAACCATTTTGAAGACAACTCAAATTTTTCAATAGTCAATTTGTAGATAAGAGTTCACTATTAAGTTTATTGATTTTTTAAGATAGTTCATTGTTACGTGTTGTCAAATCCTTTATGTTACAATCTTTATCATGAAGATTCAATTTTGATTGATGAATCGATTTGTTTAACCCATATCTTTTCTTTAAAAATTTTCTCATCATTCTTATATTTATGAGCTTGATATTGAAGTTTTTCAACTTCTAGTATCAAGCTTGCATTTTGAACTCTGTATCTTTGAATCTTTTCTAAACATGTGTTTGAACAAAGATTACTATGTACCTCACTAACTATTCTTGCTTGTTCTTCTCTTCAGGTATGACATTTACCATGAAGGCTTTTAGTTCCATCTTTTCTTCTGTATTAGATGTCGGAGTGATCTCAACAACATTGGCAGTGTAATCACAAGCAGGTGTTGGAGTTTCCTCAACAACATGCACACTCTTTTCATCTTTAGCTGGAGTAAACTTAACAGCCTTATCTTCAACTTCTTCCTTTTTCTCTTTAGTTATTTTTGATTGAGTTGGAGTAATCTAAACAACTTTTTCATTAAGCACCGCTTCAACATTCTCACAAACTTCTTCAACAAAGATTCCCTTTATTAAATCATCAGACACAAACTCAACAAGTAAATTCTCTTCAATACTTTCTTTATCAGTTTGAATTTCAGCTAACAAAGCAGTAGACAGTTTGATATCTAGAATCTCTCTCTGGTCTGACCAATCATATTCTTCATTGGTCTAAGAAACCAGTGCTTTGTTGTTTGATGTGCTTGCTTTTTCTCCCTTTGAATCTACCTCCACAGTCACCATCTTCTTTCATTGTTAGTTTGATCTGACCTTCTCTAAGTACATGCTCTTGAAAAGTGACTGGGTTTGTCACAGTTATAGTATCTCAAACTTGATTTATCAAACCCAATCTTGCTCAAGTTTTTTAAACCAAACATCTTCCTTCATGTTCTTCTTGCAAACTTCTTTGCCCAGTACACCACCATAGCCATCTAATTGATATCATTCTCTTCGACATCATTAGGATTAACTTGTTGCAAGTAATCAACTAAGATGTTGGGTGACTGAGTCTTCCAGCTATGAAAGCTTTATAGCTGTTCATGAAAGTTATGAATAGAGCCAGATGCTCTTCATCTATTTGAATGGTTTGCTTGTTTAAGTGGGAATTTACAACAAATGCTTATTATGTGGGTTAAGTGGATTGACTTTGTGGATAATCTAAAGTTGAGATTAAGATTGCATTGGATTGTAATGGTTTTGATGAGAGGCTTGAAACTGAGGCATGGACTGATCTTTGACATTTGGATTAATAGAATTGGCTGCTTGTTGTTGACATAACTGGGAATAGATGACATAGTAATGGAGATTACTAGCCATTTTTTTATATAATGAAGATGCTTCTGCTCCCATTATGTTGATATAATTCACAGCTCTCTGCTTGTCGTCCATTTCATATGACTTGATAGTTGAAATGAGATTGCTGAGGGACAAGGTGAATAGATCCTTGGTTCTCTTGATGTTGGTATAGTTATTATTCTAGTTGTAGGGTAATGAGTTCAACAACTTCTTGTTTGCTGAAATATTCTCCAAGGTAATTCCAGCATGCTTCATCTTTGTTATTAGCTTAATAAACCTGGACATTTGAGCCTTTAAAGTTTCACCAAGTACATGGTTAAACATATTAAACTCTTGGTTAACATGTCCTTTCAGCTTTCCCTCATATCCTTATTCCCCATTATCTACTCCTTCATCGTATCCCATAAATCTGTAGCCTTTCTGTAATCCTTCAACTTTTGAGCAATCTTAGTAGTAAGTGCCATAGTGATAGTAGCATACACTTTGTCATCAAGCTCGAGCTTCTTCATGTCTTCCTCATCCTAGAGGTGGTAAGGTTTAGGCACCAACTCTCCCTTATCATTGCTATACACAAGAATGTACGGTCCTTGTTTAATTGACCGCATAATTCGGGGTACAGTGTAAATAACATGATTCTCAAATTGGTAGACCCAGTTGGGATAATATTCTTCGCTAAGAAGTCTAGGAGCTTTTGTGCTAGTTCTAATCTCATTTTCGAGGTTGAGGGTAGCAGTGATGTGATTTAGATTTGCCATCTTGAAGGTTAGAAATCAAAGTTTTCAGAAAATTTCAAACTTAAAGTTTTCGCGCGAAGATCAAAGTTCTCATGCAAACAGACACCAACTTCTTGTGCGGTTAGTTTTCTAACTGAATTTTGCGAAATGAAAACTTCTCACGTGAAAGGAATCTTTTGTAACAAACTTTTCAACAAACGTTTGCAAAACAAACACTTCTCGCACGAATAAGAACTTTTCGCGTGCGATCAAAACATTTTCGCCTGATTCATTTTCGTCCCAAATGTGAAGATTACAACTTCAATCTTTCACCAATTTGTTCAAAATTGATTAATTAAGCTTTCAATTAGTGATTTAAGTTCAATTTTGATCCTATGTTTGATTCAATTTAGCTCATTTAATCCAATGAACATCAATAAATCTTCAATAAACAACAAAATGACTTTCAACATCATCAAATATACTCAAAAATAGTAGAAATCAAGTTGATCTTCAAAGAAATCCAAATTGTAGCTCAAGAACACTTTAAAAACACTCTTCAATCTTCAAATCAATTGATCTAGAGCATACCAAGCTCTGATACCAATTGTAAGGATCAACACTTTAACAATCAGATCGATTTAGTGACAAGAACGCGGAATATAATCGTGCGAGATGTATTCTTCGTGCGAAAAGTTCAAGTTCTCACACGACTTGATCTTCATAATCTTGATTTGATTTTTCAAGCCTCTAGGTTCAATCCCTACATTCATATTCGTCTACGTTTCGTTTGATTTTATTCTTTTGTTTTTTATATCCTTTTGTAATACGAGCTTTTTTGGTGCTGATGGTCTTTAGCGGTGTTGTGTCATTAGTGATATTTGGTATGGTTTTACGCCCCCACTGCAGCACGCGAGACTTAATACTAGTTCTAAATAAATATTAGAGTTAGCATAATTTGTCCCTGTATTTTGTCCATATTGTATGATTGGTCACAACTTTTGAGAAATTACATCATTAGTCCCAACTGTTTATCAAACCGTAACACCATTGGTTTCAGACACAAAATTCTATTAAGTTTTTCAGCTAAGTTAGTGCAAAAAGACTTTATTACGCCTAACTAAAAGATAAACTATATGTGGGACTCCTTTCTTTTATATATATATATATATATATATATATATATATATATATATATATATATTATCATATTATCTTATAAATATATATACAAATATATACATATATGAACATACAATCATACACACACACACACACACATATATATATATATGAACAACAGACAAACCCATCGCTGTCGGCCAACCACCGCCCTCACCACCATACTACCAACATCACCTGATCGTAGAGAGTGCCGGCGTGGCGATTTGTATGTCGCAACCACCGGAGGATCTTGCGACATATGAGCAGAGAGATCCGATAATTTCTATGTTGCAACCATGGGAGGCTCCGTCGTGAGTTTCGGGACTTCATCTCGTGTTGTTTGTAGAGAGATCCAACGCAACGGTTGTCACACCGTCATATTCCACGTCCAGTGTTTTACCACGAGGCGTGTGAACATACCAGGATCTAAGTCATAAGTTACTCATAACGACACTATATGAAAAATTTAAAAACAAAGCAGAGTTTAAAATTTTAAAACTATGAGAAAGCGTCTTGTAAATAAGTCAAATCCAAAGCATTGAAAGTGTAACAATGGAAAAACACGCGCCAATCCGTTGTTTGTAAACATATAAACTGAAAACCAAATGTCAAGACATAATATGAAGCTTTAAAATGCATGCTGGACTTGTGATGTGCTCCTACTGGCAACTGGAGTTAACAACCTGAGAATAGCATACTAAAGTGTCAACACTACGGTTGGTGACTTCAAGAGATGAGTTTATCATGAACCATAGCATTTGTAAGACGTAAGTAAGTGCATTGAAATAGATAGCTAGTTTATATTAATAAGTAATAAACATAGTGATTTCACGATAGAAACTGACTGTGTTCATTTGTTGGCCACCCGACACGACATACCAAGTCGTGACGAATGTTTGTTGTTTAGGACAATATTGCACTCGCTTGACCTCCAGTCTTATGGGTGGGGCTTGTTAGGCCCAATAGTACTACCCATGATTTCCCGCTAGTTTCCTTAATTAACAATCCAAAAGTGTGAGGTCTTTCAGTGGTACATCACACTATGTTATACTATACACAACTTATATAATAAAGCGTTTGTAAAAGAGTTTGTTATCTTCTCCAAAAGAGAGTGTATAAAAAGTGGGTCATGAAATCACCTAGTGCTTAAATAACAGAATAATGCAAGCTACAAAGGAACGGAAAGACAACCCGTCAAAGGTTACCTAGAACACGTGAGTTTGTAAGTACAGAAGACCAGAATGGCTTAACAGATCCTAAGTGCCCAATACACAGGTTGACCCAAGTGATATGGCAAACAATAAAACATTTTGACCTCATTGACCCGTTTGACCCGTTTGACCCGTTGGTGACATGTCAAGTAAGATTCTTGTTTGACCAAGTACAGTAATTCATAAATCATCATACCATCACAGATTACTATACATGTTATTCACATAAACCACATTGCAACTCTTAAGTCTCATCATGATCTTCATGCTAACTTAGGTTATCATACAATGCATGCAAACCAATTCATTATACTAAACATGTTCATAATTAGATTCCTCTATAGGACACATTGGGTTTAGTCACTCACAACATGCCATGTGAAGCCACTCATGGCTACATACCCTAAACCCTGCCAATCCTACAAAGTAGGGGCCTCAGATTCGTACGCGTGTATAATACCCATCATCGCATACCTAAATACAATTTATACAAGCTAGTAACCAACTTTGTAATATTCAATTACTATATTGCATCACAAACTCATAAACTTGTACATAATGCCATACTTGCACATTTTCCAACAACACCTAGATTTTCCTATAAATTCATCAATTAACCAAATGGTCCAATTATCATAAACTAACACATTAAACTATCATCCATGATCACTCTAGCATGCTTCTAACATTTTAATCATGATCAAATCGCAAAATCATGCAAATTACATCAACAAAGTTTCCCCTTTGGGAACATGGCATCCAAGAACCAAACTTTCATAAAATTTGTTCATAGATTCATCAATAACATCCTTAATCTAGTTCATAACAACCATAATAACCCATTTAACATACACTAATCATCAAAACATGAATTCCTATGAAGAAAAGTTTCTACTTTAGGCAATGTATGAACTATATGATCAAACCATGGAATTCTTGCATAATCATCATACCCCAACATTCATATAACATAACTAAAAACATTTCATCATTAAACAATCATCAATTTCAACTTTGGTTCACAGTTTTCGAACTAGGGTTCTTCAAGTAACAAAAATCATAAAAATCTTGTTAGAACTTACCTTTAAACGTGTAATGGTGATGATTAACACTTGCTAATCACTTCTAATGCTTGAATGACACTAGAATTCGATGATTACTTGAGTTTGAAGATCAAAATCATGTAGTATGTGTGTGTGTGGGTTCACGACCATGCAAGAGGGTATGGGGGGGGGGGGGCTAGGGTTTCATTTTGATTATATTTGGTAATTACAATTTCACAAATAAACCCTCCTTTGTTAATACTTTGTAAAACTAATTCTTTTTTTTACACTTTTAACTAGTTTTAACAAGACAAATAATGAATCATTATCATCTAGTAACAATCATACATTCTAAGTAGAAAACACTTCACATAAATCACATATCACATGTCATCACGTTGTAAAGCGAAATTCTCAAATAATGTTTAGAATTCATGAATTATATAATCACGTGTTAATAATCAACTTTATTGATTAAATTGTTACTAGTTATACAAGGTTAGTTATTATTATTGGGTCACCAACGTCCAATGAAAACTAGTGTGTGCTCACGGCACATGTATGCAAGACTTAACGAAACTAACGGAGTTTGGTAACGGAAAATTACCGGATGTTATATTATCCCCATGTTGAAAGAATTTTTGTCTCGAAAATTATGTTACATGGTTGAGTTACATCACCGGTCTACTGCATTGGCACAAGGAAATCGGGTGAGTTTTTGGTGTGCTGTCACATCATCCCTATGTTGAAAAAAATTTCGTCCCAAAATTTAATCATTACCTTCGTCGGTTGTCGTCGTTGTTTCGAAAAAATGAGGATACTTGAGCTTCATCTGATCCTCACGTTCCCACTTAAACTCCGGTCCACGTTTTGAGTTCCAGTGAACCTTGAAAATATGGATCTTGCTCTGCTTCAAGGTCTTGACCTCTCAGTCCATCACCTAAACAGTTCTTCAATGAGTCGTAATTATTCGTCCATGTGTACTTCCTCGAGCGGTACAACCAACGTCTCATCAGATAAGCACTTCTTTAAGTTTAAGAGGTGAAAAACATCTTGAATCCCACTCAACGAGTCAAGTAGCCTTAATTGGTACGCCACCGGGCAGATGCTTTCCAAAATCTCGAACGGTCCAACGTATCGCGAATTAAGCTTAACTCTTTTGCCAAATCGGATCATACCTTTCCATTGTGAGACCTTCAACAAAACTTTGTCTCCGATCTGAAACTCTAAAGGTTTCTTTCGCTTATCAGCATAGCTATTTTGCCGGTCTCATGCTGCAGCCATACTATTTCGTATCTTTACAATCTTCTCGGTAGTTTCATGCACTAATTTGGGGCCAGTGATTTGACTATCACCAACTTCTGCCCAACAATCTGGTGATCTACACTTTCGCCCATACAACGCCTCAAATGGTGCCGCTTTAATACTGGTATGATAGCTATTATTGTAAGAAAATTCCACCAAAGGTAGATGGACTTCCTAATTGTTCCCAAAATCTATCACATAGGCTCGCAACATGTCCTCAAGAGTCTAAATAGTGCGCTCGCTGTGTCCATTGGTCTGAGGATGGTAAGCGGTACTCATGTCTAAGCGTGTACCCAAAGATTTCTTTAACGCTTGCCAGAAATGGGAGGTAAAACGGGCGTCACAATCCGAAATGAACAAAATAGGTACACCGTGTCTAGATAATACTTCCTATAGGTAGATCCGGGTTAGCTTAACCATTTTGTCCTTTTCCCTGATTGCCAAGAAGTGAGCAGACTTAGTCAGTCTATCCATAATTACCCATATCGTGTCGTAACCACTAGGAGTTCTGGGTAATTTGGTAATAAAATCTATGGAAATCTTCTCCCACTTCCACAAAGGAATTTTGGGTTTTTGCAGTAACCCAGATGGCTTTTGGTACTCAACTTTCACCTTAGAGCAGGTTAAACACTTGCTCACATAGGTAGCTACGTCCTTCTTCATGTTAGGCCTCCAATAGTGCGCCTTTAAATCATGATACATCTTTTCAAAACTAGGATGTATAGAGTACTTAGACTTGTGTGCCTCACTCATAACCAAGTCTCTTAGATTTCCATAGGAAGGTACGAAAGTCTATCCATGAAGTAACGGGTTCCATCAGCTTTCATCTCAAATTGTTTGTCCATCCCACACAATGATTCAGATTTAACATTTTCTGCTTTCAAAGCTTCCATCTGAGCTTCCTTGATTTGTTCAGGTAATTGAGTGCTAATCGTAAGCTGTAAAGCTCGCACTCGTTAGGATTTAGCAGTTTCCTTTCTTCTTAAGGCATCATCAACCACATTTTCCTTTTCCCGGGTGGTATTTAATAGAACAATCATAATCATTAAATAATTCTACCTAGCGTCGCTGCCTCATATTCAGCTCTTTCTACTCGAAGATATGCTGAAGACTCTTTTGATCGGGGTAAATGGTGCATTTGGTACCGTACAAGTAATGTCTCCAGATCTTCAAGGCAGAAACCACTACACCCAGTTCCAAGTCATGGGTGGTGTAGTTCTTCTCGTGCACCTTCACTTGTCTCAAGGCATACATTTTAGAACATGAACATGTGTTTAATATGTTGATCACTCATAAGCAATATTGTGCAATATTATAAAAAAAATGTATGTGTGTCAACCTGCTGTTTGTTCGTGCTGGCTTGACATGACTTTGTTTATTACACAAAATTTTGAAAATTTCAAATTTTGAAATGCATGAATCATGCAAAATTCTGCTGTCTTTGATATTTCCATGTTCAATTTCTCTCCCTAAATTTTTGTATATTTATAAAAATCTTTTATAAAATGACAAAACTTTATATGTATTAGACTGGAAATCATCAAAGTCCAATTTTATTTTATTATTATTTTTTGCTTGTTTGACATACACTTAGTAAGATCACATTATATCTTACTAACAAATGTATATGTTGTGATGTTTATACATGAAACATTTTCACGTAACATGAGATCATGCTAGTCTAGATTCTTACTGAGTGTTTTTTATGGTTTGAGAATAGACATACACAAGTACAATGTTAATTGCAGATATTGTGTGATCCACTTTAACTCATGCATGATATTAATGATTGATTGAAACAGTGAGTGATTATCATGTTTTGAGTTGATTGATATGAGTTGTATGTACCCCACATCTGATAGTATGTTTGGTACAACCCTCCTCATGATATGCTAGAAAACACTTTCAATGCTTAAAACCTAGCTACTTAGGAGTATAAATGCTTAGATTGATCCTTATTGGTTGATCCTCATTGGAATTCTTTTGCACTTCACTTTGGAAGGTGATCATCTTTAGGATTCTTTTGATTCATTCACAAGGAATGTAGTCTTTAAGACTTTATTGAATGTTCATCCATGATGGATGTGTTCCTCTTTGGGAATCTTTTTGAATCATGATTTAGGTCATTCAGGTATGTGCTTAGCACAACAAAGAATACCTAGATGTACTCCAGGTCTATGATTATCATAACAGAGGAGACACTTGTATGATTGAGCAATTTATAAACTGTTTCACTTGGTGTATTGTAGTTACTTTACAAGCAACCTATATTTTATAGATTAGTACTCACCATAGACCAAGTGTGTTGTTGTACCATACAATCATGAGAATTTAGTTCTTCATTGTTGTATGTGATGTTAGGTGTCCCATGCTGAGCCTATCTACATATCAAACAAAGTACAATCAGTCTTTATTAGTGGAAAATAAGTCAAGTGAAGAATATGCTAGTGTACTATCATTTCTCATGAATGGTATGTGTGATTCAATATATTTAAAAAATGATGTGTTTGTTTGATATCTTGATTTTGAAAGATACATGTTTGATGTTAAACTTGGACTTTGACAAAATCAAGCTTGTTTGATTTTAATGTTTTGAAAAACATTACTTGTTTGATTCAAAGTTGATCATACCAAGTGACTGAACCAAAAATTTAAATCTTGTTGAATCAAATGGTTTAGTAAATAGGTCAGCCAATTGATTGTCTGTATGGACTTTAATCAACTTGATCAGACCCTTTTCTAAGCAATCTCTCAGAAAGTGATATCTGATCTCTATGTGTTTTGTTTTTGAATGTTGAACAGGATTGTCAGTGATAAACATGGCAGCAGAATTGTCAATGTGTATGGGTGTTTGAAGAAAATTAAAGCCATAGTCAAGCATTTGGTTTTGAATCCAAAGCATTTGAGAAAAGCATGCAGAAGCAGCTATGTATTCTGCTTCAGCTATTGACATAGATACATTTGTTTATTTCATGCACTACCAAGAGATCAATCTTGATCTAAGAAACTGACAACCTCTGGTAGTGGATTTTTTGTTTTGATTGCATCCTCCATAATCATTGTCTGTGTATGTATATAAAGAGAAATCTCCATCTTTGGGATACCACAAACCAAGAGGTGGTCTGCCTTTCAAGTATCTAAATATTCTCTTTATTGCATTGATGTGTGATTCTTTGGGATCTGCTTGATATCTTGCACACATGCAGACTGCATACATGATGTCTGGTCTGCTTACTGTTAGGTACATCAGGGAACCTATCATTGATTTATAAAGTTTCTGGTCCACTAATTTTCGTTCTGGATCGGGCCCAAACATTAATCTAGTTGCAAATGGTGTTTTGCTGGATGTGCAATCAGACATGTTGTATTTCTTCAATATCTGATTCACATATTTGCTTTGATTGATGAAAATTCCTTCGGTAGCTTGTTGAACTTGAAGACCAAGGAAGAATGTAAGTTCTCCCATTGAGCTTATCTGGAATTTTGATTGCATAAGAGTTTCAAACTCTTTGCAAAGATGTGTGTTTGTGGATCCAATGATTATGTCATCCACGTAGAATTGCACTACTAACAATTCTTGTTCTTTTCTTTTTAAGAACAATGTTTGGTCGATTTTCCCACGGGTGTAATCATTCTGTAGTAGAAACTTTGATAACATTTTATACCACTTCCTGGGTGCTTGATGAAGACCATACAGAGCTTTATCTAACTTGTAGACTCTGTGACGGAATTCTGGATCTTCAAACCCCGGTGGTTGAGCAACATATACCTCTTCATCTATCTTACCATAGAGGAATGCACATTTGACATCCATTTGGTAGACAGTGAAACTCTTGGATGAGGCATAAGCAAGGAATACTCGGATGGCTTCCAGTCTTGCTATAGGAGCAAAGACATCATCATAGTCAATGCCTTCCTCTTGAGAATAACCATGGGCTATTAGCCTTGCTTTGTTTCAAAAGAGCCACGTTATGCCAATTGCATATTGACCTTCAAGTAGATCAACCAGCTTCCATACTTCTTGCTTCTTAAATTGATGTAGTTCCTCTTGCATGGCTTCAATCCAACTGTTGTCTTTGAGTGCTTCAATGATGTTTTTGGGTACAGTTAGGGATAAGAAGTAGGAGTACAGACACATGTTTGCTATATCAGATTGAATTCGAGATAATATGGTATTGAAGTCACCTATGATATTTTCTATAGGATGGTCTTTGTGAACTCTTGTTATTGTAATCTGATCAACAGGAATTTTTGGATCAAGATTGGTGATTGTTTGAGAAGGGGATGATGGTTGAGCAAGAGTATCAGGAATTGTTTGTTTATCTGGCTAAGGAATCTCATTGAATTTTTGAGGTGAATCATGAAAGAAATCTAAGATTTCATCTTCATAATGTGTGTCTGGTAATGAGTGGTAATCATCATCTTCTTCAGCATTGGTTGGTTGATGTGGTTTTGTTTGGTTGTGTGGTTGTGGTTGGGTGGTCATAGGAGATGAAGATAATGGCGTGTTTAATGATGTTCCTTTTGATGTGTTTGTTTGTTCTGGAGGTGTTGAAACTGTTGTACTTGAAGGAGTGTTGTTAGTTCTCCTTGGAGGATCAGCAGTCAACGGAACATCAATGGTTGTTGGTGGAATCATTGGATACTCATGGTTATCCTTGGTATTTGAAACATCAAAATAAGATGTGTCAAATGATTTAGTTAAATATTAAAATTAAATAGCCAGCTTGATCCAATGACTTTCTTAGTGAAAGAATGTTCATTAAAAACAACATCTGTTGTTTCTTCCACTATATTTAGCCTTGGATTGTATACTCTATAAGCTTTTGAGCTTCCAGAGTATCCAATAAAGAATCCATCATCTGCTTTTGGAGCAAATTTGTATAATTTTTCTCTAGTGTTTAATATTGATACAGAACATCCAAATGCCTTAAGAAATCCTATGAATGGTTTTCTTTTAAACATTAATTCATAAGGCGTTTTGGAATGTTCTTTGATGATTAATATTTTGTTTTGTATGTAGCAAGCTGTGTTGATTGCTTCAGCCCAAAAGGATATGGGCAATAGAGAGCTAGCTAGCATAGATCTGGCTGCTTCTATCAATGTTTAGTTTCTCCGTTCAGCTACTCCATTTTGCTGAGGAGTTCTTGCTACACTGAATTGATGACTAATTCTTTTTTTTTTTCACAAAAAGAAGAAATGTAGTCATTCTTAAATTCAGTACCATTATCACTTTTTAAAGATTTAACTTTAAGATCTAATTGATTCTCAATCTTAGTGATAAAATATTTTATTATGTCTGCTGTTTCTGTACCATTATCACTCTAAGGGTTAATGCTAAAACAGTATTCATATTACAGGACCAGGTAAGGGTACTTAACACTTAGTTTCACACTGAGGAGAGATCTTAGATCATTTAACAATTCAAATAGGAAACTGGTAACTTAAAACAAAAGATACTAAGAACACAAGTAAATTAAAGAGACAAAACTAAGACAACACAAGAACACAAGATTGGTTTTCAAAGATGTTGTATATTGATCTTAAGTTCTTTTACAAGTGTTACAAAGCATGAAGAAAATACAAGGACCTGAGAGACTTTTATACTACAACCTACAACCGTCACTTACATGTAAAGACAATTGGGATTTGACTAATCTAGACAACAAGATCAATCTAAAGTCAAAAGGTAGATTGCCTTTTGACTAGTGACTATGACATGCCATAGCTCACTGACTTTTCCTAATACAAAAAGTCTATAGGAACAAGTAAGGTAAGTTACAGACAAAGACCATTCCTACTTTTTGATAAAGCATGGAAGTTTCACCAACTTGTGTAAAGTAGGTGAACCACCAGAGCAGGCAGCGGAAAGTGTGTCAGCTTTATCAAAAATTGATTCAGAGAAAGCATATTTTCTCTGTCCTCTGAAGAAATCAGTCTTCACAGCTTCAAAAGACTTCTCTGAAGCTTCGAAAGATTTCATCTTTGGCTTCGGAAGATTTCACACGTAGAATATCTTTTCTGTTTGAGTGTGAAACTTTCGAAGTAACTCCTTCTGAACTGTTAGCTTTGGAAGATCTTACACTTAGACACATTTGAGAGTGTAAGACTTCCAAAGCTAGTTCATCTTTGTTCCTTAGTGCATGCATGGAAGACTTGGTTGTTCTGGCTTGTTGGTTGCATCAGCCTTACAATCTTCAGATGATCTTACAAATTCCCCCTAGGCTGCTGCTACCAAAACAGAGAAGTTCTTCAGATTTTGATAGTCCATATTAGGATCCTCAGCATACCTTTCTTCATCATAAGGTCTGGATCCTTTAGACTAACATAGAACCTTCTCATGTCAAAGAGATCATGCAGAGGAAGATTGAGCGTGTCTTCTGTGGAATAGACATGCATGCCATCCTGATCTCTTATGACATACCATCTGTCTTGATCTTCATCATAAGACCATGACATAATTTGTCTTCCAACAGCAAGAGGCTCTACTATGATTGTAGTTTGTTAAGAGACCTCTTCATGTACTCCCTCAGGATGCTCTGACTCATCCTGAGGTTGGGAGGTGGATGACTTTCTTCTTTTTCATTTTAAGGTTGATCTTCTGGCCATCCTTTTTCATCTCCCTGATGATATTAACTGAGGGGACTGGTCTTGAGTACCAGGTTGTTCAGTTGAGTCCCCTTCAGTTGGGATCACCTCTCTCATAGGTTCAAAAGGAGAGAGAGGAGGACCCTGCTATGGATCAGAAGATGAAGTTGGCTGAGATGCAACTCCAGGTTCAGGTTGTGTTGTCTCAGTGGGTTCAACCTTCATCTCAACTTCAGGTTGAGCTGGACTTGGTGGAGAATGCAAGTCCACCAGCTCTCCCTTCTTTATCTTCTGCTTGATTACCCTGATATGCTCATCCATTATGGATAGATACATAGGGCCAAGCCTCCTTCGGAGAATCCATACAGCTTCAAGAAGCTCATCATCCTTTGTCTGTCAGCAGACTTCTTTTGGCTTTTGTGGATGGTGGCCCTTGACTTTGCAGCTTCTTCCCTTAATCTTTTCTTTTCAACTTGTTTTACTTTTTTAGCTTTTTCTTCCATCTGCTTATTGTATTCAAACAATATGTACTCAGATGGTAAGGGAAGAAGTGCATCTGCCTGATAGAGACCTGTGGCACTCAGGTACCTGATCATCTTTAGTCTTTCTTCTTCAGTTGCTACCTGAGGTTGTTCAGTGGCCACAGTCTCTGGCTCAGGACTTTCTTGAACTGGGGAGAGGACAGGAATGTTCTTGTAAAGTCTTTTCAGCCTTGTTTCTTCCTTGTGCTTGAGGAGCCATGCTGCATCCTTAGCTTCCTTCCTCTCCTTTGACAAATCTATGTTAGCTAGTTGATTTAACTCATCTAAGGGGAGAGAGATGAGCTCATTAACATTATAGTTTCTGGTTCCCAGGTAGTTTAGCTGGCTACCCTTAACTCATCTTCCTGAGTGTTTAGCCTGAGGGCAGCCCTGATTGCAGCTTCCATAAACCCTGGGGAACCACTTGAACTCTCTCCCCTCATCTTCCTCTTCCTCTCTCTCTTCACCTCCTCAATCTCCTCAGGAGTCAGTTTCCTTTTGTGACTCAGGCTGGAGAGAGCTTTGGCCTTCATTGCTTGGTTCAGCTGTCAAGCTCTGGCCAGAGAGAGGTTGTGAAACACCATCACCAGCTGGTGTTTCACTGAGGATAATGGGTGCAGAGGGAGATCCTGTCTTAAGGTTCACAGGTTCAACCTCTGGGCCTTCAGTCAAGGTTTTCCATTCGAAGCTAATCTCTGGGTCTACCTCAACATCCAGTTGACCAAAGATCTCACCTGCTAGCCTCTGTTTATATAATTTTGATCTCAATTTAAACTCCTCTAGCACCCTGTCTTGGATTCTTTCTGCCAATCTTGCTGCTTGTCTGTTATTGCTTGGGTTGACAAGTGGCAGATCTACCTAGTTGATGATCTCATAGAAACTTAGGTGTGAAATGTTGAGAACTTCTAGTTAACCCTGAGCTCTAGAGATCACAAGAGCTCTCCTATTACTGTCATACCCCCAACCCCAGATTGGGTTCTTAGAAGGGGCAGACATTGCTTTTGGTATTCCCTCCTCAAACAGTTGTTGAATGAGCAAATGTAGATCACTGTCTAGAGGAGGTTGCTGAGTCTGAACATCTGCAAGAGAGGATGGTGATTTCTCTATGTCCATACTTTGGGAAGAACTCCCAGGTTCTGTGATTTTTAGGATTTTCTCTCCCTTTTTGGTAGCATCACCCTCTTGCATAGGTGAGCTGGGAGATTGATCCATGACATCCATAGGTTCTTATGGACCTGGATGAGTTGTCCTCATGGTTCTCTCAGCCAACTTGCCCTTGAGATCAGTGATCTCAGATTGCTGGTCATTGACCCTCTTCTGTAAGATAGTCACCTAAGATTCCAGGTGAGCTATCTTTGAAACAAAATAGGTGCAAAGATGTGACAGTTTGTGCACCTTTTGTTACAGACTCCCCTCATCTTCAGATGAAGAATCATTGGGGGATGAGAGAATTGGACCTAAGTCTTCTTCCTCACCACCAGCATGGGTTTCTTGGCTGCTGGATTTCCCCTACCCAATGACAACTTCCAGAGAACTGTCAAGAGGCTGGGTTGCCATGGTTGAGGTCTTAGTTATGTAATCACTTTCTAAAGTGAGAGCCTCTTCCATATGGATCTCCTGAACAGATTCAGAAGGATCCACCTCAGTAGGGGGTTGCTGATGTGGGCTAGAGATGGGGGAGGCAGGAGTACTCATCTCTCGTTGAGTGTGGGAAGAGAAGAGAGACTCATGGTACTCACTGAAGCCTAAATCTTCATCAGAATAGAAGTCAAGGCTGGGAATGGGATGGTTTAGATCAAGAGGTTGGGGATGGTAGCATTCCCCAGAAGGTTGATCACTAGAGTATTGAGACTTAAAGTGATGGCTTAAGGCTATTTGTGGGGTTGTGAGCTCATCAGGCTGAGCATGAGGAACCTCAGCACTGAGTGGTGGAAAGATGGGAGTGGTCAGCTCCTTAGGGGAAGTGGGAGCTCGAGATTCCACTTCCTCCTGTATGGGTTTTGATATGGGGGCATGCACATGCTCAGTAGCAAGTGAAGGGGTTTGTTGGGATTTTCTTTTGTAGGTGATGGTGATGGTAGGCTGTGTTTGAGGTGGGTGAGAGGTAGAGGGTGTTGGTTCAAAACTAGCTGGTGCTGCTAGGTTTTCACCCTGAGCAATGAGCTACCCAGAGAAACCAACAGTTGGCTTCTTCAAGATTTTGAAGATGCCGGGCCTCATTTGTCATATTTTAAGAATATTACATGTTCCCCTCAACTGTGGTCCCAACTCACAGTTGAGAATATGTTGAACATACCTAGGAAACACATAATACTCTAAGGAGTTCAAGTTTGCAAGTAAATTAGTATATACAAATTGAGAGTACCTAAACTTAACCCCTTGTACCATCCCATGGACTATAAAGGAGAGGTCTTCTGGAACTTGATCCCATCCTCCATGCTTGTTAGAAAGGATGTGAATGACGACATGGAGAAGGTATTTCCATTAAGATAAGACCTTCCCTTTCCTGAAGGTTTTGACTAAGAAGTCACCTTCATAGCCCATCTGCTGAAAGGAGTGGTTGACAGTAGATTTGGGAAAGGACAGCTCACCTGCTTCAACATCCAGCTGTAAATGGGTGTTTATGATAGCCGGAGTGATGAAAACTGTTCTGCCATGCACTATAGCTGACAGTGCCTTCTCCCCGTCCATAGTGACCTCTTGACAGGCCTCCAGAACTCAAGCAACTTATCCTTATAGAGAGGAGGATCAGTTGTAAGGGAGGTAAAGTAGTGCGACGAAGAAAGGTACCTACACACATTTGAGAAACTTGGATCCTTCTTAGAGTGTAATAGGGCAACCTGATTTTGTTGCCTATGTAGGTGCATGGAAAAATCAGGGTCGTTGCGATGATCAATGTTGGCCATTTGAGGAAGCTTTACAGTGTAGAAAGGAAGAAGAAGATGAAATTTGGGGGTAATTTTAGGGTAAGGATCAGTGAGAGTAGAGAGACGAAATAGAACCGTTTGAAAGATATATGTTGTGGATTTGAGACAAAGTTATGACAAAAAGATAAACTTTGAAATCCACAAGTGGGTCCTACTTCTGAAAAAGTACGCCCAAAAAGTTAGTTTTCTTGGAAGTTGTAAAACTTCCGAAGGCAATTTTGGCTTCGGAAGCTTTGTAGCAAAGCTTCCAAAGGAAATCTTTTGCTTCGGAAGATATTTCAAAGAATTTTAAAAATTTGGCTTTGGAAGAAGTGAACAAGTCTTCCGAGTCTTAGTTGCTCTCAGAAGATATTTGTTCTTTGAATGCATTTAAGTGCTTATATACAAATTTAAGCTTCGGAAGATACTTCAAGAATTTCTTCCGAAGGTAAATCTTAGATAAGCTGTTAAATGATTTAAAGACATAAGTTTCTTCCGAAGGCAATTTGAGTTCTTCCGAAGGTAAACTTTCATAAATCTAATGAATATCAGTTAAAAGTTAGTTTTCTTCCAAAGAGAACTGGGCTTATGAGGTGATCTAACAGATAACTTAGGACACACAATTTTGAGGAAATAAAGTTGATTAAGTTATTAAAGAAAATCTATTAAAGTTAATCATCCCAATAGTTGATACAAGATATTTAAATCTCTATTCATCAAATGCCTTTATGAACAGATCAGCATATTGTTCATTTGTGTTAACTTTGATTAGTTTGATCAATCCCTTTTCAAAATTATCCCTAATCTGATGATACAAGATGTTAATGTGTTTGGTCCTTGAGTGCTCACAGGATTCTCTGTAATAGAGATAGCACTGTTATTGTCTATGTGGATGGGAGTCTCCTTGAAGTTGAACCCATAGTCTAGCATCTGATTCTGAGTCCAAAGCACTTGACCACAGCAGCTTGCAGTAGTAATGTATTCAGCTTTAGCAGTTGATGCAGATATACAAGATTGCTTCTTGCATTGCCAAGAGACTATCCTTCCACCAAGGAATTGACATCCCCCAGATGTGGACTTTGTAGTCATGTTGCAGCCACCATAATCACTATCTGTATAAGCATACAGATTAAAGTCTGAATTCTTTGGATACCAAAGGCTAAGATTTGGAGCACCTTTGAGGTATCTGAGAATCCTTTTGATAGTGATTAGGTGTGACATCCTGGGGTTGGCTTGATATCTTGCACATATACATATGGCAAACATAATATTAGGCCTGATAGCAGTAAGGTACATAAGTGACCTAATCATAGCCCTGTAGAGATGTTCATCAACACACTTCCCCTCAAGATCAGGACCAAGGGAGTTGTTTCTGGCTATGGGTGTCTTTGCAACCTTACAGTCAGTCATCTTGAATCTTGTAAGTATGACTTGTACATACTTTGACTGACTAATGAAGATGCCATCTTCAACTTACTTCACTTGAATTCCTAGAAAGAAACTGAGTTCCCCCATGGCACTCATTTCAAATCTATTCTTCATCAGCATCTCAAAGTCTTTACAGAGCTTTGGATTAGTTGAACCAAAGATGATGTCATCTATATATATTTGAACTAGCAGTGTGTCATTTCCTGTTTCTTTGATTAAGAGAGTCCTATCAATAGTACCTTTTTGATCCATGATGATAGAGGTATGTTAATAGTGTCTCATACCACTTTCTTGGAGCTTGATACAGTCCATATAGAGCTTTATCAAGCTTGCAGACATAATCAGGATGATCTGGGTCTGCAAAGCCAGGTGGTTGTTTGATATAAACTTCTTCATCAATCACCACATAGAGAAAAGAACATTTCATATCAAGCTGGTAGACCTTGAAATTCTTGGATGCAGCATAAGCCAGGAATATTCTTACAGCTTCAAGTCTTGCAACTGGAGCAAAGAGATCAATGTAATCAATCCCTTCTTCTTAAGTGTATCCTTGGACAACCAGTCTAGCCTTATTCTTGATGATAATCCCTCTATCATCCTTCTTGTTCTTGAATACCCATTTGGTACCTATGACAGTCTTCCCTTGAGGAAGAGGGCATAAGTTCCACACCTTCTGTCTTCTGATTTGAAATGGCTCATCTTGCATAGCTTCAATCCAACTTCCATCCTTCAAAGCCTCATCAACTTTCTTTGGTTCTATCTGGGATAAGAAACAAGAATGTAGACAAACATGGCTATCATGAGTATGTCCTCTTGTTCTTACCCCTGAGTCAACATTACCAATGATGTTTGTGGTGGGATGTGACTTGTGGATCTGAAGTTGAGAGATCATAGCAAGTTGGTTGGAAAGATCTAAATTAGAGAAATTCTGATCTGGTAATGAGGTGTCTCCCACCACATCAGCACACTTATCAAGAGAAACTTTATCCAATGAGTGTGTGACAACATTCATGTTGTCTTTAATGGAGTGGTTATCAACATCAAGAAATTCTTGATCACTATCACCACCTCCAGTTCCTCCTGTATTAGATGTTCCATCTCCTGAATTCTGAGCCTTTGAGCTAGAGTTTGAAGGCAATTCAGTTGAATCAATAGTATTTGTCATGCTTGAGCTGATAGGAGCCTCAATTACAGGGTTAGTCACCATTGAAGCTGAAGTAGTTTTCTTGGTTGGTCTTCTTAGTTCAAATCTTGGATCAGGATCTTCTATTGATCTATTATCTGTAGATCCTGAAACAGTCTCACAAGACTAGTCAAAATAGTTGGTAACTAAATCAAGATCAAACAGCCAATCCGGACCAGAACCTTTCATACAGGGTGTGTGTTCATTGAAATTCACATTGGCTGACTCCTTAATGATTCTAGTTCTGAGATTGTATACTCAAGATGGAGCAAGGATATCCAAATGTTCTTAGAAAACCAATGAACGGTCTCCTTTTGTGCCGCAGTTCATAAGGAGTCTTACCATGTGTCCTAACCACTAAAACTCTATTCTGCACATAGCAGGCTGTGTTGACAGCCTCTGCCCAGAAGGTGATAGGCAGTTTAGAGTCACACAACATGGTTCTAGGCTTCTAGCAACTTCAGTAAGTGTCCTATTTCTCCTCTCAGCAACACCATTTTTCTTGGGAGTCCTGGGAGTACTATATTGTCTTGAAATACCTTTTTCTGGGAGTCTTCTTCTGAGAGCAAGACTGAACTTGAACACTTTCTTTCTCCAGCTTCTTCTTCACAGATGATGCAGCAATTTTCTTAGGGAGAGAATTCCTCTTGGAGGAGGATGGTTCAGACTGTGTAGCAGTGGTACACAATAATTCAGCCTTCTCATTACTGGAATGAGTTGGAACTGTACTAAAACTTCTGGTACTAGAGTTTGTAGTTGATTCCTCAGCCTTTACCACTTCAAACCCTGCAGAGATGAACACTTGTTTCTGCTTGGAGTCAAAAGTGGCCTTGATCTCTTAAGCCTTCTTTGATCTTCTCTTTGCTCTTCTAATCAAGTTCTTCCTCTTTGTCTTTGTCATACCAGCCTTCTTACTCTCCTCAGGAGCATGGTGACCCTTTTTGGATTGACTCTTTTCACTCATTTCAGAATCATCCCTCACCATCTCCTCTTCATCCTCTTCAACACTAGGGTCTATGAGGGGAAGCTCATCTTTACCAGTTCCACACCTTGGAGATCTTACAAATAATAGTGTGTGGAGGAGCTATCTCACAAGATGTCAGTCCCTGCTTATTCTGATAACAAACTTTTGCATGCAGAGATGAGAATATTATGTTCATGAAGGTCTCTTCTTCAAGAACACATTTTTCTACCCTGGCTTTGCTGATCACAAGCTCAGCCTGGCATTCTGTCAACTTAGTAACAAGATCTTTTATTTGAGTCTTGTAGTTTGTTTGCTCATGTTTAAGAGTTGAAATTGTTTTTTGTAGATCTTCTATTTTAAGCTTATAATCATTTTTAGCTCTCTTAAAATCAGCTTTTAAAATGTTTAAAGACTCAATATCAGATCTCATTTCTAAGTTGTAGGACCTGTATCTGTTTACTTTAGCAATACATTCAGGAGAGCAAAGATGTTCTAATACCTTGGCTTCATCATGGTCAGCCATGAGTGCTTGATTTGGAGAAGCATCTTCAGCTTGGAAGCTCCAGTCAAAGCCTCCTTCTTTAACTGCAACTGCAGCTTGCTGTCTTGGCTTCTCATTTTGGTGCCCTCCTTTAGTGTAGTTTGGCCTGGATGATGCTTGGCCACCATTTGACTTAGGTGCCTTGCATTCTCTGGCAAAGTGTCCCATTTGGTTACAATTGTAACACTTTACTTTGCATTTGTCCAGCCCAAACTTGCCACTGGCTGCATTGCTAGGAAACCTTCTCCCAGTCCTCTTGTAGAACTTCTGGGCTTTATGAGTGAGAAGAACCATCTGTTGGACTATCTCCATATATTCCAGATCAGCTGGATGGATACAGTCCAGGTCTTCAAGAGTGAAGAGAAAGTTGTCTGAACTTTCATCAGTAGAGACAAAGGCTTGATAGGAACTTGTCTCTTGGAAAGGACTTCCTTGGATGTAGCTCTCTCTGGGTGTCTCTGGGAAGGTTATGAAAGGACCCTTTTATGAAGTTTCAGGGTAGCAGATAAGATGATGCTGTGGTTCTCTGCTATCCCTTTCACCCATATGAAGGCTGAACTCTGGTGAGTATTGGAGTTACCAGATGAATTTTGCATGCTCATCTCCATCTGGTATCCACTGAGTATCCCATACAACTCAGTGAGAGTAAGGGTCTTGAGGTTTTTAGTCCTCTTAATGACCACACAGTAGTGTGTCCATTATCTAGGAAGAGAGGACATGAACTTCCTAACAATATCCCTGTTCTCAATAGTTACTCTAACATCAGCTAGAGTATCCACAATCTCAACATACCTGAAGTATTGTTGAGTCATGGTTTCATCTGTCTTGAAGGTGAAGTTTTTAAATTGCTGCTTCAGGAGGTCCTTCTTGTTCTCCTTGGCTTCACTGGACCCCTCATACATCAGTTTCAGTGCATCCCATAGCTGTTTAGCGGTCTTGCACTTCTTGAAACCTCTGTAGATGGAGTTTGGAAGAGCACTTTGGAGGGCTGTAATGGCTTTCTGATCAATATCAATCCTTTTCCAGTCTTCATTAGAAAAGTCAGCCCTCTCCTTTGGTATCATGCCACCACCAGCAGTAGCTGAAGAAGTGCATGGTACATGAGGTCCATTGACAACAGACTCCCACATCCTGGAATCTTGAGACTTGATGAAGCCTTCCATTCTTTAGCACCAAGTGTCAAAATCCTCAGGAGTGATCAGTGGGGACTTTGTCATAGTTCCAGTTTCCATATCAGCCTTAGAGATAGCTACCATTTGAAGAGTTAAGTGATGTGTCAAGCTAAGAGGATTAAAGATGGTGAGATCTTACAATCAAGAGCCTGGAATGCTCTGATACCAAATGCAGGACCAGGTAAGGGTACTTAACACTTAGTTTCACACTTAGGAGAGATCTTAGATCACTTAACAATTCAAATAGGGAACTGGTAACTTAAAATAGAAGATACTAAGAACACAAGTAAATTAAAGAGATAGAACTAAGAACAACACAAGAACTCAAGATTGGTTTTCAAGGTTGTTGTATATTGATCTCAAGTTCTTTTACAAGTGTTATAAAGCATGAAGAAAATACAAGGACCTGAGACATTTTTATACTACAACCTACAACCGTCACTTACATGTAAAGACAATTGGGATTTGACTAATCTAGACAACAAGATCAATCTAAAGTCAAAAGGTAGATTGCCTTTTGACTAGTGACTATGACATGCCATAGCTCACTGACTTTTCCTAATACAAAAAGTCTACAGGAACAAGTAAGGTAAGTTACAGACAAAGCCATTCCTACTTTTTGATGAAGCATGGAAGTTTCACCAACTTGTGTAAAGTAGGTGAACCACCAGAGCAGGCAATGGAAAGTGTGTCAGCTTTATCAAAAGTTGATTCATAAAAAACATATTTTCTCTGTCCTCTGAAGAAATCAGTCTTCACAGCTTCGGAAGACTTTGTCTCTGAAGCTTCGGAAGATTTCATCTTTGGCTTCGGAAGATGTTGGTCTTTGGCTTCGGAAGATTTCACACTTAGAATATTTTTTCTGTTTGAGTGTGAAACTTCCGAAGTAACTCCTTCTGAACTGTTAGCTTCGAAAGATCTTACACTTAGACACATTGAGAGTGTAAGACTTCCAAAGCTAGTTCATCTTTGTTCCTTAGTGCATGCATGGAAGACTTGGTTGTTCTGGCTTGTTGGTTGCATCAGCCTTATAATCTTCAGATGATCTTACACATATCAACAATGTATGTATTGTTATGATGGGGAGTTTTCAAAAGGATACATTCTTCTGGAATTTGAAACCCCGTCTTGAGGATGTAGCAGTTGTTGGAGTCAAATAAGGTGGCATATCCTTTGTCGCCTATTTGGGATACGCTTAGAAGATTGAACTGAAGATTGGAGCAGTAGTTGACATTCTCAAAGCTAATCAACCCATTAGTTACTGTTCCTTCACCAGTTATCTTCCTACCTGTCTTGTCTCCTCCAAAGGCTACATTACCTCCATGTTTGCTCTTAAAATCCCGAAAGAGGGAATAGTTGCCAGCCATATGTTAGGAGCATCCACTATCAACATACCAAATGTTCTCAGGCCTTCTTTGATGTCCCTACAAAAGAAAAGAAACTAGTTAGTTGGTCAACCCAAGCCATGATGGTCTTGGGTTTTCCGTCTTTCCCTATGACACAAATTTCTTCTAGAATGGCATTGTCTGCTGGTTTAGGAATTCTAGGTACACTAGTTTCCTTTGATTGTTTTTAACTCTATCAGGAGAAGTACTTTGAGCCCTTCTCCTTTGAGAGTTAATATTTGGTGACAGTCTGTTTTGAGACTTATGTCTCCTTGTTGGTTGTTTAAAGTTGTCATAATATGTTTTGTCATTGTTTAAAACAACTTTTTGGTGAGGAGTTTGTCTTGGAACTCCTCCTTTGTTCTTAATTTGAACACTTGTTTGTTTCTCAGTTGATTTCTCAACTTGAGCCTGTTTGTTTTGCTTTTTATTTTTTTATTGAAAAAGCAATTTGTTGTGCTGTGGTTATTTCTTTCACAAATTGAACAATAGTTGTGAAAATGGCATGTTTTAGTACTATGATTATTCATGTTACAGTACTTACAGTATTCACCATACTTGCATTTTTCAGTGGAGTGTGTGTATTGATCACACCACTCACAATATGGTAACTCTGATTTTGTTTGTTTGTTAGTAACTTTTGTCATTTGATTTTGAGGGAATTTCAAAAGTTATTGTTTGTTGTTTTGGCTGAATTATGGCTTTGCCTTTCCTTTTATTTATCTGTTTGGGAGAGACAGTGGAAGTTACAGTTTTCCTTCCACCAGAACAGATATCAAAACCTTTAATCTGTTTCGTTTGTCTGTTTGATGTATCAGCCACACTTGAAACCTTTTGAGTTTCAGTAATTGGCTGAGTTGGCTCATCATCCAATAAATCATCTTCATCGTCATCTGTTGTTTTTTCATCAAATTCATTATTCTCTCCTTGATAAAAGTCAGTTGATTTGATTTGTGGTGATACTGAACTTTTAACAAATTTTATGAAAGGTGATTTTGATATTAATGGTGATTTTGATGATGATGATGATGATTGTTTGGAATCATCAGTCTTTTCATGAGTGTCAGGAGATTCATCCTGTTTGTTGGTTATTAAGTCAGGTAACGGAATATAATTATCATTGTAAGGTGGGCTGACCTTGTTATATCCTAAACCTAACGGGTCTTTGAATACCTTTGTTGATCAAGAAGTTCTTCGAACTTCTTGTTGCTTACCTGAAACTTCTGAAGTTTTACTTCAGTTTCAGCATGCAATGCTTTTGATTCAGTCAATGATGCAGAAAGGTGCTCAACTTGAGCTGCTAGTGTTAATTTCTCAGACATTAGTTTATCTAAGTCATTTTGTAATGAAAGTATTTTGGATGCATATTGTTTATGTTCTGATTTTAAACTTTCATTTAAAATGTTTGTTTCTGTAACTTTCTTTGAAAGTTTGTCTGCATGCTCTTTATATCTATTGATCTCATCAATACATGCCTGTGTGCAGAGGTGCTCCTTTACCTCTTTCGGGATGTTTGATATTTTATCTTCAATATCTGCCATAAGGGCATGATCTGGAGATGGAATTTAAGCCTCATACAGGCTCCAGTCATATTCACCATCTTGTTTGATTATCATTGCAGAAGATTTTGAATGTTGATTTGGACCTTACTATGTGGTTTGTGGTGGGTTGGTGCAGCTGGAATGCTGATTGGAGGTGGCACCTGTCTGTTAGAATGATAACCACTGGATGTTTGTGCCTGACGTGTGTTTCTGTCAACTCTTGGCCATTGAAATTCTCTTGAAAAATGTCCATAGAGTTGACAATTATAGCACCTCACTTTTGTCTTATCAAAACCAATCCAGGTTTTCTTGTCCTTGTTCAATCCCCGATTTCTTTGCAGATTCCTTTTTGATCTGTATGCAATCATAGCCATGGACCATTGAAGATCCATTTCTTCTACCATATCTTGTGGAAGTTCAAACAAATCTTGCTGAATGATCTGTGATGGTGTTAGACTTGCACCTAAAAATGCTTTAAAGCTTGTAGAAAAGGTTGCATAAGCTGCCTTTTGCTCTTCACTTTGTAGGATTATAGTAAGAGCATCCATTGGCTTTTCAAGTCTATGTATGTTGTTGGTTTGAGGTTTTGGTTGTTTGTTTGAGCTAGAGGTATATGGATGTTGTTTACTCTAAGGTGTTGCTTCATGTGAAGCATGCACACCAGTCTTTTTAGACTTATGTTTGTTGCTGGATGATTCAGGTGCTGAGATGAATGATGTATCACTAGAGTCCAAAAATTCTTCATCTTCTTCTTCTCCAGTGCTTGTCAGAAATGCACTGTCTGTTTGTTGTGGTTCTTTGAATTTGTAAGCCTCTACATGTCTGATGTGATTGTTATTTCTGGATTTTTCATCCATTTCCAGAACTTTAACCTTGGCTACCAGAGAGTCAAGGGATAGGGCTTCCAAATCCAATGTTGCCTTCATCAAGGATACTGACTGAGTCCAACTCTCAGGCAGCGTGTGCAACATATTCTTGTTGATTTCAACAGCTTCATATTTCATTCCATATACAATCATTTCATTTACTAACTGGATATATCTATGTAGCTGTTGTGGGATAGATTCTCCCTGGATGTGATGGAAAGATTCATATTGGGTTCTCAGTTTCTCTTTCTTGATTTCCCGTATTTCTTCACTTCCTTCACAAATTGTGTGAAGAACTTTCCACAATTCATGAGCTGTTTTGAAATTTTCAACACGAATCAAAATTTCAAAAGGCAATGTCATAGCAAGGATGCTATAAGCCTTCATGTCTATTTTGACCTTTTTCAGGTCATCCCCAGTTACACTTTTTAAACTAACTGGTTTTTGTATGTTATAATCTGGTACAAAAGTCAAAGGAATGAAAGGACCCTCGGTTATTGAAGTCCATAAATCAGGATCTTGAAAAATTATCTAGTTCCTGAACATGATTTTCTATTGCTTGAAGTCAGACTTATTCTTCGGTCTAGGTGGTTTTAGACCACTGTTTGTACCTGTCATTTCTTCAGCCATGATTAAAAATTTTAACTTAATGTTTTAAGTTAAATTTGTTTGTTTGATTTTAGTCCGGTGCTAAATTTGTTTAATCCTAAGGTCTCTAGGATTTGTTTGTTGTTGATAAACCCTTTTTAATTAGATTTACAAAATAAAGGAAATTAATTAATTAATTAAAATCTAATGATATGTCACTTTCAAATCCAATGACAAGAAATGAATATTCTGTGAAAGGAATGTCAACTTTCTAATTAATGCGGTCAATAGAAAGTCAAAACTCTAAAAACACAAAAATTGATTTTAACAGATTACTTTTTGGATCAAAAAGTAACTTTTTGAAAAAGTTCAAAAAAAGATTTCGGATCTTCTTTGAATTTTCTGTTGAACTAACACAATCTCCGTAGATTGTGAAGGTTTTTGCAAAATCAAGACCTAGGGTTTGTTCTAGGGTTTTTTGTGTTGTGGCTACAATGTTCTTCACAGATTCAACAATAGATGTGTTGAATGAAGAACTGTAAACTGATGTTAGTGAGTTTTTCATTAGAATATGACGATTTTGAACAATCTAAATGGTACAAACTGTTCAAAACAATGTATGTTTTGATGAAAATTGAATGAAACAGTACTTGAACACTTTTTATCAAAAACCCTTTAAAACCGATAAGGTTTTAAGGTAATGATATGAATTTTTTGTTAAAAACTATTGTTGAATATTGAAAACAGATAGAACAATACCCGTGTATTATTATATCAGAGAATACCCGTGTATTCTAATGGGTTTTCAGAGAATGTTTGATGATGAACATAATGAAAACTTGTGTATGAATGATGTTTAAGCTTAAAAATCATAAACACTTCTTCAAAATGCACAAAAACAAATTATCAAATCATGTTTGTAGCATTTAATGAATGTTGAGAGTAGAAGAAGATGGTTTTGATGATTTTTCAGCATGGAAATGTATGTTTGAAGCTAATGAACCACTGAACTCAAGTTGTTGATTTTGAGGATCGAAAATCAATGATGATTTGAGCCAAAGCACTGATACCACCTAATGAAATCAACTTAAACACATGTTGAACATGAACATATTAGAACAATATTCAAGATGAACAGGTTAATTCCCCCAAGGTTCTTTTCAAAATCTCTCAATAATCAACAAACAAGAACCATGGTGTGAAAACCCATGATTCAAGTGTATGAAATCAGTGTGTGTGTGTGTGTGTGTTTAAATGCTCGAAAATAATAATAACTGTTTGTTTGATTGATTGTTCAAAAGCATACAAAGGATTAGGGTAGAATGCTATTTATAGCCTATACACATAGCTATTTACAATTACTAAACTACCCTTATGTAAATGAAAATTGCTTAAAAAATAATCCTAAGTCTACAAGCTATCCACTGTGATGATTGGTCGTCCGCTGTGGATGTTTGGTCATCCGCTGTGGAAGAAGATTGTTTATCCGCTGTGCAGTGTTGATTGTTGTCAGCTATGGAATGTTCATCCACTGTGGAATGTTCATCCGCTGTGGATGAACATCCGCTGTGGACTTGTATCCGCTGTCTGTTTTTCATCCGCTATGGGATGTCTTCATCCGCTGCACATACTTAGACTTAAATCTTCATCTGCTACATGTTGACCTTTATCCGCTGTGAACTGCTTCTTATCCGCTGTGGATACTTGTCAAAAATTCCTTTTATCTACAATTCTGAAAAAGAAATTTAAACAAATATTAGTGTTTGTTATGAATGATAATGATGCTAATGTGTTAGTAAATGATTGTTTGGATGTTAGAACATATTATGTTTGTTATATGTTTGATTATGGAAAGCATCATCCTTTTATGCATTAATCATTAATGCACTTGTTGAGTCCAACAATAGGCTATCACCTTGTCACGTTACATCAAGACTCAACCGAGCCCTTGGATAGAAGCATCACAGTAAACCACGAAGTCATCACTTCCTTCTGATAATGCTAATATCGGTGCATTACAAAGCTTTTGTTTCAACAACTGGAAGGCTATTTCTTGACTCTCTCCCCATTAAACGTGGTACCTTTATGTGACAAAGTAGTGAGAGGTTGAGCAATTTTTGAAAATCCCTTAATGAAGCGTCGATAGTAACCTGCCTGTCCAAGGAGTTGCTGTATCTCACTAGGCGTTTTAGGAACTGACCAATTCATTATTTCCTTAACCTTTGCAGGATCCACATGGATTCCTTTTTCATTAACAATGTGACCCAGAAATTGCAACTCTAGAATCCAAAAGTCACACTTAAAAAATTTAACATACAATTGTTACCTTTTTAACAGTTCTAAGATTAATCATAAATGTTCCTCGTGTTCCTCTTTGGTCTTAGAATAGATTAATATATCATCAACAAACACGATAACAAACTGATCGAGGTAGGGTTTGCACACTTGGTTCATGAGGTCCATGAATACTGCTGGTGCATTAGTTAACCCAAATGGCATGACCAATAATTCATAATGTCCATAACAAGTTCTGAATGCTGTCTACGAGATGTCTTCCTCTCAAACTCTTAATTGATGATAACCAGACCCAATTCAATCTTGGAATAATAACTGGATCCTTGAAGTTGATCAAATAGGTCATCAATATGAGGTAAAGGGTATCAATTCTTGACTGTCACTTTGTTCAACTCTCTATAATCAATACACATCCAGAATGTGACATCCTTCTTCTTAACAAAAAGGACAGGAGCTCCCCAACGCGATGAGCTTGGTCGGATAAATCCTTTATCCAACAGTTCCTAAAGCTATGCCGATAACTCCTGCAGCTCGTTTGGTGCCAATCGATAAGGTACTCTTGCAATTGGAGCTGCTCCGGGAGTCAACTCGATCTGGAATTCCACTTGATGATGAGGTGGTAACCCAGGCAAGTCCTCGGGAAGCACCTCTGAAAAATCACAGACTACCAAAATGTCCTTTATTTTCTTCCCTTCCTGTTGTTTATCCGTCACAAGGGCCAATATGGCCAAACGACCTTTGCGTAACAATTTCTGCGCTTTCATATATGATATGATGCCTATCACTGCACCACTCCTCTCGCCCTTGACCGAAAGAATTTCTCCACCAATTGGAATACATATAATCTTCTAGCGACATATGACCTCCACTTGCTTCTCGGAAAACCAATCCATACCCACGACTACAGCAAAACTCCTAAGTTTAACCGGCATAAGATGGATTTCAAAAGTGTGTCCAGCCAGTTCTATCTTACAACACTTAAGGATATGTGTAACGTGAATTTGCTTACCGTCTGCTAATTCTACGGTATACTGGGATTCCAAAGTAGAAGACGTATCATTTAAAAGACTACTAAACTTAGTAGAGACAAAGCTTCTATCGGCTCAAGTATCAAATAGTACAGTTGCATGATGACCATTAACAGGAAACTTATCAGCAATAGTAGTAGGATCATTTAGAGCCTCACCTGAACCGATGACAAAGGCTTTCCCCTTGACTCCACCATTGTTACAACCATTGTTGTCACCATTACCAGTGTTGTTATTGTTGTTTCCATTGTTCCCAGCACCATTTCCATTTTTCTTCAACTAAGGGCCGTTCCTCTTGTAATGCCCTTATTTTCCGCATTCAAAATGGCCTTTTGGTGTCTCCTGAGTTTGCGCCAGTTTCTTCATCAGTTGGCCACAGCAGTCCTTTGCTGCATGCCCTGGTTTCCCATATTGTTGGCATTGGAAGTTTTCACACTTACCAGTGTGATGGTAGTTATATTTGTTGCATTTTGGATACTTTCCCACGTATACACCTAGCGCTTAAGCTGCTGAGGAAGTCGAATTGTAGTTTTGGTTGTTGTCGAACTTCCTCGATTGCTGTTGATGATGTTGCTGTTGCTGGTTGCTTGAAAACAAGCCCTTTTTGCCAGAGTTTTCCCACTTGCGCTTGCTATCGGGTACGCTAGCCACCGCACCCCGTTTGGGTGGCTTTCGTTGTTCCACCGTCTGGTCGATCAGCCTCTGGGCTAACCGAATAGCCTGTTGTATGGTGGTAGGGTTAGAGGCTGTCACCATACTCTGAATTTCAGGAGCCAAACCAAATAAGTACAGCTCAATCCTCTTGGGCATCTCATTCACCATCCCCTAGTACAAGGTTGCCAACTCGTGAGACCTTGTGGTATAGGCCTCAACCTCAGAACCCTGCATCTTCAGCTGCCAGAATTCAACTTCCAACTTTTGCACCTCATCACGAGGGAAATATTCTTTAGTCATCATTGTCTTGAGCTCTTCCCAGGGTAGATCATTGACCATAGCCTGACCCAGCATCTAGACGTGGGCATTCCACCATGAAAGTGCCGTGCCTTTAAGAGTTCCAGTGGCATACTTCACCTGATCAGTTGGAGGGCAGTTGCATTTCGCAAACGCTGATTCAGTCTTCTTAAACCACCTTACCAGCCCTACAGCTCCATTATAAGTATGGGGCTTGCAATCCATAAAGGCTTTTTAGGTACAGGGTGGGGGTCCTGTGCCAACAAACCAAAACATGTAGTTTAACGGTTTAAACAAACAACTAAAGTATTTGTTAATGCCATTCGTAGCATTTACCAACTGGCTGCGCGCCCTATACAGCAGCCACAGCCGCCTTCACATGTTCATTAATCAGGGCAGCCAGTTCAGCGGGAGTCATATTCACTACACCCGCGCCACGTCCGCGTTCGGTGCCTCATCCTCGACCACGTCCTTTTCCACCACATTCCATTTTCACTTTACATTCACAAACATAATAATGAGCAACATCTAACATATTTATCTCATTGAAACATAGTAAATAGTAAGAAAATAATGAAGTTCATCAACCACAACATTTATAACAAAAATAATAACCAAAGATAAATAAATTATAAGTAATTAACAAAATATTAAATCGATGTCAAAATTTTCAGTTTTTAAGTTGGATGGGAACAACCCTTCCCATATAGGTTTTTCTAAAAAAAACATTACGCAGTCCAAGTCAGATGAATGCGAAGATCAGTTTAATACATCCGATCCATCAATATCTTCCTCCATCTTTATCGGTTCTTCATCTTCTGGCGCTTCCTCTGGCTCTTCTTCGGGTTCCTCTTCAGGTTAAGGAGCACTGATAGTAATAGCACTTTGATTGCTGCTCCTTCACTTCTGCCACCATCATCTTAGTCGCACGTAGCTCACGTCGTAGAGCGCCGACCACCTCATTCAGCTCATTAGTGCGTCGTTTCTCTGTGTCTAGAGCAGCAACTAAAGCCCACCCGCTCACTAGAACGTGGTATCGAAGGAAGAGTAGGTGCAGGTAACTCAGAAGTAAACCTAGTCCTCAGTCTAGTAGATGGGTGTTCAGGAATGTAAGGCCCCGTTCCCGGAAACCTCACAGTTGGTCAACCATAACTTTATTTACATAAAATTACGTATATTTAATTAAAACATCGCAGCGGAGTAGATTACCAAAAACCATTCATTGCATTAATATATAATGTTGCCAAATAATACATCAATGTCTAATAGGAGTTACAAAAGAAACGTTTAGTTGCATTACAAAACAACATAATTATCATGCACGAATGGATGTCAGTCTTGCCCGCCAAATAGCTTTCCCCCGCTTTCCATCCTCAGCGATAAGTTACCTGCCAACTAAAAATGCATAAAAGTCAGCGTTGTCGAGTGAGTTCTAGTTTTTAGAATTAAAATCCCTTGTTTAAATATATAAAAAATATCATTTTCTTAAAATACTTCCTTTTCATAAATCCGTTACTTCCGTACGTGATGATACATCATACGTAAAACAAGATAATATTCATTATTATCCTTCATCATTCTTCTCATTCATTTCATATTTTCATTATTATCTTTCACTTTCTATCGGACCTGTGTGCAATACCCCGAACATTGTGCACGAAGCGGGTACTGGGCCGAAGTCTATAAATAGACCCCTAACATTTCACACGAAGCCTGACCCAGTACCTAGGGCATGCCACAAAGGTCCTGCCAATCTCAAAGATTGACCCTGTGTGCATCCTTCGGATTAGCTAAACCGCACACAGTTGAGCTAACGACAACATGGTCGTGCACCTCCATTCAATTTGCTTGCAAGACTTTCATTCATTCGTTATGTTCCACTTTTCATTATCATTAATCTTTTGCTTCATTTATGATAATACTTTACGTATACGAGCGTAAACACACCACGTAAAGTCACGTAATAATACGTAATGTGGAACATAAAAACAGGCCATAAACAAGCATAATACCAACAAACATAACCACCAAAACATCCCAGGGTTAAATCCTAAAATTTCTATTTCCCAAAATTTCAAAAAAAATTCTAAGTCTTTTAGGCGCATGAGCACTATGTAGACGCATGAGTACTATGCTGGCGCACCAACACTTAGGCGTATGAGAAAACTGAGGCGCATGAGCACTGCTTGGGCGCATGAGCCTTACTTAGGCACATAAGCACTTAGGCGTCTGAGCAGTGGGCGCATGAGCTGGTACTATTTGGACGCATTAACAACACTTGGACTACTGGGCAAAATGTCTAGGCGCATGAGGTACTGTTTGGGCGCATAAGAAAGGACATAGGCGTCTGAGCTAAATTGCAAGCGCATGAGCCCTATTTGGGCTCATGGGCAGCAGACATACATGTTTCTAAATTATTTCAAGTCCCAAACATTATTCTAACATGCTCATAACTTAAATCTATCATTTTAGGCACCTAAAACAAGCATACATCCAACAAATACAACCAACCAAACACAACATACATACGGTTATCATACATACAAGTTGTAAAACATTTTTACATGCATTTTCAGCCCCAAAGAAGTTTAAAAACACAAAACCGAGGATCTAGAACTCACCAATTATAGCCTTCAAGCAAAACTCCACCGAACTTGAGGGCACAAAGAGTTCAAACAACCTAAACACGCCAAAACACACATCCAAGCTGAAAACTCAGCTGAAACCGAACCAAATACACAAGAAAATACTCACCTTAGCAAAATCAGCTTCTTTCTCTCTCTAGAACCGAGAGAACTTCTGTTCTTCTTCTCCTTTCTTGTTCCCAGCCGAAAGCAGATGAAAAAGCAGTAGCTTGGGCGACCATGCCCTTTTAAATAATAGAATAATAGTATTTTGTACTTTATACACTTTACCCCCTCCATTTGTGTCCATTATCTTTTCTTTCAAGATACTTTTCTTTTCCTTTCTTTTTATTAAAATTTTGGGTGTTACAAGTCCACCCCCCTTATAGAGGTTTCATCCCCGAAACCTGTTATTCTTCGAACAGTTTTGGGTAATGTTGTCTCATCTCTTTCTTAGTCTCCTACGTAGACTTAGATCCCTTCCTGTGCTTCCACTGCACTCGCACCAGTGGAACCACTTTATTTCATAACCTCTTCTCTTTTCGGTCAATGATTGCCATTATTGCTTTATATAGTTGAGCAGTTCTTCCACTTCAATGTCTTCCAGTGGTACAATCATGTCTTCATCAGCTAGGCATTTTCTCAGATGAGATACATGGAATGTTGGATGAATTCCACTTAACTCATCAAGTAGCTCCAATCGATAGGCCACCTCTCCTACTCGTGCAACAATTCAGAAAGGTCCAATGTACCTCGGACTGAGCTTACCCCGACTTCTAAACCGGATGATTCCTTTCCAAGGCGAGACCTTCAACATGACACTATCTCCCACATTGAATTCAATCGGTCTATGTCTCTTGTCGGCATACGACTTTTGCCTATCTTTCACCGCCTTCATGAAGGCCTTGATCTTCTCCAACTTCTCAGTCGTAGCCTCAATCACTTCAATACTACCCCAGCTCTTTCTGCCCAATGTCTCCCCAACACATGGGCGTTCTACACCTTTTACCATATAACATCTCATATGGTGGCATGCCAATGCTGGCATGATAACTGTTGTTATATGAGAATTCAGCTAACGGTAAGTGTTCATCCCAACTTCCTCCAAAGTCCATCACACATGCATGGAGCATATCCCTAAGTGTTTGGATTGTCCTCTCGGACTGACCATCTGTCTGGGGATGGTAAGCTATACTGATATGCAACCTCATGCCTATTGCATCACGAAACCTCTTCCAAAACTTGGATGTAAACCAAATATCCCGGTTCCACACGATAGACACCGGTACACCATGACGAGCTACAATCTCCTTAATGAATAGATCTGCCAACCTCTCAGATGAATACCTCTCATGGATCGGCAGAAAATTAGCACTATTTGTCAAACGGTCTACTATCACCCATATGGCATCATACCCTCTTGCCATACGCGGTAACTTCGTAATGAAGTCCATGGTGATGTGCTCCCATTTCCACTCAGGTATATCCAGAGGTTGGATCTTCCTGTATGGCTTCTGATGCTCTGCCTTCACCTGCAAACAAGTAAGGCACTTACTCACATACTCCACCATATCACGCTTCATACTCGGCCACCGGTAATCTTTCTTCATATCATGATACATCTTAGTAGCACCGAGATGAATGGAGTATCGAGTCTTATGAGCTTCATCCATGATCCGCCCCCGTAAGCCTCCATAACGAGGGATCCACATCAGCCCGAAGCGGGTTCTAAATCCGTGAGTATTTTCACCCAACTCCATGACTAGACCTCTCATCCTTTCAGAGTTAAGGTGATCTTCTTTCAACGCCTCGTCTTGGAACTCTTTGACCTGTGTCATCACATCGGAGGTCATAATCAACTGGTAAGCTTTCACCCGGATTGGCTCGGGTCTCTCCTTCCAGTTAAGGGCATCTACCACTACGTTGGCTTTGCCCGGATGATAGTGGATTTCACAATCATAATCCTTGATCAATTCTAGCCACCTCCTTTGCCCATATTGAGGTCCTTCTGCTCAAAGAAGTATTTCAAACTCTTATGGTCCGTGAAGATAGTGCACTTCGTCCCGTACAAGTAATGTCTCCAAATCTTTAATACAAAGACCACAGCCGCTAGCTCCAAATCATGAGTAGGGTAATTAGCCTCATGAATTTTCAAACTGTCAGGAAGCATTGGCTATAACTCTTCCACGTTGCATTAGCACGCAACCCAATCCCGAATAAGAAGCATCCGAATAAACCACTAAGTCCTCACTCCCTTCGGGTAATGTCAAGACAGGAGCCTAAGTCAATCTTGCCTTTAATTCTTTGAAAGCATTCTCCTGTTCTCGACCCGACACATACTTCACATCCTTGCAAGTCAGCTTGGTCAATGGTGAGGCTATCTTGGAAAAGTCTTGGATAAATCATCGGTAGCAACCCGCCAAACCCAAGAAACCGCGAATCTCGGATGGTGTCTTTGGAGACTTCCATTGCATCACTGCCTCAACCTTTGCCAGGTCTACAATGATTCCTTTAGAATTTACCACATAGCCTAAAAATTGAACTTCCCGCAACCAAAAAGCGCACTTAGAGAATTTAGCATACAACTTCTCTCTTCTAAGCGTCTCCAATACTTCACGTATGTGGCCGGCATGTTCTTCTTCGCTCTTCAAATAAATCAGGATATCATCAATAAACACAATCACTGATTTATCCAACATTGGCCGACACACTCAGTTCATCAAATCCATAAAAGCAGCTGGCGCGTTAGTTAGACCAAAAGACATAACGAGAAACTCGTAATGTCCATAACGCGTGCGAAAAGCTATCAGGAATATGTTGCTCCTTCACCTTCAACTGATGGTAACCAGATCGGAGGTCTATTCATGAGAACCAACTGGCACCTTGGATCTGGTCAAACAAGTCATCAATTCTAGGTAGTGGATATCGGTTCTTCAACATTAACTTGTTTAACTCACGGTAGTCAATGTACATCTTCATACTACCGTCTTTCTTCTTTACAAACAAGACCGGAGCACCCCAAGGAGAGATGCTCGGTCGGATGAACCCTTTTTCCAACAACTTCGATAGCTACACCATCAGTTCTTTCATCTCGGATGGAGCCAATCGATATGGTGCTTTGGCAACGGGCTGAGCACCAAGTATCAAATCGATCAGAAACTCGATTTTGCGGTCCAGTGGCACACCTGGTAAATCTTCTAGGAACACGTCTGGAAAGTCACGCACAACCTGTACGTCGGACAATTGGGGTACTGACGCATGCACATCCTAAACGTAAGCCAGGTAGGCACTACATCCCTATTTCATGCACTTTTCGGCCACCACCATCGAAATCACCTTCGGGACTGTAGTAACTCGGTCACCATAGACTGTTACCGAACTTCCATCGGACGCAGTTAATCGAATCATCTTCTTGCGACACACAATATTTGCCTCATAGGCTGCTAACCAATCCATCCCTAGAACTACATCAAATCCGCCTAGGGGTATCATAAATAGTTTAGCAGAGAACCTATGGCCTTCCAATTCTATGTCAAATCCTCTATCATTTCAAAAATTCTGGTAGACTTACCAATAGCAGTTTCTACTTCGAAGGGCTCATCAATACTTTTACTACTAACAGGAAACTTAGCACAGAAAGCAACAGAAATGAAACTCCTACTAGCACCAGAATCAAATAATATAGAGGCACAAGTTTGGTTTACTAGAAACATACCTAACACGACATCGTGGTCCACCCTAGCCTCCTCTCGGGTCATCGTGAATGCTCTAGTGCTTGCCCTCTGTCCTTCATTCTCTGTCATCTTCTTCGCCCCAGAACTCTCCGCCCTCGGCTTCTTGCAATCCCTACTCACATGACCTTGTTCACCACAGTTATAGCACCTCATCACCCTACAATCCCTTGCAAAATGACCAGACCTCCCATACTTGAAGCATACATTCGATCCCCACCTGCACTCTCTAGTGTGCTCCTTCCACATTTGCCACACTTCTTCATCCCCGAGCTTGATGACACCACCCTTCGGTCATCCACCCTCGTCCTCTTATCGTTTGGAGTCAAACCACCACGTCCAAACCGCTTTCCACTCCAGTTCCTGTCACCGCCACCCACCTTTCTCACCTCTACCACAGTCGTTTCCCTCTTATCATAGAGTCTCCCTGCTAGATCCACTGGCTATCTAAAGGTACTTGGCCGGGCAACAATCAGGTGCCTACGGATATCCACTGGCAATCCTTGAATATACCTCTTCATCTTTCTCGACACTGGCATCACTTTATCTGGCACCAGCCTTGCCATCTCATTGAACTTGGTGGTGTATTGCTGATGTGTCATGGTCCTCGCCTCTAGCTACAGGAACTCCCTCTCTATCTTGTCGAGCTCTCGGTGAGGACAGAATTCCTCAATCACCATCTTCTTCAGTTCTTCCCACCTCATCTTTCCGATGGCCCTGCTGCCCTCGGGTTGGACAATATTGTCCCACCAACACAAGGCCGAGTCAATGAATGAGTGGGCGGCAAACTTCACTTTTTCGTCCTCCCTACACTTGCTAATCTCCCGCACCACCTCCATTTCTCTCACCCAGCGGTGAGCAGTAGCAGCATTACCATTGCCATAGAAAGTCGGGGGTTTACATCGTTGGAAAGCCCCATAGCTGCACCCCTTCGCGGTCTCTCGCATTACCACCTCCTCCTCATCACTGGAGGCTGCCATCTCAGTGTTTAGTTGCTCCCTTTCACCATGATCTCTATCATCCCCTCTTCTTCCAGTAGTTTTCCTTCACTCCTCCTCCCTCTCCTTCTTGTCATCCTCCCTCACCGCGCGGATGACCTCGGTCACCACAGACGGTAGGATCGTCTGATGTGCTTCCTCCACAACTGTCTCCTTTACTGAGGCTCTCAAGTTAGCACTCTCATCACCGCCCTCCTGGTGATGAAGCTCGAGCTTAGTAGGAGCCATCTCAGCAGTCTTTGTCTTGTTCTTCGTGACATGTGGTCCAGAACCACGGCCACCCGGTGCTCCTCCTCATGAAGCCTTCGATGATCTACCACTAGCCATCCTCTAAACATTATAAGATTCAAACACTAACATGGTCATTCAAGGTAATAGCTTAGTTTATGTCAAGTATAGTATGTCCCTAATTATAGTAGCCAGTTGTGATTACCTACTTACTTTACTCTTCATTCCCCAAGCATTTCCTATCCTGACTACATTAGTATCCAAATCTACTAAGAGCACATAAATCAGATTACACACGCACATAATACCGGTTAATATTTAAGAAAAGAAATACCTGATGGCACGTAGCTACTTTGGCTGGCATCCCTCCATTCGGTCCCATTCTCAGTTTAAGTTTAGGTTTTGAAAATATTTTACCCATTTCTCTTAAACTTTGGCTCTGATACCAACTTGTAAGGCCCCGTTCCCGAAAACCTCATAGTTGGTCAACCACAGCATTATTTACATAAAACTACGTACATTTAACTAAAACATCGCAGCGGATTATATTACCAAAAACCATTCATTGCATTAATATTTAATGTTGCCAAATAATACATCAAAGTATAATAAGAATTACAAAAGAAACGTTTAGGTGCATTACAAAACAACATAATTATCATGCACGAATGGATGCCAGTCTTGCCCGCCAAGTAGCTTTCCCCCGCGTGCCATCCTCAGCGATAAGTTACCTGCCAACTGAAAATGCATAAAAGTCAGCGTTGCTGAGTGAGTTCTAGTTTTTAGAATTAAAATCCCTTGTTTAAATATATAAAAAATATCATTTTCTTAAAATACTTCCTTTTCATAAATCCGTTACTTCCGTACGTAATCACATATCATACGTGCAACAAGATAATATTCATAAGTGCAGTTAACGCGACGGTTGGTGAGTTGCAGTTGCAAAACATAAGTAAGTGCATTGAAATAGATAGCTAGTTTATATTCATAAGTAATAAGCATAGTGATTTTGCGATCGAAACTGACTGTGTTCGTTCGTTTGCCTCCATTCGTGACGAATGTTTATTGTTTAGGACAATATTGCACCCGCTTGACCTCCAGTCTTACAGGTGAGGCTTCTCAGACCCAGTAATACTACCCAAGATTTCCAGCTAGTTTTCTTAATTAACGATCCGAAAGTGTGAGATCTTTCAGTGGTATATCATACTATCTTATACTATACACAACTTATACAATAAAGCATTTGTAAAAGAGTATGCTATCTCCCCCAAAAGAGAGTGTACAAAAAGTGGGCATGAACTCACCTGGTGCTTCAATAATAGAATAATGCAACCTACGAAGGAACGGAAAGACAACCTGTCAAAGGTTACCTAGAACACGTGAGTTTGTAAGTACACAAGACCAGAATGGCTTAACAGATCCTTAGTGCTCAATACACATGTTAACCCAAGTGATATGGTAAACAATAAAACATTTTGACCTAGTTGACCCGTTTGACCCGTTGGTGACATGTCAAGTTAGATTCTTGTTTGACCAAGTACAATAATTCATAAATCATCATACCATCACAGACTACTATACATGTTATTCATGCTAACTTAAGTCTCATCATGATCTTCATGCTAACTTAGGTTATCATACAACGCATGAAAACCAATTCATTATACTAAACATGTTCACAATTAGATTTCTCTACAGTACACATTGGGTTTAGTCACTCACAATGTGCCATGTGAAGCCACTCACGGCCACACACCCTAAACCATGCCAATCCTACAAAGTAAGGGCCTCATATTCGCACTTGTGTATAATACCCATCATCGCATACCGAAATGCAATTCATATAAGCTAGTAATCAACTTTATAATATTCAATTACTATATTGCATCACAAACTCATAAACTTATACATAACGCCACACTTGCACATTTTCCAACAACATCTAGATTTTCTCATAAATTCATCAATTAACCAAATGACCTAATTATCATAATCTAACACATTAAACCATCATCCATGATCACTCTAGCATGCTCCTAACATCCTAATCATGATCAAATCACAAAATCTTGCAAATTACATCAACAAAGTTTCCCCTTGGCGAACAGGGCATCCAAGAACCAAACTTTCATCAAATTTGTTCATAGATTCATCAATAACATCCCTAATCTAGTTCATAGCAACCATAATAACCCATTTAACATACACCAATCATCAAAATATGAATTCCTATGAAGAAAAGTTTCTACATTAGGCAATGTATGAACTATATGATCAAACCATGGAATTCTTGCATAATCATCATAACCCAACATTCATATAACATAACTAACAACATTTCATCATTAAACAAATCATCAATTTCAATTTTTCTTTACAATTTTTAAACTAGGACTCATCAAGTAACAAAAATCATAAAAATCTTGTTAGAACTTACCTTTAAACGTGTAATGAAGACGATTAACACTTACCAATAACTTCTAATGCTTGAATGACACTAGAATTCGATGATTACTTGAGTTGGAAGATCAAAATCATGTAGTATGTGTGCGTGTGTGTTCACAGCCGTGCAAGAGGGTATGGGGGGGCTAGGGTTTCCTTTTGATTATATTTGGTAATTACAATTTCACAAATAAACTCTCATTTGTTAATACTTTGTTAAACTAATTCTTTTTTTTTTTACACTTTTAACTAGTTTTAACAAGACAAATAATAAATCATTATCGTCTAATAACAATCATACATTCTAACTAGAAAGCACTTCACATAAATCACATATCACATGTCATCACGTTGTAAAGCGAAATTCTCAAATAATACTTACAATTCATGAATTATATAATCATGTGTTAATAATCAACTTTATTAATTAAATTGTTACTTGTTATACAAGGTTAGTTATTATTATTGGGTCACCAACGTCCAATGAAAACTAGTGTGTGCAAGAGTTAACGAGACTAACGAAGTTTGGTAACGGAAAATTCCTGGATGTCACAACGATGGACGGCGACGTAGCTGCTCAGGCATCTGTTTGTCACCGAATGTACCATCGAAAGTACAACTTCCGATAACCATAGTGTTGCTCTGATGGTGGTTCAGGTATACGTGATTGCGAGGGAATGTGGTCAAAGATGGTTGGGGGTGGCGGTCAAAGGTCGGCGATATGTATGGTGATGTCGGTTGGCGTTGTTAAGGGTGATGGTGATCGGTGGTCGACAGTGGTAATGGGTGGTCGTCGGTTGTGGAAACGAGGGGAGAAAGTGGGTGGCTGTGTGGGTCCATCTATTATATAATTATAATATATTAATTAAAGTTAGTAGAACCCATGAAATTAATATACGAGTTTTGTTTTTATTTAATTAAGATTAAGGATTAAGGATACTTTGGTAATTCAACACTGACTTAACTGGAAAAACTAACGGTCATTCATCCCAGGGACAAATAGTGTTATAGTTTGATAAATAGTTGATACTAATAATACAAATTTTTAAAATTTGAGATCAGATATGCAATATAAACAAACCATAAACAAACCATAGGAACCGATTATGTAATTAACTCAAAATATTAACATGTAGTGTTATCCTTTTGATCAAAATTTTATATTGATATATGATTATACAAATTTTTAGTAAACTAACAACATGAATACAATTCTATTATCGTACTATTACTAATAATTATATTTAATATTTTCTGACAAATCAACAATTTCGTACTATTTAAGTGACTTTTCAAACAATATTTTCCTACAAAAACAGCTGAATTTTATAATATTATATATAATAATCAACCCCCTACGTGTACTTGTGAATGTGCATAGTGTACACATGTGTCTTTATTATATATGCAAGAAACACAGAGTCGTCCAGTGCCATACACACAATGCAAACGCCCACCGGAAATTTCTTCCGGCAACTAGAATTACCTGAACAAAAATCTGTCGTCGACGGGGTTCTTTTCCCGGTGGTGTTATCCCCGACCACTAACACTGATATCACGGCCTTTGAAGATGCTATCAGAGCTGAGAAGCCATGGCTAAAGTCTCTTCTTCAAAAAAGTGGTGTTATTCTCTTCCGAGGCTTCCCGGTATCATCTCCTTCCGATTTCAACGACGTCGTTGAAGCTTTCGGATTCCCGGAAGCCCACTACGTTGGCGGTCGAGCCCCTCGAACCAAAGTGGTTGGCCGGGTTTACACTGCGAATGAAAGCCCAATGGACAAACGAATCCCTTTCCATCACGAGATGAATTATGTAAATCCTTTCAAACCCATAAATACTCGTTCAATTATTTATCAGATTTTAGTGTTTTTTTCCGGCAAATATCTTATAACTCACTGCCTAGCAAGAAACTAAATTAACAGCACAAAAACGCTACAATTTCAAAAATAAGTTTTGCAACCGAGACGCCCAATTTATAACTCACTGACTAGCAAGAAACTAAATTAACAGCACAAAAACGCTACAATTTCAAAAATAAGTTTTGCAACCGAGACGCCCAATTTATAACTCACTGACTAGCAAGAAACTAAATTAACAGCACAAAAACGCTACAATTTCAAAAATAAGTTTTGCAACCGAGACTCCCAATTTATAACTCACTTTACTAGTGTTAGTCCATTAATTTTATGCACCCCAAGATGCGATTTGATACAGTACTTTGTATGTTAAAAGCCACTTATTAGTGACAAGTTTAGTTTGTAACAAATTTGTGGTAAACATTGTAGAAAATATTTTTGCCACGATATTTTTCCCTACAGACAAGTTATTGTCGCTACATATCGTAGTTTTGCTACAATTTTGCGACGAAACTGTTGTGGTAAACATTGTAGAAAATCGGTAGAAAATATTTTTGCCACGATATTTTTCCCTACAGACAAGTTATTGTCGCTACGTATCGTAGTTTTGCTACAATTTTGCGACGAAACTGTGGTGGTAAACATTGTAGAAAATCGGTAGAATATATTTTTGCCACGATATTTTTCCCTACAGACAAGTTATTGTCGCTACGTATCGTAGTTTTGCTACAATTTTGCGACGAAACTGTTGTCGATAGTTTGTCCGTATCATAGTTTTGCTATAAGTTTTCAACGAAAATTGCTGTCGCAAATTATAATGTTCTTTGGTAGTGATGATTTGTCAAATACGTCTGCATATTCGTTGAAGTACGTTATGCAATTTGTCAAACAGGTTCCGGATTTCCCATCAAAGTTAATTTTCTTTTGTGAAGAAGAACCAGGAGAAGGGGGAGAAACTCCAATAGTTTTGAGTAATATCATATACGACAAGATGAAAGAGAAACAACCAGAGTTCGTTGCGAAACTGGAGAAGCATGGAGTGAAATATACAACAATAGCTGGTGATAAGAATCACCCATCGAACATCGCCGGTAGAGGTTGGAAGTCTATATACATGACCCATGACAAAAAAGTTGCAGAGGAAAGGTTGCAAGATTTGTTGAGTTTGTGTTCATCCGATCCATAATAATATCTTAAACATTCATAACTTTACTAATATCTTAATTTTATTATTTTCAGAACAAATCCTTAGAATTTAATATTTAAAATTAAAAAAACACGTGTTAAGGGTTCTGAATGTGTCATGTACTGGCCTAACATTTATGTTGTTGATTTTGACTTTTCATATTTATATGTTAAGAACATTATTCATGTTTTATTGGCAGGGCTGCGAAACTAGGAACAAACTTAGAATGGATGGGTAACGCAGTGAAAATAATAACCGGTCCCGTACCGGCAGTCAGATTTGACGAGGAAAGACAAGTTAAAACCTGGTTTAACAATCTGACCGGCCCCGTGAACGGTGACGACAAAATCTTTGATCAAGCGACAAGCGTCGAGCTTGGAAATGGTGAGGCCGTGCCTAATGAGGCTATGGAAGACTGTTCGAGATTCCTAGAAGAAGAATGCGTTGCAATACCTTGGAAGAAAGGTGATGTTATGCTTGTTGATAATCTAATGGTCCTTCACAGCCGACGACCGTTGTTGAAACCGCCTCGCCGCATACTTGCATCTCTTTGCAAGTGATGATCGAGCCTTTTGATTTGAACCATCACATTTTAGTTTCTTCATTTGCAGTAATAGTATATCTTGTAAATGTTTATGATTTAACTCGGGATGAAGGTAAACATGAAATAAAACATAACAAAGAAAAGTTTAGTGTTTTTTGTATCTTACGGGATAATTAAACCATTTTTTATAGGTGATGGTAGAGTATGGATTAATCCAAATTAAGAATGGAAAATTGTGATAGACAGGATCGCTTGTATAATAAATTATATTTGTTAGGAGAGGTTCACATAAAAGGATTGCATTCTTTATAAAAAGTCTAAAAAGTTATCACAGCTATTCATTTCTTGTATCAATGCTTAAGATTAATGTGTTAACAAAATGGTCGCAATGATATTATCGGAGAAATAACTTTTTTTTAACTTTTATCAAGTTCTCACGTTGTATTTAAACATTCATAACTAATTTATATGTTATTTTTTATAATCAAATGCAACATAAATACAAGTGTTTTTTTTCCTCTTAAATTTAAGTATAGTATTGTCACATTTAAAAAAATATTATAAAATTGTGCTATTCTACGGTAAAAAAAACACGTTATTTGTTGTTTTAAAGTAAAGCAACAAACATGTACTTTTGGATTATAATAAAACAACACATCTTGTGTTGTTCGTACGTAAAACAAAACGCTCTGTGCTATTTTCAATGTGATGTATCACGTAAAACAACTTGTTTTGTGCTGTTTACAACGCATTTTGTGTTATTTTCACATTAAATAACATTACTTTGAAGAAAAATCCCACTAACTAAAAGCACATTGTGTGATATTTCACATAAAACAACACTTTATGTGTGGATTTAAGATTGAATAATATGTTTTGCGTTGTTTTAGGCTAAACCACCATGTTCCGTGTAGAATAACACAAAGTGCATTGTTCTTTTCAAATGTTTTGACATATAACACTTAATAAAAACAACATAAATAACACATACTTAAACAACAAACTAGAACAGAGTAAAACAACAAAAACAAGACAAACAACAACTAGCACATAGAAACACCATAACAAAGAGTAATATAATGATGAAATCATTACTAAAAATTAGTTGTTACAATGTAGGAAATTATATTCACCCATGAAGTAGTTAATAAACCGTTCAGATTTTTGGATAGAATTATTATGTATGAAAGAACAATTATCACTAAATGGTAGATTTGGAATTAGCCTAAACTTGCTAAATATTTTTAATTATCCATTATTTTTAAAACATATAACTTTATACAATATTCTTGTTTTAAAATAATTTAGATGATAAAGTTGATTATTTTATTCCTTTTGATTTGAGTACAGTCTTGTTTTTTTTATTTAACATCAACATTTTTTTAATGAAATGATCTATTTGTAATGCGTATAACTTGTGTAACGCTCGCCTCCTAGGGCATACTTGGGGAGTGTTACACATCGAATATACTGAACACATAGCAAGAAAATAATGCATAGTAGAAGTCTAACTATATTATACATCATAGTGTATTATACTTCTATCATATTACACAATAATATTACATCATTTTAACTTATATAAAGATCAAAATCTTCAGTAGCACCCTAGAACTTTATTTTATTATAAGCTAGCCCATAATCTCTAATCCCTATAATCACTTGGTACCTAGAATGTGTGTCTATAAAAAAAGATCTAGGACTCAACGTAAAGCTAGTTAGTTCATACATATAAAATTATTCAAATCATATTAATATTGACTATTATATCAAGTAGATAAAGTCATGACAAACAAATTTGTATAGAGTAAGCACAATATAAATTCACATAATAAGATTATGTTTACAAACTGCACTAGCAAAACTAGACTAATACAAGCAGCTCTCATGTATCCTATCAGGCATTGTCACATATTACATATGCTATTGATAGCCAATTTTACGATTATTTCAAGTTAACAAAACATCATATCCCATTTAAAAAAAACAGTTCACTGGAACTCACCTTAATCAATTAAGATAGTTTTGTCGTCTGATCAAGTTCACAGCTATAAAGTATTTTCCTGTAGGTAAAATACATTATTTAACAAAAACAACAACAACAACAACAACAATGACAACAACAACAAACGACAACAGCAACAACAACAGCAGCAACAACAACACCACCACCACCACCATAACCAACAACAACATCAACAATAACAACATCAACAACAACAATAACAACATCCACAACGACAACAACAACAACAACAAGAACAACAACAACATCAACAAAAAGAACAACAACAACAACAACAACAACAGCAGTAGCAGCAGCAACAACAACGACACCAACAATGACAACGACAACGATGACGACGACGATGATCACAGCGACAACAACAAAAACAACAAAACAGTGCTCCTACTCAAGCTCCAAACCTATTACTAACAATGCCTAATGGGTATTGATAACTACGGATTCTTTTTTATATTACAGTGTTTCCAAAAAAACTTATATTTTAAATTCAACCTTAAGGTTTCTTTTTTAATGAAGCAGGTAGGCGGGTGAAAAGGTTATGCCTTGTGGGATGTGAAATGAGCATCTAAGCCTAGCTGTTTGCTTACTTATAAAATTAATTTAACTATTTACTTTGTTTTTCCTTTATAAGTTTTTAAATTCGTGTTTCTAAAATTTTTGAATATGTCGTTTTGATTAGCTTATTTTTCTTTATAAGTTGACCTAAGTTTTGTTAAAAACGAAACATGTTCAAATATTATATATTATTATTATTTGTATTATTATTATTATATTTAAACGATCCCGAAAACTCGGATTGTTAAATTCTCCCCTTAAAAGAATTTCGTCCTCAAAATTCGAAGGTTACTCGAACAGTTGAGGATATTCGGATCTTATTCTTTCTACTAATTCCTAACTCTTCTCGAGCCCTTTCTGACCTTACCACTGGACCAATACTAGTGAAATTATCTTCTATCTTAATTTTTGCACTTGAGAACCTGGAATCTTTAGTGGTCTTTCTATGAAGTTTAATTTCTCATCTACTTGCACATTCCTCTAATGGCACTGCTTGAATTGGATTAGCTAAATATTTCCTTAGGTTTAATATATAAAGCATATCGTAAATACGTTCAAGAGTTTCGGCAAATTTAAATTGTATGCAACTGGACCAGTCCTTGTGATATTTTTTAATGGTCCAATATAGATGTGACTTAACTTCCTGCATTTACCGAACCACATCACTCCTTTCATGGTGAGACCTTCATTATTACATAGTCTCTTTCTTTGGATTCCAAAGGCCTCATCCTGTTATCTGCATAAGTCTTCTATCTATTTTGGGAAACCTTTAGTTATTCCTTTATTTGCTAGATTTGTTAGTTGTCTAACGAATAATTTTCATTTTTGTCAACTAATTATCTCCTACTTCTGTCCAATACACGGGAGTTCTATGTTTCCTATCATATAAATGGTACAGCCTAATACATTTGTTAGCTTTCATTATAAGAAAATTTGATTAAAGTCAACATGCCTTCTAAATTCTTAATTGTTCGTTCGCTCTAACCATGAGTTTGAGGGTGGTATGCTATGATTTGACTAATCGTGATTCCAAGTTCCTTCTAGAGACTTATCCGGAATCTAGATGTAAATGGGCTCTCTATCGAAGATAATGGATAAAGGTACTCCGTGTTTACTTACTATTTCATTTTTCTATATATTGGCCAACTCTCGATTTGTTAGTTCTTGCTTATTGGTAGAAAATATGTTGACTTCATTAGCCTGTCAACCATGACCATATAACATTATATCCTTTATGTGTTTTTGGAAGTTTTCTGGCAGAATCCAGTCTCACTCAATCCTATTTTCGTACTGTCAATTGTAATTGTTGTAGCTAGCCGACTAGTTTTGATATTCAATCTTAGCTTGCAGACATGTTAGGCATTTCTAAATATATTAGGCTATGGATCTCTTCTGCAGGACTGGTTATGGTTCCACAGTAGTTTTATAGTTGGAGATTATCAACTAAACATACTTACTAGATCAAATAGGGAACCAAGTAATGAAACAATGAATAAAAAGTAAGAACACTCAAGAACAGATAGATTGGTTTTCAAGGATGTTGTATATTGCTCTCAAGTGTTTGCAAGTGTTACAAAGCTTAGTTCCCTATTTGTTCTTGTAAGTGTATTTAGTTGATAATCTCCAACTATGAAACAGCTGTTGAACCATAACCGGTCCTTCAATTGGACCGTAAGATTAGCTTCGAAGGGAAAACCTTAGTTGAAGGCCCAGTTGTGGACTCTACAAACCTTGAGATTCCTAGTCCTTCAACACCAACCATTCTATGTGAGACACTAGTTAGTGAAGGTGTCTCACAGCCTCCCCCTGGCCAGAGCTACAATGAAGAACAAATGCAAGAAGGCCAAAGCTCTTTCCTCCTTGAGTCACACAAGGCAGTGATTGACAAAGGAAAGAAAGTTCTAACTGCAGAGGAGATTGAGGATGAGAAAAGGGAGAGAAAGAGGAAAGCAAGGGAAGAAAGACAAAGAGAGAGTCCTAGTTTCATGCAGGCTACAATCAGGGCTGCTCAAAGGCAAAACACACAGGAAGATGACTTAAGGTCAGCGAGATTGAACTACCAAGGAACTAGGAACTACAATGTTGATGATTTAATCTCTCTTCCCTTGGATGTGTTGACTGAACTGGCAGACACAGAGGTTTCTAGGAAGAGAAAGGAGGCTGAGGATGCTACTTTGCTCCTCAAAACCAAAGAAGAAAGAAAGAGAAGAAACTTATATAAAGCTCCTATCCTCCCCTAAGTTCAAGAGATGCCTGAGGTAGAGACTATGGTTGTAGAGGATGAAACTCAAGTTGGCAAAGAACAGGATAGACAAAACATGATCACCTACTTGAGTGCCACAGGTTACTCCCTCTACCTTATGATTACATAGAGTTTGAGTATCTTAAGTAGCTGGAACAAGAAGCCATTAAAGAAAGAAAAGCTGCTAAGAGAAAGATGAGGGAGGAAGCTCAAAAATCAAGGGCAACCATTAAAACTAACAAGAAGAAGTCTAAATACAGACAAAAGATGGTGAACTTCTTGAAGCTGTATAGGTTCTCTGGAAGGAGGCTTGGTCCCATGTCTCTAGCCATAATGGATGAGTACATTAGGGTCATCAAGTAGAAGATCAAGAAGGGTGAGCTTCAAGACCTGCATTCTCCACCAAGTCAAGATACATTCTCTATCAGGTTGAACCCAACCAGACAATAGAACCAAGACCTACTACTAATCCACATCCAGCTTCATCTTCTGACCCACAGCAAGGTCCTGAACCTTCTTTTGAACATATGAAGGGGAAGGACCAAACTAAGAAACAAAAAGAAGAAAGAGGTGATCAAGACCAACCTTCTCTGTTAAAATACAAAAAGAAGAAAATGATGGCCATCAGAAAAGACCTGAAGTCAAAGAAGAATAAAAAGTTTAAGGCATCCATCTTTACACCTCAAGATTAGTCAGAACATCCTGAGGATCAATCAAAAGAGGCTGCTCAACCAACTCCTTTATCTATAGAGCCTTTAGTTGCTGAGAGACTCATCATGTATTAAGTGTATTCGGTAAACCCAGACAGATGGTATGTCAAAAAAGATCAAGGAGGTCAACAAGTATTCTTCTAGAAAAACATACTTGACCTGCCTGAGCATGATCTCTTGGACATGAAGAGATACTATGAGAGCCTAAAGAATCCAAACTAGCTGATTAATAGAGGAATGGCTCTGATTCTGATGGCTTCAGCCAAATAGAACATCCAATTTCATAGTAATCTTCAAGTTTTGGTAGCATTAGCCTAGGGGGAGTTTGTCAGATCATTATCTTAAAGGTTTATGCTAACCAAAGATCTCTCAGCATGCACTAAAGTACAAGGAAGTACTTTGAAACATTAACAATGTACAAAGAAAAATAACTAAGTGTCAAATCTTCTAAAGCCAAAAAAAAAAATATTTCTGAAGCCAAAAGTGAAGTCTTCCAAAGCTTAAAGACAAAGTCTTCCAAAGCTTGAAGACTGAACTCTTCTGAAGAGTAATAAGACACGTGTCTGCTAACATACTTTTGACAAAAGTAGAAGATCTTTCCGTTGTCAGTTCTAAAGACTCATAAACTTATATAAGTTGGTGATTACATTTTTACTTTTATCATCTTTACATTATGGTTTCTTTTCTGTAACTTTCTACTTTAGTACTTTTATCCTTATTGTGATACAATAGGATGTGAGCTATGGCTTTGTAAGGCCCCATTCCCGGGATGCTTACAGTTGGACATTCATCGCATAAAAAGTTAGAACATAACATTCGCAGTGGAAAAATATAACTTTTCATTAATGAGTAAACTTGTGCCAAAATATCATGTCATTTCATTTACATCTCAAAAATTATATTAATACAACAACATTCCTGAAAATATGGACGCCAGACTTGAACTATCCCAATAGCTTCCATGTCCATGCCTGCACCTCCTCAGCACCAACAATTACCTGCCAACTATTATGCATACAAAAGTCAACGACGCTAAGCGAGTTCTAGTTTTTATAATAAAATACTTTACTTTCGTTTAAACATTTCCTATACTTTTGTACGTGAGCATACATCATACATACATTTGTAATATTCATTTATTATCTCTTATCATCGTACATCCTTTCGTTCATTCATCATTAACTTTTACTATATCTTGATCAATGCAATATGGTAAACCCCGAATATTGTGCACGAATCTGGTAGTATGCCGAGGCTTATAAATAAATCCCCATACATTGTGCACGAAGCTAACTATAGTACCGGGGTAAAACGACAAGGATCCCGTATCATTTTGGTCAATCTCAAGGATTGGACCCCCTGAAGCGCATCCTTATGGGCTAGCTAAGCCACACTTCAGTTGACCTAACAACGACTTGGTTATGCACCTCCATTCATTTTGCTTGCAAGACTTTCATTTATTCGTTACGTTCCACTTTTCATCATCGTTATGTTTCACTTCCATTACATAATACTTTACTTACATATACATAACACACCCAGTAAAGTCATATTGTAAAACATATCCTTTTGAAAAGCGTTTAAACATGAAAAGATAACATAACACATATAACAGCAGGTCATATGAGAACTTAATCAATGCGAACAACAAAACCTCATGCGAGAACCCTACTACAGTCAAACCCTGCACATCAAGCCAGCATAGTTGCGGGAAAACTTACAGGTCACGCAAGAACATACTTATCGCTCGAGAACTTCACCAGATTTGAAATTTCCTACCATACAATACTACCTACTCGCGTGAAAACTTATAGATTTCCCGCCTAAACACAACTTATCACGTCTAAGGCTGTTCTAACATGCTTAACACCATAAACAACATCCTCACAAGCATAAACAAGCAATTAGTATGGATAATATCCCCAAAACATAAAAACTTGCATAAAAAGGGGCTTAAAACTCACCTCTTGACGATCTAGCACCAACAAGACCTTCCCAAAAGCCCTTGCCAAATGAAAACTACATATCCACACGTTACATTCATTAATAATCATTTCTTAGTACATAAAAAGAGTTACTACATGAGTTACATACCATAAACACTTTGATTCTTCACTTTCTCTCTTTACACAACCGCTTTCTCTCTCTACCAGCAACACTTTTCGCGTGAATATGGGGTCAAGCAGGTGTTCTCAGCTATTTATACCCAGTTCAACTTTCCGCTTAGTGTTCTCACGTGAGAAGTCTCCTTTGCGTGAGAACTTCTTCTGCCCTTCTTTTCATGAATTTTTCGGGACGTTACAAGTCTACCCCCCATACCTGTCAACCCTCGAATAGCTGCGGGTAATGTCGCCTCATCTCCTCCTTAGTTTCCCACGTAGACTCGGATCCCTTTATGTGCCTCCACTGTACTCGTACAAGTGGGACCACTTTATTCCTTAAATGCTTCTCTTTCCTATCGAGAATGGCCACCGAGTATTCCACATGGAATGTTAGATGTATTCCATTTAACTTGTCGGGTAGCTCTAATTTATAGGCCACCTCTCTTACCCTTGCAATGATCTTGAATGGCCCAATATACCTTGGGCTCAACTTCCCTCGCTTTCGAAATCTGATAATCACTTTCCAAGGAGATACCTTCAACATTACCCATCCCCCACTTGGACCTCAATCGGCCTTCTTCTCTTATCAGCGTAGGACTTCTGCCGATCCTTTGCCGCTTTCATAAAGGCCTTAATCTTTTCCAACTTTTCTGTCATGGCCTTGATCACTTGAATACTTCCCAGTTCCTTCTGCCCAATGTCTCCCCAACATATAGGCGTTCTGCACTTCCTACCGTACAACATTTCATAAGGAGGCATACCAATGCTGGCATGGTAACTGTTGTTGTATGAAAATTCAGCTAAAGGTAAGTGTTCATCCCCACTTCCTCCAAAATTGATAACACATGCCTTGAGCATATCCTCTAACTTCTGTATCATTCTTTCTGACTGACCATCCGTCTGAGGATGATAAGTAGTACTGATATGTAACCTCGTTCCCATCGCATCATGGAAATTCTTCTAGAACTTGGATGTGAACAGAGTGTCCCTATCGGAGACAATGGATACCGGCACACCATGACGAGCCACAATCTCCTTGATAAATAGATCTGCCAACCTTTCCGACGAGTAAGTCTCTCAGATTGGCAAAAAATGGGTACTTTTCTTCAAGCGGTCTACGATCACCCAAATGGTATCACATCCTCTCGTCGTACAAGGCAATTTCATGATGAAGTCCATTGTGATGTGCTCCCATTTCCATTCGGGTATATCCAAAGGTTGGATCTTTCCATATGGCTTCTGATGTTCTGCCTTCACTTGCAAACAAGTTAGGCACTTACTCAGATACTCCACCACGTCACGCTTCATCCCCAGCCACCAATAATCCTTCTTCAGGTCATGATACATCTTCGTAGCACCAGGATGAATTGAATACCGAGTTTTGTGAGCTTCATCCATAATCCTTCCCCTCAGATCCCTGTAGTGAGGAATCCACATCCACCCGAATCTGGTTCTAACACCAAAAGTGTTCTCCCCTAAATCTGATATCTATCCTTTCATCCGCTCAGAGTTGATCCTATCATCCTTCAGTGCCTCATCTTGAAACTTTCTAATCTGACCCATAACATCAGGCATCACAATTAGCTGACAAGCCTTCAACCTAATCGGTTCAGGTCGTTCATTTCGACTAACGACATCAAAAACCATGTTTGCCTTGCCCGGATTATAGTGAATCTCGCAATCATAGTCCTTGATCAACTGTAACCACCTTTTTTTTACCTCATGTTAAGATCCTTTTGTTTGAAGAAATACTTTAGGCTCTTATGATCTATGAAGATGGTACACTTTGTTCCCTACAAGTAGTGTCCCTAAATTTTCAATGCAAAGACCACAGCCGCTAACTCCAAATCATGAGTAGGGTAGTTAACCTTATGGGTTTTTAACTACCGGGACGCCTAGGCTATAACCTTCCCTCATTGCATCAACACGCAACCTAAGCCCGAATACGAAGCATCCAAATATACCACTAAGTCATCATTCACTTCAGGTAATGTCAAGACTTGGGCTTAAGTTAACCTCGTCTTCAACTCTTGAAAGGCACCCTCCTGCTCTAAACCCCATTCAAACTTCATATCTATACGAGTCAACTTAGTCAACAGGGACGCCACTTTGAAGAAGACTTGAATAAATCTTCTGTAGTAACCTTCCAAACCCAAGAAGCTACGAATCTCAGATGGCGTCCTTGGAGAATTCCATTGCATTACCGGTTCGACTTTCGCAGGTTCCACCATGATTCCTTCGGGATTAATCACATGGCCAAGAAATTGGACCTCTGGTAGCTATAATGCACACTTAGAGAACTTCGCGTATAACTTCTCATTTCGAAGTGTCTCTAATACTTCCTTGAGATGACAGGCATGCTCTACTTTGCTCTTGGAGTAGATCAGTATATCGTCGATGAATATGATCATCGGTTTGTCTAACATCAGTCGGCACACTCGATTCATAAGGTCCATAAAGGCAGCTGGCTCATTGGTTAAACCTAAAGACATCACGAGAAACTCATAGTGTCCATAACACGTGCAAAAAGCTATCTTAGGGATATCTTGCTCCTTCACCTTCAGTTGATGGTAACCCGATTGAAGGTCTATCCTCGAGAACCGACTGGTACGCTGGAGCTGATCGAACAAGTCGTCAATCCTCAGTAACGGATACTGGTTCTTCACAGTCGACTTGTTCAGCTCACGGTAGTCGACGTACATCCTCATACTACCGTCCTTCTTCTTCACAAATAAGACCGGAGCACCCCAAGGAGAGATACTTGGTCAAATGAACCCCTTATCTAGCAACTCTTGCAACTAAGTCATCAGTTCCTTCATCTCTGAGGGAGCTAGATGATATGACGCTTTAACAACAGGTTGGGCGCCAGGTATCAGATCGATCTGGAACTCGATCTCGTGGTTAGGCAGCACACCTGATAGGTCTTTCGAAAGTACATCTGGGGAGTCACACACTACTGATACGTCTGACAATCGTGGTACTGATGCATCCATATCCTTCACATAGGATAGATAGGCACCACATCCACACCTCATACACTTCTCAGCCACAACCATCAAAATTACTTTTGGGACAGTACGAACTCTATCGCTATAAGTCGTCACCGTACTCCAATCGGGCGCGGTCAATCGAATCATTTTCTTGCGACACACATCAAACCCGCCTAAGGTCATCACAAACAGCCTAGCAGAAAACCTATGGCCTTCCAATTCTATGTCACAATCCTCTAACACATCAGATATCCTGGTAGACTTACCATTGGCACTTTCTACATCAAAGGGCTCATCAATCTTTCTTCTCCTAACATGAATCTTATCACAGAAGGCAACAAAAATAAAGCTCCTACTAGCACTAGAATCAAAGAGTACGGATGCACAAGTTTGGTTTACTAGGAATGTAGCTGACATAACGTCGGGGTCCATCCTAGCCTCTTCCCTAGTCATAGTGAAGGCCCTGGCTTTAGCTTTTTGCTCATTCTTATCTTTCTCGACTCTCTTCTTTGCCTAGGAACTCTCAGCCCTTGACTTTTTGCAGTCTCTACTCTGATGCCCAAACTCACCGTAGTTATAACACCTCGCCACTCCACAATCTCTTGCCCTATGGCCCTCCTTCCCACACTTAAAGCAGATATTTGATCCCTACTTACATTCCCCTACATGATCCCTCCCGCGCTTCTTGCATGCCTTCTCTCCCCTTGTTAACGCCTTTCGATCATCCACTCACACCTTTTACCACCAGCTACAAAACCACCACTGTTGTACTGTAGTCCATTCCCATTATTTTCATTGTTCCACTTCTTTTTCATATCCATCACTTTCACCACTTCTCGTTCATCATACAGTCTCCCTGCCAGATCGACCACCGACCTAAACATACCCATCGAGCAGCGATCATGTGTCTGCGGATATCCGCTGGCAGACCTTGGATGTACCTCTTGATCTTTCGTGATACGGGTGTCACCTTAGAACCAACCTCTCTATCTCATTGAACTTCATCGTATACCACTGGTGTGTCATGGTTCCCGCCTCTAACTATAGGAACTCTCTCTCAATCTTATCCAACTCCCTGTGATGACAAAACTCCTTAATCACCAACTTCTTTAGTTCCAACTACCTTATTCTACAAATGGCCCTGCTACCCTCAGCCTGGACTATGTTATCCCACCAACACAAGTCTGTATCCACAAATGAGTGAGCGGCAAACTTCACCTTCTAATCATCCCTACACTTGCTGATATCAAACACAGCCTCCATCTCTCTCACCCATTAGTGGGAAGTAGCAGCATTCCCATTCCCATTAAAAGTTAGGGGTTTACATCTCAAAAATGCCCCATAGTTGTACCCCTTTGTAGTTTCCTTTATAGCTTCCCCCTCCTCATCATCACTAGAAACAACCATCTCAGTCTCTGGTTGCTCTTGTTCCATTGAACCTCCCTTTTCGCCCCCTCTCCTAGCAGTAGTCTTCTTCTCCTTTTTCTCCTTCCTTTCATCATCCCTTACGGTTCTAATGACCTCGGTCACCACAGACGGTAGAATCGTCTGCATGACTTGATGAACCTCCTCAACTATAGCCTCCTTCACCGAGGCCTTCAGATTAGCACTCTCATCCCCACCTTCATGGTGATGAAGCTCGGGCTCCTCATGTGTTGTTTCGGTAGTCTTGGCCTTGTTCCTCATGACACGTGGCCCAACACCACGTCCGCCACGACCTCCACCTCGAGAACGTGGCCCAACACCACGTCCGCCACGACCTCCACCTCGAGAAGCCATCAAAGACCTTCAACCGGCAATCTCCTAAGTATTATAAGATCCAAACACCAACACGATCATTCAAGGTAATATCTCAAATTATTTCAAGTATAGTAAATCCCCAGTTACAATTGCCAATTATGATTAGCCACTTACTTTACTCTTCATTCCCCAAGCATTTCTTATCCTGACTAAATTAGCATCCAAATCTAATAGGTGCATATAATTCACATAGCACGCGCACATAGTTCCTTTTTTTCTCCATTAATTTATATAAAACATTTACATAAAACATTTAGCTACAGGCATCTAGCTACTAGGACTGACATCCCTTTCCCTTTCATCCCATTCTCAGTCTAAGATTTGGTTTTGAAAATAATTTTATCCAATTCTCTTAAACTTTGGCTCTGATACCAACTTGTAAGGCCACGTTCCCGGGACGCTTACAGCTGGACATTCATCGCATAAAATATTTAGAACATAACATTCGCAGCAGAAAAATATAACTTTTCATTAATGAGTAAACTTGTGCCAAAATATCATGTCATTATTTTCATCTCAAAAATTGTCTTAATACAACGACATTCCCAAAAATATGGATGCTAGACTTGAACTATCCCAGTAGCTTCCATGTCCATGCCTGCACATCCTCAACACCAATAATTACTTGCCAACTATTATGCATACAAAAGTCAATGAAGCTGAGTGAGTTCTAGTTTTTATAATAAAATACTTTACTTTCGTTTAAGTATTTCCTTTACTTTCGTACGTGAGTATACATCATACATACATTTGATAATATTCACTTATTATCTCTCATCATCGTACATCCTTTCATTCATTCATCGTTATCTTTCACTATATCTAGATCAATGCCATATGCCAAACCCCTAACATTATGCATGAAGCTGGTAGTGTGCCAAGGCTTATAAATAAACCCCCATATATTGTGCACTAAGCTGACTACAGTACCGTGGTAAAGTGACAAGGATCCCGTATCATTTTGGTCAATCTCAAGGATTGGACCCCTGAAGCGTATCCTCATGAGCTAGCTATGCGGCACTTCAGTTGAGCTAAGAACAACATGGTTGTGCACCTCCATACATTTTGCTTGCAAGACTTTATTCATTCATTACGTTCCACTTTTCATAATCGTTATCTTTCACTCCCATTATATAATACTTTACTTACATATACATAACACACCTAGTAGAGTCATATTGTAAAACATATCCTTTTGAAAACCTTTTAAACATGAATAGATAACATAACACATATAACAGCAGGTCATGCGTGAAGTTAATCCATGCGAGCAACAAACCTAGCTCGAGAACCCTACTACAGTCAAACCCTGCACATCAAGCCATCATAGTAGCGTGAAAACTTACAGGTTGCTCAAATACATACTTATTGCGCTAGAACTTCAGCAGATTTGAAATTTCTTACCGTACAATAATATCTACTTGCGCGAAAACTTATAGATTTCCTACCTAAACACAACTTATCGCATCTAAGGCTGTTCTAACATGCTTAACACCATAAACAACATCTTCACAAGCATAAACAAGCAATTAGTATGCATAATAGCCCCAAACATAAAAACTTGTATAAAAAGCGGCTAAAACTCACGTGTTGACTATCTAGCACCAACAAGACCTTACCGAAAGCCCTTGCCGAACGAAAACTACATATCCACATATTACATTCATCAATAATCATTTCTTAGTACATAACAAGAGTTACTTCACCAGTTTCATACCTTAAACACTTTGATTCTTCACTTTCTCTCTTTACACAGCCGCTTTCTCTCTTTACCAGCAGGACTTTTCGTGTGAATACGGGGTCAAACAGGTGTTCTCAGCTATTTATAGCAAGTTCAACTTGCCGCACGGGGTTCTCGCATGAAATGTCCTTTTTGTACGAAAACTTCCTCTACCCTTCTTTTCTTGAAATTTTTGGGGCGTTACAGGCATCCCATAGTCACATGTAACATGGCAATTTTCCTTTTGACTCTACATTGATCTTGTTGTCTATATTAGTGTCCAGCTGGCTTTAAAAGTATGGTTGGCTGTAGGTTGTAGTGTAAAGTATCCCATGTATTAGTCTTAGGACTAAGATTTGTAACATTTGAAAATAACTAAGAGCAATATACAACATCCTTGAAAACCAATCTATATGTTCTTGAGTGTTCTTACTTGTTATTCATTGTTGTATTGCCTGGTTCCCTATTTGATATAGTAAGTGTGTTTAGTTTATAATATCCAACTGTGAAACTGCTGTTGAACCATAACTGGTCTTGCATTTTCATATTAGGCCACCAATACCAATTTAAAATGTTTTTTACATTCTTTTTGCTCCAAGGTGCATTATGTTTGGACTTACGAGCTTCATCTAATACTTTGCTCTGAACATCCTCAAATTTTAAGATCCAATTTCTCGACTAAATTGTATGATTTCATTTGTTTATTGAGTCAGTATTGTTGGTCCATTTGATCGATAAACAGTGCAAATGATTTAGAAAAACACAATGAATCCCAATGTATTAGCCACAATCTATCAATAATCAAAAGATAAGTTTCAAAAGTTTTCTATAATCTTCAAACAAACACAATAAAGATGAAACAAAGGCTCAAGTATGATAACAATAGACTTCCAGCCAATACATAGTAATAACACAATCACAACGCTAAGATTTCGTATTAGGGTTTTCCAAAAAGGTTTCCTACAATGAGTGAATCATACAATATATAAGCAGACCTAGTTTCACTGACAGTTTTGCTGACTAGCGAAACTGACTAGACGAACATCTAGTTTCACCCGACGACGAAAAAAACTTTCGCCGGGTGACCTAGATCAGCTGACTATGAGCGAAACTCAGTTTCGCTCGTAGTTTCGCTAGGTACTAAGACTAAAAAATACAAAATACAAACGAAGTAAACTAACATTCATCCTATTACATTGATAAACAAAATAAATATAACCAACAATGGTGAGTCCAACCTATTCTAGATCATCAAGTATTTTCTGCTTGCCTAACATTCTTTCAGCTTGGATATTCTCATCTTTCAATTTTTATGTTTGAGCAATCTTGATTTGGTCTTTCCAAAGAAGCTTGGCATCCGTCCTCAACGCCTTCACCCTAGTTGGTTTAACACTTTCTTTCTAACTTAGGGCATTTATGACTACATTAGCCTTTCGTAGATGGTACTTGATTTCATAATAACACTTATTGATAATTCCATCCATCTTTTTTTCCTCATGTTTAATAGCATATGATTAAAGATGTGTTACATGTTCTTATCATCTGAGTAGTATAGTTCTTCATGAAAAACACTATGGCACCTAATTCAAGGTCATGCATAGTATAGTTCTTCTCATGAACTTTTAGTTGTCATGATGCATAGGCTACAACCATATCTTGTTGCATTAACACACAACCTAAGCCTTTATACGAGGCATCATAAAATATTGCAAAGTCTTCATTACCATTTAGTAATAAAGGTATGGGAGCAATGCTGAGCTTCAGTTAAAAAGGTTGAAAGTTTCTTCTTGTTTTGGTCCTCGGTCGAACTTCACATTCTTTTTTATCAAAGTTGATAAGGGTGTAGCAATCTTAGAGGAGTCTTATATAAATATTCGATAATACCAAGCTAAACCCAAAAGAGCTTCTAATCTTATTGGGTTTCTTTAGTGCTTCCCATTTAACCAAAGCTTCTATCTTGGCTAGATCTACTTGTATTCCCTTCTTATTTATCATGTGAAGAAGGAATTGAACTTCTCTCTTCTAGAAATCACATTTAGAAAATTTTGCTTAAAGCTTTTCTTGTTGAGGATTTCTAAAACCATTTTTAGATATATGACATGACCATCTTGGTTCTTATAATAGACAAGTATGTCATTTATAGAAACATTTATAAACATGTCCAAGTATGGCTTGCAGACTCTATTAATCAGAATCATGAATGTTGCAGGGGCATTGGTTAATCAACATAACCAAAAATTCATAAGGCCTATAAAGCATTCGAAAGATTGTCATAAGAAAGTCTTCCTCGCGTACTTTCAATCGATGGTAACGTGACCAAAGATAAAATTATGAAATGTAGCTGGCACCTTGTAGTTGATCGTATAAATAATCTATTCTTGTTGAAGGACACTTGATCTTGATAGTTAACTTGTTTAGTTCTCAATAATCAATGCACATATGCTTTAAACCATCTTTCTTTTTAACAAATAGTACTAATGCTCGCCAATGTGAGGAACTTGATTAAGTAAACCCATTGTCCAATATTTTATCAATCTACTATATAATTTCTTTCATCTCAGTTTACTAAATCTTTTGTCTAATAGTTCATTAATCTGCTTTATATGTTCTTTCATCTCTGAAGGGGATAGACAATAAGGAGCCTTCGGTATTGGTTTAGCACCTGTATTAAATCAATACGGAATTCTAATTTTCGATCAAATGGAAATCCTAGTAGATCTTCTGGAAAAACATATGGGAAGTCACACACCACTGGGACTTCATTTATCTGCCACTCATTCTTAGCATCTATCGTACATACAAGAAAATGCAATGCATGCTTTCTAAAGAAGTTTAATTACTTTCATTGCTAAGATGACTCATGTCTTTGAATTAGAATCACTTCCATGAACTAATAGCTTTCCCAATCTGGCTAGTGTACTATAATCGTCTTGTTTTCACAGTTAAGGTGAACATAATACTTATTTAACAAATCCATTCCATGAACAACCTCATATCCACTTAGAATGGTTTGCATTAGTTTTATAGGGCACTCAGTGATAACAAGAGTGATAACACACTTCCTAAAGATTTAAGTTATCCTATCTTGCTCACCACTGGCAGTTTCTAGTATATATGCACCTTTAAGTGTTTTTGGTATTGAGTTCAAATAAGACACTAAGGAAGTTGAAATGAAACTACTATTTGGCACAGTGTCAAATAAAACTCTAGCATATATGTTGTTAATGAGAAACATACTGGCTATAGTTTCATCTCCAGCTTCTTTTAACACATACGTCTAGCCCTTGGACTTGTTTTGATTCTCTTTAAATTTATGGTTGTGGATGGTTCTTGCAATCACTTTAGAACTGTCCATATTTCCAATAGTTGAAACATCTAACTTGTGACTAGTTCTTTCTTAAGTGATCACACTTTGGAATCTTGGTACTTTCTTCAAGACTCATTCTTATCATTCCTTGATGATCAGTTCATGGGATTCCCTTTATTTCAAGTGATCTTTATATCTCTTCTTGGCATCTAGTTTCCATACTCATTTCATTTTCTTTTTTTGTTATCAATCATTATGCCTTCTTCTTCGTATACAATGGCACTTAACATAATTTCAGATTGATAGGTTTCTGGGGTACACATCTTAACTAACTATCAAATATGATGGTAACCCCTATACATATCTTTTTACATGCTTTGCTTCTGTTGTTACATACGAGAAAACATCCAAGCCATCTTGTCAAATTTGGTTGTGTACTACAATGTGTCATGGTCCTGACCTTTAGTTGTAAGAGTTCTCTTATCATTTTGTCCCTTTCAACTTCAGTACAAAATTTTTCCGTTACAAGCTTCTTTAGTTTATTCCAGGTCAAAGTAGTAACAACTCAAGGTCCTTTAGATTTTTTAGCATTATCCTATCAAAATAACGGCTTGGACCTAAATAAGTGAATGGCATAAACGACAGCCTGTGTGACTGTGCATCCACTAATTTCAATAACAGCTTCCATCTCATGGATCCATTGAAAGGTTGCCATGGCATATCTTTTACCATCAAATATTAGGGTTCACATCCATTCAAAGCTTTATAGGAACATGCATATTTAGGTTTAGCTTCTATAGCAGAATTTTCCATTGCCGTTGGTGTTGTTAATATGTTCATCCTACCCATTACCATCAATAATAGTTGGCAAACCATCTCTAATTATGCCAGCTGCTTGGAATTATACTCCAACAAATTGTTGCACCTCAAGTTCAGTATTATGAAGATTTTCAAAATTTCCTTCTACTACTAGGTCCATGACTCCTACCATTAGTACTTCCTTTTCTTTGCATAGTCAAAGTCTACATGAAAAATCATGGAATTAGTATTTACATGATGGATTATGATCCAAAATCTAATAGTACCGATAGATATGAAATAACACTACCCATGTGTTATTGCTTATCTATTGATCTTACAATATTAAAACTGTTATCCAAGATGGTTAAACAAAAACCTGTTACCTAATACCTATGTAGTCAATCAATTTATCTTAAATCACCTTCCTAAGTTTATGTCTAGACACTATCCTTGTATCTACTTCACTTAAACCATAGCTCTGATACCAACTTCTAATACCTGCCTGATGAAGCACACCCTAGGAGTGTTACGTATCGGACATGCCAAACACATAATAATCAAAGTATACATAGTGGAAGTCTAACTATAGTTATAAATCATAGCATATTATACCTCTATCATATCACATAATTATATTAAATCATTTTAACTTGTACTAGAGATTCAAATCTTCAACAATACTCTAGAACTTTATTTTTTCATAAGCTAGCCCGTAATCTTTAATCCCTATAATTACTTGCAACTAAGATATGTGCCTTTAAAAAGATTTGGGAATCAACATAAAGCCAGTGAGTTCATAAACATATCATTATTCAAAAGGAAGAAAGTAATCACAATTGCATCGAACAAATACAGTCATGGAAAATAATTAGAAACATAGTAAGCACAATAAAAATTCACATAACCAAGATATGTATAACTCCACTTGTTAAATCAGAATCATAGAAGCACCGTTCAAGCCTATCAAGCATTGTAACATCTCACATATGCAATTCATAGTCAATTCTACAATTATCAATAGTTAACAGAATATCATATTCAGTTTTTGAAAATAGTTAAAATGAACTCTCCGTAATCAATCAAGTCGGTTCTATCGTCTACTCACTTTTACAACTTTCAAGCATTATCATATAGGCAAAATAACATTATTAAAGATATATTCTAGCTAGCAACTATCTCAGGGATGATTCTTTATCCCTTTCTATTTGTTGGGGATTATTCAGGAACTTCATCATACGTTATGCCAACCATTTGGCATAACCTTTACTAGTCGGCATATCTCTAGCATTTTCCTTAAGCTCGTGCCAATCCTCGGGGCTACCCAACACCTTCCTAGATAATAACCGTAACTAGTAGCAGTAGCAACAATAGCAACAATAAACACAACAACAACAATAACAACAACAAGAGGAACAGTAGGAGCTACAACAACAATAGCAACAACAACAACAACAAAAGCAACAAAAACAACAACAACAACAAAAACAACAACAGAAACAACAACAACAATAGTAGTAGTAAAAACACAACAACAACAGCAACAACAACAGCAATAGTAGCAACAACAACAACAACAAAAACAACAACAGTAGCAAAAACAACAACAATAGCAACAACAACAGTGTCAGCAACAACAAAAGTAATAGCAACAAAAACAACAATAGCAATAACAACATACAGGACTAGTGAAGGGTGGTCAATGAAACAGTTTCACATGATGGAGAGATATGAAGCACTTAGCAGATCAAATAGGGAAACGGTTAGATGATGTAAAGAACACAAGTAAAAGAACAAGAACAAGAACACTCAAATATGGTTTTCAAGAATGATGTATATTGCTCTCAAGTTCTTACAAGTGTTACAAAGCATACATAAGATACAAGTACTTGAGACACTTTATACTACATTCTGCAACCAGCCATACTTTGAAGGCCAGCTGAAAACACTAATCTAGACAACAAGATCAATGTAGAGTCAAAAGTAGATTGCCTTTTGACTAGTGACTATGACATGCCATAGCTCAAATCCTAATATATTACAAAAAGGATAAAAGTAGAAAGTTACAGACCAATGAACATAATCTATAGTTGACAAAAGCATGGACCTTTTCACCAACTCATATAAGTTAGTGAGTCTTCAGAGTGGCAACGGAAAGTTGTTCAGCTTTTTTCAAAAAGGTGATCAGAGAAAGCATGTCGTCTCTGTCTTTGAAAGAAATCAATCTTTGGCCCCGGAAGATTTTCTCTCTGAAGCTTCGAAAGACTTTCTTTTTGGCTTCAGAAGATTTGTCATTTAGGTTCAAAAGATTTTACACTTAGCTTATTTCCTTTGAGTGGTGTAAAACTTCCGAAGTAACTTTACTCTAAACTAGAAGCATGAATGCTGAGAGCTCTTTGGATGCTTTGGCTGCATTTGCCTTTAAATATAAATCTTATAAACTGTTCCTAGGATAATGCTACCAAAACAAAAGAGATTAGTCATCTATTGACAGTCCTCATCAGGACACGACCATTCCTTTATTCATCATTTCATCAAGATCCCTTAAACTCTTGTAGTATATCCTCATATCATAGAGATCATGCAGGGGAAGATCAAGTATGTCTTTCCAGAAGTAGACATCTTGACCTCCTTGATCTCTAATGACATACCATCTACCTGGATTAACAACAAAGATCCAGGAAAAGATGGGTCTCCCAGCAACAAGAGGCTCTACTTGAAAGTTGGATGAGTAGCCTCTTCTTGATCACCCTCAGGATGTTCTAACCCATCCTAAGGTGTAGAGCTGGATGCCTTGGAATTATTCTTCTTTTTCTTGTCCCTTATATTGGCCATCCTTTTCTTCCACTTTCTAGATTTCTATTAAGAAGACTGGTCTTCAGTACCAGGTTGTACTTGTGTGTTGTTCTTAGTTGGGTCCTCTTCCCTCACAGGTTCAGAAGGAGACGGATCAGGACACTACTATGGATCAGAAGATGAAGTTGGCTGTGGTCTAGCAATAGGTCCAGGTTATGTTGTCTCTTGTGGTTCAACCTTGACTTCAACTTCAGGTGCAGCCTGACTTGGTGGAGAATGCAAGTCAATGAGCTCACCTTTTTTAATCTTCTACTTGATCACCCTAATGTGCTCATCCATGGTGGATAGAGACATTGGACCAAGCCTCCTTCTGGAGAATCCATACAGCTTTAAGAAGCTCATCATCCTCTGCCTGTCAGAAGACTTCTTTAGACTCTTTTGGTTGATGGCTCTTGACTTTGCAGCTTCTTCCCTCATCTTCCTTGTAGCAGCTTTTTGTTCCTTCATTACTTGTTGCTCAAGCTGCTTGAGGTACTCAAACTCTATGTATTCATATGACAAGGAGAGAAGTGCAGATGCCTGATAGAGGCCTGTGGCACTTAGGTAGTTAATCATATTTTGTCTGTCTGTTTTTTGTCTACCTGAGGTTATTAGTCAGTTGCCGTAACCTCTGTCTCAGGGCTTTCTTGAACTGGGGAGAGGGTAGAAGCATGCTTGTAGAGTCTTTTCTTCCTCCTTTCTTCCTTGATCTTGAGGAGCAGTTCTGCATTCTCTGCCTCCTTCCACTCCTTTGACAACTCAATGTCAGCCAGTTTATTTAACATTTCTAAAGGAAGAGAGATGAGTTCATTAATGTTATAGTTTCTGGTCCCCAAGTAGTTCAATCTAGCTGCCCTTAACTCACAATCTTGAGTGTTTGTCCTAGGGGTAGCCCTATTGTACCTTCCATGATGCTTGGGGACCCATTTGAACTCTCTCCTCTTAGCTTCCTCTTTCTCTCTTTCCTCCTCCACAATCTCCTCTAAGGTCATTTTCCCTTTTTCATTGTTCCCTTGCCTTCATTTCTTGAACTCAGGTTATGAAGCTTTACTAGTTGGTGCCTCTATGGGTAATGGGTGCTGAAGCAGATCTCAACCTCAACTAGTTCAACCAAGGTTTCCCCAGCTAATCTTAGGGACCACCTCAGCATCCAGTTGACCAACAGTCTTGCCTGCTAGCCTCTGTCTATATAGTCTTGTTCTTAGCTTATACTCTTCAAGCACCCTTTGTTGAATCCTATCAGCCAACCTTACAGCTTGCCTGTTATGGCTTGGGTTGGCAAGTGGGAGATCGACTAGATAGGTGCTCTTATAGTATCTCAGGGTGTAGAAATTTAAGATCTCTTGTTACCCCTGAGACCTAGAGACTACCAGGGCTCTCCTTTGATCATCATACCTCCATCCCACTATTGGGTTTTTAGTAGGGTGAGATGGGGTAGGCATAGCCCTTGGTATACCCTCCTCAAACAAACTTTGAATGAATGAGTCCATATCAATATGAACTTGAGGAGGTTGTTGAGTATGGACAATTACAAGTGAGGGTGGTGAATCCTATATGCCCATACTCTGAGAAGATCTCCCAGGTTCTGTGATTGTTGGTAGGCCTTTCTCCTCCTTTTGGTAGCATCACCTTCTTGCATAGGTAAGCTAGAGGTTAGGTCCACTATATCCATAGGTTCTTATGGCCCTGGTTGAGTCCTCCTTAGTGGTCTCTCAGCTAACTTGTCTTTGAGATTGGTGTCTCAACTTGCTGGTCATTGACCCTCTTTTGTAAGGTAGTCACTTGAGATTCAAGGTGACTGACCTTTGAGACTAATATGTGCAGGTTTTAGTTGGTTGTTGCACCTTTAGTTTCAGACTCCCCTCATCTTCATTTGAAGAATCACTAGGGGATGAGAGAATAGGACTAAAGTCTTCTTCCTCATCACCAGCACTAAGTTCTTGGCAACTGGATTTCCCCTGCACCATGGCAGCTTCAGTTGAAGTGTCAATGGGCTAGGTTGCCATGGTTGAGGTCTTAAAGATGTAATCACTTGCAAAAATGAGAGCCTCTTCCATATGGACCTCCTAAACTAGTTTAGGGAGATCCACCTTAGTTATGGGTGGATGATGTAGGCTAGACATGGGTGGGTCAGGAGCACTCATCTCTCCTTGAGCAGGGGTGGAGAAAAGAGACTCATGGTACTCACTGAATCTCATGTCTTCATCATCATAGAATTCAAGGTTGGGTATGGGTTGATTGAGGTCTACAGGCTGAGGATGGTAGCTTTCCTCTAAGGTTGTTCACTAGAGTTTTGAGATTCTGAGTGAAGGCTTAAGGCTAGTGTTGGTGTAATGAGCTCATCAGACTGAGCATGAGGAACCTCAGCACTGATCCTTGCAGTGATAGGAGTGGTTTGCTCCTCAGGGAAGGTGGGAGCTCTAGCGTCCACTTCCTTCTACATGGGTGAGAATATGGGGGTCTGCACAACCTGAGTAGCTTGTGTAGGGGTTTGTTTAGATTTTTTCTTTGGTAGGTGATATTGATTTGTGGCTCTGTGGGTGGTGCAGATATGGAAGGTGTGGGTTCAACATTAGCTTGTGTTGCTAAGTTGTCACCCTGAGCAATAAGCTCTAACATTTTTTGGACCAGGGCTGTTTCTACCCCTGAGAAGCCAAAGGTTGGCTTTCTTATTGGCTTTCTAACATTAGTGCTTGGTTTAGTGAAGCATTTTCCACCTTAGAGCTCCAGTCGAAGCCTCCTTCTTTAATAGCAATAGTAGCATGTTGTTTGGGTTGGCCTGGCTTTTCAGTTCTTGGAACTGTATCAATGTAGTTTGGCCTGGTCTGTGCTTGGCCACCATTTGTTCTTGGTGCCTTGCACTCTCTAGCAAAGTGGCCCATCTGGTTACAGTTGTAACAATTCACTTTGCTTTTGTCCAGTCCAAACTTTCCACTGGCCACATTACTGGAAACTTTCTACTTATCCTCTTTTAGAACTTATTGGCCCTGTGAATAAGAAGAGCCATCTGCTAGACTATCTCCATGTTTTCCAAATCATCTGGATGGATATAGTCCAAGTCTTCAAGAGTAAAAAGAAAGTTTCCACAACTTTCATCAGTAGACATAAAGGCTTGTGCAAAGCTTGTCTCTTGAAATAGGCTTCCTTGGATGTAGCTCTCCCTTGGTGTCTTGGGGAAGGCGATGAAAGGACCCTTTTGTGAGTTTTCAGGGAAGCATAAGAGATGATGTTGTGTTTCTATGCTTTCTCTTTCAACCATATGAAGGGTTGAACTCTGTTGATTGTTGGAAGAGCTGTTGGATGGATTTTGCAAGTTCATCTCCATCTGGTACACACTGAGGATACCATACAACTCTATGAGAGTAAGAGTAGAGAGGTTCTCAGTTTTCTTAATGGCCACACAGTAGTGAGTCCATTGTCTGGGAAGAGAGAACATGAACTTCCTTACTATGTCCCTATTCTTAAGCTTTACACCAACATCAGTCAGAGTATCCACAATCTCAACATACCTAAAGTATTGTTGAGTCATGGTTTCACCTGTCTTAGAGGTGAAAATTTTAAACTGCTGTTTCAAGATATCCCTCTTGTTATCCTTGCCTTCATCAGACCTATCATACATTAGCCTTAGTGCATCCCAGAGCGGCTTAGCAGTTTTAAACTTCTTAAAGCCTCTGTATATAGAGTTAGGAAGAGTAGTTTGAAGAGCAGTCATGGCCTTCTGATTTATATCTATTCTTTTCCTGTAACGCCCGAAATAAAGTCGAAACGAGCCAGTTAATAATAATGGGCTTAGCCGGGATTATTTAAAGAAAATAAGCAGGAAATGGAGTATGGACCGAGTAGACCTCGCGGGTTATGTGTTCGGCGAGTTTAAGGTCCCGGGAACGCCCGGTATATATAAACGGGTCAGCTTGAGCCACTCTCATTTGCAACTCAACACCCAACTTCTAGAGAGAGAGTGTAGAGAGAGAAAGTAGAGAGAAAGTGGTGATCCAAGGCTCGGTTGATCAAGAGATTGAAGATCGGTGTTTGTGGACATCCAAACAAAAAGAAAAGACCAAGAATCCAGGTAAGAAACATTGTTTAATCAGTTCTTTAAGGGCAAACCCGGATTATAGGGTTTGGGGTTTTTGAAAGTGGCAAAGAATCACCCAAAACTCACGTTTTTGTGTAAGAAAACATGTAAGAAGCTTAGATATAGCTTCTTGGGTGATAAACCAAGGTTTTGGGTGTAAAAGATTGAAGTTTTGGGTCAAAAATGGGTTGGTTCGTAATTTCAGGCCGTTTTGCGAAACTGGGTGTTCATTCAGCAAAATTATGTAGTCGTCCAGCGAAACTATGGACCTTCTTGCGAAACTATAGTTTCGCAGGTAGTCTCGCAGACTTGAATATCCAATGAAAGTTGGGCGAAACTAGCAGCGAAACTGGCAGCGAAACTGGCAGCGAAACTGGCAGCGAAACTGCCAGCGAAGGTGGCAGCGAAACTGCTGGCGAAACTAGCAGCGAAACTGCTGATCATGCATCAAAATTAGGCAGAAATTAACCCCTTTGAGTGTTAACTTATCTGCAGGTTGTGTAGTGCGACCCTTACTTAGAAAGCTTGATTGAGAAGCTACTCGCTGAGTCTAGGTGAGTTCTAGATCCCCTATTTTAATGGTTTTAAACTTGTTTGGGGCTGGAAATGCGTACTGAATATATGTTTTAAATGTCCAAGACTTTAAAAGGTTTTAACAGGAAGATCGATTTTTCCATTAGGAAATGTGCCAGTTCGGCCCCAGCCAGGGGCGTTGCCCCTTGGACCCCACTAGGTGCTGCTGCCCCTAGGACCCCGCTGTCAGGGGCTGCCGCCCCCGAACCCCCACTGTCCCGCGGAGGGTCGGTTATGTTTTTATGATAAATGTATGATGATGTGTGATGGGGTATGCGATGTTTATGTGATGCTATGTATGAATGTGTTATGTTGACTTTATGTTCCTATTATGTATTATTCCGTGACTTACGTGTTATGGGTATGAAATGAATGAAAAGTATTATGTAACGTAAAGTGGAAATTAATGATAATGATAAGTGGAACATAAAGAGAGAATGAATGCATTCATTAATGAACGAACGGAGGTAAGAAAAGTCTTGCAAGCAATGTATGGAGGTTCACACCCAATGAAGGGTGTTAGCTCAACTGTGTGCGGGTTAGCTACCCTGGAAGGATGCACACTAGGGGTCTAGTCTTTGTGACTGACCATACGTATGGGACCATTGTCGCTTGCCCCGGTGCTGGTGCCCGCCTAGTGCATGATGTTTGAAGTCTATTTTTAGTCTTCGGCCTAGTACCCGCCTTGTGCATGATGTTTGGGGTATAGCACATGGCATTGGTCCAAATGATGATACCCCGGTGTTGGTGCCCGCCTAGTGCATGATTTTTGAACTCTATTTATAGTCTTCAGCCCAGTACCCGCCTTGTGCATGATGTTTGGGGTATAGCTCGAGGCATTAGCCTGGAGCATAGAGAAGTGAAAGTAATAATGGACGAATGAAAAGTACGATAAGAAAGAGAATGAATGAATGTAAGTTGACGATGATGGAAGATAATAATGAGATTATCTATTTGTACGTATGATGTATGACCACTACGAAAGTAAAGTACGGTTTTAAACGAAAGAAAAGTATTTTAATTATAAAACTAGAACTCACTCAGCAACGCTGACTTTTATGTATTTTCTAGTTGGCAGGTAATGTTGCTGAGGATGGCACGGGGCAGCTACTTGGCGTTTTTTTTTGGGATGGCATCCATTGTTTAAATTATGATGTTTTTGCATTGTAATGCGAGCAAACAATATTTTGTAACGATTATGAATGTTGTATTATTTTGCAAAAGCAATGAATGAAATGATTTTAAATTATTCCGCTGTGTTGTTTTAGTACACTTAAATATATGTTTTATGTGCAATGATTGTCCAGCTGTAAGCGTCCCGGGAACGGGGCCTTACAAGTTGGTATCAGAGCCAAAGTTTAAGTGAAACGGGTAAATATTTTCAAAAGAAACCTAAACTTAAACTGAGAATGGGACAAAATGGAATGGATGCCAGTCCGAGTAGCTACATGCCATCAGGTATTTTCTTGATGATAACTGGTATTCTGTGAGCATGTTATGTGATTTATATGCTTCTTAGTAGATTTAGATACTGATGTAGTCAGGATAGGAAATGCTTGGGGTATGAAGAGTAAAGTAAGTGGCTAATCACAACTGGCCACTGCAATTAGGGACTTACTATACTTGACATAAATTGAGCTATTACCTTGAATGACCATGTTAGTATTTGAATCTTATAGTGTGTCAGAGGATGGCCGGTGGTAGATCTTCAAAGGCTTCTCGAGGTGGAGGTCGTGATGGATGTGGTGCTGGACCGCGGGTCACGAGGGGAAGGCCTAGAGCTGAAAAGGTGGCTCATGAAGAGCCCGAGACCCCTCATCCAGAGGGTGGTAACGAGAGTGCTAACTTAAGGGCCTCAGTGAAGGAGGCGGTGGTGGAAGAGGTTCACCAGGTCATGCAGACAATCTTACCGTCTGTGGTGACTGAAGTGATCAAGGCCGTAAGGGAAGGAGAAAGGAAAGAAAGGAATAGGTCCTCGGGAGTAAGGGAGAAACCGGGGACTGAGACGGTTGTCTCTACTGATGAGGAAGAAGAAGAAGAGCCTGTGCCGGAGGTAGCACGAGGTTGTAACTATGGGCATTTCAAAGATGCAAGCTCCCGACTTTTGATGGAAATGGCACTGCTGCTGCTGCTCACCGGTGGGTGAGAGAGATGGAAGTTGTACTTGATATCAGCGAGTGCCGGGAGGATCAGAAGGTGAAGTTTGCCACTCATTCATTTGTGGATTCGGCTCTGTGCTTGCGAGACAAATGGACGAATGAAAAGTACGATAAGAAAGAGAATGAATGAATGTAAGTTGACGATGATGGAAGATAATAATGAGATTATCTATTTGTACGTATGATGTATGATCACTTACGAAAGTAAAGTACGGTTTTAAACGAAAGAAAAGTATTTTAATTATAAAACTAGAACTCACTCAGCAACGCTGACTTTTATGTATTTTCCAGTTGGCAGGTAATGTTGCTGAGGATGGCACAGGGCAGCTACTTGGTGTTTTTTTTGGGGATGGAATCCATTGTTTAAATTATGACATTTTTGCATTGTAATGCGATCAAACAATATTTTGTAACAATTATGAATGTTGTATTATTTTGCAAAAGCAATGAATGAAATGATTTTAAATTATTCCGCTGTGTTGTTTTAGTACACTTAAATATACGTTTTATGTTTTATGTGCAATGATTGTCCAGCTGTAAGCGTCTCTGGAACGGGGCCTTACATTTCCAGTCTTCATCGGAATAGTCAGCCATTTCTTTTAGTATCATGCCACCTCCAGCAATGGCTTAAGAGGTGCATGGAATGTATGGTCCTTCGACAACAGATCTCCACATCCTGCTGTTTTGAGACTTGATGAACCCTTCCATACGTTGGCACCAAGTATCAAAGTCATGAGGAGTAATCAGCGGAGACTTTGTCATAGTATCGGTTTCCATATTAGCTTTAGCAAGAGCTGCCATTTGAGTTGTTAAGTGTTTTGTGAAACTAAAGTGATCAAAGATGGTGAGATCTTACAATTAAGAGCCGGAAAAGCTCTGATACCAATTACAAGGCAGGTGAAGGGTGGTCAATACAACAGTTTCACAAGATGGAGAGATATGAAATACTTAGTAGATCAAATAGGGAACCGGTTAGATGATACGAAGAACACAAGTAAAAGTACAAGAACAAGAACACTCAAATACGGTTTTTAAGATTGATGTATATTGCTCTCAAGTTCTTATAAGTGTTACAAAGCATACATAAGATACAAGTACTTGAGACACTTTATACTACATCCTATAGCCGGTCATACTTTGAAGGCAAGCTGGAAACACTAATCAAGACAACAAGATTAATGTAGAGTCAAAAGGTAGATTGCCTTTTGACTAGTGACTATGACATGCCATAGCTCATATCCTAATATATTACAAAATTAAGAAAAGCTACAAAAGTAGAAAGTTATAGACCAATGACCGTAATCTATAGTTGACAAAAGCATGGACCTTTTCACCAACTCATATAAGTTGGTGAGTCTTCAGAGTGGCAGCAAAAAGTTTTTCAGCTTTTGTCAAAAGGTGATTAGAGAAAGCATGTCTTCTCTGTCTTTGGAAGAAATCAGTCTTTGGCTTTAGAACACTTTCTTTCTGAAGCTTCGGAAGACTTCATCTTTGGCTTCTGACGATTTGTCATTTGGCTTTGGAAGATTTTACACTTAGCTTATTTTTTTTTTTGAGTGGTGTAAAACTTCCGAAGTAACTTTACTCTATACTACAAGCATGCATGCTGAGAGCTCTTTGGATGCTTTGATTGCATTAGCCTTTAAGTTTAAACCTTACACAACAACAACAAAAAAAATAAACAAGAACAACAACATTAACTGTGACATCCGGTAGTTTTCCGTTACCAAAGCTCAGTTAGTTCCGCAAGATTTTGCATGCACGTGTCGTGAGCACACACTAGTTTTCATTGAACGTTGGTGACCTAATATTAATTAACTTTGGATAATAAATAATAACTTAATTAATAATTTTGATTGTTAATATGTGGTTATTTGATTCATTAATTTTAAATATTATTTATGAATTTCGCTGTACAATGTGATGACTTGTGAAAGATAAGTTTTGTGTATTGTTGCCAATTAGAATGTATGATTATTATTGTTGATTAATAATACATGTGTTATATAGTTAGAATTTAAAAAGTGTTAAAAAATTAAGTTTATAAAATGTAATCAGGGAGGGTTTATTTTGTAATTGTTACAAATGTTAAAGTTTAACAAAACCCAACCCTAGCCCCAATTCCCCCCATTCGGCCGTAACCTCCCCCAAACCCCATTCTTTGTGATTTTTGAACAAAAAAAAAAACACCATTCCAATCAATTTTGCTTGGTTTCAATCACTACAACATGTTAGCAACTGTTATTCTCAATTATCACACGATTAAAGGTTAGATTTTTTATTAGCTTTCATGGTTTCTGATTCAAGAACAAACCCTAGTTTAGTTGGCCTTAATAATTAAAAATTGATGTTGTTTGATGATGCTATGTTGTATGTTGTATTTTATTGATGTTAGTTTACGTGGATTATGCATAAATTTATTAACATCTCGTTTATACATTACAATAAGAGAAAACTTTAATTCATGAGAATTTAGAATTTGATGAATTTTTTATGTTTAGTGTGCTTAGATGTTTCCTATGAACTAGATTAGGCACAATGTTAATGAATCCATGATTGAACTTGATGAAAGATTGGCTTTCAGGTTTTACTTTGCTGAAAGGGAAACATTACCGATATGAATCATTTGATTTTGTGAATTCGGCATGCATATGGTGTTAAGATAATGCTAGAATGCTTGTTGAGAGTGTCTAATATGTTAGAATGCATTAGTTGCGTCATTTGGATGCTTGATGGGTTATTTGGGAAATCGAGGTTTCATAAGGGATATTGTGCAAGGTGATGGGTTTATGCTAAAAGGTTGTGGAATTATGCTTGGATTATAGTATATGTCATTGTTATGTATGTTAAATGTGTTGATTTGTATGAACCATATTTAGGAATATAATGATGAACATCAAACACGCGTGCGAATCTGAGGCCCCTACTTAGTAGGATTGGCAGGGTTTAGGATGTGAAGTCGTGAATGGCTTCACATGACATGTTATACATGATTAAACTCAATGTATGATTTGTTATTTTGGATTTATTTATGTTTATGTTGAGCATGATGATTTGTTGAGATTCGCATGTGTTGTATGATAATCTCTATTAGTTGGATGATCTTGATAGAATGTAAGATTCATAATGTGATATACGTGAATTCTTTGCTTGATAATCATGGGTAATGAGTTAATATAATTGATCAAATAAGATCTCACTTAATATGTCACCAATTCTTTTCTAAAAAACTTGGGTCGATGTGTTGATTGAGCACTTACGATTTGTTAAGCTACTTTGATTACACGTACTTTTTATAAGTTGTGTATAGTATAACATAGTGCAATATACCATTAAATGTCCTTACACTTTCGGATCATTAATTAAGAAAACTAGCGGGAAATCAAGGGTAGTACTACTGGGTTTGACAAAGCCCCACCCGTATGACTGGAGGTCAAGCTGGTGCAATATTGTCCTAAACGACTAACATTGTCACGACTTGGTATGTCGTGGCGAGAGGCAAACAAACTAACACAGTCAGCTTCGATCGCGAAATCACTATTGTTATAACTTATGCAGTTAGATTAGCTATCTATTTCAATACACTTACTTATATTTTACAACTGTTATTATTATGTAAACTCAAAATTTTGAACTCACCAGCTGTCGGGTTGACACTTTTGTATGCTTTTCTCAGGTCACTATTAGCAGCTGTCTTTAGGAGCACTCAAAAGTTGAGCATGCTTTTGATAATTCATCCTGTTTACATTCAGTTTTTATTACAATCTTCAAATAATGGTTTGGGCGCTTGTTTTGTATATTTTACATTTAATATGTTGGGTTTAAATTACTTACTAAATGCTTGTGCAATGTTTTAAAGTTTTAAACTCTAGGTTTAGTTTTTAAATGTTACATATAGAGTCGTTCTGAGTAACTAATGAATTGGATCCTAGTTTGTTCACACGCCTTGTGGTAAAACCCTGCACGTTGAATTTGAGGGTGTGATAGATTGGTATCAGATCCATTGGTTATAGGGACTAGGTTGCATACAGACCAGTCTATAGCTGCACACAGTTAATTAGTTACTCATTACTTATTCCCTTACTGTATCCTCATTGGCATGCACATCACATACATTCTAGTATGGCAACATCATCATCCTCAACCTTAGTACAACACACGTCAGGAAAGGAACCCTTGGTTCCTACTGTCCTTTCATCTTCCAAGGATCCTAGTTCTCAACCCCCTGTGTTTATGCCTAGTTTGTATCCCCAAGCGAGCCTATGATTGATCTAGACATGTCCGATCCTCAGAATTGGACATGGTACCGTACCTCACTGATCAAGATGCTCGAAAAGGAGTTCATCTCATTTTTTATCACTACCATTGAGAGAGATTCCATGTTACTCCCTTTACCTTGAACCCTGATCGGGCTATCGCTGTTGTCGAGCCCTCTTATGATAGACTACGTCAAGATGTAGAGGGACATGAGTACGCCAGTAGGGTGTACGAAGAGATGGAAGACTTGTGGCTTAGTTTGCAAGGATGTTAGGATGGGCAGATAGGAGAGATCCAGACTTTACGTGGACAAGTTGCGGAGTTGACTGCTACCCTGAATATGACATGAGACCAACTTCACGAGGCTATAGTACGCATACATGAGCTGGAAAACTAGCTCGAGCCTCAGGAGGCCCCGATAGTAGAGCCTGAGGAGAGCTAGAGGAATAACCGAAGGAAAAGCTAGAGGAAGAGCCGGAGGAGGAACAAGAGGAAGAGCCGAAACAAAAGCCTGAGGAGGAACCGAAAGAGATGAAGGAGGAAAGTGATGGGTCCGAAGTGATAGTTGGTTTCCTTTATTCATCTAGCTTAGAGTACATGGTGTTTTTCTTAAACCTATGTGGGAAGGGTTGTTTTCCACCCAACTGAAAAACTTGATGTTTTGACACTGATTGGATATTTTGTGAGTTACTTACAAATTATTTATCATGGGTTATTATTTTATTTATAATGTTCTGGTTTATGAACTTCACTATTTTTTATTATTTACTATACAAAAATGAGATTAATATGTTGGATGTTACTCATTATCATATTTGTGAATGAAAATTGTAAAATAGACGGACGTGGCAGAGGACGCGGAAGTGGTTGTCATGCCGGTGCCGTGAATATGACCCCGGCAGAATTAGCAGTCTCATTAACGAGCACGTACAGGCACTGGTTAGCGCTCAAGATGCTCAGCTTGAAGGTAAATGATGACCTCAGTCATCAATTACCGAAATATTATGTTAATTGTTAATTCACGACCGCTAGCCTGTATGTACAAAGTGTTCATGGATTGCAAGCCCCACACTTATAGTGGAGCTAGACGGGATGTGGGCTTAGTGAGATGGTTCGAGAAGACCAAATCGGTATTCATGAAGTGCAATTGTCCGGCGGCGGACAAAGTGAAGTATGCCACTGGAACACTAGGGGGTGCAACACTCTCGTGGTGCAGTGCTCAAGTCCAAATGCTGGGTCAAGCGATGGTCAATGCTCTACCATGGGATGAATTCAAGACCATGATGATGGAGGAGTATTGTCCTCGTGACGAAGTACAAAAGATGGAGGAAGAGTTTTGGTAGCTACAGATGGAAGGGTTTGAAATTGAGGCCTACACCACTAGGGCTCATGAATTGGAGACTCTCTATCCGGGTATGATAAACCCACTAATCAAGAGGATCGAGGTCTACTTGTGGGGATTGGTGCCTAATATTCAAAGCGTGGTGAGTGCTTCTAACCCTGCCACTAGCCAACAGGCAATCCGATTAGCTCATAAGCTGATAGACCAGGCGGTGGAGCAAGGCAAGTTACCCAAACGGGGTGTAGTGGCAAGCATGCCCAACAACAAACGCAAGTGGGATAGTGTGGTAACAAGGGCTTATCATCAAATAATCAGCCCCAACAATAGCAGCAACAACAAAGGAGGTTCGACAACAATTTAAATTTCAACTAATCATTTTCATCCATGCAAGGGCAAAGAGGATACGTTGGGAAGTATCCAAAGTGTAATCAACGCAATTATCACCACATCGAAAGGTGAGATAACTTTAGATGCCAATGTTATGTGAAAGCAGGGCACACAGCTAAAGACTATCGTGGTGAGTTGATAAAGAAACTTCAGCAAATGCAGGAAACACAAAAGGGATGATTTGAATGTAGAAAGGAAGGGCATTACAAGAGAAATTTCCCTCAGCTAAGGAAAAATGGTAATGGTGCTGGTAAAGGTGGAAACAACAACAACAACAATAACAACAGGAATGGTGACAACAATGGTGGTCATGTTGGAGCTAAGGGAGGAGCCTTTATGATAGGTTCAGGTAAGGCTCTAAACGACCCTCCTACTGTTACTAGTAAATTTCCTATTAATGGTCATTATGCTACTGTTCTGTTTGATATGGAAGCCGATAGAAGTTTTATCTCTACTAAGTATAGTAGTCTCTTAGGTGGTATGGCTTATATGTTGGAATCCAAATACACCATAGAATTAGCTAATGGTAAGCAAATTCACGTTACATACATCCTTAGGGTTTGTAAGATAGAACTGGCTGGATATACATTTGGTATTGATCTCATGCCTGTCATGCTTGGGAGTTTTGATATGGTTATGGATTGGCTGTCTGAGAAGCATGCAAAAGTTATCTGCCACGAGAAGATAATTCGTATTCTTCTTTCTTGAGGTAAAATCCTTTCGGTGAAGGGAGAAAAGAGTGGTGCAGTGATAGGCATCATATCATTTATGAAAAGGCAGTATAGGCTATGTAAGGGTAGCCTAGCCATATTATCTCTTGTGACTAACAAGCAGCAAGAGGAGAAGACGATAGAGGATATTCCAGTAGTTTGTGATTTTCCATAGGTTGACTAATGCACCGGTGGTATTCATGGATTTCATGAATCGTGTTTGCAAGCCCTACCGTGATCAGTTTGTCATCGCGTTTATCGACGAAATATTGATCTATTCTAAGACCAAGGAGGAACATGATGAGCATCTACGCCTAATCTTGGAACTACGTAAAATGGCACAACTGTATGCCAAGTTTTCAAAGTGTGATTTCTAGATTTGTGAAGTGCAATTCTTAGGTCACATTGTTAACAAAAAGGAATTCATGTGGATCCTGCAAAAATTTAGGCAATAAAGAATTTGTCAGTTCCTAAGATGCCTAGTGAGATACGGCTATTTCTTGGACTGGTAGGATATTATCGGCGTTTCATTGAGGGATTTTCTAAGATTTCTCAACCTCTTACTACTTTGACTCGTAGAGGCACGGCGTATAAGTGGGGAGAGTGTCAAGAAGTAGTTTTTTTGTTGTCGAAGAAGAAACTTTGTAGCGCACCGATATTAGCATTACCATAGGGAAGTGATGACTTCATGGTTTACTGTGATGTTTCTATCCAAGGACTCAGTTGTGTTTTGATGCACCATATACATCGATCACAAGACTCTTCAGTATATATTAGAGCATAAAGATTTGAATATGAAGCAAAGACGTTGGGTGGAATTACTAAATCATTACGATTATGCTATCAAATACCATCCGGGAAAGGCAAATGCAGTCGTCGATGTCTTAAGCATAAAGGAAACTGCTAAAACCCAATGAGTGTGAGCTTTGCAACTTACTATCAGTACTCACTTACTTGAACAAATAAAGGAAGCTCAGGCAGAGGCGTTAAAAGCAGGAAACGTTGAATTTTTACCCTTGCGTGGGATGGAAAAGCAATTTGAATTGAAAGATGATGGGATTTGTTATTTCATGCATAAGGTCCGGGTACCTAGGATGAAGATGTTCCTACTGCACTTCGGCATGCCCCACTGTCTCCCCCTTCCCATACACTATAGATAATGGAGACTGATGTATTTGTAGAAACATCTAACCCACGTCCTTTATCTAAGAGATTGATCCTAGGGAGAAATGATCATATGGAATAGGTTGTCTCTACTGTTGATCCATCAATTTATCAGTAGAAAAGAGACAACATACTTAGGACCTCACCCATGACAACCCACCTTGAGAATGTCTCTTTGGAGTCATTCCTTGAGGAGAGGAATCCAGGGTGCCATGAAACCACATCTGGTGGTGAGGATGCAAAGGCTCGGCCTGAAAGATCATCTCCTAGGGATTCCACACCTGTGGATGAGGGAAGTATAGAATAAAAACATGAATTGATGGCCTATAACGTTGAGCATGCTCAAAACTAAATGCCTTACAAGCTAAAATTGCCAGGCTTCAAGGTTATGCTAAACGTGCCACAGTTCTCGAATTTAAGAACTGTCTGCTGAAGTCTTTACTGATAGAGTCACTGAGGTGGAAGCTCAACTCAGGACTCTCCAACAACAATAAGCTGCAAGGGTCACTTCTTTAGAGTAACAACTTACAACTCTTCAGCAATCTATAGCAAGGGCAATGGATCTTGAAAGCAAGATTGAATTACTTCAAGAGACCATTAACCTTCAACAATCTATTATGCTAACTATTTAACTCTCAGCATTATAAGAACCTTTAGTTAGGCCTTCCTCTACCCACTTAGTGTCATCTGGAATCTCAGATGATGCTACGAAAAAGGGGGAAGATGAGCCCAAAGAAGCTGAAGATATTCTCAAGGGATTGGCTGACCAAGTTGTACAAGCTGCATAGCCAACCTCTTTGTCTTCTAAATGGACTAAAGACTATGACCCTCTATCTGAAGCTGAAGTCAAACTGAATGAGCTTCTATATAGTTATGGTTGTGATAACTCAGAAGAGAAGGAGACGGAGGCTAGGAGGGTGATGAGGAGGATAAACCAAAAGGTTCAATGAAGTGATCTAGTACTTCTTCCTTGCTCTCTCTCTCTCGAAAGTGATCTAATGATGAATCATCAAAGAGAGAGCATGTGGTAGGACTTGAAGCCTCTCCCAAGGCATCTGCTAAAGAAGAAGCACCATTACTAAGAGTGCTATGGGAAGCTGCTAAAGTGATGAACAAATTAGCTGCTGATGCAACTACCGAAAGTACCAGACAAGAGGCTTCTTCAGAGGCTTCTTAAGTAGATGAATCCTCATAGAAAATAATGGTTTACACAAGAGGCACCCAGAGCATGGAAGATGACATGAAAGGAATAGGGTGACTCTTGAAGCTGAACCAGCCTAACTTCATAAACAACAAAAGAACACACCTAAGTCTGAACTTAAAAAATCAACTGAGGTGATATTTGGTCAACTGGATGTCGAAGCTGAAATCCTAGTTAACTCTAAGGTGAATGTGGAAACAGATGGCCCAAAAGTCACTAATGTTGTTGGGAGAACTCAAACAACGTTGATGATCCCAGGTCAGCTGGTGAGGCATCAAGTATAACTACTAGATCTTTATAAGTCAGACCTACTACAATCTCTACCTCTAACAAATGTTAGAGACCTATGACTGCTAAAGAAGAAGTTGAGTTAGAGTTATAAAAAGGAAGGCCAAATTTCTGATGACTAAGAAGGTGGAGCTATTCCTACACAAGGTTAAGGAAGAAATTGTAGAACTGAAGGCAGACAGAGCTTAAGAATCTTCTAATAACAAGAACATCATTGCCTTGATTACAAGGGCAAAGAAATCAAGAACTGCAAGAACTAGAATGAGAGGACTCAACCTTGGTGGTGAACGTAGTGAAACAACACCAAAAGCTCCATCTGTACCAATGGCCAAAGTTGTCAAAAGTGTGCCATCTAAGTTATCTAGGCCAATTACCAAAGGCACCCAAAGGACAACCACTCTACAAGCTCCAATAGCCATAACTTTTGAATCCAAACCTATGGCCTCCACTTAGAAAAGAGAAAAGAAAGGCTAGAACAAAGAAACATGCTCAAAGGTCTTCCCCTGTACCGACTGAGCATCCAACATCCCTTGACTCTGAATCAACAACATCTAATGACGAATAGCCAATCTCATCAATTCTTGCAAAGAAAAAGATAGCACCTAAAAGAGTTATAAGGCAATGGTTGTTGACTAAGAAGTGAAGGAGAAGATAATCAAAGGAACAAAGGTCTTGGATGTTGGGTACATCTCTCAAATGAAGAAATTTGATGTCAAGAGGGAAAATTGAGAAATCATGTACTATGATCATGAAAATGAAGTACTTCATCTACCCCTTGACATTCTAGATCAAATTGCTTAGTACTTCAGTATCTTTGGATGTAAGAATAAGAATTCCAAAGTGTTGTTGCAAAAAAGTATTTTCTTTAGTCATGATACTGGTGATGAGATCCTAGAAACTCTATTATCAGCTCATGATCCAATAGTGGACTAGGAATATGATCTGAAGAAAAGTACCTACTTCATAAGATTAGCAGCCAAAAGAGTAGCTTACTCAAGAAACCAACTAGTATGCTTCAACAGGTTTGAGATAGCTGACTTAAATAGATCGAGACTAAGGAATCCAGCAATGATTTTGAGGCAAGGGAAGTAGAGAAGGTGTTGATGAGAATTTACAAATCTCATCTAGAAAGATCAAGGTAGGCTTCAAAACTAAGAAATAAGAAGCCAGAGCCTAAACCTACTAAGAACAACCCAACTGCTGAACCTGCCCCCAGCACTCAACTACAGTCATCTCCTACCACTTCTTAATTTTCTCAAACTAGTGAGCATGGTTCTCTAACTGTCCAACTAGCTCCTAAAATAGCTGTATCTCCTTCCTAAAGCTGATCTGGTCATTTAGCAGATGAAGTGATCATCAACACTACTGTTTAAAAAGTATGATATGGCTTTGACCATCTAGAGTAAGAAGAAGAACTCTAGGAATCTAAGGAAGAGGAAGACTCCGAAGGTGATGATATAAGCCTTATCAAATGGGTATATGACTTGAAAGCTGAGAGATTCTTCATTAAGAGAAAGGACAAGTCATGGTCGTTCTTTCTTTCTTTCCAAGTTGGAAGGCCTGAATCTCAGCCTTGAAGAGTTAAAGAAGATGTTTACTTTAATCTCAGAACATGAGGGCATGACAAACAAGTATAAATCCATGAAGGAAGAACAAGACACTTATTGAAGCTGCAAGAACCATGTTATCTGACTCTAAGCTGGCCATCACCTTCTGGACAGAGGCAGTCAATACTGCCTGCTATGTGCAGAATAGAATTTTAGTAGTCAAGACTCATGGTTGGTGTAGGATCGGTGTTTGTCTCATAACACAAGATTATCCCACAAACTCACTTAATGTCACTCGGGTTGATGAAGCAAAATCTCAACTAAGTTCACAAGTAATATAATAAGTTAATGAAAACACAAGAACACAAGAATGGTTTTTCAAGATAGTTGTATATATTACTTTTCAACTCAGTATTACAAGACTCTTACAAGCATGGTTACTAAGTTACATGGAGAAACTATATATACTACTATTTATAGCCGGTTATACTTGGAAAACTAGCTGGAACTTACAACTAGACAAATACTACATTGCTAGAAGTAAAGCATCCAAGATAAAATAATAATATCCTAGATTAGGTTGTCATGACAGGTCCATGACTTACCTTTTGTCACCAACTAAGAATGACAACTGTACTAAGTTGAGAATGGTGAACAGTGGATTAAAGTATGGCCAACTACATGGGCGTTGGAAAGTGCCATACAGTATATCAGAGTTGCAACGGGCTGTCAGACAGACCATACTTATGTCCACTAGTTCATAGTTGGTTCTTCCGAAGCTAAATGACTTCGAAAGAATAAATTCTTCTGAGGTCATTTTGGCTTCGGAAGAAACAACTTCTTCTGAACTTCTGCAAGTCTTCAGGACTTTATTCCTTGGAAAACTTTTCCTTTGATCTTCTATGTTGTATACATCAGAAGGAGAACAACTTAGTCTCGAAAGGGTAAGTTCTACCTTCGAAAGTTCTTCATTCTTTAAGCTTTCGAAGATCTTTGACTTAGCTTTGGAAGAGTAGCTTTATCTTCGAAAGACCATTTCATTTAGTACTTCAAAATCTTTCTAAGTGTTGTTTTGGTTGCACCAGTCTTATATGATCCAACAAACTCCCCCTAGGCTGAGGCTACCAAAACATCACTTCTTCATACTCCTCAAGGTCTTCAACACCAGGGAAAGAATATATTTGTCTGTCTCTTTATTCTTTCCTGGTGTAGTTGTGAGGAGTTTGTACAAGTGATCTGTTGATAGTAGATCTAGTCTGTTGCTTTAGATGACATGTACTCTTTGTTCTGTCCCTCTAAAGAGAGTTAGTTGATGGGAACTATAGTCATATTCTCATCTAACTATAGGTTCAAAAGTTGGTCCCTCAACCATCTGCAGAAATGAACTACCTTTTCTGGTTGCTCCTTATTCTTCTTCCTTTTCTCTCATTTTCAACTCTTCTTTAGTTTTGGCTTTTGTTGTAAGCTCATTAACATAAAGGCTGCTCAGATGATTCCTTATGTGAGCTACAATCTGAGAGTTAGAGGGATTGGAGAATGGTCTCTCTGCTAACTTAGCAATATCAAATCTGCTAGAGTATAGCGAAGCAGATGTGTCAATTCTGTTTACTTGACCATTCTCCCTTTGCACAACAAAGCCGCGTAGGTTCATCAAACCTCCACTTCTTTGATTGAGGGGATTAGATGGCAGCTTGTCCCCTTTTCTTATGTCCAGCAGAGTCATCAGTCTTCTCCTTAACTTATTCTCAGAAGTGGAGGTTTGATGAACCTACGCGGCTTTGTTGTGCAAAGGGAGAGCTTGGTCCAGTGTTCCCCTTGGCAGATCAAGGAATGCTTCTCTTATGAGGGAATAGGAATATCCATCAATGTATTTTAGTTTAATAGACTCTTCCTCATAAGAGATCTCGCTCAAGGTAGTGCAGTTGATGAGCTTTCTTTTTAATTCCTTGAATTCTTCTAAGGTTATAGGCTTAGAAGGTTCAATAGATGCTTTGGGTTGAGATTGGGTTTTGGGTTGTGTTTTAGGTTTAAGTACAGGTGGATGTGGAGGTTGTTTAGAGATAGGGGATGAAGGTGTAGGATTGGCTGCTGGTGTTGGTTCAGGGATGTAAGGTTTAGCGGTTTGCTCAGTTTTGATAGGTAAGGGAAAAGGTGTGGGAAAAGGTTTATAGGTTGTGGTTTGGGTATTGGTTTTGGTTAGGGTTTGGGAGTTGGTTTGGGTGCCATCTTCTGAACATTTTATCTTTCAGGTACCTCCTACCTTCTTACTAAGTGAATGTCAGCCTTGATGTCTCAGACATGGCTCCCACCTGCCTGCCAGTGAAGCCGTGGGCTTTAAGATAAGCTTTCATCCAATCTTTATCTACCACCTTCTAGGCGGCAGCAAGTAGTGCCTCTTCCTCCTTCTTCTTCTTCTACCTCATCTTTTCCCTGGCAGCCTTCTTTCTTTCCTTGTTGACCTCCTTAGTTGTTGGACTCAACAAGTGCTTTAATAAGTTAATTCTTAAAAGGATAATGCTTGCCATAATCAAACAAAATATGTTCTAACATTCAAACAATTATTAACTAACACATTAGTATCATTAACACTCATAATACACTAATATTACTTAAATTTCTTTTTCAGGTTTGTAGATAAAAAGGAATTTTTGCAAAGTGTCGGCAGCGGATGAAGAGTTGTCCACAGCGGATGACTAAGAGGATGCAGCAGATGAAGATCAAGTCCAAGTGCCCATAACGGATGAAGACTTCCTACAGCGGATGAACAACATACAGCGGATGCCCAAGTCCACAGCTGATGAACTGTCCACAGCGGATGTTCATCCACAACGGATGAACATTCCACAGCGGACAACATACAAGAAAACACACAAGTGTTCACAGCGGATAACATCCAAGGCACAGCGGACAAGTTATCAGACTTCCACAGCGGACAACTTAACATCCACAGCGGATAGCTAATCATCCACAGAGGATAGCCTATAGACTTGGGATTATTTATGTAATATTCATTTACATAAGGGTATTTTAGTAATTGTATATAGCTCTTTGTATAGGCTATAAATAGCATACTACCCTAATCTTTTGTAAGCTTTTGAACAATCATACAATCAAGTAGTTATTTTCATCCAAGCATTCAATCACTAGCAATCACTCACAAACACTGATATCATAGCATTAATCATGGGTTTCCGCACCATGATTAGTGTTTGTTGAATTCAAGTATAACAATCTGTTTTTATATCTTGTTTGAGAGATTTGAGAAGATCCTTGGGGGGAATCAACCTGTTTATGTTCTTCATTGTTGTCTATGTTCATAAACATCACACTGTTGGCTCAAATCATACCCTGATTTTCGATCCTCTCATTCAACAACATGATAGCTGTGGTTCATTAGCTTCAAAACATACATTTCGAGCTGAAAATCATCACAAACACCTTCTTCTACACCAAACATTCATCAAATGTTCAAAACATGATTGAATAATCTGTTTTCATTCATTTTGTAGAAGATTTTATGTGTTTACAGCTCTAAACATCATTCATACATGATTTTCAAACGTGTTCATCACAAAACTCGCTAAAACCTCATCGGTTTTTAAGGGCTTTCGGATAAACAATATACGGTTATTGTTCTATCCAGTTTTCATCAAACAAACACTGAGTTGAATACTTTGAATCTGTTCATTGTATTTAAACATCATATTTGAGTTGTTATTCACTCAAAACAAATGATTAATCTTCATCAAACAACAAACCGATTATTGTTTTTGTTGAAATTATCTCAGCTGCCAACAATCCCTAAGATAAACCCTAGTTTTTGTTCATCCATAATCTTCATAATCTATGGTGATTATGTTGGTTCATCAGCAAAATCAAAGAAGAAACATAATCTTCTTTTGAATTTTTTGAAAAAGTTAATTTTTGATCCAAAAAATTAACTGTTAAAATAATTTCTGTGTTTTTAGGGTTTTGACTTTCTTTGACTGACATCATTAAAAAGTTGACATTCTCTTAACAGAATATTCCTTTCTTTTCACCTAGATTGGAAAGTGACTCATCATTGGACATTAATTAATTAATTAATTAATTTTCTTTTATTCGGTAAATCTAATTAAAAAATGTTTATCATTAACAAACAAATCCTAGTGACTTTAGGATAAAGACAAATTTAGCACTGAGCTAAAATTAAAAACAAATTTGACTTAAACCGTTAAGTTAAAAATTAACAAACATGTCTGATGAACTTTCAGGAATAAACAGTGGTCTTAAACCACCAAGACTCAAGAACAAAGCTGACTTCAAACAGTGGAAAATAATGTTTAGAAATTGGATAATTTTCCAAGACCCGGAGCTATGGACTTCCATTACCAAGGGACCATTCATACTTTTGACTCTTAGGCCTGATTACAAGATACAAAAACTAGTAATCTTGAAAAGCGTAGCTGGTGATGACCTCAAGAGGGTCAAAACAGACATGAAAGCATACAACATATTGGCAATTACTTTACTATTTGAAATTATAGCACAGGTTGAAAATTTCAAAACAACACATGAACTATGGAAGGTGCTTCACACCATGTGAGAAGGAAGTGAGGAAATCAGGGAAATCAAGAAAGAAAAATTGAGGACCCTGTATGAAACCTTCCACCACGTTTAGGGAGAATCCATACCATAACAGCTTCATAGATTTGTACAGCTGGTAAATGAGATGATTGTTTATGGTCTTAAATACGAATCTGTGGAGATCAACAAGAAGATGTTGCACACACTGCCAGAGAGATGGACTCAATCAGTCTCTCTGATGAAAGCAACATTGAATCTTGAAGCATTGTCCCTAGATGCTCTAGTTGCTAAAGTTAAAGCATTAGAACTAGACGAAAGATCCAGGAATAACAGCACAATCAGACACGTAGAATCCTACAAGTTCAAGGAACTACAACAAACAGACAGTGCATTTTTGACATGCACTGGAGAAGATGAAGATGAAGAATTTTCAGATTCAAGTGAAACATCCTTCTTCTCAGCTCCTGAATCATCCAGTACCAAACAGAAGTCCAAAAAGACTAGTGTTCACGCTTCCCATGAAGCAACACCACAAAGCAAACATAATCCTCACACGTCCAGTTCTAGCAAACAACAACAGCCAAAGAATCAAAACATGCATAAATTTGAGAAACCCATGGATGCTCTCACTATCATTTTACAAAGTAAAGAGCAGAAAGCAGCCTATGCAACTTTCTCAACTAGCTTTGAAGCATACTTGGGTGCAAGTCTCAAACTATCTTAAATCGTCCAACAGGATCTGGATGAGTTACCACCAGACATGGTTGAAGACATAGATCTTCAGTGGTCTATGGCAATGATTGCCTATAGATCAAAAAGGTTTCTTCAGAGAAATAGAGGATTGAGTATGGACAAGAAAACCAAAATTGGTTTTGACAAGACAAAGATGAGATGCTACAACTGTCAATTGTATGGTCACTTCTTAAGAGAATGCCAACAACCAAGAGTTGACAGAACCAACAATCAAACTCAAGCATCCAGTAGCTATCATTCAAACAGACAAATCCCACCTTCAATCAGTATTCCTGCTACACCAACTCCACCTCAAATCACATAATACAGTCCAAATCAACACTACAAATCATCTGCAATGATTATCAAACAAGATTGTGAGTGTGATTGGAGTATGTACGAGGCTGAAATCCAATCTCCAGATCATGCCCTCATGGCAAACATTGATGATAAGATTTCAAAAATCCTGAAAGAGGTAAGGGATAACCTCTGTACACAAGCATGCATTGATGAAGTCAACAGATATAGAGAACATCCTGACAAACTTTCCAAGAAAGTCATTAAAACAAACATTTTAAATGAAAGTCTAAAATATGAACAAAAACAATATGAAGAAAAAATTCTTTCATTACAAAATGATTTGGACAAATTAATGTCTGAGAAGTTAACACTAGCTGCTCAAGTAGAACAACTCCCTGAATGTTTAACCTTGTCAAAAACCATACAGGCTGAAACTGAAGTGAAACTTCAGAAGTTTCAGGTAAGCAACAAAATGTTTTTAGAACTTCTTGCTTAGTAAAGGGTATTCAAAGACCCTTCAGGTTTAGGATATAATAAGGTCAACCCACTTTATAATGATAATTATGTTCCTCTACCTGATTCCATGACAAACACACAGGGTGAGTCTCTTGACCCATATGATCGAACTGATGATTCCAAACAATCGTCATCAACATCATCATCAAAGTCATCATTAATATCAAAAATACCTTTGATAAAATTTGATAAAAGCCAAGCACCTCCACAAATCAAATCAACAGATTTTTATCAATGAGAACATAATGAATTTGATGAACAAACAATTGATGAAGATGATATTGATCTATTGGATGATGATTCAGACCAACCAATTACTAAAACTTCAAAAGTTTCAAGTGTGGTTGATACACAAAACAAACAATCAAAGCAGACAAAAGGTATTGACATCTGTTCAGGCGGAAGAAAAGCTGGATCTTCCACGGCCACTTATATTCAAACAAATGAAGGGAAAGGCAAAGCTCCCATTCAGCAAAAACAAACAACTGTAGCTTTTGACTTACCTTTAAAATCAAATTTAAAATCAAAAGTTATAAATAAACAAGGCAATGCAAATCTACCATACTAGGAATGGTATGATCAATACACTTACACTACTGCAAAATGCAAATATGGTAACTACTACAAGTACTATCACATGAACAATCACAGTACTGTATCATGTCATTTTCCTAATTATTGTTCAATATGTTAAAGAAACAATCATAGCAACACAAACTATTTTTTCAATAAGAAAAACAAAAACCAAAACAAACAGCCTCAAGTTGAGAAATCAACTGAGAAACCGATAGTTGTTCCTAACAAGAACAAAGGAGAAGCACCAAGACAAACTCCTCATCAAAAAGTTGTTTTAAATAATAATAAAACTTTTTATGACAACTTTAAACAATCAAACAGGAGACATAAGTTTTAAAGCAGGCAGCAAACAGACATAAGCACTCAAAGGAGAAGAGCTCAAAGTACTTCTCCTTTCAGAGCTAAAAACAATCAAAGGAAATCTAGTGCCACTAGAATTCCTAAACAATCAGACAATGCAATTTTAGAAGAAATTTGTGTTATGGGAAAAGACGAAAAACCCAAGACCATCTTGGCTTGGGTTGCACAATTGATCTGGTTGTCGAGACTCAATCAAAAACAATTTATTACATTGGTCTTAGCTACCTTTATTATGTAGGGTAAGTAAGGTCGTCTCAACAGGGAATATGTGGAAAGTGTTTAACAATATGACTCAATTAACTTAATGACACGAACTTTAATGTTAAAAATTAGAACTTTGGATGAAATTAAGAACACTATTGCAAAAAGAAACAAACTTTGTAACGAATTTGATTAAATAATAAGAAACAATCACTTCCGGGTTTCCAATTCCGCAAGAAACATAATTGATACTTTTAAACTAGGGCTTATAGAAAACAATACTTCAAGATCTTAGCTTTTGATTAAAGTGGTAACAAAGGAACAATATTTTGAGACTCGTTCATTCACAAAGTTACCAATTCACCTATATCACATTGTCTACTTTTCTTAATGAGCTCACGATGCAAGGAAACCGAAAACTGATAATCAAGCAAACAACTTTATTTATAAGTAAACCTTTTAACTTAATCAAAACATAAAACTTCATTCACATTGTTCAATACAAAAACCTAATCAAACATACCAATTGTTTCATTTAACATGAGTTGTACTCCCGAAAGCAATCGAGAAAGAACTAGCCCCTCATGGTCTTCATTGAATCTTCAATCTTGATTATATGATGATCAATGATGATTTGGTTGGAGTTGGGAAGCTTGAAAGCACCCAAAATCACTTTGAATTTGCTAGATTTAGGCTGGGAAGAGTTGTACTTTGAGTTGGTGTTGGATAGGTTTAACTAGACATCAAGATCCACAAAATCCGGGTGTTAGTTGAAGACCGGCGTATGATACGCCCAGGGTCGGCATATCATACGCCCCCCTCAGCACCCATACGCCCAACTTTCTGTAATTTTTTTCAAATACGCCCACTGATACGCTGCCCATACGCCGATCGACGTATTATACGACCATACCCGGCGTATGGTACGCCGGTATGCCTAATTTTGTGCCTTTTTGTAACTTTTGATGTTTACATCTTTAGTCCTTGTAGTTTCATGTTTGGCTCCTTATTCTAAAAAATAAGCCACCTTTAGCTCCAATTACCTATAAATCAAAACACAAACAACTTGAAACTATTCCACCATAATCATGATGTAAAATCAAGCATTTAGATCAATTAAACCTTGAATTATTACCACTCGATCACATCCCCGCACTTAACCTTTTGTTTGTCCTCAAACAAACTAATTTTCACAATTAACCTTACTTAATCAGACATGCTAAATTATAACAACTTTGTATAAGTTAAGGTACCGAGGCATATTTAGTTTTAACTTTCATCATGTAAGATTCACAACCCAACATGTAATACCACTTATGTTTGAAACTTAGAATCTTTAGTTAACCTTTATCTTTAAACATTCATGCATTCACATTCCTCACAATGAACACTCCTCTTGATTTGTTTTGTGGACTAGTGATTATATACTAGTATATCTGGAACTCTCAAACCAAGAATGTACATTTTCATCATAAGCTCGTATATTAATCATATTGCTATCAATTAACACAATATAATGCATAAATCAAGAGGTCTTTCATGGGTTGTAATGTTAGGATAAGGTTTAAGGTGGGATAGAATAGGAATTTAAGAGTGGCTAATGATGAATGAAATCCAATTTAACATGCTAGACTACTTATGTATCAATCTCTATCATCTAGTTGCAATAATATCATCGAATTCTTACACTATTTTTGTTGCTTCATATTTTGGTCATTTTGACCTCATATTTAGCTTTTTCTTTTTCGCTTTTTTTTTCTTTCACATTTTCATAACCAATCATACTATTATTGAACTACTACTAAGACGACACTTCTAGGTATGTCATGGATTAGACTTCATAACCCTAGGTTTTATAAAAAAAGGCTAAGGCTTTGTAGGCTTATTGTGTTGGTTTATTCAAACGACAAGCTGGGGCTCAACATGGTGTCTAAAGGAAGATTATCAAGGTAAGGGATTCAAAAAAAGGGTTTAATCAAATTATTTATTATTAATTCCTCAATCACATTCATGCACATATTGGTTCATAATCTTGACATGCATCAATTACACGAGTTCTAACTTAAATGCACATTATGGTTTCCCTCGTTATGCAAAACAAATATAAAGCAAATCAACACATGCTATGAATTGCTCAATTAGGCTCAAATTCTCATGGAAATGGTGGGAAAGGGTTAAAAATATGAAGCACATATGTCATCTACAATCCGGTTGGTTATGCCTTCTAAGAATTCTACCTAATTTTATAAAAAAACTCATGATGGGAGTGGCTTACTATAATTTCAACACAAGCATGCCAAGGGATCTATACAAACATAAACAAGTGATAATTAACCATGTATGAAAAAAAAATTAGGTCTTATACACAATTAAGCTTATTAGAAGATTTATTTTTCAAAAGGTTCAATTTTTTTTCAATTGTTCCCTCATCCCCACACTTGAGATACATTGTCCTCAATGTATGGTAGTCACAATTGGTATTTTCATAACATAGGGATTTAGATTCTTAATTTCATTCCTATTATTGCTGATCAAGACAATTTATTATGACGGCAGACTAGTATGCCATATTCTAACATATGATCAATCAATTTCAACGAAAGCATGAAATAATATTGTTCAAAACCAAAGTAGTGGAAAGAGCACATGAACCTGATCATTAGTGAGAGCCTTCATTAACCGACTTGTGCCTCCCCATACTTGAGTGCTTGCGTCTCATGATTGAACTATCAAAACAACACAAAACAAGACAAAACAAAGAAACACAAACTAATAAAAGAAATAAAACTCACTTTCATAGGAATCACGGTTGCATTTAGCGTATGCAACAAGCCTTTAAACCCTTCGATATACCCGAGTGGATGAGTTTTAGTCTCGTGAGGGTTTCTAGTGAACACACCCACAAAGGTCGCGGGTTGCCTCCCGTTAGCGCTAAGTTTAAAGTCTGTCACCACTAAGGTGGTCGAAGCCCATATTTTCCTAGCGAGTTTCCAACAAACGTTTGATAATTAACATACCAGTTCCATAACTTCTTTCCAATGATTTGCATGTAAAATGAGAAGTTGTTAGGAAGCCACTTCATGATAGCTTGTCTAATGTCATGCAATGTCTCCTTTCTTTTCTTCATCCTTAAATCCTCTTTCTTAACTTTGTAAGTTGGAGTAATAGGTATAGGAGAAGGGTCTGAATAAACTTTGATTAACTCAATCTCTGGTTTTTTAAGAAGTTTCATGTCTTGCTCTAAAAGATTCGTAACTAATTCTTTCACTGTTTCCCCAGCTATGGTAGATTCAATCTCTGATTCTTCTACAACCAAAGGAAGTAGTGTGGTATTAGTATCCACAACCTCCTCCATTACCTCGTTTTCTAGTGACTCTTCAATCTAGATTTTCATCAAAATCATATCACATTTTATGCTAAGGTAGTGGAGTCGTTGTTGATCTGAAAGTTGGTGTTGTGACAAACATTCATCGATCGTGGACAACATCACTTCGAAATGAGCAATCTTTTCCTCCTCCTCAGATTGATAAGTATGTTGAAATTGCTTAACATTTTGGATATTAACATTTTTCTTCTTTTTGACAAGGAAACTGACATTGATTCTGATTATAACATTGAGAAGTATTTGAGTGGTTCGAGCATCCATCAGAATCTCCTTGATTATGCCTATTAACATCAACGTATGTTGCCTGAGAGTATTCTTGATGATAGTCATTATGATCTTACTTATAACTTGAGCTTTGTATCATCTCTGGTTCATAATTATTGCAATACAAATCTTGCTCAAAGTTGTAGTTCGCCTCTGACTGATAATATTCTTCATAATATGGAGAAGATGCCTCATAGTACAGATAAGATGATGGTATATCATCATAATAAACATGCAACATATATAATTTTCTTCTCACATATTCACACTTTTGCAAGTACTCAGGGCAATGATCTCGTGTGTGAACTTGACTCCCGTAACCAATACATGAATAATAGACTCGATTCATGGTGAGGTTTAACTTCTTGAGATTAGCATGCAAGACATAAAACACCTATCATAGCACCGCACAAAATAAAACAAAAGAAAGAAAATAAAACTAAAAAAATTATAAAAAATAACACTTTGCGCACTAAATACCCCGCAACAGCGCCATTTTGATCTGGTTGTCGAGACTCAATCAAAAACAATTTATTATATCGGTCTTAGCAACCTTTATTATGTAACGGTAAGTAAGGTATTCTTTGCAGGGAATATGTGAAAAGTGTTTAACAATATGACTCAATTAACTTAAAGACACGAACTTTAATGTCAAAAATCGGAACTTTGGATGAAATTAAGAACACTATTGCAAAAAGCAACAAACTTTTTAACAAATTTGATTAAATAATAAGAAACAGTCACTTTCGGGTTTCCAATTCCACAAGATCCACAATTGATACTTTTAAATTAGGGCTTGTAGAAAACAATACTTTAAGATCTTAGCTTTTGATTAAAGTGGTAACAAAGGAACAATCTTTTAAGACTCGTACATTCACAAAGTTACCAATTCACCTATATCACGTTGTCTACTTTTCTTAATGAGCTCACGATGCAAGGAAACCGAAAACTGATAATCAAGCAAACAACTTTATTTATAAGTAAACCTTTTACCTTAATCAAAACATAAAACTTCATTCACTAATCCATCGTTCAATACAAAAACCAAATCAAACATACCAATTGTTTCACTTAACATGAATTGTAATCCCGAAAGCAATTGAGAAAGAACTAGCCCCTCATGGTCTTCATTGAATCTTCAATCTTGATTATATAATGATCAATGATGATTTGGTTGGAGTTGGGAAGCTTGAATGCACCCAAAATCACCTTGAATTTGCTAGATTTCGGCTGGGAAGAGTTGTACTTTGAGTTAGGGTTGGATAGGTTTAAGTAGACATCAAGATCCACAAAATCCGAGTGTTAGTTGAAGACCGGCGTATGATACGCCCAAGGTCGGAGTATCATACCCCCCCTCAGTACCCATACGCCCAACTTTCTGTAATTTTTGTCAAATACGCCCACTGATACGCTGCCCATACGCTGAACGACGTATTATACGCCCATACCCGGCGTATTGTACGCCGGTATGCCTAATTTTCTGCCTTTTTTGTAACTTTTTATGTTTACATGTTTAGTCCTTATAGTTTCATGTTTGGCTCCTTATTCTCCAAAATAAGCCTCTTTTAGCTCCAATTACCTATAAATTAAAACACAAACAACTTGAAACTATTCCACCACAATCATGATGTAAAATCAAGCATTTAGATCAATTAAACCTTGAATTATTACTACTCGATCAATGATCTAACTAATTTATTTGTTTACACAGGCATTGATTATGGTGGATGCAACAGCAACAGAAAATCCACTACAGGAGGTTGTCAGTTTCTTGGATCAAGATTGATCTCCTAGCAGTGCAAGAAACAAACAAATGTCTCTGTGTCAACAGCTGAAGCAGAATACATAGCTGCTTCTGCATGCTGTTCTCAAGTGATTTGGATTCAAAACCAAATGCTTGATTATGGCTTTAATTTTCTTAAAACACCCATACACATTGACAATTCTGCTGCCATGTTTATCACTACAATCCAGTTCAACATTCAAAAACCAAACACATAAATATCAGATATCACTTTCTGAGAGATTGCTCATAAAAGGGTCTGATAAAGTTGATCAAAGTCCATTTAGACAATCAATTGGCTGACCTATTTACTAAACCATTTGATTCAACAAGATTTGAATTTCTGGTTCAGTCACTTGGTATGATCAACTATGAATAAAACAAGTATTGTTTTCAAAACATTAATTTCAAACAAGCTTGATTTTGTCAAAATCCAAAGTTTAACATCAACATTCCTTTTTCAAAATAAAGATATCAAACAAACATTCATGTTTTCTAAAAACCAAACATCTTGAATCACACATACCATTCATGAGAAATAATAGTGCACTAGCTTATTCTTCACTTGAGTCATTTTCCACTAATAAAGACTGATAGGACTTTGTTTGATATGTGGATAGGCTCAGTATGGGACATCTAACATCATATACAACAGTGAAGAACTAAATTCTCATGATTGTGTGGTCAACAACACATCTTGGTTTATGGTGAGTATTAATCTATCCAACATAGGTTGCTTGTAAAGTACCTACAATACACCTAGTGAAACAGTTTATAAATTGTTCAATCATACAAGTGTGTCCTTTATTATGATTTTCATAGACCTGGAGTACACCAAGGCATTCTTTGTTGTGCTGAGCACAGACCTGAATGACCCAAATCATGATCTAAAAAGATTCCCAATAAGGAACACATCCATCTTGGATGAACAATCAATAAAGTCTTTTAGACTACATTCCTTGTGAATGAATCAAAAGAATCCCAAAGAGGATCACCTTCCAAAGTGAAGTGAAAAAGAATCCCAATGACGATCAAACAACATTGATCAAATTGAGCATTTATACTCCTAAGTAGCTAGGTCTTAAGTATTGAAAGTGTTTTCTAGCATATCTTAAGGAGGGTTGTTCTAAACATACAATCAGATGTGGGGTACATACAACTCATACCAATCAACTCAAAACATGATAATCACTCACTGTGTCAATCAATCATTAATACCATGCATGAGTTTAAATGGATCACAATATCTACAATCAACATTGTATTAGTCTATGTCTATTCTCAAAAACATTCAAACAACTCAGTGAGAATTTAAGACTAGTATGGTCTCATGTTATGTGCAAATGATTCATGTTCAAACATGAAAATCATTTATTTATTAGTTAGATAAGGCATTATCTTTCTAACTTTTATCAAGCAAGCAATCAATTGGACTTTGATAATTTCCATTCTAACACATACAAAATTTTGTCATTATATAAACGGTTTTTTATAAATATGCAAAAATTTAGGGGGAGAAAATGAACTTGGAAATATCAAAGACAACAGAATATGTAATATATGCATAATCATACATTTTTAAAATTTGAATTTTAACACCATTTCTTGACTTTTTAGATACAAATCTTTTGTTGACAATGGAAGACTTAGGACCTAAACAAGTTTTCGGATCAGAGTTAGATTTGTTCTTTGAGTTAGTTTTGATTTCTGGAATTTTGTTCATGTCAGAATTACCTGTAGATACAAACTTTACTGGTTTAAACTGATTAGTTTGATTTGTTCTTTGAGTTTGATTGTTTTGACTTTTATTTTAAGATGATTTAGATTTAGCATTTTTCCTTCTCTTTCTTTGGTTTTTCGATCTTGATGATCTTTGTTTGCATTGAGATTGAACATCTTTAGGAGAAGAATCTTTTTCATTTTCTTTATCTTTTTGTTCTTTCTGTCATTTAATAAAGTCTGGATTGTTTAATCCATAAGAAAATGAATCTTCAGATGTTACTTCATCAAGTTTTGCTTTCTCTTTGTTATTTGAGTTCTGTTTGTCATTCTTTACCATCACTTCTTCAACAACAGACTCTTTGGAAACAAACATTTTCTTATTATTTGGTCGTTGTTCATAAGATTTAACTTTCACAGGATGACCATTTTTGATCTTTTCTAAATCTTGTTCCATAAATATCTCAACATTTGTTTTCTCTTCATCCCTTTTAGAGTTCTTGTTGTTTTTATTTTGAAATGCTTTTAGCTTAGCTTTGTTTTCAGGTGAGTGATCATGCGTATTAAAGTTTTTGGTAAAGTGTTTGTAAGAGATTCAGGCATTGGTTCATGTGTGAAACCTAGACCTGCTTTTTGTTTGTCCTTCCTCTCACTTACCAATTGTTCAACAATTGTTTTTGAACTTTTAACTTTGGCTAGATCCACCTGAGTTGCAGCATGAGCTATTTTTTTTCTTCTAAATTTTTTGTCATCTCCTCAAGTTGTTTTTTAACAATTTCAAGTTCTTTTAGAGTTTTGTTCTATGAGGTTTGTAAAGATAAGATCATTTCATCATAGACTTTGTGATCATTTTTCAGTTTGTTGTGCATTACTTCTTCTTGTTTAAATTTGTCACAGATGTTATATGAATATGTTTTATAATGCTCAACTTGATCAAAACATGCTTTTGTGCATATTTTCTCTCTGACTTCGACAGGAATTTCAGGATAACTTGAAGAAGTCTCAGAGTCAGATGATGGATTCTCAACCTTTGGTTGGTTAGACTAAGCCATAAGTGCAATCTCTTCTGAATCCTCTTTACCACCTTCATAAATAATCTTTAAAGCCTTGTACATAGTGTACCCAGTTTGATAACCATAAAGTCTAGTCAAGACTTCTAATGGTAATCCTTTGCATATCAATGAGTAAGCTTTGATGTCATTCTTAACTTTTCTTAAGTCATCACCTTGCAGACCATCCTTAGGATAAGGTTCTTGAGAGTCTTTTATGTAAACAAATTCTCTATCAGGACCATCAAATGTGATTGGAATATAAGGTCCTTTCTCTATTGACTTCCACAAGTCAGTGTCAATAGAATTTAGATGATGCTTCAATCTAAGAGACCAGTTCTTGAAGTCAGCTCTGTTTTTGAGCTTTGGAACCCTATTCTCAGAATCTTCAGACTTAACCATTTTGTATTTTTGAATTTAAGAAAAAGACTTGTTTTTGTTGTTTTTAAGTTTTGAATTAAAAACTATGAAATGAAAATATTTTTGGATTTTAGTTTCTGAAAAAATTTCTAAGTGTAAAGTGATAAGTCTGAAAGCTGATGCTCCTGAATAGTTGTCAAGCCCCTACACAGTAGTGAAACGCCTACACAGTTCTCAAACACCTGACTTTGTAGTTGAAACGCCTAAGGGAATGCCTTAGTAGAATTCTAAAAATGCCCAACTGAAATGCGCGTGAACAGTTGAAATGCGCTTAAACAGTTGTTAAATGCCTGGGTGTAAAACATCCAAACAGTTCAAATGCGCCTAAACAGTTTAAATGCACCTAGAATTACTTTGTTTCTACAAAGTCACCAAGTGTCCAAACAGTCTCAAAACGTCTCAACAGTGGTCAAACGCCTGATCTGAAACGTCTGAACAGTACTAAAACACCCAAATAGTGGTGATGCACCTAGATACTTAGATAATTTTTAGCAGTTTTCAACCATAATGCGCCTAATTCATCAGCTTCAATGAACTCAGATCTTATGAAAATATTCAAAACTTGTTAAATTGATCTAAAAACTTCCAATTAGGTAGTAATTAGGTCGATTAACAATCCTTAATCCTCAATTTTATCAAACAACAACAACAAATCAGTATTCTAATTGAATTTCAATTCGAATATGAAGAACAAAGTTCGAACATTAATTCGATCAATTTCTCAAATTTGAACGAATTTAACACAAAATTGTGATTCAAATCATGTTTCTATGGATGAAACACAACTGAAAACAACAATTAATTGATCAAATTGCAATCAATCACAGATTTCAAGTGATTCAAAGAGCTCAAAATGTTGATAAGATCTGATCACTGAACCGAAGGCTCTGATACCAATTGATCGGTTCAAAAGGATCGAATCAGTGATGATATTGTGATGCAATGATCAGTTCAAACACAAAGTAATCAACACATGCAAATACATTAAAAAATTTATAGATTTCATTGATAGCAAATGCACAGGATACAAAGTGTATGGCTTCAGTTCATTCAACTGATTCTCTCTATCTTTCTATTATAGTTGTTGTTTCCCCTACACTACATAAAGTATCCTACTTATACTATAAACAAAACAAAGGAACATATATTTACAAATGAGTCCCTATACTATGACAAAAAACACATAAAGAAAAAATATTAATTTTTCAAGAGCTTCAACAAAAATTTTACTTTGGAAGATCTTTTTTATCAAACAAATTTCCTTCGAAATAATTTTAACAAACAAGCTTCGAAAGAATTTTTTAACATACAAGCTTTGGAAGAAAACATTTCAAAACAAACATATGCTTTAGAAGAAAAATAAACAATACATATGCTTCGGAAGAAATCATTTTCTAAAACAAAAGAAAATTTGAACTGTTGTCACAGTGGACACACAAACATACATCCGCTCCAGCTACATGCAAAATACACAAAGTGTTTATAGCGGACAAAACAAACATACATCCGCTATCCACTGGTGAACATACAAGTGTTCACAGCGCATGATGTTGGTAAGACATCCGCTATGAATACAGTGCCATTTCACAGCGCATGACTAACATTAGTCATCCGTTGTTGAAACAGTACAAGTGTACACAGCGTATGTACACAAGTAAACATACGTTGTACATCATCATCAAGTATTCACAGCATATGACAACAAGTCATCCGGTGTGAATATCTCTTGAATAGGCAAAAGTGTCCATAGCGCATAAACAAATGTTCATCCGCTGTGACAAACAAACAATTTTTTTTCAAGTGTACATAGTGCATGAGCAAATAACCATCTATTATGAACACAGTACAACATACAAAGGTTCACTAACATTCAAACATACAAAAACAAACAAACAAACAATCTAACCACTAAACAAGCAAACATACAAATAGACAATCATTCAAGTAATCAGACAAATAGACAATCATTCAAGTAATCAGACAAATAGATAATCATTCAAGTAATCAGACAAACAGACAATCATTCAAGTAATCAGACAAACAAACAATCATACATGTAATCAGACAAACAAATAATCAATCATGAATAACATTAAAACATGCAATCATCAACAGAAGAGATGGCAACATCATTAACAAGCATCAACACAAACATTGTTTCTAAAAAACAAAACATTAACAAGCAAACATTAAAGCGATGGCAACATCATCCTTAGGGCTAGTATTGTTGGACTCAGCAAGTGCATTAATAGGTTAATGCTTAAAAGGATAATGCTTGCTATAATCAAACATAATATGTTCTAACATTCAAAAAATCATTAACTAACACATTAATATCATTAACACTCATAACATACACAAATATTGCTTAAATTTCTTTTTCAGGTTTGTAGATATAAAGGAATTTTTGCTAAGTGTCGGCAGCGGATGAAGAGTTGTCCACAGCGGATGACTAAGAGGATGCAGCAGATGAAGATCAAGTCCAAGTGCCCACAACGAATGAAGACTTCCCACAATAAATGAACAACATACAGCGGATGCCCAAGTCCATAGCTGATGAACTGTCCACAGTGGATGAACATTCCACAGCGGACATCATACAAGAAAACACACAAGTGTTCACAGCGGACAACATCCAAGGCACAGCGGACAAGTTATCTGACTTCCACAGCGGACATCTTAACATCCACAATGGACAACTAATCATCCATAGCGGACAGCTTATAGACTTAGGATTATTTATGGAATATTCGTATACATAAGGGTATTTTAGTAATTGTATATAGCTCTTTGTATAGGCTATAAATAGCATACTACCCTAATCCTTTGTAAGATTTTGAACAATCATACAATCAAGCAGTTATTATCATCTAAGCATTCAATCACTAGCAATCACTCACAAGCACTGATATCATAGCATTAATCATGGGTTTCCGCACCATGATTAGTGTTTGTTGAAGTCAAGTATAATAATCTGTTGTTATATCTTGTTTGAGAGATTTGAAAAGATCCTTAGGGGGAATCAACCTATTTATGCTCTTCATTATTGTCTAAGTTCATAAACATCACACTGTTGGGTTGATTTCATCATCAATTTCTTTGTAGAAAAGAAACACGATCATATCATGATCATGAGGGGCCAACTCCTCCTCCTTATAGCCTCTATAGTAGAGAAAGGCTATCTTTTCCCTTTTATCTGCTGCCTTTGCCTCCTCATTCTTTTTCTTTTTCTCCTCCTCTATGGCCAACCTTGTTGCTTCCTCTTTTTCCTTTTGAAGCAAGGTTGCCTTCTCCAGCTTAACAAGCTCATCAAATGGGAGTAGGAACATTTCTTCATTGTCTACTCCTAGGTTGATGAGCCTGTCAATGACCTACACCCTCTTTTGATTGTTGATACTTTCTTGAGTGGCTGCTGCTGCTTTGCAGCTTGCAGCTAGCAATATCTTAGTATCAAGTCTTCCTTTCTTCTTTAGCTTTTCCAACATTTCCTCCTCTAGAAGCTCTTTAGTAGTGAGCTTTCTCTTCCCTTTAGGATCAGAGGAAGTTTCAGCTTCTGGAGATTCTGGTTTAGAGGATTCAGGTTGGGGTGGTGGAGGTTGAACTTGTGGTGTAGGAGAGATGGGAGTTGTAAGAAAGTCCTCACTGTTATCCTCAAAAGCTAAGTCAAGAATGGCTTCTGTGATGAACAGGTCATCGAACATAGAGGACAATTCTATAATACCTTCCGCAACTTGGACTTCAGCTTCGAAAGAAATTTCCAGAGCTTTGAATGTAAATAGAATTACTTCCGAAGCATGAGCTTCCACTTTAGAAGTTGTTCTCTCAACCTCAGAAGTAGCAAGAATAGCACTATCTGTCCCTCTTGAGTCAGTTGCTGGGCCATCAGTCTGTGTATCCCCTTCAAAGTCAATCTTTGGTTCAATAATGACCTTAGGTTGACCAACTTCCTTCTTAAAGGTAGATGATGCAGTCAACCTTTGAAGCTCTTCAACTATAAGTAAGTAATGGCAAGATCAGGTGAGGGTTGTTCAAGTGAGGAGCTTATCAAAAATTGGGTTAAAATATGTTAAGGTTGATAAGCATCCTTAGGTCCACTTGAATAGAAATGGAAGGGGGTTGAGGAAAAATGCAAGGTGTGGCTGTAAAAGACAGAATGAAGAAATGACATCAAGGGAAGAAATTGCAAGGTTAGGTTCCACTTGAGTTGATATCTGCTCCAAAGAGTGAGCAGATATCTCCTCATCATGTCTTTGTTTCTTTAAATTCTCCCCCTTTTTGGTAGCATCATCTTGAGAAGTAGATGAGCTAGAGGAAGAACTCAAAGAAACCTGAGTGTGTACATGCCTAACAGACTTCTCAATCTGTTTCTCAACTAGTTGAGCCTTGAGATTTTCAATCTCAAGTTGCTGAGTGGCAGACCTATCTTCTAAAGTCTTAAACTTTGATTCAAGGTTGGTGACTTTGGAAATTAGGTCTCTGATGGTGAGTTGCAGACTACCCTCATCTTCTTTTGAAGAATCATCGGGAGATGGGATAACATACCTAGTATGTTCATCCTCATCACCAGTTGTGGTTTCTTGGTGCCCTGGATACTTTTGCATGCTGATGTCTCCTTGAGGCATCAATAGGAAATTTTGTCATAGATTCAGTCTGACTGATATTACCAGTGTCCTGAGAGGCTATTGAAACACTCTCAGTAGTGGCAGCTGAATCTACATGAGTCACATCCACTCCGGTTTGACTCATCTTAGTTTGGTCTAGCTTATATGGGCTAGATATTAGAGGTTCCTTGGGGATCAGTTGATCTGGAGAGTGGTGAGGTAGATCAACATCATAGACCTGATGAAACATGATATCCTCATCAGGTCAGGTTAAAAGGTCAAGGAAGGATACATAGGGTATATCTATTGACCCGGGACCTTGGTCATCACCTAATGGCTTGGCTACAGTAGAAGTTTAGCAAATGATGTGGTTATCCCTTTTTGGGTGCTCAGGGGAGTGTTGAGACTCACCCTGAGGGCTTATGGCTTGGTTGATGGGCTTATCAGGTTGAGACTGAGGAGACTCAACACTGATATTGAGGTCAATTGAGGAGGATGGTTGGACCTCTGGCTGAGTGGGACCCCTTAATTCCACTCCAGCCTTTTTGGTTTGAATAGAGGGGACTTGACTTATCATAGTAGATTGATCAAGGGTTTGTTTGAGGCGTCTTTTGTATGTGAGTTTGATTGGGTGGGAAGAAGTAGATGGTAGTGTAGTGGTGGTGTCTGGTGTGGGTTCATCATCTGCTGGGCTTGCAGGGATGTCACCAGGAGCAATTGTCTTAAGCATACCTGGAAAGAGATCAGTATATCTTCCAGTGAAGTCTGTGGACACCTTCTTCACAGTTTTAAAGATGCCAGGCCTCATGTGAGGGACTAGTAGAACATGAGCAAATTGTAGTTTGTCCTGGTACAACTCACAGTTGATAATGTGCTGAATGAACATAGGATACATATTAAATGAATCCTTAATGAGATTGCTTCTTAAGTTGTTCAGCACAAACCTTACCAACCTATGGACTAGGCAGACCAGATAGTAGGGAATTTGATCCCATCCCCCAAATTTGTTGGAGAGGCTATGCAGCATAATGTGAAGCATGAAATTCCAGTTGTAAGAAAAGTTGACTTGTAGACCGTTAACCTACTCACATCACCTCCATAACCCATTTGAAGGTAGGCTTCCTTCATTATGGAGTTCTAGATGATCCCTGATGGTTGTTTCACGTATGATGATCTCCTGTCCATAGATCCTTGAACTGATGACCCTTTCATCATTGACAGTGTCGCTTCGACCATTTGGCCAGAATTCGGCCATGTGGTTTGAGTAGATGGTGGGGTTAAAAGTAAGGGCAGTGAAGTATGTCTATTGGGAATGAAATTGGATGACAGGGGAAAAATCAGCATCCCTTGAAGAATCAAGGATGGTGACCTGGTTGTGTTGGGGATTCAAGGCCATTATTCTACGAGAAACTGTCTAATTGAAGCGGGAAGATAGCAAAAGTAGGATGAAGAAGATGAACAGTGAAATTTTAGGGTTTTGATGAACGGTAAAGAAAAGTAAAAAGAGAAATAGCCGGTAATTTTATACGGTGAAAAATCCACTGGATAAGGTGAAATGATGAGTGAAAAAATGGCTTAAGGTTCAAGTGGATGTAGGCGGCAGATGATATGGTGAAAAAGATTAAAATTCCGGTTAATCACTGTTCTCCGACAATATCTCTACAGTAAATAGTATGGGGCCCAAAGATTTCCATTATATAGTAAAAGCTTCCTTCCAAGAGTAAGGTTGCTTCCGAGAGAAAACACTTTTGTTTCTCAATATTGTCTTCCGAAGCCATTTTTACTTCCAAAGGCAAATCATGTCATAATGACAAATTTGCTTCCGAGAGTAAAATCTTCTTCCGAGAAAAGAGGTTAGTAAGTTTCGGAAGTGGATTTGATCTGGGATCAGATTTCCTTCCGAGGCTAAAAACTCTTTGGAAGAGAATACTTATGCAGAGGAATTTTCCTTCGGAAGATGAATAAAGACTTCTTCCGAGGGTAAATTTCTCTTCGGAAGAATTCATACTTAGAAATTTTGAAGAAAACCTTTTTGTTACAGGGCTTAGATTCTATTTAGACAACATAGACAAGACACATTTTAAAAGGTTTTCAAAAGAGAAGGACTGGTCAATGTTAATCATCCTAATAGCTGTAACTAAATATTTAAATCTTTGTTCATCAAAGGCTTTTATGAACAAGTCTACATATTGTTCATTTGAACTGACTAGCTTGATTAGATTTTTCTTATGAATATCTTGAATGAAATGGTACCTGATGTCAATGTGTTTTGTCTTGGAGTGCTTGACTGGATTTTCTAAGATAGAAATGGCACTCTTGTTGCCTATATGGATAGGAGTCTCAATGAAGTTGAAACCATAATCCAGCATCTGATTCTGAATCCAAAGTAGTTGAGTGCAGTAGCTTGCAACAACAATATACTCAGCTTTAGCAGTTGATGTGGATACACATGATTACTTCTTACATCGCCAGGAGATGTTCCTTCCACCAAGAAATTGACATCCTTCGGATGCGGATTTCTTGTTGATGTCGCAGCAACCATAATCACTGTTAGTGTAACCATAGAGGTTAAAATCCTTATTCTTAGGATACCAAAGACCTAGTTTGGGAGCTCTTTTGAGGTATCTAAGAATTCTTTTGGCAGCAATTAGGTGAGATACCTTTGGAGCAGCCTAATATCTTGCACAGATGCAAGTTGCAAACATGATATCAGGTCTACTTGCAGTGAGATACATCAAAGATCAAATTATTACCTTGTGCTAATGCTGATCAGTATCCTCCCCTTTCGAATCATGACAAAGATTGTGATTTCTGGGTATAGGTGTCTTGGATGGCTTATAATCCTTCATCTCAAATCTTTCTAATACGTCCTTAACATACTTAGATTGATTGATGAAGAACCCTTCTTCCATCTGCTTCACTTGAATTCCAAGGAAAAAGTCCATTTTTCCCATGGAACTCATTTCAAACTTCTTTCTCATGATGCATTTAATGTCTTTGCATATTTGGTCATTTGAGGAACCAAATATGATGTCATCAACATAGACTTGTACAAGCAGCATGTCCTTCCCAGACTTCCTTATGAATGATGCTTTGTCTGTTGTGCCTCTTGTATAGCCATTCTTGAGAAGAAACTAAGACAATGTCTTATACCACAGCCTAGGTGCCTGATGCAACCCATAAAGAGCTTTATTAAGTCGGCACATATAGTTGGGGTACTGTGGGTCTTCAAATCCAGGTGGCTGGCACACATAGACTTCTCTGTCGATATCTCCATATAGAAATGCACATTTCACATCCAGTTGATAGACTGTAAAGTTCTTGGATGCAGCAAAAGCAAGAAATATTCCCACAACCTCAAGTCTTGCAACAAGTGCAAAGACATCTGTGTAATCTATGCCTTCCTCTTGTATGTATCCTTGAACAACAAGTCTTGCTTTGTTCTTCTTGATCAAACCTCTATCATTTGTTCTTCATGATCAAACCTCTATCATCTCTTTTGTTTTTGAAGACCCACTTAGTACCAATAGGAACTTGACCAGGTGGTAATTGACACAAGTTCCATACCTTTTGCCTCTTGAATTAAAGCAACTCCTCTTGTATTGCTTCTATCTAGTTGTTGTCCTTGAGGGTTTCTTCCACCTTCTTTGGTTCCATTTGAGAGAGAAAGCATGAGTACAAGCAGACATTCCCATTGTGGGTCTGATTTCTTGTTTTCACACCTTCTGAGACATCCCCAATGATGTTCTCAGCTGGATGAGTGTTTTGTATCATGAGCTTAGGAATCACATCTAGTTGCATACATAGATCCAAGTTTGAAATGTTTTGTTCAGGATTTTGAACACCATCACCAGCTGATCTCTCATACTCATTCAATGAGGATTGATTCAATGAATGTGTGACAGCTTCAATGGTATTTTTCTAAGAAGTAGCATCAACAGTTTTATGTTCCTCCAGATCACTATATTCACTAGCATGGTGTTGAATACTTGAGTTGTCAGCTATTGAGTAATGAGGCTTAGTTGGCTGACAACTTGTTGAAGCTCCACTATTTCCTGAGATATTCTAGCTTTCAGGACTTTCAGTTGAAGAAACTTGATCTTTATTTCTTCTTGGAGAACTTGGAATAGGTCTTGGTAACTCAAACATGTGATCTTCATAGGGGTCACTTTGAGTTCCTGTTCTAGCAGAAACATTCTCACAAGATGGTTTAGAATAGTTTGGAAACAACTCTAAATTGAAGATATGTTCAGGACCATTGCCCTCAACACAAGGTGTGTGCTCATTGACAACAATGTTGGATGATTCCTCAAATTGTTGATTTTTGATATCATACACTCTATATGCAATAGAGGTTAAGGAATATCCAACAAAGAAAGCATCATCAGACTTTTCAGCAAATTTAGCTAAATTGTCTTTTGTGTTAAGTATGGTACATCTGCTACCAAAGGACCTAAGAAAGCCAATGAACAATGGCCTATTGTTCCACAGCTCATAAGGGGTCTTTCCATGGGGCTTAACAATGAGAACCATGTTTTGCACATAACATGCAGTGCTGACTGCCTTTGCCCAGAAAGTTAGTGGCAGTTTTGAATCAGCTAACATAGTTCCTGAAGCCTCAATAAGTGTCATGTTCCTCCTCTTAGCAACACCATTCTGTTGAGGAGTTCTAGGAGCACTATATTGTCTGGCAATCCCTTTTAGGTTACAGAATGAGTCAAGAACTTGATTCTTAAACTCAGTTCCTTGATCACTTCTAATTATTTTTACCTTGTGATCTATTTGATTTTCAATTTTAAGAATAAAAGATTTTAAAGTTTCAGCAGTTTCATCTTTAGTTCTTAAAAAGAAAACCCAAGTAAATCTTGTGAAATTATCAACAATCACGAGGCAATATGATTCCCTTCCAATGCTCATTATACTTGTGAAACCAAATACATCCATGTGCAATAAGTGTAATGGGGTGGTGATGGAGTTAACTTCCTTGGATTGTTGAGAAATCTTGTGTTACTTTCCTTTCAGGCAAGCAACATAGTTGTCTTTATTGAAAAATTCCTTTTTAAGCACACCATGTACCAAATTATTTTTAACCAATTTATTCATGGTTTTAAAATTAACATGCCACAATCTTTTATGCCAAAGAGTTGACTTTTCACCGTTTGCTTTGGAAAGAAAGTATGATACTTCATCCAGTGGGAAAGCATTGTTCATATCCAGCTTGTACATATCCTCTCTCCTTGGAGATCTAAGAAGCTCCAATTTTTGAGGAATTGTCATCCCAGGTTTCAGGATAATGCACTCATGTTCTGTGAAAAGCAATTGGTGCTTTTGATCACCGAATTGAGAAACACTTAAGAGATTGTGGTCAAGTTGTTTGCCAAAGTTTACTTTGTCAAATCTTAACTTACCATTAGATACACTACCTATTGGTCCTGCTGATCGAAATAACAGTGCACTTGATTGATAAACACAAATGATTCCCACTAATAACACAAAATATCAATGATATTTGTGACACTTATAGATCAAACACTATAAAATGGAGAAATATATGAAGAACACTCAAGAACACCAAATAAAACCCTTGTTTGATCTGAATTGATAGCTAAAGATATTACAAAGTGAAAGCCCCTAAATCGATGGCTCATCCAAGCTCCCAAACCCTAATTGACACTAATCTATATATAGTGATTATATTCACTAATGATATATTAAGCCCCTAGACTTAGACAATTAGATAAATTACATATAAAACATAAAAGGTGACTTAAACATAAATAAATATATTTTGTTGACACAAAATATATTTATTAACAATAAAACTCCTAGTAAAATATATCTTCAACGTCTCGTCTCGATTCTTCGTCTCGAACGGGTCTATTTGACTATTCGATGACTTTGACAGTGATATTGACATTTGTTGACTTTGACTTGTTGATAATATAGACTATCATTTTCAGACCCAACAATACTCACCCTAGTCTATCATTATCAATGCCTTGTATCATCTTCAGCTTCGAGAAGACAACCATATAATGATCTTCAATCTCCCCCTAGATTGATGATCTGTTACTGAAGATCTTTCATCTTACAGGCTCCCCCTTTTTGTATTCTCCCCCTCTTTGTGTGCATTCTTTGTGAATGATCCGGAACAACTTTTCAAAATCTCTATTCTTGAGTGCTTCAAAAGATGTAGGAGGAGGAATCCTAGCTCGGTATCTTCTACAAACTTGAGGAACAGGTTTTCTGGTCAGGTACTTTGCTCAGCTGATGATTGGCGATCATTTGAAGCAAAAATCTGTAACACAATCACAACCACAATCTCGCAACTTCATGTTAGATCATTTAACAAATAAACCCGTGTTTATTTGTGTGTGCAATTTCTCGTGAAATGAATGTGAAAATGGTAACATTTTAATAGCATAATGTAGAAGACTTGAAATAATTTGAAATGAAAATCCCCCCATTTTTTTTAATTTTATTTATCTATTTTTTATTTTTTTAATCACCTTACGCCAAGAACTAATTCGATCATGAGATCACATCCTCAAGATATACTTAAGCACAACGATGTACTTAAACATCAACAAGTTAGTGAGATCACATTGATCCAGAGTCTTATCACGATTTTAAAATTTTGATAGCCAAAAACAGTTCAAGAATGATTGTTGGTATATTTGTCCAGTTTAAACCCATGCCTTATTCTTTTCAACGAGTGACCTGCAACTGATTTTATCATGTTTTAGGTTCGATTAGGGAAGCTCAGGTAACTTGGTTCCCACAGACATTCGGCAAAGAACTTATCTCGTTATCAGGGCTTATTAAGTAATATGATTAACTCTGCTTGATTTTCTTTTGAGGTTCAACAATGATCTTAATTTAAGAATAACTATATCTTTATTTTGGGGAACAGATGGTGAGAGCTCTAGGTCTATTGTTACGTATAATAGAGGAGATGATCATCTAGGTGTGCTAATGAGAGCTTCAAGTCTATACTCACGTATAACAGAGAAGATCATCACTCCAAGTCAATGCTTCCGCATAGCAGAGGAGATAAGCATGAAAAAGGTTCTAAAGAGTTTACAAGAAACATCATTCAGCGCTAGGGTGAGGGTTATCTGGGAATTAAAGGGATCAAAGCAGAAGTCAAATACCCTCAACCCATTTTTGACGAGACTTGTAACTTTGTGTAGGCCGAGATGTCATGGAAATGATCCTTATCACTGAGTTCTAAAGCTTTAGTTAGGCTACAGAATCACTATTTACTTCATTTTCCGGCTGAGCCTACCAGGCATATCATATAATGAAACTGTCTTTTTAGATTTTAGAATTTTAAGTGATACAGACATCTACATCAGTTACTATCATTTCTCACAAAGGTACAAGTCATGCAACCAAGCATACAAAGAAAATATACTATCACTTCTTAGTCATCCCAAATCAATTTCTTAGTTCCCATTTCAATTAACTAGCAAAGAAAGTCTTCCAAATTATACTAAAAAAAAGATGAGAAATAAAGTACCAAGAAAAATGCAGTAATTATGAAGTGTGAACTGTAATAGTGCAGATAAGTGTCCAAAATATGGATGAGATACCAAAACCATAACCTGTTTGTTCCGCTTCATATTTGACTGACGAACATTCTCTGTCGGTAAAACGGATTACTAACAGTCCTCCGGAACTGTTCCTGCACTCATTAACAGATTAGTTAGAGAGGGGGACCTATGCCATCATGCTCCTGGGAGTTCCTTTTTCATCAGTGTACATAACCTACTTAAGCACACACCCTTTTGAAAAATCATTTATCTCTTTATCTTTTTGTTTTACTTTCCAAATTTGTTTCTATTCAATTACTTTTGATTTGATAGAATTGAATTTGGAAATCATTTTCTTTTTAAGACCCGAAGGAAGAGATTTTGATTTTGAAACATTGGTCCTTTTCATCTTTTAATCATCTGAAACCGGCTTCACATGAGAAGGTTTGGATAGATTGTTCTTCATCCAACCATTCAAAGATGTGTCTTTTTTTACTTTTTGAACCACAGAAGCAACCCGTTCCCCAAGCCTGTCTTTGAACTTGAGGGCACTTCTTTAGCACATGACCTTCTTTTCCACATCTAGAGCAAGCCTTGAAAGGCTTTTGGTTCTTTGTAGTCTCGTGGAAAGCAGGAGAGGGTGGAGCCTGCTTTACGGTTGTTGCAGCTTGTCGATAACCTTGAAGCTTCTTCTTTCGGATATCAAAAGATTGAACTTTTTGAGGCTTTGTCGAGATGGATTTTGAACTGAGCTGTGATTTGACGTATGATGTTCGAGGAGATGAGATCTAAACATTCTTTTAAGAACCCTTCTTTATGACAGGTGACTTGGTAGACTTGGAGGCAGATTTGTGGTGAGCTTGATGGATAGCAGATGAAGATGGTGAGTGCTTCTGCTGAGTTTTAGAGGGACTGTTGATTTGTTTAGCATTTGGAGATGAGATCCATATAGTTCTTGATTCAACTTTTGAAAGCATTTGAGACTTTACAACTTTAGGTGACTTAATGATTTTTGATTCATCATCTGAGCTTGTTCAGACTTGTATACACAAGTCTGCTTCCAACAGATCATGATTGATACCACTTATTGTGTTCTGATTGCCTGACGATTCCACAGCTGTTCCTTCTTTGACAAACCTAACATGAACAAAAGAAGGGATGTTACCTATTTTGAATTTGTTAAAGAAGTTATAGGAAACACCTGATACTGGATTTGAAGCATCAAGGGTGGAATTATCATTTTGCTTATCAGATCCTTGTTTGATGAGTCCCAAACCTGCAGGAGAATCATATTCATCTCGAACATCTTTGTGATTAACGCTGCTTAAACCTGCATGTAGACTGTTAGTATCTGCAACTTCAATTAAATCATTAGATGGATGAGGTTGAGGCATAGGAGAGTAATAATGAGTGCTAGGAGGAGGATAAACATATGAAGTTTCACCATATCCCACACCCGTTTTGATTCTAGCTCCCCTTTGCTTACAAAATAGTTCTTCTTGTTTCATCCCTGATATAGTCCATTTATCAAGTTTAGTTTTAAGCTTGCTAGTCTCAAATTCTGTTAATATGAGTCATTCGCTCAAAACATTAATCTTGACATTCTTTTCTATAAGAGTTCTTTTTAAAAGTTCATTTTCTTTTAAAGCTTTTAATAGTTTGATAAAATAGTTGGACTCATTGATTTTAAGTTCTTTGTTTATTTATTTTAATTCTTTTTCATTTTCTAACAATAATCTGTTAGCTTTATAAACTCCAAATAAACGAATTTTGCAGGGAGGAGAACACGTCTTGAACAACCTCATAAGGAAGTCCCATAACTATCTTTTTAGCAGCTAGGGCTTTTTCATATTGACAGACAGGAGTGATCTTTTTGTCTTCTTCCTCCTCAGCAGCTCTCTTCTTAGTTTCTTCAACTTCAACTTCCTCTTGCTTTTCTTCATCCTAAACTTTACACCGACTTGCACAATCACCAACATCACCAACATTCTTACCTTGAGTGTCACACCTGAATTTTTTAAAAGGATCAAAATCCTCAACAGAATCCTCATCACAGTTTACTACCTCAGCCATCAATGCATGGTTGACTTCTTCTTTAGTTTCTTTGATCTTAACACTTGAAGATACACTACCATACATGAACTGATTATACTCTCCTCTTTTCATATCCAAATCAAATGACTTGAGCTTATTGATAACTTCAACGAGTTTGTAGTCAGCAAAATTTCTTTCCTGCTTTAACAATCTAACTTGTGGACTCCATTATGGAGGAAGAGATTCCAAAAGTTTTGTGACTTGTTCATGGTTCCCCAGCTGGTCATCATACTTCTTAAAGTTGCTTGCCACTATCAGAAATCGATCAATAATCAGATATCTTTTCATCTTTCATGGCTGCAACAGAATCAAACCGACTTTGTGCCGATATTAGATTATCAGATTTGAAGGAATTAGGGACTTCTGAAAGAGCCATTTTTGACATGATCAGAAATTAATTTCCCTGAAATTTCACTAATTTCGCTGGCAATTTCGCTGGTAATTTCGCTAGTAGTTTCGCCAGTAATTTCGACAGCAGCTTCGCCTAGCAGTGACACGCTGATGCTAGTTTCGCAGGGTAGTTTCGCCCGAAACTAGTTGAACTTTTATTCAGAAATCATATTGGCAGCAATTTCGTTGGGTTTGGCACACAAACACCATGAACTTTCGTTCAACGCATGTACTTTCGCAGGGAAGAAGAAACCAGATTCCAAATCGAAGAACTGTGTAGTTTCACTGAAAGAATTCTAGTTTTGCCAGGCGAAACTATGTAGTTTCAGTGAGTGAAGATGCAGTTTTGCTGGACGAGCTGTAGTTTTGCCTGACGTATCTGAATAGTTTTTTAGCATGAAATCAACTAAAATTCATCCAAATCTCAATGAATTTGAGATCTAATGAATTCTAAAGCTTCCCACACCAAAATCGAGCAATCCTCAATCAATTTCCATGTCCAAAACACGCAGATCAGATCGAAAAAGAATGGAACAGTGACTTTTACCAAATTGTTGGTCCTGCTGATCGACATAACAGTGCATTTGATTGATAAACACAAACGATTCCAACTAATAACACAAAATATCAATGATATTTGTGACAATTATAAATCAAACACTAAAAAATGGAGAAATATATGAAGAACAGTCAAGAACACCAATTAAAACCCTTGTTTGATCTAAATTGATTGCTAAAGATATTACAAAGTGAAAGCCCCTCAATTAATGGCTCATCCAAGCTCCCAAACCCTAATTGACACTAATCTATATATAGTGATAATATTCACTAATGACATATTAAGCCCTTAGACTTGGACAATTAGAGAAAATACATATAAAACATATAAAGTGACTTAAACATAAATAAATATATTTTGTTGACACAAAATATATTTATTAACAATAAAACTCCTAGTCAAATATATCTTCAACGTCTCGTCTTGGTTCTTCGTCTCGAACGGGTCTGTTTGACTATTCTGATGACTTTGACAGTCACATTGACATTTGTTGACTTTGACTGTGTTGATAATATAGACTATCCTTTTCAGACCCAACACTACCTATACTAGATATGTATCCTCTGGCTTCACATACAAACTGAACAGGACCTCCATCAAAGTGTTCAAACTTTTGAAGGAAATATCAGTTCCCTGTCATGTGCCTGGAACATTCACTATCCACAATCCAAACATTTCCATTCTTATCATGTGGATGTCCCTATACATTAGGTGAAATGATTAGTTACTACTGGAAACCCAATTTTTGTTGGTCTTGGGCTCTTCCAATGCAGATGATATAATTAAACCAAAATATATGCATGGGGTTTCAATTATGGTTTGTGAAGAAGAGGTTGGGCTGCAACATATTTTCTGATCGTCCATCCATCCTATGGTTGATCAGTGTTGATGAGCCAGAAGAGGCTTGTGCAGCATAACTTGCTTCTGAGGCTTCTTTCTTCTAGAAAGAAGTTGTCACCACCTTTTCTTCCAAAGCAGTCTTCTTCTTGGAAGGATTCAAAGGATTCTTTTTGTTCCTTTGTTTGTTTTTTAGCTTGTCTTACGAAGCTATTTTCCTTTCAGAAGAATGAGTTTCTTCTGAAAGCAACTTGGTTTCAGAAATAGGCTTTCCTTTCCTTAACACTTGGACCATATGGTAAGGTCCAAATGTGAAACCATCCTTGACTCCTCCTTTCTTAACATCAGATGCATAATGTGTGCTTGCTGGATTGTAGTAACAATCTTAAGCCATGTAGTTATGCAGACCACGGATTATGCATTCAATGCTAATTTTGATGGGGCATGTTGACTGTTGTTTCTTGCACTTCTTTTCTTCTTTAATAGCCTTCCCCTTCAAATTTTGATCCTTTATTTGAATAGGAGTGCTGGTACTACACTCTTTTCCTAAATCAGGATTTCCAACCACTTGAAATCCAGCTGATATGAATACACCCTTTTGCCTTGCGTCTATCTTCAATTTAGTCTTAGCCACCTTCTTAGGAGTTTTTCTTGCTGCCCTTATTTTGTTCTTTCAGGCTTTGGTGGTTTCCATTAATGTATCATTCTTTTACTCTTTGGGCAATGGGTCAGAAGTTGGAACCTCATGCTCATTAGTACCATATATTGGCTGTCTAATAGACACAAAGGTGTGTGGTGGAGCAATTTCATTGGTTCCCAACCCACTTTTGTTTTGATAACACACCTTTGAGTGGGACGATGATGCAATGTTGGAGTTGAAGTTATGTGAATCCAAGGATCGAAACAGGAATTATCAGTTTGATTTAGCAAATAAAGATCGCGGAATTATCAATACTTGTTGTTTAATTAATTGTTTATGAAATTGAAATCTACGAAGAACAGATGAAACAAATCGAAAATAGAATAAAATAATTCAACAAAAAGATTGTTTCAATTGATCTTCATTGATAATGAATAGATTACAATTGATATTAATGCTTGGATGACATGGTAATGCCCAATGATGTTCTTGGTGTTCTTGTGATTGCTATGCTGCTATATTGATTGATTGATTGATTGATATCATATCTATAAATATGTGAATCTCTATTTGTGTATCGGTATCTCTCAATCTATCCCTAATGAGTGCACCCATGCCTTATATTTATAGGCAGAAGGATTCACTTTTTACATGAGAAAAATAAAATAAATCATGACAAGACATGAAATATTCGATTTTGAATAAATTGAAGTCTTCCGTAGATGTTGACTTGATGACATCACTTCAGTCAGCTTGACTTGTTGACTACATATGTTTTACTTGATGATTGGAGATCATGCAAGTATTTTGTTCTTCCGTAGGAATTGTTCTTCCGTAGGAATTGGTTCTTTGTTCTTAAACATCATCCTCAGGAGCAAACTTCCTTCTTTCGCAGCAGCAACAACTTGATCTTTGGACTTGTTCTTTAGTAGATGTTATGCTTCCGCAGGAGATCTACGGATGCATGTTGACTTGTTTCTTTTATGATCCGCAGAACATCTACGAAAGAACAAACTTGTTCATCCGCAGATAGTTCTTGTACTTAGTCAATTTTCCAAATTGACCAAGTATGATGTTTTCCTGTAATTACACATACAATCAACACAAATAATACTTTGGGTTAACATATATACAACTTGCATACAAAAGAAAGAGATTTACAAAGGTTCATTACAAGAGATGACTAATCATTTAAACCTATACAATAGGTCTAGACCTAATAATACACCCCCTTAGGTTTAGACTCTTGTAATCATTTGTTCAAATCTCTCAACTCTTGAACTCTTTCTAAATTTTTTTTGTTTGATGTTGTTTGAATGGTGATTTAGGTTTAATATTGGCGGATAAAGGGGTTTATGTTATGAGAGCGTTTTTCTAGGTCTGAAAAAGGTTTCTGAAAAAGTGAATACGAATGACAACAGTCAGGTTATCATTTATACTTGCTAAGAAAATTTAAATCCTTTTGTTTAATGATGTGGGACCCTTAACCCTCATTACCCTTCCGTGGTTATCCACAAGTTAAGTCTTCTGCTGAACATCTACGGAAGGCAAAACTTTTCTTTTTATCCGCAACAAGTTGTCTTCCAGAGAACATCTCCGGAAGGCAAAACTTATGATTTTGTTGTTTTATCTTTATCAAATTAATTCTTCCCCAGAACATCTATGGAAGGCAAAATTTGTTATGTTTTTGCTGTATGATCTTAACATCATATTGTTAGATCATTTGTTGTTTGCTGTTGGACCTTGTTGACTCTGCTTTATGGCAAATGTGCAAAATTTATTTAGTTAAAAAGATCAGATATTCTGCAGCCAAGATAGTGCTCAAGTCCCAATTTTCATCATGTAAAAATGTTAAACTCAGTTTTTATGCTGATAACTACTCCCCCTAAATTTGTGATTAATCATGAAATTATGCATTTATCAGAAATTTATAAAGAGAATAGCATGAAATGCAATTATCTGTCAATCTTATTAGCAAAGAAAAGAACAAAAACAAAATCTTTTTGTATTTTTGTTTATAGGCAGAAACTTAAATATATTTACAAGCATTTACATCATACAATGGGATCATACTATGACACTAAGCAACTTCCTGAAACAGTTTTGTTTGATGATAGTAGACATAAATCAAGTGCTGATTGCAAGTATTATGATCCATATAAATTCAAGCAAGAGTATAGTTTCAACTTGTCATGCTATTTATCATGTTTTGGTATTGATTAAAGATAGACAAATATGGACTCCACATTCAATTCACATTAGAGTTTGTCCTCCGTTTGAGTCAATTTATCACTTTTTCACACTTAAAACTATGTTTTGTAAATTATAAGCTCTATCTTAAGATTTCTTTGAAATCTTATTAATGCTGATATGATATTTGAAGCTCTTTGAGATAATATACAATTGATCACAATGGATTCTTTTAGAGCTATTCCTTTTTGGGACTTTTTAATGATCAGCATCAGGACACCAGGTCTTTACTTACGTAAAACAAAGATGCCTATGAGCCCAGGTCTTTGCTTACACAAAACAAAGGGCCTATGATGCACAAAGATAAAGGTTATAAAGTGTTACAACATAGTGTGCTTAGGTGAGTAAGTTGATCACAACAGGATAAGACTTGCTTGTTCCTTAAAATGGAATTGTCCACAATTAGTCACCTTCGCATTATGTTATGCATGAACTTGTATATTTTCCACTCAAGCTGAACCTACTCACAAATCAAATCACATCTGATCAGTCTTTATTGTGTGATAAAATTCAGGAAAGTAAGCAAAGGTATAGTGTACTATCATTTCTCATAATATGAACTGCTTTTACAAGAAAGCATATTAACAAGAAAATATTTTTGGATTTTTATATGTTTTATATATGTTTTTGGCTTTTTCATATAATGAATTTGATAGAAAGAACATGCTTTCCTTTGTAATGATGACTAATCTAAGTTGATGACGCCTAAAGACTCAATTAAGAAATTAAATCTTACTGAATCAAAGGCTTTAGTGAATAAATCAGCAAACTGATTTATTGTATCCACTTTGATCAATTTGATTAAACCTTTTTCTGAGCAGTCTCTCAGAAAATGATATATGATTTCAATATCTTTTGTTCTACTATGTTGCACTGGATTAGCAGTGATGAACATAGTAGCTGAGTTATCTATGTGAATTGGTGTTTGAAGAAAATTGTAACCATAATCAAGTAGTTGGTTTTGCAACCACAGAACTTGAGAGCAACCGGCTGAAGCAGCAATATACTCAGCCTCAGCTGTGAATACTGACACATTTGTTTGCCTTTTGCACTGCCAAGAAACTAGTATTGGTCCTATAAATTGACAACCACCGGTTGTTGATTTTCTGTTGTTGTTGCAGCCTCCAAAGTCACTGTCAGAATATGAGTAGAGTTTGAAATCTCCTTCTTTAGGATACCAAAGCCCAAAAGCTGGCTTCCTTTTGAGGTATATGAATATCCTCTTAACTGCATTCAGATGTGACTTCTTTGGATCTGATTGGTACCTAGCACAAACACACACAATAAACGTTATGTCAGGTCTGCTTGCAGTTAAGTACATTAAAGATCCTATCATAGATCTATATAATCTTTGATTAACTGACTTCCCTTTAGGATCAGGTACAATCTTATCTATTGTTGATACTGGTGTTTTGCATGAAGAAGAATCAGAAAGGTTGTATTTCTTCAAGATTTGATTCACATACTTCTCCTGATTTATAAATATTCCATCTGATTTCTGATGAACTTGTAAACCAAGAAAGAATGCTAAGTCTCCCATGGAACTCATTTGGAACTCAGATTTCATCAAAGATTCAAAGTCATCACACAATCTCTTGTTTGTTGATCCAAATATGATATCATCCACATAGATTTGGACAACCAAGAGGTCTTGATGTTTATGTTTGAGGAAGAGAGTCTAATCAATTGTTCCCCTTTTGTAACCATGCTTGAGCAAGAAAGATGACAATGTTTCTTACCACTTTCTTGGTGCCTGATGAAGACCATACAAAGCTTTATCAAGCTTGTATACCCTGTGTGGGTAATCAGGATCTTCAAAGCCTGGTTGTTGGGAAACATAGGCTTTTTCATTAATTTTACCATATAAGAATGCATATTTTACATCCATTTGGTAAACTGTGAACTTCTTATGTGAAACATAGGCTAGAAAGACTCTAATGGCTTCAATCCTTGCAACTGGGGCAAAGAATTCATCATAGTCTATCCCTTCTTCTTGAGTATAGCCTTGTGCTATCAGCCTTGATTTGTTTCTGATGATGATACCTCTATCATCTAATTTGTTCTTGAAAAGCCATCTTGTACCAATAGGATATTGGCCTTCAAGAAGATCAACTAGATTCCAAACTTTCTGCTTTCTAAATTGTTGAAGCTCTTCCTGCATTGCTTCAATCCAGCTATTGTCTTTCAATGTAGCAGTTATGATAGGAGGAACCACTTATGATAGAAAACAGGAGAACATACAAATATTGGCAGCTCCCCCTAGACTTCTTATGGTTCTTTCATTAAGATCACCAATAATGTTTTCTATAGGATGATACTTATGAATTCTTGTTGTTGGAATTGATTCAACTGGAATGGATGATTTCAAGTTAGTGATGTTGGTTTATGGAGATGGATCTAGCTTAGATGGGGAATCATCAAAGTGGTCAAAATCCTCATCATTTTGGTCTTCTTATGCCGAATGAAATCCATCTTTTGTGTTTTCGCAAATCTAGGTATAACTTCCACAGCAGTTACAGGAACAACTATGGATGTTGTAGTTTGTTGATCTGCATATGTGAATGCTGTTAGAATGTTTTCTGATGAAATGGGAACTTCAGATGAAGGAAAAGAATCATCTTCGAAAGTAGGAGCATCTACGGATGTAGAAGGAACTTCTACGAATGCATTGTTAACTTCTGCGGATGCATTGTTAACTTCTGCTACTGCATTACTTACCTCTTCTGAAGTTGAATTTCCATTTCCACCAGAATTGTCATTGCTTGTTTGAGATGAAAGGCCTGGATCAGCAACATTTAAAGTATGTGTCTGGGGTAATCTTGGAGGATCAGCTGTCAATGGCACTACACCCATGCTTGGACGGACATAAGGATAACATGTATCCATAGGACCTGTAACATTCAAATAACCAGAGTTAAATGAATTTGTTAATGCATCTATATCAAACAACCAAGATGATCCTTTTACAGATTTTAGAAATAAGGATTCATCAAATGATACATTAGGAGTTTCTTCAATAATGTTTTCATGTGGAATATAGACTCAATATGATTTAGATGTTGATGAGTAACCAACAAAGAAACCATCATAAGCTTTTTCATCAAACTTTTCTAATTGATCTTTGGTGTTTAAAATAGACACATGACACCCAAAAGCTATAAGATAGCCTATAAAAGGTTTACTTTTAAACAAAAGTTCATAAGGTGTTTTATTATGTTCTTTAACAATTAATGTTCTGTTTTTAACATTGCATGTTGTGTTCACTGTTTCTGCCCAAAATGTGATTGGCAACTGTGAATCAGCTAGCATTGTTCTTACTGCTTCAATTAGAGTTCTGTTTCTTCTTTCAGCAACTCCATTTTGTTGTGGAGTTCTTGGTGAACTGAATTGTCTGGCAATGCCTTTGTTCCTGCAAAAGGAATCTAAAACATGATTAACAAATTCACATCCATTATCATTTCTTAAGATTTTGATCTTTAAATCAAGTTGATTTTCAATCTTAGTGATAAACTCCATTACTGTTTCTGATATTTCACTTTTATGTTTTAAGAAAAAGACCCATGTGAATCTAGTGAAATCATCAACAATCACCAAACAATATTGCCTTTTACCAATGCTTAATACATTAGTTAGACCAAAAAGATCCATGTGTAGCATTTTGAGTGGTGTTGTGTTTGTGTTGATTGGTTTGGACTTGTGTGACACCCTATGTTGTTTTCCATTATAACAAGATGTACAATGATTAGACTAGTAAAATTCTTTTTTAGGAAGGCCATTGACTAAGTCATTTTTAACTAGCTTGTTCATGTTCTTCATGTTTGAATGAACCATTCTTCTATACCATATTTGAGCTTCATCTTCTGATGACTTAGAAATCAGGCAGGTTTCATTGCAGGTCATAGAGGTGTTCTTCATGTCCAAAACATATGTGTTTCCTTTTCTTGGTGCTTTAAGAAGGATCTAGTCTGCTGGAATTTGAAAACCTGGCTTAAGAATATAACAATAAGTGTTATCAAATAAAGTGGTATAATATTGATTACAAATTTAAGATATACTTAACAAGTTGAATTGCAAATTTTCACAGAAGATTACTTTCTCAAATTTTAGTACACCATTTGTTACCATTCCTTCATCAACAACTTTACCTCCCTTCTTATCCCCACCAAATGCCACATATAAGGCATTTTTATGTTTGAAATCATGGAGGAGAGAACAGTTTCCTGTGATATTCCTCCATGGATGTTCCTGCACAAATAATGAAATCAATTAGAAAATGGAGCCCAAGCCTTGATGGTCTTGGGCTTGCCATTGTTATCTAGGATTGTTTCCTGTGATATTCCTCCATGGATGTTCCTGCACAAATAATGAAATCAATTAGAAAATGGAGCCCAAGCCTTGATGGTCTTGGGCTTGCCATTGTTATCTAGGATTGTTACTCTATCATGAATGAGCCTAGATGTCTCAAGATTGTTTTTACACTCAATTGATTCATTATGTTCTGTTTGGGGTGAGGATGATTCTATTGAAGATGAACTTGAAGCACTTTGATCTTGATTCACGATCATTTCCTCTGTCACCTCTTCTTTCAATGTCTTTTTATTTAAACTTGATCCTGATACTTGACTTGAAAAGGTTTCTGCATTTTTTGTCTTTGATTGAGGTACATGATTACCCTTTTTAAAGTGATCAAAGAAGGCTTCATTTTCCTGCAACACTACCTTCTTGTGAGGAGTCTTGCTTTGAGATTGTTGCTTCTCCTTCTTCTTCTTTGATTTATCATCAGCAGATGTTGGTTTCTTTGTCTTTGAGATCTTCTGCTTTAGTTGCTACCTCTTTTGTTTTTGAACCTTTGATTCATCATTCTCAGAAGATTGTGAGTCTAATTTAGTAGTCTCATATTATTGCTTCTTTGGCAGTTTTGTTTTATTCTTTTTGTTAAAGTAACATTCTTGAGTAGAATGGTTCTTCTTGTTGCAGATGGCATAATGCTTGTTAAAGTAACAATCAGCAGTCATATGATAGTTCATGTTGCAAATGGAGCAATAACTACTGAAGTAACAATCAATTGTATTGTGGTTGTACATGTCACACCACTTGCAATATTTTTCGTTAGCTTCACTCTCAGACTCTATCACCTTCTTCTGCATCTTTAATTTTTTCTCAAGCTTTGCAGTTGAAGAATCTTTACCTCTTCCTAGCATGATGTCACATAGTTCTTGTTGCTTAGGATTCACAACTCTCTATTTCTTTTCTTTATTGATGTCAGTTTGTGATTTAGCAGATGATTTCTTCTTCCGTAGATCTTCTACTGAAGATTGTTTTGAATCAGATGATTTCTTCTTCCGTAGATCTTCTACTGATGACTGTTTTGAATTAGATGATTTCATCTTCCGTAGATCTTCTACGGATGATTGCTTTGGAAGTTCGCATTCTTCCTTTGTTTTTCTATGGATGGTTCTGTACATGTCTTCTTCTTCAGCAGGTGTTCTATAGAAGTGATTCTCTCTTCCTCCTTCGTAGTTCTTTTTGCTGACTGACTTTTGTGCTTTTTGTTGAGCTCATGAATTCCATCATTTAGCTGACCAATTCTTGTGTAGATGGTCTTCAACAAATTTCTTTGTTTGTGAGGATAAGGCAGCTTGATCTCATCAAGAACTTTGGGAATTATATGTTCAATTAATATATTCTTACCCTTACCCAAACCAGCACATTCTTGTTCATTAGGCTCATCAAGCTCATCTAGATCATCACAGTCATCAAAGTCAAATTCTGATTCATTTTGTTTTAAAAATTCTGATTCAGATGAATCAGTTTCACTGACTTCAATATCTTCACCATTTACCAATTCATTGTTTTCAACTTTTGATTCAGTTTTGGTGCTTGATACAAAATGATTTGACAGATTGTTGGTCATGAACTCAGGTAGGGTGGTGTAGTGGTCATGAACTAGTGGTGCAACAACATGAAATCCCAACCCATACCTGTTCTTTGATTCAATATGGGAATTTAACAGTTTCTCATATTGCTGTGATGATAATTGGAACTTCTGAAGTTTCACTTCAGTACATGCATGATCAGACATTGATTTTGTTAAAGAGGTGGTCAGATGCTCAACTTGTGCTTTTAAATTATAATTTTCAGACACAAGTTTATCTAAATCCTTTTGTAGAAACTGATTTTGACCTGATATAGTTTATGTTCTCATACATGAGATCATTCAAAATCATTGTTTCTTTGACTTTATCAGCCAATTATTGCGTATGGACCCTGTATCTTTCAACCCCTTCAACACATCTGAAAAAACTTAATCTATCCCTTACCTCTGTGGCCATGGGTGGAATTCTATTCTCTATGTTTGCCATCAGTGCTTGATTTTTCTCCTGCACTTCCTTCTCATACATGCTCCAATCATTGGTACCATCTTGCAAAATAATCAAACCAGTTTCTTTAGTGTTACTATTACTTGTTGAAGAGCTTATGGCTGGTGGGGTTGAGATTGTTAGTTAAGGTTGCTTGAAGGTTCTCTGATTTGCTTGTCTTGTGGTTGTTTTTTATTACTGATTGTTGTTGCATTCCCTTGAAAAGTGACCATACAAATTGCATTTGTAACACCTCACTTTTGATTTGTCAACACCAATTTTAGTTGTTCTTCCTGCCACAGACAATCCCTTGTTTCTTTTCATATACATTTTCGCTCTGTATGCAATCATGGCCATTTGCCATGCAGATCCATTTCCTCTACTTCATCAGGATGAAGTTCTTCAAGGTCTTGTTGACAGATGTGGGCAGGAGTAAAGGTACTACCCAAGTAAGCTTGAAAGCTTGAACTGAAGGCTGCAAAGGCTGCCTTCTGTTCTTTTGATTCTAGAACCACAATAATTGGTTCAGATTGGGTATTGCTTTTGTTGGTTGATGATCCTTTTGCTGCTGGACTCTTTGAATCATCAGATTTCCCTTTTGCCTTCCTGTTTGAAGTGATTTGAGAGTTTAATTTAGAGGAATTTGCAGCATAGAAACCAGTTTCCTTTTCATAATCACTCTCAACATAAGAGCTTCCATCATCATCATTGGAGATGAATGAACTTCTAGCACCCTTTGTTTCTTTGAATTGATATGGTGCTATTGGTGTTTTTACACTCTTGTTTCTTGTTTTCTCGTCCAACTCCAATGCTTCCACCTTTGCAACCAAAGTGTCTAATCCAATTGCCTTTAGATCAAGAGTATTCTTGAACATAGACACAGTTTGAGCCAACTCTCTGGCAAAGTATGAAGCATCTTTTTATTCAGTTCCTCATTACTGTACTTCAACTCAAAATTGTTCATCTCAATAACAACTTGCATAAATCTATGGAGTTATTGAGGAACAGATTCACCCATAATATGATGAAAAGTCTCATACTGTGAATGAAGAGTATCCTTCCTGATGCTTCTGATCTCATCACTTCCCTCACACAAAGTGTGAAGAATTTTCCATAATGAGTTGGCTATTTTGTATGATTCACATCTGATTAAGAGGTCTTCAGGTAATGCCATAGTAAGCATACTATAGGCCTTGATATCAATTTTGACCTTTTAACATCATCAGGAGACAGATCTTTCAAACTTACGGGCTGATTGTTGTCATTGTAATCAGGTCCAAGAGTAGGTGGAATGTATGGACCTTCAGTAATGGACACCCATAAGTCAGAATCAATATAACTAACATGATTTCTAAATCTGATTTTCCATGTTTTAAAATCAGCTTTGTTTTCCAAAGTTAGAGGTTGGTAAGCTGAGCCAACAATTGAATTACTCATTTCAATTAACTTGTTAATTATCAAATTATCAACAGATCTAATACTCTATGAATGTGTAAAGTAAATGAAACACAGATACACTCACACAGCAATAACAAATCACTTATAATATTGATATGCAAATCAACTAAGACAAAAAGTCCATAGAATTAATGACTTTTGTTGTGAATGAGCTAATTAATGACAAACTCTTAACAATTAAGAAGTTATGGACAAAATTAGTCAAATCGCTCAATGAATTCTCAGATGATTTGAAATTTGAAATGTTAGATGATGAGATTTTGTTCAAATTTGTTTAAACAACATAGAAATATCGAATCAACAACAAAAATCCACGAATGAAAATGATTCTGATGTAGATCGAGGTTAATCAACCAATGGAACAGTACTCGATGATCGATATAAAAAGGGTTTGATGATATTAACTAATTAAACCAAAATCGTTGAGTAAAATACCTTTGTTAGCTATTGATTAGCTAAACTCAACTTGTGTTTTGATTAAATCGTTCACCAATCACGCTTAAATCTGAGTTATGAACTCTCAAGCTGTGACGAACACCCAAAAGCAATTTGAAGCTACCATAATCATATCTAATCAAAAACTAATAGATCTAATGAAATAAACAACTAATTTGACTAATCAAACCTATTGATCAATTGATCTAGATCGATGAGCATGAGGCTCTAATACCACCTGTGAATCCAAGGATCAAAACATGAATTATCAGTTTGATTTAGCTAATAAAGATCATGGAATTATCAATACTTTTCGTTTAATTAATTGTTTATGAAATTGAAATCTACGAAGAACAGATGAAACAAATTGAAACCAGAATAAAATAATGCAACAAAAAGATTGTTTCAATTGATCTTCATTGATAATGAATCGATTACAATTGATATTGATGCTTGGATGACATGGTAATCCCCTATGATGTTCTTGGTGTTCTTGTGATGTGCTAGAGAGGGGCTTGCTTCCATAGTGACGAGTGCTCGAAAAGCACAGCCAAAATGGTGGATGTAAGAATAAGAATCCACACTGGATCGTGTCCTTCAAGTCGCACGTTGCTTTCTACCACATCATTTTAAACGAAGTTTTACGTATACTTCTATTGGGACTTCTATAGATTATGGATTCGACTAGAGAGACTCCTAGCAGCAAACTAGTATAAAGGCCCCAAACGAAGGAGCCGCCAGCCGGATCGACCAACAAATGATAGGCCAGAGGGATGGGCTCATTCGACTAATCAGTGATCCCTGGGCCTACGTAACACAGATGTCCCTGAAATAGGGGATTGGTTGATCGGAAAGCTTGGGCAGGAGTAGATTGCTATGTTGCTATATTGATTGATTGATTGATATCGTTTCAATGAATATGTGAATCTCTATTTGTGTATCGATATCTCTTAATCTCTCCCTAAATGAGTGCACCCATGCCTTATATTTATAGGAAGAGGGATTCATTTTTAACATGAGGAAAAGAAAATAAATCATGACATGACATGAAATATTCGATTTTGACTAAATTGAAGTCTTCTGTAGATGTTGACTTAATGACATCAGTTCAGTCAGCTTGACTTGTTGACTTCATATGTTGTACTTGATGATTGGAGATCATGCAAGTATTTTGTTCTTTCGTAGGAATTGTTCTTCTGTAGGAATTGGTTCTTTGTTCTTGAACATCATCCTCAGGGGCAAACTTCCTTCTTCCACAACAACAACAACTTGATCTTTGGACTTGTTCTTCAGTAGATGTTGTGCTTCTGCAGGAGATCTACGGATTCATGTTGACTTGTTTCTTTTATGATCCGCAGAACCTCTACGGAAGAACAAACTTGTTCATCCGCAGATAGTTCTTGTACTTAGTTAATTTTCCAGATTGACAAAGTATGATGTTTTCCTATAATTACACATACAAGCAACACAAATAATATTTTGGGTTAACATATATACAACTTGCATACAAAAGAAAGAGATTTACAAAGGTTCATTACGAGAGATGACTAATCATGTAAACATATACAATGGGTCTAGACCTAACAAGTTATGCTCTTGAATGGCATACTTCTTAGCTTTAGCCTCAGTTATCACTAGCTGGGCTTGAGCCTTAGTCAACTTAGAGATTAAATCTTTTATTTGAGCCCTATTGTTTGAATGTTCATGTTTTAAAGAGGACAAAGTTTTCTCTAACTCTTCTATTTTGAGTTTGTAGTCATATTCTGCTCTTTTAAAATCAGATTTAAGTATATTTAAAGACTCAATGTTAGATTAACTTCCATGTTATAGTCCTGATACAATTTAACCTTAGCAATATAGGTTGGAGTAAAGAGATGTTCATATACCTTATTGTTTTCAGTTCTAGCCATGAGAGCTTGAGTAGGAGTGACATCTTGCACCATGAAGCTCAAATGAACTTCTTGAGCAACAGCTATAGTTTGTAGCTCAGTGGGTTTAGTTGCAGCTTTAGGGGTAGCAGGATGTTGGGAGGCTTGAGTTGCTCTAGGATTAGATTTAGGAGCTTTGCATTCCCTTGCAAAGTGACCCAGCTGGTTGCAGTTGTAGCACTTTGCCTTTGTCTTGTCAAACCTAAATTTTCTATTGGATGGCTTCTGAGGGAACTGCCTTTTAGTTCTTTTGAAGAACTTCTTTGCCTTGTAGGTAAGGAGAGCCATTTGTTGGACAATGTCCATGTATTCAACATCATCTGGGCTGAAACACTCTAGATCATCAAAATAAAATTGAAAATCTCCAGAGTGCTCATTTCATGAAACAAAAGCAAAACTATCCTAGAAAGGATTTTGTTGAGCCTGTTGAGACCTAGGTGTCTTAGGAAATGTGATGTATGGCGGGAAGATGATGGCTGTTGGGGGTAGTTTAGGTACAAATACTGGGGAGTTCTTGAACCTTCAGAAACATGTAAAATATTGCTGACTGGAAGGTTTGAGGGTTTGTCCATCTGATGGCTTTTCTGAGATTCCATCTCCATACGGTATCCATCAAGAATTCCATATAGTTTAGTCATGGTGAGAGTGTTGAGAGTCTCAGTTCTCTTGATTGAGACATAATAGAAAGTCTACTCATGAGGAAGTGCACTCAAGAATTTTCTTACTATGCTCTCTTCACAAGAACTACTCCCATAGACTGAAGAGAGGTGATCAAGTCCATGTACATGAATTATTTTTGGCTCAAGGTCTCACCAACAATATATGTGAAGTTCTCAAACTTCTGCTTCAGCACATCTTTCTTTGACTCCTTGGATTCAGGAAAACCAGAGTACATCAGCTTCAAAGCATCAAAGAGTTCTTTGGCAGACTAACATTACTTAAAGCCTACCATCATGGAGTTTAGTATAGCAGTAAGTAACACAGTCATAGATTTGCAATTAGTATCCATTTTCTTGAAGTCTTCATCTGAATGGTCTTCAAAGGCCTTCTCAATCATGGCACCATTACCAGCTGGGGATTCCACCTTTGGTTTGTATGGACCATGAATAACTGATCTCCATATGTGACTGTCTTGATATTTAATGAAGCCTCCAATACGTTTGCACCATGTCCCAAAATCATCAGGAGTGATGATGGGAGCCTTGGTTATAGTTCCTATCTCAGATGCAGAGAACTCCTGGTTAAGAGCCATTTGAGAGATATGAGTGAGTATGAAGAAAGAAGGGTGATTTGGGATGGTAAGATCTCACAATCAAGAGCCTAAAAAGCTCTGATGCCAATTGCAGGATCGGTGTTTGTCTCATAACACAAGATTATCACACAAACTCACTTAATGTCACTCGGGTTGATGAAGCAGAATCTCAAATAAGTTCACAAGCAATATAATAAGTTAATGAAAACACAAGAACATAAGAATGGTTTTTCAAGATACCTGTATATATTACTTATCAACTCAGTATTACAAGACTCTTGCAAGCATGGTTACTAAGTTACATGGAGAAACTATATATACTACTATCTATAGCAGTTTATACTTGAAAAACTAGTTGGAACTTACAACTAGACAAATACTACATTGATAGAAGTAAAGCATCTAAGATAAAATACTAAAATCCTAGATTAGGTAGTCATGATAGGTCCATGACTTATCTTTTTTCACCAACTAAAAATGGTAACTGTACTAAATTGAGAATGGTGAACCATGGATTAAAGTATGGTCAACTACATGGGCGTGGGAAAGCTCCATGCAGTATATCAGATTTGTAGCGGGTTGTCGGACAGACAATACTTATGTCCATTGGTTCGTAGTTGGTTCTTTCGAAGCTAAATGACTTCGGAAGAATAAATTCTTCCGAGGTCATTTTGGGTTTGGAAGAAACAACTTCTTCCGAACTTCTGCAAGTCTTCAGGACTTTATTCTTCGGAAGACTTTTCCTTTGATCTTCTAAGTTGTATACTTCGGAAGGAGAACAACTTAGTCTTGAAAGACTGAGTTCTTCCTTTGAAAGTTCTTCATTCTTTAAGATTCGGAAGATCTTTGACTTAGCTTCGGAAGAGTAACTTATCTTCGGAAGACCATTTCATTTTGCACTTACAAAATTTTTCTAAGTGTTGTTTTGGTTGCACCAACCTCATATGATCCAACAGTAAGACTCCTTATGAACTGTGGTACTAAAGGAGAACCAGAGTAGTTGAGGAGTCCACCAGTGTAACCAACTGTTTTAACAAATCTTATGAAGATGTTTCAGGATCTATAGGTACCTTATCCATAGAATCCAAGATTTAAGCTGAGAAGACCAAGTATTCAAACTACTTCAGCTCTAGTGGTAACTAGCCCTGTAGTTGGAAATCCTATCAGCACAACCATGACAAATTTTTCAGCTGATACATCTGAGGTGCCTATAAATTCCAGCATTGAGGCACAAAACTCAGATGAAGGAAATTCTAATATAGGAGGAGATAGGGGTGGTAATAGTGATCAAGTATTCCTTGATGCTGATAACCACTCCATAGAAGACAACATTAATGATCTAACACACTCATTGGATCAAGTCACACTTGATAAGTGTGTTGATGTAGTGGATGCTACTCTAGCACTAGATCTGAATTTCACTAATTCAGATCTGTCAAAACAACTCATTATGATTCTCAACTAAGAATCCACAAGTCCCATCCTACCACAAACATCATTGGAGATATTGAGACTGTGGTGAGAACAAGAGGACAAACCCATGACAAAAATATTTGTCTTCACTCTTGTTTCTTGTCCCAGATAGAGCCTAAGAAGATTGATGAGGCTTTGATGAATGGAAGTTGGGTTGAAGTAATACAGGAGGTGCTGCTTCAATTCAAGAGGCAGAAGGTTTGGAATATATGTCCTCTTCCTCATAGGAAGACTACCATAGGTACTAAGGGGGTATTTAGGAACAAGAAGGATGATAGAGGACTTGTCATCAAGAACAAGGAAAGACTAGTTGTTCAAGGATATACACAAAAAGAAGGGATTGACTACACAAATGTTTTTGCTCCTGTAGCAAGACTAGAGGCCGTTAGGATATTCCTGGCTTTTGCTGCATCCAAGCATTTCAAAGTCTACCAACTTGATGTCAAGTGTGCCTTTTTAAATGGGGTGATTGATGAGGAGGTGTATGTCAAACAACCACCTGGCTTTGCAGACCCAGATCATCCTGATTATGTCTGCAAGCTTGACAAAGCTCTCTTTGGGTTGCATCAAGCTCCAAGAAAGTGGTATGAGACACTATCACAGTATCTCTGTCAACATGGATACAGGAGAGGTATTATTGATGGAACACTGTTCATCAAAGGAACAGGAAATGACTTGATGCTAGTTCAAGTTTATGTAGATGACATTATTTTTGGGTCAACTAATCCGAAGCCCTACAATGACTTTGAGAAGCTAATAAAGAATATATTTGAAATTAGTGCAATGGGGGAACTCAATTTCTTTCTAAGAATTCAAGTGAAGCAGGTTGACAATGGCATCTTCATAAATTAGACAAAGTATGTGCAAGACATGCTTACCAGTTTTCATATGACTGAGTGTAAGGTTGCTAAGACACCCATAGCTAGAAACCACTCACTAGGACCAGATCTTGAGGGGGAGTGTGTTGATGAACATCTATACAGGGCTATGATTAGGTCACTTATGTACCTCATAGGCAGCTGGCTTGATATCATGTTTGCTACATGTATTTGTGCAAGATATCAAGCCAAACCCAAGATGTCACACCTGGTTATTGTCAAGAGAATTATCAGATATCTCAAAGGTGCTCCCAAATAGGGCCTTTGGTATCCAACGAATTCTGACTTCAATCTGTATGCATATACAGATAGTGACTATAGTGTATGAAATATGACTACAAAGTCTATATCTCGGGGATGTCAATTTCTTGGTGGAAGGATAGTCTCATGGCAACGTAATAAACAATCATGTGTGTCTGCAACAACTGCTGAAGCTGAATACATTGTTGCTGCAAGCTGCTATGCTCAAGTGCTTTTAATTCATAATCAGATGCTAGATTATGGATTCAACTTCAAGGAGATTCCCATGCACATAGATAATAACAGTGCTATCTCTAATACAGAGAATCCTATCCAGCACCCAAAGACAAAGCACATCAATATCAGGTATCATTTGATTAGAGATAATTAAAAAAGAAAAGATTGATAAAACTAGTCAAAGTTAACACAAATAAACAATATGCTGATTTGTTCACAAAAGCTTTTGATAAACAGAGATTTAAGCATCTTGTATCAGTTATTGGGATGATTAACTTTGAATAGATTTTCTAAAACTAAACTCAAAATTCTTTTTTAAATATGTGTGTCTTAAGATGTCTATATCATCACCATATAAGCACAGTTTACATTGGAAGAAAATTTTCTTTTAAATGATATCCCTTAGAATTTTAAAAAATTTAGATATGTTTTCCTTGGGAAGACATCAAATTGTCTTTGGAAGAAAATTATGTCTTCAAAAAAAATAATTACTTCTGAGAAATTAACCTTTGAAAGAAATTCTGATATATCATCTGAAACTTCATTTGTCACCAAGTACTTATATGTATTGAAGTACTATTTTCTCCCAAAAACAATTAAGTCTAGGAAGCTTTATTCTCTCATTGAATAAAATTTTTGATATTTGATATCTTCTGAAGCAAAATTTATCTAGGAAATAAAAATACTCTAAGTATTTTTCTTCGGAAGTAAAAATTCTTGAAAATCTAAGGAATATCTTTCGAAGCCAAATTGGCTTCGGAAGTTTTCACAAAACTTCCAAAGACAAACTTCCTTCGGAAGATTTTCGACTTCCAAAAAAACTACCTTTTTGGGCTTCAGAGATGGGACCGACATTTGGATTTCAAACTTTATTCGTTTGTATTAACTTTGTCTCAAATCCATATGATATATATATTTGTACAACGGTTCCCCCTCTTTCACTTTTCCATCATCTATAAGATTCAAACCCTTAATTCACTCACAAACTGACTTTGTTCTTACCGTTTTTCACTTTAAAGCTACTCAAAATGGCCAACCCTGATCCTCGAAACCAACCAGATTTCTCCATGCACTTACATAGGTAACATAATCAAGTTGCTTTGTTATCGTGTGAGAAAGATCCTGGTTTCTCATATGTTTGCCGCTTCTTGTCTCTAACCAACTACCTCACCGCCCTCACAATAGACCCTCCATTATATAAAGATCAACTTTTGGAGTTCTAGAGGACCTACCAAGAGGTCGTCTTGGGGATGGTGGGAAGCGACTGTTTGCCATAGTGCAGGGGAGGACAATATTCATCACTCCAGCACACATCAACTCTCATCTAAGGCTGGATGATGAAAAAGGTGACTTGTCCTTTCCCAAGTCTGCTATGAACAACTCATTCTGGTAGATGGGTTATGAAGGGGACTACTCTGTATGAACCTTCAGAAAGGGTAAGGTCTCATCCAAATAGAAGTACCTCCTTCACGTGGTCATCCACTCACTATTAAACAAACATTGAGGTTGGGACCACATTCCCGAGGACCTTTCCTACATAGTCCATGGAATGGTTCAAGGGGTCAAGTTTAGGTATTCTCAATTTGTATATAAAATTTTGCTTGCAAACTTGGACTCCTTAGAATATTATATGTTCCCTAGATATGTTCAATACATTCTTAACTGTGAACTTGGCTCACAGTTAAGGGGAACGGATAATATTCTTAAATTGGGACAGATGAAGCCTGGCATCTTCAATACAATAAAAAAGCCTATTGTTGGCTTCTCAGGGGTAGAAACAGCCCTGGTTCCAAAAACGTTAGAGCTCATTGCTCAAGGTGACAACTTGGCAGCAACAGCCAATGTTGAACCCACACCTTCTAACTCTACAACCCCCATATAGCCACAAATCACCATCACCTACCAAAGAAAATCCAAACAAACCCCTGCTCAGTCGACTTAGTATGAGAAAGCCCCCAAGTCACCAAAAATGCAAGAAGAAGTAGACAGTAGAGCTCCTACTTCTCCTAAGGAGCAAACCACTCCTAATATTTCTATGATTGGTGTTGAGGTTCCTCATGCTCAGCCTAATGAGCTCACAACCATAGCATTAAGCCTTCACTCAGAGTCTCAAAACTCTAGTGATCAACCTTCAGGGGAAAGTTACCATCCCCAGCCACTTGACCTCTACCAACCAATCCCAAACCTTGAATTCTATGATGATGAAGATATAGGTTTCAGTGAGTACCATGAGTCTCTCTTATCCACCCATACTCATGGAGAGATGAGTGCTCCTGAATCCCCTATATGTAGCCCACAATATGCACCCACAACTAAGGTGGACCTCCCTGAACCTTTTCTAGAGGCCCATATGAAAGAGGCTCTCACTTTTGCAAGTGATTACAACATTCTGACCTCAACCATGGCAACCCAGCCTATTGACACTACTTTTAAAGCTGTCAGTGTGCAGATGAAAACAAGCAGCCAAGAAACTGAAACTGGTGATGAGGAAGAAGACCTTGGTCCTATTCTCTCATCCCCCCATGATTCATCGAACGAAGATGAGGGAAGTTTGCAACTAAAGATGCATAAAATGTCCAAACTTTGCACCTATTTAGTTTCAAAGGTTAGTCACCTAGATTCTCAGGTGACTACCTTACAAAGAAGGGTCAATGACCATCAACTTAAGATCACTGATCTCATGTGCAAGTTAGGTGAGAGACCCATCTAGAGGACTCAACCAGGCCTATAAGAACTTGTGATTGTGGTGGACCTAACTCCTAGCTCCCTTGTGCAAGAGTGTGATGCTACCAAAAAAGGGGAGAAAGTCTTACTTGCAATCACAAAACCTAGGAGTTCCTCTCAGAGTATGGACATGGAGGATTCACCACCCTCACTTGCACTTGCCCATACTCAACAACCTCCTTAGGTCCATATTGATGTGGACTCACTCATTCAAAGCATGTTTGAGTAGGGTATACCAAGGGCTATGCCTACTCCATCTTACCCTCCTAAGAATCCAATAGTGGAATGGAGGTATGATGCTAAAAGGAGAGCCCCGGTAACCTCTAGGTATCAGGAGCAACAAGAGATCTTCAACTTCTATAACCTGAGATGCTATGAGAGCACCTATCTAGTTGACCTTCCACTTGCTAACCCAAGTCAAAATAGGCAAGCTGTAAGGTTAGCTGATAAGACTCAACAAAGGGTGCTTAAAGAGTTCCATCTAAGAACCAGATTATATAGATAGAGGCAAGCAAACAAGACTGTAACACCAGAAAATTTGCTAAAACAAAAAGAAAAGAAAAGTATAAAGAAAGAAAGGAGAATTTGCATAAGTGGAGGGGCTAAAGTTGTATAAAGGACAAAACCTTCTTATTTTATGTTTAAAAGAAGCATGGCCGCCCACTACATCTGCATTTCACCTCCTCTCGACTGCAAAGAAGAGAAAAAGAAGAAGAACAGGGTTTTCATCGGCTTCTAGTGAGAGAAACCTTTGAAGGTGTTTGAACTCCAAGTGCTTTCGAGTTTTGAGGAGTTTTGCTCGAAAGCTGTTGCAGGTGAGTTCTAGATCACCGGTTTTCTATTTTTAAACTTGTTTTTGGGGCTGAAATGCATATAAAAAGTGTTTTACAAATTATGAGTATGAAATTGTATGTTTATAATATGTTTATACGGGTGAATGTATGTTTGTGTATGGTTTGTTGTGTTTCGTGTTTATATGCTTGATTTAGGTGTTTGGCATGTTACATTTGGGTTAGGAACATGTTAGAAAGATGATTGGGTCTGAAAAATAGTGTAAGTTCGAATTATCAACTGCCCATGCGCCTAACATAGTGTTCATGCGCCTAAAATTTTTCCTATAGAACTTAAGTGTTGAACATGCGCCCAAACAGTACCCCACGCGCCCACTGCTCAGGCGCCTAAGTGCTCATGTGCCTAAGTAAGGCTCATGCGCCCAAGAAGTGCTCATGCACCTAGGTTTCCTCATGCGCCTAAGTGTCCTCATAGGCCTAAAGTGCTCGTGCTCCTACATAGTACTCGTGCGCCTGCATAGTGCTCATGCGCCTAAATGTCTTAGAAAATTTTCTGAAATTTTGGGAAATAGAAATTTAAGACTAAGCCCTGGGATGTTTTGATGGTTATGTTTGTTAGTATTTTTCATGTTTGTGGCCTGTTGTTATGTTCCATATTACGTATTATTACGTGACTTTACATGGTGTCTTTATGCTCGTATGCGTACAGTATTATCATAAACGAAGCGAAAGATTAATGATAATGAAAAGTGGAACATAAGGAATGAATGAAAGTCTTGCAAGCAAAATGTTTAAGGAGGTTCACAACTCATTAAGAGTTGTTAGCTCAACTGTGTGTTATATAACGTGCGTTTTGGCTAACCCATAAGGGTTCACACACAGGAGGGTCAATCTTTGTGACAGATCGAGACATGCGAAAACAGGATCCTTATCGCTTGACCATAAGAGGTAGTTGCTTCGTGCATAATGATGGGGCATAGCATATGATAGGTCTAGATTAAGTGAAAGATAATGATGAAAGAAAGTGCAAAAACAAACGATAATGAAAGATAATAAAGAATTATTATCTAGTTGTATGTATGAGGTGTGATCACGTACGAAAGTAAAGAAAGTGTTTTTTGGTAAAAGTAAAGTATTTTATAGATAATATTCTGATTTAATCGAAGAGCGTAGAACATGCCGGTCACATTCGTGAAGTATTGGAGACAGTCAGAAAAGAGAAGTTGTACTCTAAGTTCTCCAAGTGTGCTTTCTGGTTGCGTGAAGTTTAGTTTTTGGGTCACGTGGTAAATTTCGAAGGGATCATGGTAGACCCGACAAAGGTTGAGGCGGTGATGCAATGGAAGTCTCCAAAGATGCCATCCGAGATCCACAATTTCTTGTGTTTGGCGGGCAACTATAGGAGGTTCATCCCAGACTTTTCAAAGATAGCCTCACCATTGACCAAGTTGACCCACAAGAACGTGAAGTTTGTATAGGGTCTGGAACAGGAGAACGCTTTTAAGGAGTTAAAGACAAGGTTGACTCAAGCTCCTTTCTTCACGTTACCCGAAGGGAATTGTCAGGATCAGCGATCTAAGTTTGATCAATTAGAGTTGAATCGCAGCGGAATTAGAACAAGAATTAGACAAATATTGCAAGAACACAATAGATATTCAATGGAACAGTACACGGTTATAGAGAAAGAGGGTTTTCTTCAAAAATGGATAATATCATTCATGCACAATGCTTCGGTGTGGCGGCTGCTAAGCTTTTCAGGGTTCACTCAGCTGTGCGTCGCACCTTACAATTAGGTCAACATTCCTTATATAAAGGAATGTGACGTCTGCTGATGTCACTTGATAGTGACATCTAACAGAATTATTACAAACTACTGAAAGTAAGCAAACTACTGAGAATGTTCATAACAACTGAGAACATCTCAGAGTATGCTAAGTACAAGATAAAATTAACACTACTGAAACTACAAGTACGGATTACAATAAACATAAAACTACTGAAAGGAAACCATCACAACTACTGAGGAGATCTTCTTCAGCTGTTGTGACAACATCTGAAACTTGGTCTTCAGTCTTTGTCTTCAGCTTTTGTCTTCAGACTTTGTCTTCAGCTCTTTCACTTCAGACTTTGTCTTCAGTTCTTTCACTTCAGACTTTGTCTTCAGCTCTTTCACTTCAGACTTTGTCTTCAGCTCTTTTACTTCAGACTTTGTCTTCAGCTCTTTCACTTCAGACTTTGTCTTCAGCTCTTTCACTTCAGACTTTGTTATCAGTTGTCTTCAGCTATTGCAGACTACTTCAGTTGTTGTAATGTCCGTGGGACTTAAAGGTTTTTCTGATTAGGCTCATTGGTTCTTTTGGTCCAACAAACTCCCCCTGAACCAATGCAGCCAAAAACTTTAAGCTTATTGAGGTCCCACTTATTCTTGGCAGAAATACTCTCTTGATCAGCTTCAGAGATATCGAATAAGCACAGGCCAGGGAACAGGTTTCAGTAGATATGAATGTCAAAGAATGGAAGGGAACTCTGTCTTGGGGAACTGGACACAGAGCTGTTATCCCAACCATGAAACCTACTTCCCATTGATGAGTCTATAAGACTCTCTGACGTAGGCCTCAAGGAGAACAACTTGTTCCTCCTTAGTGAGTTCTTCTGCTTCTCCTTCGAAGAAGAACTCTGGGCCATAGTACTCTGATAGGTACTTTACCGTCTTTCCATTATTCAACTCAACAGTTGTTATCTCTCTGTAAGCAAATTCATCTGGGTGAGTCCCTTCTAATAACAACTGGAGTTCATTTTTCTTGATCTCTTCAAGCCTCTTGTATAACAACCCCTTCTTGACCATTTTGTTCTCCATTAGAGTTTGAGGGGTCATCTTTGACTTGTAGGCTCTCTTGAAGTCTTTAAGTATCTCCCAGGGTGAGACTACAATGGCCAACATAATAACAGCATCTATGGTCTTTCTCACTTGGCCATTGTATCTACTTGGTATGGATTTCTTATGAATTCTAGAACTAACCCTGGGGTCTGGCCAAATCCAACCTCTCCCTTTCCATCACACTGTAACTGGCCCATCTCTCTTGTATCTCTGTAATCTCCAGCCTTCTGATCTCAGTGTCTAATATAGCTGTATCAAAGCCTTGTCTGAAGAGTTGGTCTATTATTCTATCCATTGATCTGTTGTGAGCTTCATCAGCTTCTTTAACCAGATCATCCAATGATTTCTCTTCATCAGGCTTTTGAGTTTCAGCACTTTTCTTTCTCTTGTATGTGATCAGCTGTTTTTCCTTTTCTAACTCCTTTTCTTTCTCTTGTTGTTTCTCATCTTCCACTCTCTTTCTCTTTCTTTCTTTCACTGCCTTAGACTCCCCCTTTTTGGGTGCATTGGGTTCAGGGGTTTGAATGGCAGAAAGCTTCTTTTGCACAGCATCATCAATAAGTGTTTGTAGATTTGAGGAGATCCTCTCGTCAATGGCTTTATGCACAATCTCATTGATGATGGGAGTGATGAGAGGTAAGGAATGTTGAAAAATAGCAACCATCTGCTCAGAGGGGTTCTGTCCCTGAGAGGTGGTGCCAAAAGCAGTGGCTGGGGGCTCAGTTGAGTGTAGTGGCTGAGTGTTTGGTGAACCTTCAGATGAAGGTGCCATCTGTGGGTTTATTAGGGCAGATGGACTTTGATCCTGAGACATTTTGGCAAGCAGTTCTTTGAGTCTGCTCACCTCAGCCTCAAGGATTGTGTTATGGGCTAAGACATCGTAGAAAAAGCCCAGGTCATCATCAGTCTTTGCTGAATCACCTGACCTCCTGATTGAATCAGGATGTACATGCCCTGAGTGTAGATCAGTTGTAGCATGTGCCCCTTGTTCTTGGTTCTGGGGACTTCCTACCTCAGGACTGAGTCCTTCATCGGCAGTTGCCTCTGGTGAGGTCTTAAAGATGTTACCAACTGCATCCTGTTCATTTGCTGAATCAGTAGAAGTGGCAGCCTCACCAGATGTTCTAACCTCCTCCTCTACATGGGGAGATTGAACATTATAACCCCTGTGCTGTGGGTTATCAGCAGCATTTTGGTCCTTTTCCTCAGCTGTTGTGGTTCTCCCCATTGTGATTGGTTTCTGGGGAGGAGGAGAGGAATGCAGCTGACTCAGCACTTATGCAACTATAATGGTTGGGCTTTGAGGGGCGGTTGCATGTGGAGATAGTTTTGAAGCAGATTGCACCCGGGGTGACTGGTGCTCTTCAATGGTAACCTTCTTAATTGAGATAGGTTCCAGAATTGTGGTATCCCCAATTGTGGTTGCATCAGGATCCTGTTGAGAGGATACCTGAGCGGCTATGGCTGGTGGAGTCTTTGACACTACTAGGGGGTTAGAACCAGTAAGTGTTTCCTGTATTGGTGTTATAGGGGCATCCTCAGGGGACTCATCTCCCTGAGTAGCCTTTTTGGGCTTTTTGGTGTTGGGTTTGGTGGGGACTCTGGATCTGGAAGTGGAGGCTGTGGGTTCCCGCTGCTTGGGTTTTAGCGGCCGGGCAACCCCTTTCAGTGTAGGGTCAGAGTTGTGCCTGGAATATACTTCAGGCAATACAGCCGGAGCAGGGACTCCAAGGCCAACAAGGCCGTCTGATTTTAGCTGATTTAAAATTATGGCCATGAGAAACCTGGGATATAATATCCATCTGTTTGCCACAGGTTTCAAAGCCAGATCCTTTAGTTCCATAAAAACTATCTCAGAAAAATTTAGATTTTGTCGTTCAAAGATAGATTATAATACCTGTTGCCATCGGGAGGACATCTGATCCCATGAGGAGGTTTTTGGTGCAAGGCAGACATTCACCATGTGGAATATAAGACGTTCAGCATCATGGAAGTGCTTCTTCAGAATGGTGGTAGCACTTAAGTCTCCTTCATACCCGTTATTGATGAAAGACATATCAGTTGTGCCTTTCGGGTATTCTGTGACGCAGGTGGCATCATGTAGATTTAGGGTTTGTCGAATGATCTCTGGAGTGATGACCACCGGTTTCTGGTTAACCAACGACTGGAGAGTGATTTGGCGATCATTCTCACCAGTTTGCACAGAGACGTTGGTCCAGAATTGGCTTAGGGAATCGGGGTATATTGTAGGATTCAGAAGAAAAGCGGTTCGGTACTGGGAATCTACCATAAGATCGATGGCATTATCAAATTTGTTCCAAAAGGCCGATTTCGAGAGGTAGGCAACACAGTTGTGTCTGGGTTTGAGTTTCATGGTCGCCATTGTTGAGAGAGTGAAGGACATAAAACGGCTAATGAAACGTTTGAAATTAGGTTTAGGTATTTATAGGGTAAGAAAAGGCTGATATAAAACGACTAAAAGTGTTGGTGCTGTCATCAGTTGTTTGAAAACAACTGAAGATCTGGTTTTAACTTTCAGAAGTTGTAACAACTGAAGACTTGGTATTAGTCATCAGTAGTTGTGAAACTACTGAAGACATGGTTTTGGCTTCAGTTGTATGAAGTGAAACAGCAGTTGTAGAAACGACTGAAGAGAAAAGTTTCTTATCAGCTGTTGTCGTCAATTCTTAGCTCATCAGCTGTTTCATTCTGACCTCAACACTTAGCAGACTTTTGTCTGATTTTCAGATGTTTCATTGGTCATCAGTACTTATCTGTTATATTGACATCAGTAGTTGTAACTACATCAGTAGTTGTAACCACATCAGTTCTTTTCAACAGATAGAGTACTTCAGTACTTTTAAGTAATTTAGTCTTCAGTAGTTATGAAAACTACTGAGGATAAAAGAACTTATCAGTACTTATTTGTGACAATAGTATACGAATGGTCATCAGTACTTGTTGACTGAGATCATCAGCAGTTGTCACTTATTCTAGCTGCAGCATACCAAGCCTTAACACTAGGTTTTGGAAAGTTGAACTGTCCAAAGGCTTAGTAAATATGTCTGCAAGCTCATCAGCACTAGGAACAAACTTTGGATCAATCAGACCTTTTTCAAAAAAATCCCTAATAAAATGATGTCTGATCTCAATATGTTTGGTCCTAGAGTGTTGGACTGGATTCTTGACAATACAAAGAGCTGAAGCACTGTCCATTAGTAATGGAGTCTTAGTCTTTGTAATGCCATAATCCAATAATTGATTCTGAAGCCAGAGTACCTGAGATGTACAACTTGCAGCAGCAATGTACTCGGCTTCAGCAGTGGATGTAGCAACAGATGTTTGTTTCTTACTCTGCCAAGAAACCAAACAGTTGCCTAGGAATTGACATCCACCAGAAGTTGATTTTCTAGTTACTTTACACCCTGCATAGTCACTATCAGAAAAAGCAACTAATTTGCAAGAGTGCCCAGTGGAATACCAAAGACCTAGAGATTGAGTACCTTACAGATATCTAAAGATCCTCTTGACTGCAATCAAATGAGACTCTTTAGGAGCAGCCTGAAATCTAGCACAAACACAAGTTGCAAACATAATATCTGGTCTAGAAGCTGTTAAGTACATCAAGGACCCAATCATACATCTGTAAAGTGTTTCATCAACAGCTTTACCTTTCTGATCTGCATCCAGTTGTGTGGTGCTGCACATAGGAGTAGAACAGGGCTTACAGTTTTGTAAATCAAACTTTTCCAAAAGACTCTTTGTGTATTTTGACTGATGAATGAAAGTTCCATCAGCCTTTTGTTTGATTTGCAAACCTAGAAAGAACTGTAATTCTCCCATGGCACTCATTTCGAATTTTTGTTGTATCAACTTTGTAAATGCATCACACAACTGTGGATCAGAGGATGCAAAAATAATATCATCAACATAAATTTGAACAAGGAGCTTATGCTGACCCACTTTCTTAATGAACAAAGTTTTATCTATGGAGCCTCTAGTGAAATTATTCTGAAGAAGAAAATTTGACAGTGTTTTATACCAGGCTCTAGGAGCTTGTTTCAACCCATAAAGAGCCTTATCAAGTTTATACACCCAATCAGGATGTTTATTATCCTCAAAACCTGGTGGTTGACACACATAAACCTCGTCTTTTATTTTACCATATAAAAATGCACTTTTGACATCCATTTGAAAAAACTTTAAGATTGTGGAATGCAGCATAGGCTAAGAACAATCTAATTGCCTCCAGTCTGGCTACAGGGGCAAAGGTTTCATCATAATCGATACCTTCTTCTTGTGAAAACCCCTGGACAACCAGTCTGGCCTTGTTCTTGACAATTTGCCCATGTTCATCTGTTTTATTCCTAAACACCCATTTAGTGCCTATTGCACACTTACCTGGGGGTAGAGGAACCAGTTCCCATACTTGCTGCTTTTTGAACTGAAGAAGCTCAAGCTGCATGGCATCAACCCATCCATTGTCTCTTAATGCAATATGATAGTTCTTTGGCTCTTGCTGACTGATGAATAGAGCATAGAAGCAGAAGTTGGACAATTGACTTCTAGTTGAGACACCAGCATTGATATCACCAATGATTTGAGACATTGGGTGATTCTTCAGCTCTTGGTACACTATGAGATCTGTGCAAGTGTTTGTAGCACGCTCAGCAGCAACAAATGTTGATCCAGATTCTTGAAACCAAGTATTAGACGGCAAGTCAAATGAATTAGAGGATTCAAAAATCTCATCAGCATTTGTTGTGGATGGTGCTACTGAGGCTACAGGAACATCAAGTTTAGTAGACTCAGGCAGTTGAGCACAAAACTTGAATAGGTGAGTACTGGGATCATCATCAACATCAGTACCACCAGATGGATGACTAGCTGCAGAAGGTGATGAATTCACATGATCTGCAACAGCTGGAGGCTGATAAGGAACATATTGCAGTATGTCCAGATCAAACAACTCCACAGGGTTTTGTGGAATTTTGTCCTTAGGGGATTCATTGAACTTCACATGCAAAGTTTCTTCAACCATCTTTGTTCTGCAGTTGAACACTCTGTAAGCCTTGCAAGTGGATGAATACCCAACAAAATACCCTGTATCCACCTTAGAATCAAACTTTTGGAGTTGATCCTTTGTGTTGAGAATGTAACAAGGACAACCAAATGCTCTGAAGAATGAAATTAGAGGAGCCAAATGATGTAGAACTTCATAAGGAGTCTTCATCAACCTCTGATTCACTAAAGCTCTATTTTACACATAGCATGCTGTGTTGACAGCTTCAGCCCAAAAGGTCAGTGGCAAACCAGAGTCAGCCAACATGGACCTTGCAGCTTCAATTAGGGTCCTATTCTTTCTCTCCACTACTCCATTTTGTTCTGGAGTCCTTGGGATGCTATACTGCCTCTTGATTCCTTTTGAAAGGTAGAAATCATCAAGTGTATGGTTTCTAAATTCAATTCCATTATCACTTCTTATACACTTGACTGATAGGGAATACTGCTTCTCAACATACAACACAAAGTTAATAATTATCTGAGCAGCCTCATCCTTTGAATGCAAGAAGAAGGTCCATACAAATCTGGAGTAATCATCCATAATTACCAGAAAGTATTTCTTCTTCGCCATGCTCATTACTCTCACGGGACCAAAGAGATCCATGTGCAGTAATTGCAAGCAGGCAGTGGACTTTGGTTCATCTATAGGAGGGAATGAAACTTTGTGTTGTTTTCCTTTTAAACAAGCAGTGCAGGTTTCATCACAGTGGAACTCCTTTATTGGTAAACCTCTCACTAAACTATTGTGGATCAGCTGATTCATGTTTTTGAGATTAACATGACCCAGCCTTCTATGCCACAGTTTAGATTCCTGAGGAGAGGCCTTGGAGAACAGGCAAGGATGACCTTTTATATCAATCTTCTTTGACAAATCCAAGGCATATACTCTTCCTATCCGTTGGCCTTCAGGAGAGTATGTTCATCCAATACCTTGTCAATCAGCCTCAAAACTTTGGAAGACAGAATCCGGCAGTTCTGGCTTGTGAAAAGTGCAACATGCCCTTTATCACACATCTGACTGACACTCAGTAGATTATACTTGAGATTCTCCACATGGTTAACATCATCAAATCTGATTTCTCCATTTGACACAAATCCTTTCCCGATGATGTAACCTTTAGCATCATTTCCAAATGAGACAAATCCCTTCTTTCCTTGAGAGTAGTCATTAAGAAGAGAACTGCTCCCAGTCATATGCATAGATCCTCCACTGTCTACATACCAGATGCTTCTTTGGCATGCTGAAGAACCCTGCATTTATCATAAGAAACTAGTTAGCTTTAGAGACCCAAACCTTTTTGGTTTTGGGTCTGTTTTCATCAACAAATTTAACCATAACTTGTTTCTCATGATTAACAGCTGATGAAGATGGAGATGGTGCTTAAATGGATTTCTTAGATTTGGGGTTGGATTTCCTTTTCAGTGGTTTGATCACAGGTGCATCTAGTTGGTTAACTCTCCCCAACAAATGCTGAACCATCATAACAAGTTGTGTCTGATTTGTTGCTAAAGCCTTTAGCTCATTTGACACATCAGTACTTGTTTTCTGATAAACCCCATCCTTCTTTTTGGATGTTGGCGAGACCTTGGGTTTATCAGTTTGAGATGACTGTGGTACAAACTTGGTCTCAAACTCATTTTTCATTTTATTAATCTCTTCTTTAATGAGCTTATCTCTGTTGAGTTTGGAACCCTTTTTGTACCAGCATTCATCAGATAGATGATTGAATTTACCACATATTTCACATGGCTTATTCTTCATCTTGGATTGATCAACTGCTGAAGTGGAAACTACTGAAGGTGTGATCTTCAGTACTTTCCTCCTTTCAGTACTTGTGTTAAGTACTGAAGGATCGGTAACAACTGAGACTTGTTCTTCAGCTGTTCTCTATCCGTCCTGAAAGACCGTATGATAGATTCCTCAGCAGTTGTTAATCCTTTTATTTCAGCAGATATGAAATGCTTTTCAGATGTTGTGACTTGCCCTTCAGTACTTGGAGTACTTTGAGGGACAACATCTGAATCGCTCAGCTTCATGTGTTTATCAACATTTAAACCATCAGGCAATTATTTGCTGAGATCTTAACACTGACTTCATCCTCTAATTTTGACAATTTTGTATTATCATTTGAGGATGAATCACATGATGATGTGGTTTGGAAATTACTTTCACCTTCAGATTTTACTATTGATTTTGAAGTAAAATCAGTAGGTGGTGCAGTATGATTGTAACATATTCCAAACTTCACATTTGAAGCTGTTTGCTTGCTGAGAAGCATTTCAAATCCCTTGCAGGATGTTACCCAGCGGTCACACTCAACTTGGGTATCTGCAAGTGTCTCTTTGAGACTTCTGTGGTTCTCAAGTATGACCTCTAACTTAGCCTTTTCATCATTAAGTTGACATTTAAGCTTGTAAATCTCATCATCTTTGTCATTAAGAACAGACTCATACTCAGCTTTTCTTTTGGAAATAGTTTTCTCAAGCTCAAGATTTTGATTGATTAAAGCTACATTTGCCTCTCTAATAGAGACAAAGGCAGCTATGCATGATTCAGAACATAACTTGGCTTTAGCCTCAGAAGATACCTGGGTTACCTGTGAAGATGATGCATCGGAGCAGGAACCCTCAGTAGACTCTAGGGCCATGAGAGCAAGATTCCCAAAAGGATGTTCACCACCATGTTGACCAGCACCAGCAAATAATTGCTCATTGAAACCAGAAAGATCATCTGGTGAGCTGCTCCAGTCAACAACTCCTGGTGTGAAGAAGCTGTGATGAGGTTGAGATTGTGATGGAGATGGTTGAGGCTCAGGTAGGGCTTGAGGTTGTTGTGCTATAGGAACTTGAACTGGATTTGGCTGTGGCATGTAATAGCAGGGATATGGATATGGCATTGGACCCTGAGGGACAAAATATGCAGGAGATTGAGGTTGTGAGTGATGACCAGAACTAGCAGGATGTTTCCCTTTTTTTGTGAACTATTGCTTGGAAAGGTCACAAAGGGTGCAGAGGAGTTAGATCCAGTTGATCTACACTCTCTTGCAAAGTGCCCAAGCCTGTGGCATTTGTGACACCTCAACTTACTCTTGTCAAAACCAACTTTGGTTTTGCCAGAGAGTCCTGGAAATTTCCTACCAGTTCTCTTGTAGAACTTTTGAGATCTGATATTGATCAAGGCCATTTGGCTCAAAATATCCATCTCTTCTAAATCATCATCAGCAATACCCATCAAATCATCCATGATAAAGCATAAATTATCACTATTACACCCAGAATGACTGTCAACACCAACAAATGCATGATCAGAACTGTTTGAAGAGAAATCTATATGCTCATCATAATGGCTTTCTGATCCAGCATATTCTGACTCATGACCGACCAAGGCAGTGTTCCCTGGTACAAAGTCATCAGTGAGCTTTCCTGATGATGCCAGTTTCCTATTCTGCTCTATCTCTCTTTCAAATGTTAGCAGTTTCCCATGGAGTTGGGTGAGAGATAGGCTATCCAGATTTGCACTGGAGCGTAGGACAATGGTGTATGTGTCCCATCTCTCAGGCAGTGATCTGAGGAATCTGTTGTTCATCTGGCTGTTAGTATACTCATGCTTGACCATTTTCAGCTCAGAGATCAAGCAGGAGAAACGCTCAAACTGTTGAGTCAGTGTCTCACCCTTCCTATGAGAGAATGTCTCATATTGTTGGGCGAGGATTTCTCTGTTGTTTGCTAAGACCTCATCAGTTCCTCCGAATTGTTCCTTCAAAGCATTCCAGAGGTCATGAGCAGTTTCATGATGCATAAGCCCAGAATAGATTTCATTAGGCAGTGCCATGGCCAGAATTCCATGGGCTTTAGCATCAATCTCAAACAGTTTACGATCTTCATCTGAGTATTGCTCCTTCTTCTTCGGAACCATTTGGTTGGTCTCCAGATTGTTCACCATAGGCTTGTGTGGACCGTGAACCACAGATGTCCAACAACCTGAACTGTTAACAGACAGGTGATGGAGCATTCTTCGTTGCCATATGTTATACTCACTCCTAACCAGCATCGGAGGCTTGGTTGAGGAGCCAGTATTGTGAGGGTCATTAGAAGGAGTAGTCATTCTCAGATTCAAACCAATTCAATCAAGTTTCAAAAGATTTAGCACAAAAACACAACAAACTCAATATGAACCAAGAAGAAACTCAAATTGACTAACCAGAAGCAGTAGAAGACCAATCTCTATAACCAATTCTTGCAAATATGCTAATTCGATCAAACTTTAGATATCGAAATAGCAGTTTCAATGATCAATTTTTAAACCGATCAATGATTAACCCGCTCTGATACCATTTTTCAGGATCAGCGATCTAAGTTTGATCAATTAGAGTTGAATTGCAGCGGAATTAGAACAAGAATTAGACAAATATTGCAAGAACACAATAGATATTCAATGGAACAGTACACGGTTATAGAGAAAGAGGGTTTTCTTTCAAAATGGATAATATCATTCATGCACAATGCTTCGTTGTGGCGGCTGCTAAGCTTTTCAGGGTTCACTCAGCTGTGCGTCGCACCTTACAATTAGGTCAACATTCCTTATATAAAGGAATGTGACGTCTGCTGATGTCACTTGATAGTGACATCTAACAGAATTATTACAAACTACTGAAAGTAAGCAAACTACTGAGAATGTTCATAACAACTGAGAACATCTCAGAGTATGCTAAGTACAAGATAAAATTAACACTACTGAAACTACAAGTACGGATTACAATAAACATAAAACTACTGAAAGGAAACCATCACAACTACTGAGGAGATCTTCTTCAGCTGTTGTGACAACATCTGAAACTTGGTCTTCAGTCTTTGTCTTCAGCTTTTGTCTTCAGACTTTGTCTTCAGCTCTTTCACTTCAGACTTTGTCTTCAGTTCTTTCACTTCAGACTTTGTCTTCAGCTCTTTCACTTCAGACTTTGTCTTCAGCTTTTACTTCAGACTTTGTCTTCAGCTCTTTCACTTCAGACTTTGTCTTCAGCTCTTTCACTTCAGACTTTGTTATCAGTTATCTTCTGCTGTTGCAGACTACTTCAGTTGTTGTAATGTTCGTGGGACTTAAAGGTTTTTCTGATCAGGCTCATTGGTTCTTTTGGTCCAACAGGAATGAAGACTTGGTGGTCTATTTAGATGCTCCTTATTCGGGGATTGGGTTGCATGCTAATGCAGAGGGGACGAGTAATAGCTTATGAGTCCCGACAGTTGAAAATCCATTAGGTTAATTACCTTACTCATGACTTGGAGCTAGCGGCTGTGGTCTTTGCATTAAAGATTTGGAGGCACTACTTGTATGGGACGAAGTGAACTATCTTCACTGACCATAAGAGCTTGAAATACTTCTTTGAGTAGAAAGACCTCAATATGAGGCAAAGGAAGTGGTTAGAGTTAATCAAGGATTATGATTGTGAGATCCATTATCATCCGGGCAAGGCCAACATAGTGGGGATCCGATTAGCTGAAAGGTGAGACCCGAGCCAATCTGGGTGAAAGCTTACCGGTTGGTGATGACCTCCGATGTGATGACGCAGGTCAAGGGGTGCCAAGATGAGGCGTTGAAAGAAAAACGCCTTAACTTTGAAAGGATGAGAGGAGTAGTCTTGGAGTTGGGTGAGAACACTCTCGGAGTTAGAACCCGCTTTAGGTGGATGTGGATCCCTCATTATGGAGACCTACGGGGGAAAATCATTGATGAAGCTTATCAGACTCTGTACTCCATTCATCCTGGTGCTACCAAGATGTATCATGATATGAAGAAAGATTACTGGTGGCCGAGTATGAAGTGTGATGTGGCGGAGTACGTGAATAAGTACCTTACTTGCTTACAGGTAAGGGCAGAGCATCAGAAGCCATACGGGAAGATCCAACCTTTGGATATACTCAAGTGGAAATGGGAGAACATCACCATGGATTTCATTACGAAGTTACCACGTATAGTAAGGGGGTACAATACTATATGGGTGATAGTTGATCGCTTAACGAAGAGTGCTTACTTTCTACCGATCCACGAGACCTATTCATCTGAGGGGTTGGCGGATCTGTTCATCAAGGAAACTGTGACCCGTCATGGTGTACCAGTGTCTATCGTGTCGGACTGTGAAACTCGGTTTACATCAAGTTTTGGAAGAGATTCCATGATGCAATGGGTACGAGGTTGCATATCAGTACGGCTTACCATCCTCAGACAGATGGTCAGTCAGAGAGAACTATACAGACACTTGAGGATATGCTCCGAGCATGGTTCATTGATTTTGGAGGAAGTTGGAACGAACACTTACCGTTAGCTGAATTCTCATACAACAATAGTTGCCATGCCAGCATTAGTATGCCACCAAATGAGATGCTATACGGTAGGAAGTGTAGAACGCCCGTATGTTGGGGTGACATTGGACAGAAGGAGTTAGGGAGCATGGAAGTGATCGAGGCTACGACTGAAAAGCTAGAAAAGATTAAGGCCTTTATGAAGGCAGAAAATGATAGGCAAAAGTCGTATGCTGATAAGAGCCTTAGGCCGATTGAATTCAAGGTGGGAGATAAAGTTATGCTAAAGGTTTCACCTTGGAAAGGGATCATTCGGTTCAGAAAGCAGGGTAAGCTGAGCCCGAGGTATATAGGACCTTTCAGAATCATTGCTCGATTAGGAGAGGTGGCCTATAGGTAGGAGAGGTGGCCTATAGTTTGGAGCTGCCCGATGAGTTAAGTGGGATTCATCCAACATTCCATGTATCTCATCTGAGAAAATGCCTAGCCGACGAAGATATGATTGTACCACTGGAGGACATTGAAGTGGATGAAAGGCTCAATTATGTAGAGCAACTAGTGGGAATCATTGATCGGAAGGAGAGGAGATTACGGAATAAAGTTGTTCCACTGGTGAGAGTACAGTGGAGGCACAGGAAGGGATCCGAGTCTATGTGGGAGACTGAAGAAGAGATGAGACAACATTACCCATAACTATTCGAGAAGCGATAGGTTTCGGGGACGAAACCACTATAAGAGGGGTGGACTTGTACCATTGGAGGACATTGAAGTGGATGAAAGGCTAATTATGTAGAGCAACCAGTGGCAATCATTGACCCGGAAGTAGAGGAGATTACGGAATAAAGTGGTTCCATTGGTGAGAGTACAGTGGAGGCACGGGAAGGGATCCGAGTCTATGTGGGAGACTGAAGAAGAGATGAGACAACATTACCCACAACTATTCGAGAAGCGATAGGTTTCGGGAACGAAACCTCTATAAGAGGGGTGGACTTGTAACACCCGAAATTTGCTAAAAAGAAAAAAAAAAAAGAAAAGTATAAAGAAAGAAAGGAGAATTTGCATAAGTGGAGGGGCTAAAGTTGTATAAAGGACAAAACTTTATTATTTTATGTTTAAAAGAAGCATGGCACCCACTACATCTGCATTTCACCTCCTCTCGGTTGCAAAGAAGATAAAAAGAAGAAGAACAGGGTTTTCATCAGTTTCTAGTGAGAGAAACCTTCGAAGGTGTTTGAACTCCAAGTGATTCCGAGTTTGGAGGAGTTTTGCTCGAATGCTGCTGCAGGTGAGTTCTAGATCCCTGGTTTTCTATTTTTAAACTTGTTTTTGGGGCTGAAATGCATATAAAAAAATGTTTTACAAATTATGTGTATGATTATACTCTGTTTATACGGGTGAATGTATGTTTGTGTATGGTTTGTTGTGTTTCGTGTTTATATGCTTGATTTAGGTGTTTGGTATGTTAGATTTGGGTTAGGAACATATTAAAAAGATAATTGGGTCTGAAAAATAGTGTAAGTTTGAATTATCAACTGCCCATGCGCCTAACATAGTGTTCATGCGCCTAACATAGTGTTCATGCGCCTAAAATTTTGCCTGTAGAACTTAAGTGTTGATCATGCGCCGAAACAGTACCCCATGCGCCCACTGCTCAGGCGCCTAAGTGCTCATGTGCCTAAGTAAGGCTCATGCGTCCAAGCAGTGCTCATGCGCCTAGGTTTCCTCATGCACCTAAGTGTCCTCAAACGCCTAAACTGCCCATGCGCCTACATAGTACTCGTGCGCCCGCATAGTGCTCATGCGCCTAAATGCCTTAGAAAATTTTCTGAAATTTTAGGAAATAGAAATTTTAAGACTAAGCCCTAGGATGTTTTGATGGTTATGTTTGTTGGTGTTTTTCATGTTTGTGGCCTGTTGTTATGTTCCATATTACGTATTATTACGTGACTTTACATGGTGTGTTTATGCTCATATGCATAAAGTATTATCATAAATGAACCGAAAGATTAATGATAATGAAAAGTGGAACATAAGGAATGAATGAAAGTCTTGCAAGCAAAATGTTTAAGGAGTTTCACAACTCATTGAGAGTTGTTAGCTCAACTGTGTGTTATATAACGTGCGTTATTGCTAACCCATGAGGGTTCCCACAAAGGAGGGTCAGTCTTTGTGACTGATCTAGACGTGCGAAAATAGGATCCTTATCACTTGATCCCAAGAGGTAGTTGCTTCATGCACAATGATGAGGTATAGCATATGGCAGGTCCAGATTAAGTGAAAGATAATGATGAAAGAAAGTGTGAAAACGAACGATAATGAAAGATAATAAAGAATTATTATCTAGTTGTATGTATGATGTGTGATGACGTATGAAAGTAAAGAAAGTGTTTTTTGGTAAAAGTAAAGTATTTTATTTATAAAACTAGAACTCACTCAGCAACGCTAACTTTTATCCATTTTCAGTTGGCAGGTAATTAGTTGCTGAGGATGGCAAGCAGGTAAAGCTATTTGGCGGGCAAGACTGGCATCCATTTCATGCATAATAATATTGTTGTTTTGTAATACAACTGAATGATTCTTTTGTAAGCCTAAAACTACAATGATTTATAATTTGGCAACATCAAATAGTAATGCATGAAGGGTTTTGATAAATTAATCCGCTGTAACGTTTTTATGAAATGTATTGTACTTTTATATGAAAAATGCTGTTATTGACCAACTGTGAGGTTTTCGAGAACGGGCCTTACAAAGACTATTGGTCAACTGAATGCTGAGGTGGACCTTAAGATTAGCTTCGAAGGGGAAACCTAGGCTTAAGGCCCAACAGTTGAGCCTATGAACCATGCGACAGGAGCTACTTCAGCACCCTCAGCACCCATTACCCTCAGTGAGGCACCAGCTGGTGAAGGTGTCTCACAGCCTCTCTCTAGCCAGAGCTCAAGTGTAGCACCATGCAATGAAGGCCAAAGCTCTCTCCCTCCTGAGTCACACATGCCTCTGAGTGACAAAGGGAAAAGGAAGATGACTCCCTTAGGAGATTGAGGAGGAGAAGAAAGAGAGGAAGAGGAAGGCATGGGGAGAAAGTTCAAGTAGGACCCCTGGTTCATGGAAGGTGCAGTCAGGGCTACCCCCAGGCCAAGCACTCAAGATGATGAGTTAAGGGCTGCCAGATTAAACAATTTGGGGTCCAGAAACTGCAACATTAATAAACTCATCTCTCTCCCCTTGGAGGAATTAAATGAACTGGCTGGCATGAAAGTGTCAAAGAAGAGGAAAGAAGATGAGATAGCAGAACGGCTTCTCAATATCAAAGAAGAAAGAAGGAGAAAGAGAATCTACAAAGCTCCTACCCTCTCCCTAGTTTAGGTAAGTCTTGAGATAGAGACTGTGGCTACAGAGCAACAAACGCAGGTAGGTAGGGAACAAGACAGACAAAACATGATCACCTACCTAAGTGCCATAGGTCTCTATCAGGCAGCAGATCTTCTTCCCTTACCATATGACTACAACGAATTTAAAGACCTCAAGCAGCTAGAGCAACAAGTGCAAAAAGAGCAAAAAGCTGCAAAGAGGAAGATGAGGGAAGAGGCTGTAATGTGAAGAGCCACCATCAGAGCAAACTTGAAGAAATATACTTATTGACAGAAGACTGTAAGCTTCTTGAAGCTGTATTGATTCTCCCAAAGGACACTTGGTCCAATGTCTCTATCCACCATAGATGAGGACATTAGAGTGATCAAGCAGAAGATTAAAAAGGGTGAGCTGATTGACTTTTATTATTCACCAAGTCAGGCTGCACCTGAAGCTGAGGTTAAGGTTGAACCCCAAGAGACAACACAACCTAGACCTAGTGCTGCATCATAGACAGCTTCATCTTCTGATCCACAGTAGGGTCCTGATCCTTTTCATTCCAAACCTGTGAAGGACAAGGATCCAACTGAGGAAGACAAAAAAGAACAATCTGGTGTATAGGCCAGTGTCCTCAGTTAATGTACCGAAAGAGGAAAAGGATGGCCATAAGAAGGGTCAAGAAGAAGAAGAAGAAATCCAAGGCATCCACCTCTACATCTGAAGATGGGTCAGAACATCCTGAGGGTGCTCAAGAAGAGGCTACTCATCCAACCCCTATTCAAGTAGAGCCTCTTGCTGATGAGAGACTCATCGTGTCTTGGATGTTAGCTACAAATGCAGACAGATGGTATGTCACTAGAGATCAAGGGGGTCAAGACCTGTACTTCTGGCAAAAACATACTTGACCTTACTCTATATGATCTCTATGACAGGAGGAGATACTTTGAGAGTTTGAGGAATCCTGACCAACTGATGATAAAAGGAATGGACTTGATTCTGATGAGGACTGTCAATAGATAAAGATCAAGAATCAAAGGTCTCTTTAGTTTTTGTAGCATCAGCCTAGGGGGAGTTTGTAAGGAATACACTTAGAGGCTATTACAACCAAAGAACAACTAAAGAGATCTCAGCATGCACAAATGAAGTACAAGGAAGTTACTTCAGAAGATTTGATATAACTCGGTGAATTATGCTAAGTATTAAATCTTTCGAAGCCAAAATACCATATCTTCTTAAGCCAAAGATGAAGTGTTTCGAATCATCAAGGACAAAGTCTTTCGAATCCAAACACTGATTACTTTTGAAGAAAGAGAAGACATGTTTTCTTTGAATCACCTTTTGACAAAAGCTGAACCATTTTCCACTGCCACTTCTGAAGTCTCACCAACTTATATGAGTTGGTGAAAAGTCCATGCTTTTGTCAACTGTAGATTAATGTCTTTTGTCTGTAACTTTTCAACTATGTACGTTTTATCCTTTTTGTAATATATTTGGATGTGAACTATGGCATGTCATTGTCACTAGTCAAAAGGCAATCTGCCTTTTGACTCTACATTGATCTTGTTGTCTAGATGAGTGTTTGCAGCTGGCCTTCAAAGTATGGCCAGTTGTAGGATGCAGCATAAAGTATCTCAAGTACTTGTATCTTTCATGTATGCTTTGTAACACTTGTAAGAACTTGAGAGCAATATACATCATTCTTGAAAACCATATTTGAGTGTTCTTATTCTTGATCTTTCACTTGTGTTCATTGTTTCATCACTAACCTGTTCCCTATTTGAACTGCTAAGTGTTTCAACTCTCTCCACCTTGTGAAACAGTTACATTGACCACCCTTCACAGGTCTTGCAAATATTCTTGTGTTTTAGCCACCAGTGGCTTTTTGTGAGTCTGCTAGTCAAGAGAATTTAGTGATCATTACAGAAACAACATTTGTAACTAAGACATCTCTACCCATAATAGAAGATGTCCAAAGTACACTTCCTTGAGGTCAAGATGATGATGATGAAGCGATTGATAAGGATTATTTGATCAACGCTCCTCTAGAACATAGACATACTGCTGGAACATACTCAAGTTCACCAACACCTACTATATTAGAATAGAGGTTTCAATTATTTAAGAGGGAGATGTTGGATAAGACTAAACTGGTAGATTATTTAAAGCTGGAGAATCATGCGAAAGATAAAAAGATCAAGAGCTTAGAGCATTAGCTACAGTTTGTTTATAGCTATGTACAGATCATGGAGAGTTAGTTTAAGGAGTTTACTTCCTTATTTACATCAGTGCAACCTAATCCAAGAAGATCAACTGAGTTTGGAGAATCAAGTAGGCAACATTTATGCAACCTAATCCAGGAAGATCATCTGAGTTTGGAGAATCAAGTGGGCAACATTCAGTTGGTCCTAATCCTGTTGATGAGATTAATTATACAGAGATTACTACAACTATCCTGAGCCTAATTTGATTGTTACTGAATACATTACAGCTAATAAACCTTTGACACAAGCCTCTATTTATGTGATTACGTTAGGTCTAGATCTATCGTATAGATTTAGATGTTTATTCATCTCTTGTAATGATCATTTGTAAATCTCTTTTCTCATGTAATGCAAGATATATATGTTAACCCAAATATTATTTGTGTTGATTTTATGTAATTGCAGGAAAAACTTCATACTTGGTCAATTTGGAAAATTGACACAAGTGCTAGAACTAACTGCGGATAAACAAGTTTGTTCTTTCGTAGATGTTCTGCGGATCATAAAGAAACAAGTCAACATGCATCCGTATAACTTCTGCGGAAGCACAATCACATCTACTGAAGAACAAGTTTAGAGATCAAGTTACTGCTGCTGTGGAAGAAGGAAGTTTGCTCCTAAGGATGAAGTTCAAGATGATGATTAGAAAGACTCCTACGGAAGACCAATTCCTATGGAAGAACAAAATACTTGTATGATCTCATATCATCAAGTACTCAATACCAAGTCAACAAGTCAATCTATCAGAAGTGAATTTTCCACATCACATTAAGAATATCTTTGTAATTTTTAAAGTGAATCCCTCTGCCTATAAATATAAGTCATGGGTGCACTCATTTAGAGAGAGATTGAGAGATATCGATACACATATAGAGATTCACATATCCATAGAAATGATATCGATCAATCAATCAATCAAAATAGCAACATAGCAATCACAGGAACACTAAGAACATCATAGGAGATTACAATATCATCCAAGCATCAATATCAGTTGTAATCGATTCATTATCAACGAAAATCAATTGAAACAATCTTTTTATTGCATTATTTTTTTCTGTTTTCAATTTGTTTCATATGTTCTACGTTGATTTCAATTTCACAAACAATTAATTAAACAACAAGTATTGATAATTCCGCGATCTTTATTTGCTAAATTAAACTTATAATTCCTGTTTTGATCCTTGGATTCACAGATGGTATTAGAGCCTCGTTCTCATTGATCTAGATCAATTGATCTATCAGTTTGATTATTTTAATTGGTTGTTTGTTTCATTAAATCATCAAAACCTTGTTATATCAATCATTAATTACTGTTTCGTTGCTTGATTAATTTCGATTTGCATCAGAATTGCTTTTGATTCATGGATTTGTGTTATTGTGCGATATCCCAAGGCTGTTCAAACAAGTTTGAACAAAACCCATCATCATATAACATCTTAATTTCAAATTAACTAAGAATATATTGAGTGACTAATTTTGACCACAATTTCTTATTTAATTAAGAGTGTGTTATTAATTAGTCCATTTATAACAGATGCCATTAATTCAAAGGTCTTAGTTGATTTGAATATCAATATTATCAGTGATTTGTTATTGATGTGTAAGCGTGTTTGCAAAGTCTATTCACATTCATAGGATATTAGATCAACTGATAATTTTGATAATTAACAAAGTTAATTAAAATGAGCAATTCAGTGGTTGGAGCTTATCAACCTCCAAAGTTGGAGAACAAATCTGATTTTAAAACATGGAAAATCAGATTCAGGAACCACTTTAGCTATACAGATTTTGACTTATGTGTCCATTACTAAAGGTCCTTACATTTCACCTGCTTTAGGACCTGATTATAATGACAACAATCAGCACATAAGTTTGAAAAATCTGTCTCCTGATGATGCCAAGAAAGTCAAAATCAACATTAAGGCCTATAGTATGCTTACTATGGCTTTACCTGAAGACCTCTTGATCAGGTGTGAAGCATACAAAATAGACAACTCATTATGGATAATTCTTCACACTTTGTGTGAAGGAAGTGATGAGATCAGAAGCATCAGGAAGGATACTCTTCGTTCACAGTATGAAACTTTTCATCATATTGTGGGTGAATCTTTTCCTCAACAATTCCACAGATTTATGCAGCTTGTTACTGAGATGAACATTCTTGAATTGAAGAACAGAAATGAGGAACTAAACAAAAAGATGCTCCATACTTTGCCAGAGAGTTGGACTCAAACTGTGTCCATGTTCAAGAATACTATTGATCTAAAGGCAATGGTTGCAAAGGTGGAAGCTTTGGAGTTAGATGAGAAAACCAGAAACAAGAGTGCAAAAGCTTCTATAGCACCATATCAATTCAAAGAAACAAAGGGTGCTGGAAGTGCATTCATCTCCAATGATGATGAAAGCTCTTGTGTCGAGAGTGCTGATGAAGAGAAAATTAGTTTGTATGCTGCAAAGTCCTCTAAATTAAACTCTCAAAACACTTCAAACAGGAAAGCAAAAGGGAAATCTGATGATTCAAAAAGTCCAGCAGTAAAGGGATCATCAACCAACAAAAGCAATACCCAATCTGACCTAATTATTGTGGTTCTAGAATCAGAAGAACAAGCTTTCAAGCTTACTGGGGTAGTACCTTGACTCCTGCCCACATCTGTCAACAAGACCTTAAAGAACTTCATTCTGGTGAAGTAGAGGAAATGGATCTGCAATGGCAAATAGCCATGATTACATACAGAGCCAAACTGTATATGAAAAGAAATAAGGGATTCTTTGTGGTAGGAAGAACAACAAAAACTGGTGTTGATAAATCAAAAGTGAGGTACTACAAGTGTAATCTGTATGGTCACTTTTCAAGGGAGTGCAATCAACAATCAATAAATGACATAAGACAAGCAAATCAAAGGAGCTTCAAGCAACCTCAGCTTACAAACTCATACCCACCAGCCACAAGCTCTTCAGTAGGTACCAGTAACACTAAAGAAACTGGTTTGATTATTTTGCACGTTGGTACTTATGATTGGAGCATGTATGAGAAGAAAGTACAAGAGGAAAATCAAGCACTGATGGCAAACATGGAGAGCAAAATTCCACCCATGGCCACAGAGAAACATCCATGGAGGACTGACAATAAGTGGTATGTTGACAGTGGTTTTTCGAGGCATATGACAGGAAACTGTTCTCTCCTCCATGATTTCAAACATAAAAATGCCTCATATGTGGCATTTAAGAAGGGAGGTAAAATTGTTGGTGAAGGAATGGTAACAAATGGTGTATTCAAATGTGAGAAAGTAAACTTCTGTGAAACTTTGAAATTCAACATGTTAAGTGTATCTCAAATTTGTGATCAAAATTATACCATTTTAGATGATAACACCTATTGTTACATTCTTAAAGCAGGTTTCCAAATTCCAGCGGACTGAATCACATAGATTCCTTTTGCAGGAACAAAGGCATAGCCAGACAATTTAGGGCACCAAGAACTCCACAACAAAATGGAGTTGTGTAAGGCCCCGTTTCCTGAGACCTCACAGTTGGACATTCACATCACTATTCATAAAACATATCATAATTCATTATCACATTGCAGCAGAATTTAAACATTTAAAAGCCATTCATTTATTTATAAACGTTGTTGCTAAGTAATACATGTTTGGTTTAGTTACAAAGGATCATTAGTTTGCATTACAAAACAACAATGTTATATTCATGAATGGATGTCAGCCTTGTCCCGACGAGTAGCCTCCCCGAGTGCCATCCTCAGCAATATTACCTGCCAACTGAAAACACATAAAAGTCAGCTTTGCTGAGTGAGTCCTAGTTTTAAAATCATAAAAATATCTTGATAGATTTGTATACAAAATACTTCTTAAAGAAAATATCTTATCTTTCTTTTGGATGTGATCACACACCATACATACAAATCATATCCATTACATCATCACCATTCTTTTTCTTGCTTATTATTATTATCTTTCACTGTCGATATGGACCAAAGTGCTATAACCCCCATATAATGCGCATAAACCTGGTACTGGGCCTTGAAGTCTATAAATAGACTCCATCTGTGGTGCACATATATTGGCACCAGTACCGGGGCAGCAACAGTGGTCCCCTCAATCTTAAAGATTGACCCTGTGTACATCCTTTGGGTTAGCTAAACCGTACACAGTTGAGCTAACGACAACTTGGTCGTGCACCTCCTGTAAATTTTTACTTGCAAGTCTTTTCATTCCTTATGTTCCACTTTTCATTAATATTAATCTTCCACTTGATTAATAATAATACTTTTTGATCATAGGCAATCCACATAAAGTCACATGTTAATATCATAATAGGCGCATAAGGACAGCCCACAACATGCATAAGATAATCAGATACAAGCATCAAGTCAACCATGGTCAAACCCTAATCTTGATCTTCCAAATTCTAGAAAATTTCTTGTCTTAAACTAATGCGGATGAACAAAACCAATGCGGGTGAACAACTTGCAAATGCGGATGAACCACTTGCAAATGCGGATGAACATAAACTAATGCGGATGAACAACTGCAAATGCGGATGAAGAACTTGCAAATGCGGATGAACAAAAACTAATGCGGATGAACAACTGCAAATGCGGATGAACAACTTGCAAATGCGGATGAACACTTGGTAATTATTCTGTCGTAAAAGAAATGCTGATGGACATTGTAGCAAATGCGCATGCATAAAAAAAAATGTTGATGGATACTGTAGCAAATGCGCATGCATAAAAAGAAATGATGATGGATACTTGGGCTGAATTAAGGCAAATGCGGGTGAACAAAGGTGAATGCGGGTGAACAAAAGTGAATGCGGGTGAACAAAACACTTAGGCAATTATCACAGTGTAAATGCGGATGAACCATCAGACCTGTAAATGAGACTTATGCTATAACCAGTTCTAAAACCTTATTCCCCTACATTCTTAACATAGATCAATCATGCTAAACTCTTAGAACAAACTTACAACCTCATAAAACATAGAAGTTCATACACGTACATACACAGTTATCGTACATAACGGTTGTAAAACATTTTAAATGCATTTTCAGTCCCAAAGAAGTTTTAAAACATAGAATCGGGGTCCTAGAACTCACCTATTGCAGCAAACAAGTGAATCTCCTCCCAACTTACGTGCATAAGAGTTCAAACACCTAGAACAGGCCAAAATAAACACCCAAACACCAAAAACACATAGAAATCAATTTCTAAGGTTGAAACCTCAAAGAAACCGAACCAATTAATCACAAAAACCTACTAACCTTGAATAATCTTCTCCTTCTTCACAATTCGACCGAGAGGAAACACAAAAACCAGCTTTCTTTCTTTCTTTTCTTCTTCGGAAAGCAACAGCAGAAAGAGCATGGGCGACCATGCTCTTTATACACCCACTTTTGACTATTTGGTACTATTTACACAAAGCACCCCTCAATTTTGCCTTCTTTTTATTTTCTTCAAATTACTTTTCTTTTCTTTTTATTCTGACGAAATTTCGGGTGTTACAAGTCTACCCCCCTTAAAGAGGTTTCGTCCCCGAAACCTGTCACTCTTCGAATAACTATGGGTAATGTTGTCTCATCTCTTCTTCGGTCTCCCACGTAGACTCGGATCCTTTTCGGTGTTTCCACTGTACCCGCACAAGTGGAACCACTTTATTTTTCAATCTCTTATCCTTTCGGTCGATGATTGCCACTGGTTGCTCCACATAATTGAACGATTCATCCACTTAAATATCATTCAATGGTACAATCATATCTTCGTCAGCTAAGCATCTTCTTAGATGAGATACATGGAATGTCGGGTGAATCCCATTCAACTCATCGGGCAATTCTAGTCGATAGGCCACCTCTCCTACTCGTGCAATAATTCAGAAAGGCCCTATGTATCTTGGACTCAACTTGCCCCTCTTCCGAAACTGGATGATCCCTTTCCAAGGAGAGACCTTTAACATAACTTTATTACCCATGTTGAACTCGATGGGTCTACGCCTCTTATCGGCATACGACTTCTGTCTATCCTTCGCCGCCTTCATAAAGGCTTTGATCTTTTCCAGCTTCTCAGTCATAGCCTCAATCACCTCGATGCTTCCCAATTCTTTCTGCCCAATGTCTCCCCAACACACGGGCATTCTACACCTCCTACCGTACAACATCTCGTATCGTGGCATACCAATGCTGGCATGATAACTGTTGTTGTACGAGAACTCTGCTAACGGTAGGTAATCATCCCAACTTCCTCCAAAGTCTATCACACATGCCCGGAGCATATCCTCGAGCGTCTGAATCGTCCCCTCAAACTGACCATCTGTCTGAGGATGGTTAGCCGTGCTAATTTGTAGTCTTGTCCCCAGGGCATCATGGAATCTCTTCCAAAACTTCGATGTGAACCGGGTGTCACGATCTGACACAATAGACACCGGCACACCATGGCAAGCTACAATCTCTTTGATGAACAGGTCCGCCAGTCTCTCGGAGGAATATGTCTCACGGATCGGTAGGAAGTGAGCACTCTTTGTCAATCGATCAACTATCACCCAGATGGTATCGCACCCCTTCGCAGTACGGGGTAGCTTCGTTATGAAGTCCATGGTGATGTGCTCCAACTTCCACTCGGGTATATCCAACAGTTAGATCTTCCCGTATGGTTTCTGATGTTTTGCCTTCACTTGCAAGCAAGTAAGGCACTTACTTACATACTCTGCCACGTCTCGTTTCATACACGGCCACCAGTAGTCTTTCTTCATGTCTTGATACATCTTGGTAGCACCAGGATGAATGGATTATCGAGTTTTATGAGCTTCGTCAATAATTCACCCACGTAGATTCCCATATCGTGGAATCCACATTCATCCAAAGAGGGTTCTGACCCCATGGGTATTCCCTCCCAATTCAGCGACTAAACCTCTCATCCTTTCGGAGTTGAGGAGATCTTCTTTTAACGCTTCATCTTGGAATCCTTTAACCTGTGTCATCACATCAGAGGTCATCACCAATTGATAAACCTTCACCCGGATTGGCTCGGGCCTCTCTTTTCGGCTGAGGGCATCAGCCACTACGTTGGCCTTGCCCGGGTGGTAATGGATCTCACAATCATAATCTTTGATCAACTCTAACCACCTTCTCTGCCTCATGTTGAGATCTTTCTTCTCGAAAAAGTATTTCAAGCTCTTGTGATCCGTGAAGATTGTGCACTTGGTCCCGTATAAGTAGTGCCTCTAAATCTTCAACGCAAAGACCACCGCAGCCATTTCTAAATCATGAGTGGGGTAATTAACTTCGTGGGTCTTTAACTGTCAGGACGCGTAAGCTATCACTCGTCCACGTTGCATTAACATGCAACCCAGTCCCGAATAAGATGCATCTAAATACACCACTAAGTCTTTACTTCCTTCGGGCAATGTTAAAACAGGAGCTTGAGTTAATCTTGCTTTTAACTCCTCAAAAGCATCCTCCTATTCTCATCCCCACACAAACTTCACATCCTTGCATGTCAACTTAGTCAAAGGTGAGGCTATCTTGGAAAAGTCTTAGATAAACCTTTGGTAGTAACCCGCCAAAACCAAGAAACTGCGAATCTCAGATGGCGTCTTTGGAGACTTCCATTGCATTACCGCCTCAACCTTTGCCGGGTCCACCATAATTCCTTCGGTATTCACCACATGACCCAGAAACTGAACTTCCCACAACCAAAAAGCACACTTAGAGAATTTAGCATACAACTTCTCCTTTCTAAGTGTCTCTAACACTTCACATATATGGTCGGCATGTTCTTCTTTGCTCTTCGAATAAATCAGAATATCGTTAATAAACACAATCACTGATTTATCTAACATCGGCCGACACACTCGGTTCATCAGATCCATAAAGGCAGCTGGCGCGTTAGTTAAACCGAATGACATAATGAGAAACTCGTAATGTCCATAACGCGTGCGGAATGCTGTCTTCGGGATATCTTGTTCCTTTACCTTCAACTGATGGTAGCCAGATCGAAGATCTATTCTGGAAAACCAACTAGCACCTTGAAGTTGATCAAACAGGTCGTCAATCCTTGGTAGGGGGTATTCTTTCTTCACTGTCAACTTGTTCAACTCCCGGTAGTCAATCCTTGGAAGATCTATTCTCATACTACCGTCTTTCTTCTTTACGAATAATACCGAAGCACCCCAAGGAGAGATACTCTGTCTAATAGACCCCTTATCCATCAGTTCCTGTAGCTGATCCATCAGTTCTTTCATCTCGGTCGGAGCTAACCGATACGGTGCCTTGGCAACGGGTTGCGCACCGGGTATCAGGTCGATCTGAAATTCTATCTAACGGTCCGGTGGCACACCTGGTAGATCTTCGGGAAACACATCCGGGAAATTACGTACCACTGGCACTTCTGATAATTGTGGTATCGACACATCCACATCTTTCATGTATGCCAAGTAGGCACAGCATCCGCGCCTCATACACTTCTCTGCCACAACCATCGAAATCACTTTCGGAACCGTAGTGACGCGATGACCATAAACTATCACTGAACTCCCATCGGGTGCAACTAATCGAATCATCTTCTTCCAACGCACGATGTTTGCCTCATAGGTTGCCAACCAATCCATCCCCAAAACTACATCAAACCCACCTAGGGGCATCACAAATAGTTTAGCGGAGAACCTATGGCCTTCTAACTCTATGCCATAATCCTCAATCATATCAGAAATTCTGGTAGACTTACCAATAGCAGTTTCTACATCAAAAGGTTCATCGATGTTCCTACTACTAACAGGCAATTTAGCATAGAAGGCAGCTGATATGAAACTCCTACTAGCACCAGAATCAAATAGTACAAAGGCACAAGTTTGGTTTACTAGGAACACATCTGACACGACGTCGGGGTCTACCCGGGCTTCCTCTCGGGTCATCGTGAAGGCTCTTGCACTTGCCCTCTGCCCTCCTTCTTCTGGCCTCTTCTTCAACCCAAAACTTTCAGCCCTTGGCTTCTTGCAATCCTTGTTCATATGACCGATTTCACTACAGTTAAAGCATCGTGGGGCTCCACACATCTTTGAAATGTGACCGGGCTTGCCACATTTGTAGCAGACATTCATTCCCAAGCGGCATTCCCCGCTATGTTCCTTCCCACACTTATCACACCGCCTCAACCCCGAGCATGCAGTAACCACTCAGTGATCATCCATCCTCGGCCTCTTACTGTTCGGGTCGAAACCACCACTCCCGAATCTCTTCCCGTTCCAACTCCTGTTATTACCACCCGTCTTCTTCACCTCAACCACCGCTACTTCCCTTTCATCATACAACATTCCCTCCAAATCCACTGCCGACCTAAAAGTGCTTGGTTGGGCAGTGATCAAATGTCTATGGATGTCGGCCGGTAGTCCCTAAACGTACCGATTGATCTTCCTCGATACCGGCGTAACCTGATCCGGCACCAACCTCTCCATTTCGTTAAACTTGGCGGTGTATTGCTGATGGGTCATAGTTCCTGCCTCCAGCTATAAGAACTCCCTTTCGATCTTGTTGAGTTCTCAGTGAGGATAGAATTCCTCAATCACCAACTTCTTCAGCTCACCCCATCTCATTCTCTTGATGGCCCTGTCACCCTCTGATTGGAAAAGATTGTCCCACCAACATAGTGCCGAGTCGGCAAACGAGTGAGTGGCGAACATCACTTTCTGGTCTTCCCGACACTCACTGATCTTCAATACTGCCTCCATCTCCCTTATCCAGCAGTGAGCAGTTGTAGCGTTACCGTTGCCGTCAAAAGTAGGGGGTCTACACCGTTGGAATACCCCGTAGCTACATCCCCTCGCGGTTTCCCGCACCACCACCTCTTCATCATCACTTGAGGCTCCCCCTCCAGCATTTAGCTCCTTCTCCTCATCGTGATCCCTCATATCACCTCTCCTGCCAGCAGTCGTTCTCCTCTCCTCCTCCTTCTCCTTTCGTTCATCCTCCCTTACAGCTCAGATCACTTCAGTCACGACAGACGGTAGGATTGTCTGCATGACTTGGTGAACCTCCTCCACCATTGCCTCCTTCACCGAGGCTCTCAAGTTAGCACTCTCATCCACCCCCTCTGGGTGATGCAGATCAGGCCTAGCAGTAGTCGTCTCTGCGGTCCTCGTCTTGTTCTTTGCGGCCCGGGGTCTACCAGCACGACCACCCCGAGTTCCACCTCGAGAAGCCTTAGATGATCTACCTCCAGCCATCCTCTAACACTATAAGATCCAAACACCAACACGGTCATTCAAGGTAATAGCTCTGTTAATGTTAAGTATAGTAAGTCCCTAATTACAGTGGCCAGTTGTGATTAGCCACTTACTTTACTCTTCGTTCCCCGAGCATTTCCTATCTTGACTACATCAGTATTCAAATCTACTAAAGCATATAAATCAAATAGCATGCACACATAATACCGGTTAGCATTATAAAAGAATTACCTGATGGCACATAGCTACTCGGGCTTACATTCCTCCATTCAGTCCCATTTTCAGTTTAAGTTTAGGTTTTTGAAAATATTTACCCATTTCTCTTAAACTTTGGCTCTGACTTGTAAGACCCCGTTTCCGGAGACCTCACAGTTAGACATTCACAGCACTATTCATAAAACATTTCATAATTCATTATAACATTACAGCGGAATTTAAACATTTAAAAGCCATTCATTTATTTATAAATGTTGTTGCTAAGTAATACATGTTTGGTATAGTTACAAAGGATCATTAGTTTGCATTACAAAACAACAATGTTATACTCATGAATGGATGTCAGCCTTGTCCCGACGAGTAGCCTACCCGAGTGCCATCCTCAGCAATATTACCTGCCAACTGAAAATACATAAAAGTCAGCTTTGCTGAGTGAGTCCTAGTTTTAAAATCATAAAAATATCTTGATAGATTTGAATACAAAATACTTCTTAAAGAAAATATCTTATCTTTCTTTCGGATGTGATCACACACCATACATACAAATCATATCCATTACATCATCACCATTCTCTTTCTTGCTTATTATTATTATCTTTCACTGTCTATATGGACCAAAGTGCTATAACCCCCATATAATGCGCATAAACCTGGTCCTGGGCCTTGTAGTCTATAAATAGACTCCATCCGTAGTGCACATATGCTGGCACCAGTACCGGGGCAGCAACAGTGGTCCCCTCAATCTTAAAGATTGACCCTATGTACATCCTTTGGGTTAGCTAAACCGTACACAGTTGAGCTAACGACAACTTGGTCGTGCACCTCCTGTAAATTTTTACTTGCAAGTCTTTTCGTTCCTTATGTTCCACTTTTCATTAATATTAATCTTCCACTTGATTAATAATAACACTTTATGATCATAGGCAATCCACATAAAGTCACATGTTAATATCATAATAGGGGCGTAAGAACAGCCCACAACATGCATAAGATAATCAGATACAAGCATCAAGTCAACCATGGTCAAACCCTAATCTTGATCTTCCAAAATTCTAGAAAATTTCTTTTCTTAAACTAATGCGAATGAACAAAACCAATGCGGGTGAACAACTTGCAAATGCGGATGAACCACTTGCAAATGCGGATGAACATAAACTAATGCGGATGAACAACTGCAAATGCGGATGAACAACTTGCAAATGCGGATGAACAACTGCAAATGCGGATGAACAACTTACAAATGTGGATGAACAACTTGCAAATGCGGATGAACACTTGGTAATTATTATGTCGCAAAAGAAATGCTAATGGACACGGTAGCAAATGCGCATGCATAAAAAAGAAATGCTGATGGATACTGTAGCAAATACGCATGCATAAAAAGAAATGCTGATGGATACTTGGGCTGAATTAAGGCAAATGCGGGTGAACAAAAGTGAATATGGGTGAACAAAAGTGAATGCGGGTGAACAAAACACTTAGGCAATTATCACAGTGTAAATGCGGATGAACCATCAGACATGTAAATGAGACTTATGCTATAACCAGTTCTAAAACCTTATTCCCCTACATTCTTAACATAGATCAATCATGCTAAACTCTTAGAACAAGCTTACAACCTCATAAAACATAGAAGTTTATACAAGTACATACACAGTTATCGTACATAATGGTTGTAAAACATTTTAAATGCATTTTCAGCCCCAAAGAAGTTTTAAAACATAGAATCGGGGTCCTAGAACTCACCTATTGCAGCAAACAAGTGAATCTCCTCCCAACTTGCATGCACAAGAGTTCAAACACCTAGAACAAGCCAAAACAAACACCCAAACACCAACTTTTCTTCTTCGGAAAGCAACAGCCGAAAGAGCATGGGCGACCATGCTCTTTATACACCCACTTTTGACTTTTTGGTACTATTTACACAAAGCACCCCTCAATTTTGCCTTCTTTTTATTTTCTTCAAATTACTTTTCTTTCCTTTTTATTCTGACGAAATTTCGGGTGTTACAAGTTGCTGAAAGAAGAAACAGGACTTTAATTGAAGCAGCAAGAACAATGCTAGTTGATTCACAGTTGCCTATCACATTTTGGGTAGAAGCAGTGAACACAGCTTGCAATGTTCGGAACAGAACTTTAATTGTCAAAGAACATGATAAAACACCTTATGAACTTTTTTTTAAAAAAACCTTTTATAGGTTATGTTAGAGCTTTTGGGTGCCATGTGTCTATTTTAAACACCAAAGATCAATTAGGAAAGTTTGATGAAGAAGCCTATGATGGTTTCTTTGTTGGTTACTCATCAACATCTAAATCATATAGAGTCTACATTCCTCATCACAACATTATGGAGGAAACACCTAATGTATCTTTTGATGAATCCTTATTTCCAAAATCATTTGAATATTGCAGGTCCAACGAATACATCTTATCCTTATGTTCCTCCAAGTTTGAGTGAAGTGTAATTGATAGCTGATCCTCCAAGAAAGCCCCAGACACGTACTTCAAATGTTGCTGATCCAGGCCCTTCATCTCAAACAAGCAATGACAATTCTGATGGAAATGGAAATTCAACTTCAGCAGAAGTTAGTAATGCTTCCGCAGAAGTTCCTTCTACATCCGTAGATGTTCCTACTTCCGGAGATGATTCTTTTCCATCATGTAAAGTTCCCAATTCATCAGAAAACATTCCAACAACATTCACATCTGTAGATCAACAAACTACAACATCTGCAGTTGTTCCTATAACTGTTGCGAAAGTTATACCTAGATCTGTGGAAACACAAAATCATGAAGATGGATTTCACTCAGCATCAGAAGACCAAAATGATGAGGATTTTGATCACTTTGATGATTCCCCATCTTAGCTGGATCCATCTCCATCAACCAACATCACTAACTTGGAATCATCAATTCCAGTTGAATCAATTTCAATAACAAGAACCACAAGAAGTCAAGGGGGAGCTGCCAATATTTGTCTATTCTCTAGTTTTCTATCACAAGTGGTTCCTCCCAACATAACATCTGCATTGAAAGACAACAGCTGGATTGAAGCAATGCAAGAAGAGCTTCAACAATTTAGAAAGCAGAAAGTTTGGAATCTAGTTGATCTTCCTGAAGGCCAATATCCTATTGGTACAAGGTGGCTTTTCAAGAACAAACTAGATGACAGAGGTATCATCATCAGAAACAAAGCAAGGCTGATAGCACAAGGCTATACTCAAGAAGAAGGGATAGACTATGATGAAATCTTTGCCCCAGTTGCAAGGATTGAAGCCATTAGAGTATTTCTAGCCTATGCCTCACATAAGAAGTTCATAGTTTTCCAAATGGATGTAAAATGTGCCTTTTTATATGGTAAAATTGATGAAGAAGTCTATGTTGCCCAACCACCAGGCTTTGAAGATCCTAATTACCCACATAGGGTATACAAGCTTGACAAAGATTTGCATGGTCTTTATCAGGCATCAAGAAAGTGGTATGAAACATTATCATCTTTCCTACTCAAGCATGGTTACAAAATGGGAACCATTGATCAGACTCTCTTTCTCCAGCATGAACATCAAGACCTCTTGGTTGTCCAAATCTATGTCGATGATATCATATTTGGATCAACAAAAAAGAGATTGTGTGATGACTTTGAATCTTTGATGAAAACTGAGTTTCAAATGAGTTCCATGGGAGAATTAACATTTTTCCTTGGTTTGCAAGTTCATCAAAAATCAGATGGCATTTTCATCAATCAGGTAAAGTATGTGAATCAAATCTTAAAGAAGTACAACCCTACTAAGTCTTCTTCATGCAAAACACTAGCATCAATAATAGATAAGATTGTAACTGATCCTAAAGGGAAGTCAGTTGATCAAAGATTATATAGATGTAGGATAGGATCATTAAACTTAATTGCCAGCAGACCTGACATAATGTTAGCTGTGTGTGTTTGTGCTAGGTACCAATCAGATCCAAATGAGTCATATCTGAATGCAGTTAAGAGGATATTAAGATACCTCAAAGGGAAGCCAGCTTTTAGGCTTTTGTATCCCAAAGAAGGAGATTTCAAACTCTATTAATATTCTGATAGTGACTTTGAAGGTTGCAACAACAACAGAAAATCAACCACTAGAGGGTGTCAATTTATTGGACCAAGACTAGTTTCTTGGAAGTGCAAAAAGCAAACAAATGTTTCAGTATCCATAGCGGAGGCTGAGTACATAGCTGCTTAGTTGGTTGCTCTAAATTTTTATGGTTGCAAAACCAACTACTTGATTATGGTTTCAATTTTTCATCAAACACCAATTCACATAGATAACTCAGCTGCTATGTTCATCACTGCTAATCCAGTGCAACATAGTAAAAAAACATATTGAAATCAGATACTATTTTCTGAGAGACTGCTCAGAAAAGGGTTTAATCAAGTTGATTAAAGTGGATACAATAAATCAGCTTGCTGATTTATTCACTAAAGCCATTGATTCAGTTAGATTTAATTTCTTGATTGAGTCTTTAGGCATGATCAACTTAGATTTGTCTTCATCACAAAGAAAGGCATGTTCTGTCTATCAAATTCATTATACGAAAAAGCCAAAAACATATATAAAACATATAAAAATCCAAAAATATTGTCTTGTTAATATGCTTTCTTGTAAAAGCAGTTCATATTATGGTAAATGATAGTACACTATGCCTTTGCTTACTTTCCTAAATTTTATCACATAATAAAGACTGATCAAATGTGATTTGATATGTGAGTAGGTTCAGCTTGAGTGGAAAATATACAAGTTCATGCATAACATAATGCCAAGGTGACTAATTGTGGATAATTCCATTTTGAGGAACAAGCAAGTAAGTCTTATACTGCTGTGATCAACTTACTCACCTAAGCACACTATGTTGTGAAACTTTATAACCTCTATCTTTGCGCATCATGGACCCTTTGTTTTGTGTAAACAAAGACCTAGGTTCATAGGCACCTCTGTTTTACATAAGTAAAGACCTGGTGTCCTGATGCTTATCATCAAAAAGTTCCAAAAAGGAACAGCTCTAAAAGAATCCAATATGATTAATTGTATATTAATTCAAGAGCATCAAAAATCATATCAGCATTAATAAGATTTCAAAGAAATCTTAAGATAGAGCTTATAACTTAAGGAACATAGTTTTAAGTGTGAAAAAGTGATAAATTGACTCATAAACAGAGGACAAACTCTAATGTGAATTGAATGTGTAGTCCATATTTGTCTATCTTTAATCAATACCAAAACATGATAAACAGCATGACAAGCTGGAACTACACTCTTGCTAGAATTTATATGGATCATAATACATGCAATCAGCACTAGATCTATGTCTACTATCATCAAACAAAACTATTTCAGGAAGTTGCTTAGTGTCCTAGTATGATCCCATTTTATGATGTAAATGCTTGTAAATATATTTAAGTTTCTGCTTATAAACAAAAATGCAAAAAGATTTTGTTTTTGTTCTTTTATTTGCTAATAAGATTGACAGATAATTGCATTTCATGTTATTCTCTTAATAATTTTTTGATAAATGCATAAGTTCATCATTAATCACAAATTTAGGGAGAACAATCATCAGCATGAAAACTGAGTTTAACATTTTTGCATGAAAAAAATTGGAACTTGAGCACTAACTTGTCTGCAAGATATTTAACTAAATCAATTTTGCACACTTGCCATGAAGCAGAGTCAACAAGGTCCAACATCAAACATCAAATGATCTAACAACATGATGTTAAGATCATACAGCAAAAAGAATAAAATTGACTTCTGTACATTGGTACCCTACGGATAAAACAGCAAAACATAACAATTTTTGCCTTCCGTAGATGTTTTATGGAAGAATTAATTTAAGGATAAAATAGCAAAAACAAGTTTTGCCTTCTAGAGATGTTCTGCGGAAGACTTAACCTGTTGCGGATAAAAAGGAAAGTTTTGCCTTTCGTAGATATTTAGTGGAAGACTTAACTTGTGGATAACCACAGAAGGGTAATGAGGGTTAAGGGTCCCACGTCATTAAATAAAAGGATTTAAATTTTCTAAGCGAGTATAAATGACATCCTGACCGTTGTCATTTTTATTCACTTTTTCAGAACCCTTTTTCAGACCTGGAAAAACGCTCTCATAACATAAACCCCCATACAACAATCCATACCTAAATCACCACTCAAACAACATCATCAATATGGCAAACATATTTGTAAAAGGAAATGGGAAAAATACAGATCAAGTACAAATATCATGAACAAAAGGATGTTGTTGCATATTTCAACACAAAGATTTTGGAAAGAGTTCAAGAATTAAGAGATTTGAATAGATAATTACAAGAGTCTAAACTTAAGGGAGAGTATTGTTAGGTCTAGATATGTCATATAGGTTTAGATGTTTATTCATCTCTTGTAATGATCATTTGTTAATCCCTTTTTGTAAGAACTCTTAAAAGATTAACATTTTGTCTTTTGTGTTTTGTCATAGTATAAGGACTTATTTTGTAAATATATGTTCCTTGTGTTTCTTTGATAGTATATATAGGATAATTTATGTATTGTGTAGGGGAGGGAGAACCAACTGAAAGAAAATAAGAGATGTAGGCAAAGACATCTTAGAAAGAAAAACAGTTAGAACAGAACAAACTGCAACTCGCCCTTACACTTTGTATCCTAAGCATTTGCTATCAATGAAATCTATGAATTTTTGAAGTAATTGCTTGTGTTTGATTACTTTGTGTTTCAATTGATCATTGCATTATGATATCATCACAGATCGATCCTTTTGAACCAATCAAATGGTATCAGAGCTTTTGGTTCAGTGATCAAAGCATATCTGTAACACCCTAAAATTTATTAAAAAGAAGAGAAATGAAAAGTATAAAGAAAGAATAGATAAATAACTCAAGTTGAAGGACCAGAGTTGTGCAAGATGCAAACTTAAATATAATTATGTTTAAAAAGAAGGGCATGGCCACCCATGCCCCTACTACCCACCATTGTTCTCGGTTGAAAAAGGAAGAAAGAAGAAGAGCTCCCAGTTTTAGAGAGATAAAGAGGTAAGAATCTGCAAAAAGGTGAGTTTTCTTGAATATATGTTCGGTTTCAATCGAATTTTCAGCTTCTAGACCGAGATTTTGAGTGTTTAGTGCCTGTTTTTGTGGGTTTTAGAAGCTGAATTTGCAAGTGGAAGTGTGTTATGTATGATGTTATGACTTGACGTGGTATGATGTAAGAATGTACATAAAGTATTATGTAATGAAAGTGAAAGATAACGAATGATGAGAATGGAAGTAACGTACGATGAGATCCTTGGCGCGTACCCCGGTACTGTGTCAGTCTTCGGACATGAGTTAGGGGTTTGTTTACAGGCCCTGGCATAGTATCAGTCTTCGGACAAGAGTCGGGGGTATTGCATGAGATAGGATCGCATGTGAAAGAGATGAGGTCATGTTGCTAGCCCTGGTACCATGTCAGTCTTTGGACATGAGTCGGGGGTTTGTTTACAGGCCCCGGCACAGTATCAGTCTTCGAACATGAGTCGGGGGTATTGCATAAGACAGATAGTATGTGAAAGAGATGAGGTCTTGTTGCTCGCCCCGGTACTATGTCAGTCTTCAGACATGAGTCGGGGGTTTGTTTACAGGCCCTGGCATAGTATCAGTCTTCGAACATGAGTTGGGGGTGTTGCATACGAGATGGGATCCTTGTCGCGTACCTCGGTACTATGTCAGTCTTCGGACATGAGTCGGGGGTTTGTTTACAGGCGCCGGCACAGTATCAGTCTTCGGACATGAGTCAGGGGTATTGCATGAGGCAGAATTCAGATGATAGTAAGTATGTATTGTTTGATGATAAACGATGATGAAGATAATTAATTATTATCAATGTGTACGTATGATGTGTGATCATGATCGAAAGTAAAAAGGTTATTTTAGCGAAAGTAAAGAATTTTATTTATAAATCTAGAACTCACTCAGCGTCGCTGACTTTTGTATGCATAATAGTTCGCAGGTATTTTGTTGATGATGAGGAGGTGCAGGCATGGATGCATAAGCTACTGGGGACATTTTGAGGCTGGCATCCGCATTTTGATATGATGTTGTATTTTGAAATTCATATGAATGATGTAATTTAATGATATGTTTTAACTTATAAATGAAAAGTTTAAATTCCACTGCAAAAGTAATGTATGTTTTAAATATTTTAAGCGATGACGGTCCAGCTGTAAGCTTCCTGGGAACGGGGCCTTACAAGTTGGTATTAGAGCCAAAGTTTAAGAGAATTGGTTAAATATTTTTAAAAGAACCTAAACTTAAACTGAGAATGGGACGAAAGGAAAGGGATGCCAGTCCTAGTAGCTACATGCTTGCAGGTAAAGGTTTTACGAAAACATTTTATGTAAGTTAATGAAAATGGGAATTACGTGTACGTGTTTTGTGGTTTATGTGCTTTTATGTAGATTAAGATACTGATGTAGTCAGAATAGGAAATGCTTGGGGGATGAAGAGTAAAGTAAGTGGCTAATCACAACTGGCCACTCTAATTAGGGACTTACTATACTTGACATAATCTGAGTTATTACCTTGAATGACTGTGTTGGTATTTGAATCTTGTAGTGTTCAGATGGCTGGAGGTAGGTCTTCTGAGGCTTCACAAGGTGGAATGCATGGTGGCCGTGGTGCTAGACCACGTGTCACGAGGAGCAGAGCTAAGACTATTAAGACGGCTCCTAAAGAGCACGAGCTTCATCACCAGGACGGTGAGGACGGGAGTGCAAATCCTAAGGCCTCAATGAGGGAGGCAGTAGCAGAGGAAGTTCATCAAGTCATGCAGATGATTCTGCCGTCTGTAGTGACCGGGGTCATTAGATCTGTGAAGGAGGATGAGAAGAAGGAGGGCTTGAAGAGGAAGGCCACTAAACAAGGAAGCGAGGAAGGAGGTTTAAGGGGAAGAGAGCAACCAGAGACTGATATGGTTGTCTCCAATGATGATGATGAGGAGGAGGAAGCTGTACAAGAAACTTTGTGGGGATGCAGCTATGGGGTATTTCAAAGGTGCAAGCCCCCTACGTTTGATGGGAATGGAAGTGCTACTGCTGCTCATCATTGGGTGAGGGAGATGGAGGCGGTACTAGACATTAGCGAGTGCCGCGAGGATCAGAAGGTGAAGTTCGCTACCCACTCATTTGTGGATTCAGCCTTGTCCTGGTGGGAAAACATTGTCCAAGCCAAGGGTACCAGGGTAATCGGGAGGATGAGGTGGAAGGACCTGAAGAGGTTGGTAATTGAGGAATTTTACCCTTATAGGGAGCTTGACAAAGTTGAGAGAGAGTTCCTGTAGTTGGAGGTGGGAACGATGACGCACCAACAGTATACAATGAAGTTCAACGAGATAGCAAGGCTGGTGCCAGATCAGGTGACGCCTATGTCACGAAAGATCAAGAGGTACATTCAAGATCTACCGGCAGATATCCGCAGACATCTGATCGCTGCCCGACCAGGTACGTTTAAGTCGGTGGTCGACCTAGCGGAGAGGCTGTATGATGAGCGAGAGGCGATAACGATAGTGGATGAAGAGAAGGAGCGAGGCTATGTTAGGAATGGGAATGGAAGGCGGGGTAACGATGGTGGATTTGTGGCTGGAGGTAAGACGTTGAGGGTCGATGATCGGAGGATGGTAACGGGGAGGGAAGAAGCATGCAAGAAGTGTGGTAGAGGCCACGAGGGGAAGTGCAAGTAGGGACTGAACATCTACTTTCAATGTGGGAAAGAAGGCCACAGGGCGAGGGAATGCCACATAGCTAAATGTTACGACTGTGGCGAGACTGGACACATAAGCATAGACTGCAAGAAGTCGAAGGCAGGAAGCTCCGATGCAAGGAAGGATGGCAGAGGATTACGTGATGGAATTGGGGGAGCACGTGTTTCCAGCAAGACTGTTAAGGATGAATCTAGGTGGATTGATACGTGCCTTGGGAAGGATTGCCTAGCAGCTTATGAGGCAGATACTGAGTGTTGCAAGAAGGTGGTTTGATCAACCACGCCCGACAAGAGTTTGGTGCCGACCTACAGCAATGGAGTAATGATGAATGCCTCATCTGGGAAAGTGGATCATCTGATTCCGAAAGCAAGGAAAGCTAATACCGAGGTGTATAGGGCTTTTTTGAATCATCGCTTGAATAGGAGGGGTGGTCTACATGTTGGAGCTACCCGATAAGTTAAGTGGAATTCATCCGACGTTCCATGTATCTCGTCTGAGGTAGTGCTTAATTGAGGAGGATATGGTAGTGCCACTAGAGGATACCGAGGTGGACAAACGACTCAACCACGTGGAACAACTTGTGGCCATTACTGATAGAAGGGAGAGAAGGGCTAAGGAGAAGGGTGGTTTCATTTGTGCGAGTACAGGGGAGCCCAGAAGAGGTCTAAGCCTACGTATAAGATCAAAGATGGTATGAGACAGCATTACCCGCAATTGTTCGAGAAGCGACAGGTTTCGGGGACGAAACCCATATAAGGGGTTGGACTTGTAACACCCTGAAATTTATTAAAAAGAAGAGAAAGGAAAAGTATAAAAAAAAAAGATAAATAACTCAAGTAGAAGGACCAAAGTTGTGCAAGATGTAAACTTAAATATAATTAAGTTTAAAAAGAAGGGCATGGCCGCCCATGCCCCCACTACCCACCATTGTTATAGGTTGAAAAAGGAAGAAAGAAGAAGAGCTCCCAGTTTTAGAGAGATAAAGAGAGAAGAATCTGCAAAAAGGTGAGTTTTCTTGAATATATGTTCGGTTTCAACCGAATTTTCAGCTTCTAGACCGAGATTTTGAGTGTTTAGTGCCTGTTTTCGTGGGTTTTAGGAGCTGAATTTGCAAGTGGAAGTGTGATGCTTGAAGGTTGCTATAGGTGAGTTCTTGAACCCCTCTTTTTACTGGTTTTTAAGTGTTGGGGCTGTTATGGATATCGAACAAATATTTTTAAAGTACCCCTGGGTTTTCAGCTTTGATGTTGACCGTTGTTCTGTGGTTGTATGTTTAGAGGTTGTTTGAAGTTAGATTTGATGTTTAGCATGGTTTAAGTGTTGGTGGTATGCTTGATCTATGATAGGAAGTGTTAGATTGATGTTTGAGAACTGGTTGTAGTGTAGTTGGTATTTCAGAATGTTCCTATGCGCCTGAAATTGTTTTCATACGCCTAACTTACCTCATGCTCCCAAGTGAGCTCAAGCGCCCAAGATCATGAGCCCAAATAGTAGTCATGCGCCCAGCATGATGCCCATGCCCCTAAGTGTAGGCCATGCGCCTAAACAGTAGTCCATAAGCCCAGAATTGCTCATGCACCTAAGTGTTGGTGCGCCTGCATAGTACTCATGTTGCGGATAGTGGTAATGCGTCTAAGCAGGGCTCATGCGCCAGCATAGTGGTAATGCGCCTAGGCTGTTTTCCTTAGAATTTTTATGCTCATGCACTTGGGATGTCCAACTGCTTTCCATTTTAGACTTAGGGATTTCTGAGGATTTTCTAGAGGTAGATGGTTGAGATAGGTTCTGTTGTGATTTGATGGCTTGGGCTTGGTGTGTTATGCATGTTTGTGTGATGTATTATCTTTCCATGTTTAACGGTTTTCAAAATGTATGTATTATGGTATGTAATATGTTATGTATGATGTTATGACTTTACGTGGTATGAAGTAAGAATGTACGTAAAGTATTATGTAACGAAAGTGAAAGATAACGAATGATGAGAATGGAAGTAACGTACGATGAGATCCTTGTCGCGTACCCCGGTACTATATCAGTCTTCGGACATGAGTCAGGGGTTTGTTTACAGGCCCCGGCATAGTATCAGTCTTCGGACATGAGTCGGGGATATTGCATGAGACAGGATGGCATGTGAAATAGATGAGGTCATGTTACTAGCCCTGGTACCGTGTCAGTCTTTGGACATGAGTCTGGGGTTTGTTTACAGGCCCCGGCACAGTATTAGTCTTTGGACATGAGTCGGGGGTGTTGCATACGAGATGGGGTCCTTGTCGCGTACCTCGATACTATGTCAGTCTTCGGACATGAGTCGCGGGGGTTTGTTCACGGGCCCCGGCACAGTATCAGTCTTCGGACATGAGTCGGGGGTATTGCATGAGGCAGGATTCGGATGATAGTAAGTATGTATTGTTTGATGATAAATGATGACGAATATAATTAATTATTATCAATGTGTACGTATGATGTGTGATCGCGATCGAAAGTAAAAAGGTTGTTTTAATGAAAGCAAAGTATTTTATTTATAAAACTAGAACTCACTCAGCGTCGCTGACTTTTGTATGCATAATAGTTGGCAGGTATTTTGTTGATGCTGAGGTGGTGCAGGCATGGATGCATAAGCTAGTGGGGACGTTTTGAGGCTGGAATCCAAATTTTGATATGATGTTGTATTTTGAAATTCATATGAATGATGTAATGTAATGATATGTTTTATCTTATAAATGAAAAGTTTTAAATTCCACTGCAAAAGTAATGTGTGTTTTAAATATTTTATGCAATGACGGTCTAGCTATAAGCGTCCCGGGAACGGGGCCTTACAATATCTACAGTGTTGAGCTCTTTGAATCACTTGATTCAAAATACAAAATGGTTAAGTTTGAAGATTCCAGGAACAGGGTTCCCAAGCTCAAAAATAGAACTGATTTCAAGAACTGGTCTCTTAGATGGAAGCATCATCTGATCTTTATTGACACTGACTTGTGGAAGTCAATAGAGAAAGGACCACATATCCCAATTACATCTGATGGTCCTAACAGAGGATTTGTTTAGACGAAAGACTCTCCAGAACCTTATCCAGAGGATGGTCTGCAAGGTGATGACTTAAGAAAGGTTGAGAATGATATCAAAGCTTAATCATTGATGTGCAAGGGTTTACCACTGGAAGTCTTGACTAGACTTGAAGGTTATCAAACTGGTTACACCATGTACAAAGCTTTGAAGATCATTTGTGAAGGTGGTAAAGAGATACAAGATCTTAAAAAGCAAAAACTCAAGAGGCAATTGGAGTTGTTTGAGCATCTTTCTGGTGAAACAATCAATCAGATGATGAACAGATTTGTGCAATTAACTACTGAGATGTCAACTGCTAGTATCAAAAATGATCTCAAAGATCTAAATCACAGACTTCTAAATGCTCTTCCATCTTCATGGAAACAGACAGTCACTCTGTTAAAGCATACAGAAAAGTTTCCAATGAATCTAGATCTTTTGATTGCCGAAATTGAATCTATTGAAATTGATGAGAGATCCAGAAACAATGATAGAGCTGCATCAATATCACGATATAAGTATGTTGCATCTCCAGCTAACACAATGGAGAATGCTTTTCTGGAAAAAGATGATAACTCACCAGAAGACGAGGGTGATTTGTTCGTTGGAGCTGGTTTCTTTACAGATTCTTCTTACACAAGTGCTTCTGTTTATACAACTCAACCTCAAACTCAGTCTCCTCCTAAAACTCAAACTCCTAAACCTCAAACTAAGACTTCATCTTCTAACTCTGTTAAAACTAGCAAAGTTAAAGATGTTATTAATATCCTTTTACAGGATGATGAGTCAACATCTGCTTTTACTGTTTTTATGGCAAGTTTTCAAACTTATCAAGGTAGTCATCTAACTCAATTAGATCCTGTTTTGTAGGATTTGTTCGAGATGGATCCTGATGATGTGGAAGAGATGGACTTTAATTGGCAGATGGTAATGATTGCTTATAGAACACAGAAACACTCATATATTAACAGGAATTACATGCCAACTGCAAAACTGTTGGCTTTGACAAATCAAAATCAAGGTGTTTTAACTGCAACAGTTATGGTCATTTCTCAAGGTAATGTAAAGCTCCAAGAAATCAAGGTGGAAATGGTCAAGCAGGATCTAGCAGTCAAAGATACTAACAACAGCCTCAAAAGACCTTTCAAAAGCCTTATCAAAGTCTTCCCATGCCAAAACTTAATGATGAATCAAAGTCATCTGAAGAGCCAAAGAAAGCTCTTGTTGTTAGCATCAAAGATGGCTATGACTGGAGTGCTTATGTTGAACAATTCAAAGCTAATCTAACATCTAGTTTAGCTCTTGTTATTGAAGTTTAAAATGAGACTGGTCTGAAGTAAATGATCCTACGGTAGAATGTGATTCTGATAATGATGATGAAGATTATGATTGGAGTGACAAATCTGATCCAAAAGAGGATTCAAAAGAAATTGCACTCATGGCTCAGTCTGAACAACCAAAGGTTGAGCATCCATCATCTGACTGTGAGACTTCTACTTCAAGTTATCCTGAAATTCCTGTTGAAGTCAGAGAGAAAATGTGCACAAAAACAAGTTTTGATCAAGTTGAGCATTATAGAACATATTCATTCAAAATTTGTGACACACTTAAACAAGAAGAAGTAATGCACAACAAACTAAAAAATGATCACAAAATCTCTGATGAAAAGATCCTATCTCTACAAACCTCATGGAAAAAAACTCTAAAACAACTTAAACTTGTTAAAAAACAACTTGAGGAGATGACAAAAAATTTAGAAGAAGAAAAATAGCTCATGCTGCAACTCAGGTGGATCTAGCTAAAGTTAAAAGTTCTAAAACAATTATAGAACAACTGGTAAGTGAAAGATAAGACAAAATGTTAATGAGTTCAAACAATACTCCCCCTAAGATTTACATTGTCTTCAGTCTAACATGAACACTTCTGTTCATCTTTTATCTTGAACACAAGCTTCTCTTTGTAGAGTTCCAACTCTCATAAAGCCTTCTTGATCACAGACATGAAATTCTTTCAAAGATTCTATGATCTGCTCAGTGTTCAAGAAGGCTTTGTGATTTATAGGTATAATCAGTGAATCTTAACATCATGTGAGCTTAAAACATCTGATTTAAGTATAAATTTCGAACTTTGATTGGGCGTTTGATCTCTATTTAGACGTTTGAAATCTAGTGTTCAAAGATTTGAAATTTGTGATTAAAATGTAGTTTGATATCTGAAATTGAACATTAAATGATTGTTGTAATATGATTTCGAACAGATTGTGAGAATCAAATCTCGATTTTATCAAAATGTGTTCTTAATGATTCGGAGCTCATCAGTTGTTCTCATGAACAAAAAATGAACAGCCAGTTCATCAATTTTCATCAAAAATGTTGAGTTAATCATCAATATTCAATCATTAAACTGATATTGAGAAGATTTTAATTAGTTTAGTATACTTTAAAATCATTTGAACTTTAACTTGAATGTACTCTGCTCTTGATAGAGTATGTTTAACACTTAGAAAATTTAAGTGTAAAAGTTAGGTTTAATAATTTAAAATGTGCTAATTCTATTAAAATTTAATCAATGTTCATTTTACATGATATAATGGGATGTACAAACACTTAGAAAATTTTTAAGTGGTTTTGGTTCGAAATTGATAATTCACAATATGATTAAAAATTTTGCAATTCAAATGTGATTAACATTTTATTCTATGTTTACAGATGGAAGATCTCAAGTTTGAGCCAAAACATAACGTAACAGCTTTTCCTAATGAAGATGCTCGTGAAGCTATTGATTATGAAGAGATGATTAGATTTTTGTTGAGAACAAAATATGTATATGCCATGTGTTCACAGCCAGTCATATATGCTCGTCTTATTAAGAAATTTTGGAGTACTGCTGAAATTGCTACAGATGAAGAAGGAAGGAAAGTTGTTCAAGGTTTTATCACTAATGATCGTATGATTGAGGTCTCTGAGCAGTCAATTACAGAAGCTCTAAGACTTGGTGATAATGATCCATAAGACTTGGCAGAACTCACATTTAATGAGTGTAGAGAAACTTTCTTAGCCATGGGTCATCCTGATCATTTTCCAAAGAAACAATTCTTCAGAGCAAGAGTTTATAACCACTAGAAACTTCTGTGTTACATCTTTTAGCATGGTATGTCAAAGAGAAGTGCAGGATGGAATTCATTCCCTGTTGATATTGCTTCTCCTATAGTAGCCATTGCAACTAACAGAAGATTTAATATGGCAAAGTGAATTATGAATGGATTTATTTTCAATTTTGAGAAAGGAGCCAGGAACAAGTACCCGATGTATCCTAGATTTTTACAACTGATTATCAATGAAGCAAATCCAGATTTTCATGCTTATGGAGTAAGTGGAGAAAGATTGATTCTAGAGCACATGACTGAAATAGTTTATAATAGACTTGCTATGATTACTGGAGCTCAGAATGTACCAATGTTTGATTACATGAGAGTTGTAGCAAGAGATGATGTAAACATAAATGAAGATCATTTTCATTTGATTGATGACAAACCAATTGATCCCAATGACTTGATTGAAGAAGTTCTTCAAGGACTGTCTGAGTCTGAAGCTGAGGATGATGATGAAGAAAATGAAGATAATTGAATCTCTGAAAGAAGAGAATTCCCTCCAGCTTAAGATAATAGAGAAGCTGAGAGATGAAAATGAATAATTGAAAGCAGAATTATTAAAGAAAGATTTAAAAATTGCTGAGGTTGAAGAAGATAAAGAGACAAACTTACTCAAAGATTATGATTTGATGGAAGAAAAATTCAAAAAGTTGAAAGAAGATCATGTTAAATTGAAAGAAGAGTTTTAAAGTATGAAAGAAAACTCAAGTCCACAGTCACATGACATGATTGTTGTGTCTGAAGATCAACCAACTGAAGTTAAAAGATTTTCTGAGGCTGATAAAGGAAAAAGAAAGATAGATGATCCTGATGTTCAAATATTGAATGAATCTTCATCTAACCCTCCTTTAAAGATACAGAAGATTGTGTCTGAAACTCTGAGTGTAGATGATACTTCCATACATGCGAGTGAAGAAGTTGATGTTCAAGAACAAATTGGAGCCTTAGATGACTTGGATCCAAAATTTTCTGACGCCTGGTATGATGAAGTTTTGGAGGAAGAAGATATAGTTGAAGCTGCGTATTCTCCAACTGAAGCTGTTGCAGAAGACATCCCGTTAGACATTGATGACAGATTTAACTATCTGATCAAGAAGAAATACAACCGTGTCTTTTTGGATGGTCTTACTATTTCACAGATAAATGAAGAATATGAAAAATATATGATCGCAGAGTCTATAGCTCCAGTTGATCCAGATGAAATCGTTATTGAGCATGGAGAGTGGATGCCTATGTAAGAAAGCATTAATATTGAAGAACTTTCAGCATCTGAATTACACCATCCTGATCTAGAAAACATGACAACTGTTGAGCTCAGACTATGGTTGCAATCAAGGAATTATCCACGAAAGAGGTTAAACAGATTGCAAGTTGAATCACTAAGAAATTTGGTGAGAAGCTTTCAAGAGAGAAAAACAAAACAGGTCTAGGTTTTACACATGAACCAATGCTTGAATCTATCACAAACACTTTGCCAGAAAACTTTAACACACATGATCGCTCACCTTAAAACAAAGCTAAGCTAAAGCCTTTCAAAACAAGAAAAGAATTCTGAAAGTGATGAAGAGAAAACAAATGTTGAGATTTTCGAGGAACAAGATTCTGAAAAGATTAAAAATGGTCATCCAGTGAAAGTTAAATCTTACGAACCACGACCAAAGAACAAGAAAATGTTTGTTCCCAAAGAGTATGTTGTTGAAGAAGTCATTGTTAAGAATGATAAACAAAACCCAAAGAATAAAGAGAAAGCAAAACTAGATGAAGTAACATCTGAAGATTCATTTTCATACGGATTAAACAATCCAAACTTCATCAAATGGCAGAAAGAACAAAAAGATAAAGAAAATGCAAAAGAGTCTTCTACTGAAGATGTTCAATCCAAAGTAAACAAAGATCATCAAGATCAAGAAATCAAAGAAGGAGAAGGAAAAATGCTAAATCTAACTCCTCTCAGAACAAAAATCAAAACAATCAAAATCAAAGAACAAATCAAGCTAATCAGTTTAAACCTGTGAAATTTATGTCTGCAGGTACTTTTGATATGAACACAATTCCAGAAATCAAATCAAATTCAAAGAACAAATCTAACTCTGATCTAAAAACAGGTTCAGGTCCAAAGTCTTCCACTGTTAACAAAAGATTTGTATCTAAAGAATCTAGGAATGGTATTAATGAACAAAATTCAAAACTCAAATATCAAAAGAACAAATTCTCAATTCAAAAACAGCAGATTAACTCTGTAACTCCTAAATCAAAACAAGGATCAAATGTGGCTTCCACATCTAAGGTTAATCAACAGTTGTTTAAATTTCAACAAAGGTACTGTGACATATGTGATATGCACAATCATAAGACTGATGAATGTTTCTTTAACAGGTACTATCATATTTGTGATATGAAAAACCATTCAATACCTGGTTGTTATTTCAACAAGTATTATACAATTTGTGATGAAAGAAATCACAACACTAAGAATTGCTACTACAGAAGGAACTTGCCAAGGAATGGATATGTCAATCCACAATTTCAAAGAAATCAAAGTGTTGGTTTTCAAAGATCGACAAAACAACCTTCCTTAGGCTTGAGATCTTTTTGAAGGATTAATTCTGATTATGATGATTCTTATGCTGTGAAAACAAAGAATTATAATCAAGGATAATTCATTCCACGATCAGTGAGAATGAACAATGCAAAATTTGGTAATCACACATTGTCAAAAAATGTTTCTACTAATGGTTTTAATAACCTTGATGATGATCTTGAAAGACACTATCATGCTTTGCGGATTAAACAAATCAAAGATAATCTAAAATTTGTCAAAAATAGAATTGGTAAATTTAAACAGCAAAAGAAGTCTGATGTGAATACACTTCATTTTAAATATTTTACCATTGTTGATAAATTAGGCAAGTCCAATACCATATCGGCTTGGGTTGATAACTCAACTTAAATCTTTTTGAAATGCAGGTACACCCAAGAAGACCAATTAACACGTGGTATGTTGATAGTGGGTGTAGCTAGCATATGACAGGCAACCATGCCTTGCTTCAAGATTTTAAGTTAAAAGATGGTACTCATGTTGCATTCGGAGGTGATGCAGGTGGTAAAATAACAGGAGAAGGAACAGTGTCCAATGGGATTATTAGCTTTGATAAAGTCAACTATTGTTCATAGTTTAACTTTAATCTTTTAAGTGTTTCCCAAATTTGTGACAAATCTTACCCTGTTTTGTTTGATGATTCTTTTTGTTATATTTTAAAGCCAGGTTTTCAGATAAGCAAAGAATGTGTAGTTGTTAAAGCTGTTCGTGATCGAGATGTATAGAAGTTAGATATGTCTCAAGTAGATCTATCTACAGAAACAACATGCCTAATTGCTCAAGCATCAAATGTTGAAAGCCATTTATGGCATAGACGTCTCGGGCATTCCAATTTTAAGAACATGAACCAGCTTGTAGCAGGAAATCATGTAGTAGGTCTTCCAACAAAGAAGTTCTCTACAATAGATCACTGCTCAGCATGTTTAAAAGCATAGCAACACAGAGCGCTTATAAGCCCAAGCTGATAAACTCAAATTCCAAGCCTCTCCAGATGTTGCACATGGACCTATTCAGACCAACAAATGTGCAGAGTATTGGAAAGAAATATTATTGTTTAGTTATCATTGATGACTTTACAAGATTTTCATGGGTTTTCTTTTTGCGTGCTAAAACTGAAACTGCTGAATTATTAAAAGAATTCATCATTAAAGTAGAAAATCAATTAAAACAAAAGGTGAAAATTATCAGAAGTGATAATGGAACTGAAATTAAAAATGCTAATATTGACATGTTCTGTGCAGAAAAAGGAATTGTTCATCAGTTCAGTGCTCCTAGAACTCCATAACAAAATGGAGTTGCTGAAAGGAAAAATAGAACTTTGATTGAGGTCGCACGTTCCATGTTAGCAGATGCAAAGATTCCAATTACTTTTTGGGATGAAGCCATATCCACCGCATGCTTTGTATAGAATCGTACATTGCTTATGAAAGATAAACAAAAAACTCCTTATGAGTTGATGTTTGGCAGGAAACCTAATACATAATTTCTTAAATGTTTTGGTTGTTCAGTTTTGATTTTAAATTCAAGTGACCAGCTAGGAAAATTTGATGCAAAATCTAATGATGGATTTTTTGTTGAATATTCATCGGTTTCAAAAGCCTTTAGAGTTTATAACTCTAGGGCGAATGTTATTCTTGAAACTTTTAACGTAAAATTTCTTGAAAACTCTTTTCCATCAGTTGCAAATGGTCCAGCTTGGTTGTTTGATTTTGATTCTTTGTCAAACTCTTTTAATTCTAACTTGTTTGACTCTCCAGGTGAGAAAATGAAACAAGATGGAGATCTTGGATATTTCAGTGATGATTCTGATTCTGATGATATGGATGATTCTAGCCCAGATTATCCTTTCTTCTCATTTGTTAAAGATCTTGTATTTCGTTCTGAATCTCATGATCAATCTCTCTCTCAACAAGCATAAGAACATCCTATTTCTGAAAATTCCAATGTTTCACAAACTATTCCTAATGATGGCCCTGAAATTGTACAACCTGAGTCCGGAACGTCATCGGTTTCTGATGATGTAGTTGTTACTGATAATCTTGATTACTTTATCAACTCACCGACTCAAGTTCCTAATTTCAATCCACATACTTCAAACTTATTGCATCAGCTTTCTGATTTGAACCAATCTAATCTAGGTGTTAATGTTCAGGGAAGTGATATTTCAACGTCTCGTAATCCCAAGCACCATCCTACGTCTCAGATTATCGGTCCATTGAATGAGAGAACAATGAGAAGTCATTCAGAACAAGCAAACCTCTGCTTATACTCATGTTTCCTATCTCAAATTGTTCCTAAAAACGTTACCGAAGCGTTAAAGGACAATAGTTGGATCGAGGTAATGCAAGAAGAGTTATTGCAATTTCGCAAACAAGAAGTGCGGAAGCTTATGGATTTACCTGAAGGAGAAAATGCCATAGGCACAAAATGGTTGTTCAGAAACAAATCAAATGATCAGGGAATTATTGTTCGCAATAAGCGAGACTCGTTGCACAAGGTTACACTCAAGAAGAAGGAATAGATTATGATAACGTATTTGCTCCAGTTGCAAGACTTGAATCAATTAGTGTCTTCCTGGCTTATGCATCATTCATGAAATTCAAGGTGTATCAGATGGACTTTAATGGTGCATTCTTGTATGGACCAATCACTGATGATGTGTATGTTAAGCAACCTCTAGGTTTTGAAGATGCAAAATATCCTCATCGTGTGTGCAAGCTTAGTAAAGCATTGTATGGTCTCCATCAAGCTCCTAGAATTTGGTATGAAATGTTATCATAACATTTGATCCAGCATGGATACACGGGAGGGAAAATTGATCCTACTTTGTTTATAAAGAAGGATGCTGATGATCTCTTATGTGTTCAAGTGTATGTTGATGATATCATATTCGGTTCTACAAGTCCAAAATTGTGTAATGAATTTGAAGATATCATGAAGTCTCATTTCCAAACGAGTTCTATGGGAGAAATTGATTTTTTTCCTTGGTCTTCAAGTGAAGCAGTCTGCAAATGGAATTTTTATTAATCAGGAGAAATTCATTGAAGAACTCTTGAAGAAATTTAAACTGCAAGATTGTCAATCCATTAAAACTCCAGTTGATGTAAATACCAAGATTAAACCTGATCCGAAAGGAAAATCAGTTGACCAAACTTTATACAGATCCATGATTGGCTCCTTGATGTATCTTACTACATCTAGACCTGGTATAATATATGTTGTTTGTGTCTGTGTCAGGTACCAATCTGACCCAAAGGAATCTCACCTAATTGTTGTTAAACAAATATTCAGGTATCTCAAAGGAAAACCGACTTTAGGGCTGTGGTATCCTTACGAAGGAAACTTCGAGTTACGTTGATATACAGATAGTGATTATGGTGGATATTGCCAAGATCGTAAATCTACGACGGGTGGTTTTCAGTTCTTAGGTCCTAGATTAGTCTCGTGGCAATGTAAGAAACAAACAAATGTCTCTGTTTCAACCGCAAAAACTGAGTACATAGCTGCTTCAGCAGGATGTTCTCAAATCCTTTGGTTACAAAACCAACTGCTAGATTACGGGTTCAATTTTCTTAAAACTCCTATTTACATTGATAACACCGCTGCTATGTTTATTACAACTAATCCTATCCAACACTCAAAAACAAAGCATATTGAGATTCAATATTATTTTCTCAGAGATAACTCTGAAAAAAGTTTAATCATTTTGATTCAAATTACAACTGAAAAACAGTTGGCTGACCTATTTACAAAAACCTTTTTACCAGGTTGGTTTGAGTATTTGGTTGAGTCAATTGGAGTTATAATCATGTTTAAAACTGGTTTTGAGTAATTAAGTTGTCTGAATCATAGAAAATGATAAGAACCCTCCCTTTACTGAGTAAGAAAATTTATAAAGAAAACTGTCAAAGTTAACTGCCTGATTATATATATTGTGTGTGCATGTTCAATAGAAAATGAAAAACAAATACAAAAATAGAAAATTGCAAAATCAAAAGAGAAAATTATAAAACAAAAACCCACAAAAATAGAGTTTATTTGTTAGTTAACTATTTAGGACTGAATCTGTCTTTGTAATTTGTAAGAAATGATAGATATATTAGTTCCGATTGGTTGCATACTTCACTTGCTACTAAAGTCTGATATGATCAGATATGATATGCAGGTAAGCTCATGCAATTATCAGAAAAAGTATATTCTTGTGATCAAACTAAATCAATCATGCAAGACCTGAAGTGACGATATATCCTTTATTATAAGTCATTACAGGCCTGAATATTTTCACTTGATGCAAAAGAAGCCTTTGTCGATTTTAGTACCAATGAGTAGTGTTGACTTCTCAAATTGATTGCTTGTAAAGTCACAAACTCACACCTGGTGATGATATGAATAACCATGAGCTCTAATTATTTAAAGCATCTATTCACTTCTCTGTTATGAGTCATCATATACCTAAAGTGACGAGATATCCTTTGTTGTAAATCATTACAGACCTGGATATTCTCACTTAATGCAAAAGATGACAATGTGCACAACCTAAACATGAGATCTGGTTATAAGCATATGTCAGGTTAAAAAGTTGAGAAAAGTGCTTTCTTGCATATCTTGACGAGGGTTTAGCTCTCTAAGTCTAAGTGTGACTTAATAATGTCATATCTAATCATACCTTAATCAATCCAAGAATTGAAAAAGTAATTGTGCTGAATATCTTGCCAAAAGCTCTCATTTTCTGTCGTTAGATCTCGTGTCTCCTCTGTTGCGGGAACGCTGACCTGGAACACACTTGATCAGGATTTAATAACTGTTAATGACTATCCATTATTTTATTTTATTTTAATGTGCTGATCTTAACTGATATGATCTCACTACAGACATGTGATTCAATTGTATATAGTAGATTTTTATTCTTCTTTAATTTTGATTTTTGCCTGATTTTCTGTATGCAGGCATGTTGATAATGATTAGTTTGCTCTACTTGCTACATAAAAGAAACTTCTAAGTTTGTGAACTTAAAAGTTTAGGGGAAGTAAAAATGTAAAAGAGAAAATCAATAAAAAATATCAAATGTGAAAAAGAAATAAAAACAAAATTTTTATGTGCTTTGGATGGAAAGGATGAAGCTGAAAATCAAGCATGTGTGTGTTTGATATGGTGTAAAAAAATGAACCTGAAAAGAATTCAAAATAAGTGGAAAAGCTTTTTGCAAACAAAACAAGACTATTTGTGTTGTAAAAGTTTCAAAATAGAGACTAAAATAACGGGAAAGTGTTTTGAAAAACTAAAACATTGATTCAAATTGTTTTTCAAAATGTACTTTGTTGATGTTTGAATTGAAAATTCATGTTTAACAATGAAAATATGAGTTTCAAATGATTTGTGGTGATTTTAAACAAAAAACAATTTAATTTTTAAATTTGAGGGTAATTAATGTATATTTTGGGTGATAGTCAAGAATTTGACTAAGTACTGAGCTCATGCACATAAACAGTGCTAATGATTATAAACAGTGTTCATATGGATGATGTGAAAATTTCAAAGTGTTGACTCATAGAAGGTTCTCATGCGCCTGAATAGTTCTGAGAAGTCCAAATCAGGAGTATGGTGAATTTCAGAAATTTATACAAGTGTTGGGCATTTTTGCTCTAGTCCATGCTCCTAAACAGTTGTCATGTTACTGAAAATGTTCAAGTGTTGGGTGTATCAACATATGCTCATGCGCCTGAACAGTTAGACTTTCCAATGTGGTTAGATGTTTAAAGGTGATGATTAAGGCGTTTCATCAATTCTCATGCGCCTGAACAGTGCCTAAGAGCCTAAACACTGCTGGAGCATCTGAACAGTGCTCATGCATCTCATCCAAATATGCCTTCACAGTGTTCATGCGTCTAAAGACTTGGTGTAAAATTTAGCCTCATGTGTCTTAACAGTGCTCATGGGCCTAAGAATTTTTTCACTTATATATATTCAACACTTGTAGTTCTCATTCATTCATTCACAAACTCAAACTCTCTAATTCACACATTCTCATACCCAATACATTCATTCACTCAACATTCGTGTCTTACCTGTTAATCTTTGTGATATATAGGTATAAGAGAATGTAATTTCCGAGGAGTCTTCACTCAAGGTTATCAAAGTTGTTGTTGATTCACCTATTCATGTGTTAGATGAAGGTGAAAGCTCAACAAAAATTCTACAGTCCTTTCTAAGAACTTGAACACTGAGCAGATCATAGAATCCTTGAAAGAATTTCAAGTCTGCGATCAAGAAGGATTTATGAGAGTTGGAACTCTACAAAGAGAAGCCCGGGTTCAAGATCAAAGATGAACAGAAGTGTTCATGTTAGACTGAAGACAATGTAAATCTTAGGGGGAGTATTTTTAGAACTCTTAAAAGATTAACATTTTATCTTTTGCATTTTGTCATAGTATAGGGACTTATTTTGTAAATATATGTTTCTTGTGTTTCTTTGATAGTATAAGTAGGATAGTTTATGTATTGCGTAGGAGAGGGAGAACCAATTGAAAGAAAACAAGGGATCTAGACGCAGACATCTTAGAGAGAAAAACAGTTAGAACAGAACAAACTCTAACTCACCCTTACACTTTGTATCCTAAGCATTTGCTATCAATGAAATCTATGAATTTTTGAAGTAATTGCTTGTGTTTGATTACTTTTTGTTTGAATTGATCATTGCATTACGATATCATCACAGATTGATCCTCTTGAACCGATCACTTTCCTTATGTAATGCAGATATATATATTAACCCAAGTATTATTTATGTTGATTTTATGTAATTGCAGGAAAAACATCATACTTGGTCAATTTGGAAAATTGACACAAGTGCAAGAACTATCTGCGGATGAACAAGTTTGTTCTTCTGTAGATGTTCTGCGGATCATAAAAGAAACAAGTCAATATGCATTTGTAGATCTTCTGCGAAAGCACAATCACATCTACTGAAGAACAAGTTTAGAGATCAAGTTGCTGCTGCTGTGGAAGAATGAAGTTTGCTCCTGAGGATGAAGTTCAAGATGATGATCAGAAAGACTCCTATGGAAGACCAATTCCTACAGAAGAACAAAATACTTGTATGATCTCATATCATCAAGTACTCAACACCAAGTCAACAAGTCAATTTGTCAGAAGCGAATATTCTACGTCACATCAAGAATATCTTAGTAATTTTTAAAGTAAATCCCTCTCCCTATAAATATAAGGCATGGGTGCACTTATTTAGAGAGAGATTGAGATATATTGATACACAAATAGAGATTCATATATTCATAGAAACGATATCGATCAATCAATCGATCAATATAGCAACATAGAAATCACAAGAACACGAAGAACATCATAGGAGATTACAATATTATCCCAGCATCAATATCAATTGTAACCGATTCATTATCAATGAAAATCAATTGAAACAATCTTTTTGTTCATTATTTTATTCTGTTTTCAATTTGTTTCATCTGTTCTTCGTCGATTTCAATTTCACAAACAATTAATTAAACAACAAGTATTGATAATTTGGCTATCTTAATTTGCTAAATCAAACTGATAATTCCTGTGTCGATCCTTGGATTCACAGATTATCACTCCTGAGCATATTATGCAGAGTTCATAGCCTAATGATGAAGATGATTGATTAGATAAGGTTGATTATGATAATGATGACGACGACGACGACGATGGTGATGATGATGATTGTGATGATGGAAAAAAAGTTGAAGTAAAGAAAATAGATGATGAAGATGATGACCACTGTGGAGATCTGAGCTCAACAGCTGGTCCTTTTACAGATTCAGTTTCTCCACATGTCTCTAGACAAAAACCTAATGATCTAGAGCCATTACATCCAGCTATAGAAAGATGTTGGAAAAAGAGTTTTATACTTTCAATAGCAAATCTTAACAAAGGAATTAAATGATGATATGGGTCCTTTTAATGGCTTAGAAGAGACTATTGATTACTCTAATATATTTTGTAATAGTCTAAAGAGCTTATTTTCTGATATAATGCTTGAAGAAGGAGAGATTCCAACTGATACAGGAGTTGAGCACCGATATGACACTGCTGATCCTTCTATCTAACAAGACAACTTGTTGTTAGAAAAGTTAGTGATTCAATTATATGTGCACCTCCACCAGCATAGATTCACATACTTATACATTCTAAACCACTCACACGATATGAGAATTCAGAACTAGTGTTGATCCGGGCTTATGATGTCGAGAAGAAGATGTATGTGCTGAAGAGGAAAGCTGGAGCTATCGATTATTATCTTCATGAGCAATGTTTTCATACCCCAGAGCTTCAGATCTTTATGCTATAGGATGAGTGTCATTATTTAACCCGAGCAAATGTAGTAAGGAGAAGTGGATAAGGAATTATATTTGGAGACACAGTAAGACTAGCTTCAAAGATTTTAAGACTGCCAAATTTAAAATGATTGAAGATAAATGTAGGATTGACCCAAACACCAACATGCCTATGAAGATTAGAGTGTTCAAGCATCCAAAGTATGCTAGGAAGATTTTGATCTATGCTTTTGTACCACCTAAAACTTTTTCTAAGCTGATGTATATTTATGACGGATGTTACAAAGTTACAGACGTGGATTTTTTAAGTCTTGATTCACCGAACCTAGGAGGAGATTGTAAGAATCGAACATATAGGCTCATGAAATCAAAACAAACTTTTTGAAGAAGTATCTACATGAGACGTTAGTTCTCGTGCGAGAACCTTTTGGTTTTAGCATAAATATATATTTTGATGTTTAGTTGTTAGAAAACTTGAAATCATACTATTATACTTAAAGTTTTCAGAGTGAATTACAAAGAAGTTATTTACATTGTGTTTGTGCTATATCTTGATCTCTATCTTCTTGTTTAATTTATTATCCGCGTTTGATTCATTCCATGTTTCATTCTTGAGATCGATCTTATTGAAATTCTCACGATCTTACATGTTAAATCTGCATTCTTGTATACCAATATCAAGGAAGAAATATATTTCTGTTAACCACCTAGTTTTGAAGATTTTGATCATTCAAAGTATGTATACAAGTTAGACAAAGCTCGTAATGGTTTACATCAAACACCTTGGGCTGAGTATACCACTCTTATAGAGCATTTGCTTGAAAACGAATATTCTCTAGGATAGGAAATCAACTACAGGTGCATGTCAATTTATTTGCTTATACTGACAGTGATTAGGGTGGATGTTAATTTATCCTAAGAATTCTGAATTTAATTTATTTGCTTATACTAACAGTGATATTGTGGATGCAATTAGGATAAGAAATCAACAATAGGTGAATGTCAATTTGTTGGCAACAGATTGATCTTTTGACAATGCAAGAAACAAAATACAATATCAACTTCTATTGTTGAAGATGAATATGCTACTATTTCAAGTTTTTGAGCCCAAATTATTTGGATCTAGAATGGTCATAACATATATGACACTACAATGGTGTGACAACAGTACTGTTCTCAACATTGTGAAAGAATCTAATTTAGCATTCGAAAACAAAACACATGCATTTTTTCGTGATTATTTTGGTCGAAAATTCATTCTTCTTAAACAAGCACCATCAAATGATAATATTGTTGTCTTGTTCATCAAGGCGTTTGATCATTCCCAATTTGACTTTCTTGTCCAATTCTTTCTATTATTTAAATAAAATTGTAATTTTCTATATATATATATGTATGTGTGTGTGTGTGTATATATATATATATATATATATATATATATATATTTGTGAAATCTTGATCAAAAAGAAAATAAGTGCAAAAAGATGCCAAAGATGATATAGGAATAAAAGATACCAATAGCACACAAAAGAAAAGATATGCTAAAGAGCATACATACCATATGGTAGATATTTTCATCATTCAAAATATATACTCACACAGGTTGCAAATTTGAAAGATATAGATTTTAAAACCGGATTGGCAAGTAAGTCCTAAACATCTAGAGAGGGCTAACGTAACACCGACTGGCTAGTACTAAGTCCAAAAACTTATTAAATTCCATGTTCAGAAACACTTATCGGGCTAGTTATGCTTGAATATCTATAATCAATAATCAAGGAGATTGCTAATGAGAGGTAAAATGTTTAAGTCAAGGTAGCGTGACTTGAAATCTCAATAGTGACTTGACACTGGATGCTTGTTCTACACGATTTCTAATTGTGGGATCCATTAGGTTCATATAATCAAATCAAAACATGATGAACATCATAACATGTTTGTCTTAGTAAAGACTAAGACATGAGTTTAAATGGATAGACATATTAAAAATTAACTTAACCTGTCTTATTTTAAATATAGCTGGAAGATATTATAATCACATCTAAGAAATATGGTCCTTAATAAAATATTCTCTAATAGTGGAAGTTATTTAGTCTAACAGTTGTTTGAAGTTTCAAAAAATTAAAAAACAATTATCAAACATATTTTAAGTTTGATTTTTCAAAACATACAAAAAAAATTCCTGGTTAATTGTTCGTTACTTGGCTGAATATCAAATTAAATTTTTTTTTGAAAAAGTTATAAAATTTCCAAAATTTGAAAAAGGAGTTTGAATGTTTTCGCATGCAATTATGTTACTTCTTGTAGCAGTTAAACCTGAAGGCTCAGGAAATCAAATACGAGATTTTGAAGATCAGTTCACGCGAGATCTTTGATCCACACGAGAAGCTAGTTCCCGCACGAGACCTTTTCGTTTTAGTAAAAATAGTGTTTAGTGTTCATAGTATAGAGTGTCTTGAATTTCATACTTTTGTAATCATTATTAGAGAGCAATACTCTTTGAAGATATTTACATTGAGCTTATGTTTACTTGATTTCATTTCTACTTCTTGTTCTATCTACGTTTGGTGATTGATCCATTCTACGTTTCTTTCATGAGATCGATCTACTGAAGTTTTAATTATCTTTACAACTAGTATCTGAGCCGTGTGTGCTCTAAATCGATTTGAATTGAACTTGAAATGATTTAAAGAAGATTTGAGCTATAAATTCGATTTCAACATGAAAAATGGATCGAATTGATCGAATTTGTGCTTGATTTGTGGTGTTTGAGATCAAATACCAGTTAAACAAGCTTTATTCGAAATTTTAAGACAATTCAATGGTTAAAATGGATTTAAATAAACCAAGTAGTGACAATTAGGATTAAAATTGAACTTAATTCACCAAATTGATGCTTAATAATCAGTTTTGAATGAATTGGTGATTGGATTCAAGGTTAAAAAGCTTGATTTGACAAGATTGAGTTTGCAAAAGGTTCACAGCATCACACGAAAAGTTGAATATTCATGCGAGAAGTACTACCTGTTGCAACATGCAGTTATAAAAAGAAACCTGTCATGTGAGAAGTTCAACTTATCAGAAAAGTCAGTTACAAATTCTATCGCGTGAAGTTTGAAACTTAATTTTCAAAATGTCCATCAAACCTAATTTGATGAGTCTTACTGCAACATTGAGTTTGGATACTAATATTGGAAAAAGCACCAAGCTACCAAGACTTTTAAGTGAAGATGAGTATACCAACTAGGTTTATCGATTTGAGAACCATGTCATTTATACCAAACCGATGATGCTATGGTCAATCAAATAGGGACCCTACATTCATCTGTATAAAATGACAAAGGAGAAATGGTTCGAAAAGAAGAACATCATTGGGATGAAGAAGCCATGAAAAAGCCAGAACTTGATGACAAAGCCTATGCAGCTATAATATGTCTTTGAGTGATGAATTTGCACATAAATTCAAAGCATTCCGAGGTGCCAAAGTTGTTTGGGATGCAATGGAAACTCAAATCATGGGTAACAAAGACAAGAGAAGCAAGAAAGACATACTCAACTAAGAATTCAACATGTGCAATCACGTTCTTGGTGAAACTATAGAAACCCAATTTTCAAGGTTAGTTAATTTGGTAACAAAGATGAAGAGTGATGGCATTGTCTTGGAAAATATTATAGTAAACAAAAAGCTTCTGAACTCATTGTCTTATACCTGGAACAACAATTGCACAACAATTAAAAAGACAAAGGATTTGTCTACTCTGCCTCTTAGTGAATTGATATCTACCATCAAGTCATATGAAATGGATGATAAATAGAGAGCTACAAACCATCTGAACTCAATGGGTGCTGAAACTACTACATTATATGCTATGATGGCTAGTAATCCAAATCATTATGTGAGCTATTCACAAATGTGTGAGAAACAACAAACTAGAAGTCCTTTGGATCTAACTATTCAAGAAACACTAGTGTCTTATGTTCAAGCTACATATCCGAATCAGTATTCACCCATACAATCCTAATATTCATCAGTTCAGCCTCAATCCCACACATATCACTCAGTTCAGCCGCCATCTCATAATTATACATCCATTCACCCCAAACCCCAGGTTTTATAAAAATTTGTTGCTAATTCTAGCCCATCCAAACAAACCATTCAGATTGAAGAAAAACATTTTGTCTTATTCACTACATCCATGTCCAGTTATGAAGCATTCAAAGAAGGAAGACTAAGTGCACCAAATATCCTTATTGATGATTTGCAACAAGTCAACCCTGATGATGTAAAATAGAATGATATGAAATATCAGATGGCTATGGTGGTGTATCGTGCTAAGAATTTTGCCAAAAGAACTGGAAGGAAGATGTTTTGGTGTTAATAATGCCAACAAAATTAGATTTGATAAGACAAGTCTGAGATGTTATAACTATGACAAACCCGAGCATTTTTCTAGGGAATGTATAGAACCAAAGATCAATCCAAATGAAGGTGGAAAGAGGATGGTGAGTGTTGAAGTTGAATCAAAGAATGATAATGCGGGGACATCTATAAACAAAGCTCTCTTATCATAGACAGATGGTGAGTATGATTGATTAGATCAGATGGAAATTCTAGATCTCAAAATATCCATTACTCTACTAGCTGAAATCAAGACTAAGAAGGTGAAGGAGATGTCAAAAATTTTATTTGCTAAGTTTCTTTCAAGTGATATGCTTGAAGGAATATTTATTGATCATGCTATTGAGATTACTCCAGCAAATCTTGGAAAGGAAGATTTAAATTCTATTGTTGTTAAGAAGACTTAAACATTTGTTGATGCCCAAAAGATTGAATCTGCCAAGACTACTCCAGCACATTGCACAACTAAAGAGAAAGTTGACAAAAAGGAAGTATTGATGGCTTTCATGGTGAAAAAATTTCAAGGAGTTGGTGAATTATTTGCTATCATATCTGAGGTATATACTAATCTATGTTCTTGCATATGCCTTGAGAAAGTTCAAAAATATAGAGTTTATATTGAAAACTTGATATTTGAAGTTGAAAATTTTCAATATCAAGCTCGTAAGCACAAATCAAATGAAAAAGTTTTCAAAGATAAACTAGAAGGTTTAAACAAAAGAATTTATCAATTACAACTAAATCTTCATGATAAAGAATATACAAATATTGATTAGCCGAAACGAAATGATGAATTGGCCAAAATAAACAAATTAAATAATAGTCTCTTAAGAGCTAAGCTTACAGTTGATAAATTTGAACTTTCATCAAATATGATTGAAAGAATTATAAAATCTCAAATGACATAAAAAATTTAATGGTTGAAAGAATGGTATTGGTTTTACCAAAATTGCTTCTCCCATTAATCATGATTATTCATGTATGCCTTCATAAGTTACAATAACAGATGAAGACATGAACTATGGTCTAGGATTTAGACATCTTGTGACTTAAAACCTTGTGACTTAAACCTTCAGTCAACATTTCATTGACTGTTGACACAATCACCAAAATTGAAACTAAAATCATTTATTTTAATAACTATTCAGAAAGTATGAAGAAAGATGGATTGGTTAAAGAATGGGAAAGTGATGATGAAATAGATTTTAAGAATAATAAAAATAAGAATTGTATTAAAATTTTACATGATTGTAATTCAGCATTAGTTGTTAATGAGAAGCTTTATTTGTCTATTCTATAGAATGATTGTTCAACAACTACAACAAAACAAGAAAGATTGTAAGAAAATATTATGCACAACATTAAAAATATTAACAAGAAAATTTTAAATCAAAGACCATCTAACTTAAAAACTGATTTCGAGAACAGACTTGTTTCAAAAGGCAATATAGATAAGGAAGACTATATTTTTAAAGACACGAATTCTCGATTCTTTAAAAATCAATCTCCTCATGATGCTAGCTCTTTGAAACAAGATATGTGTAGCCCAGATGTCATTAAGACTGGTCTAATTCTAGCAACTATTTCAAAAAGAGGGCAAAGCCACAGATCAATTCACATTGATTACAGAGTCAAATCAAAAGACAAAGAATATTTCCTTAATTCTTTCTGATCAAGCTAGAGAAGTTCATGTTGATGGAGAGAAACAAGAGACTGTTAAAAAATCACATGGCTAAAGATATACTCAAGCCAGTTGATGATAACTTTGATGGTTATCATAAATAGTTTGAGAGAAATATGTATGCAAAAAATTGGCAATATTCAAACAAAATACAAGAACTATGTTGTTTTGTTTGTGGAAAACCAAATCACATGGCAAGAATTTCATTCATTAACACTAATTGATAGGCAGACAACGATTTCATAATTATATTTCACATAATAGAAAACATTTTTTTGTAAATGCCAAGTTTAATAAAAATTCAACATATTCGAAATCTTTTATCGGAAAATCAAAGATTTCAATGAATTAAAGCTTGAGCAAGATAAATATGATTGAAAAAATCATACAGGGTTGATGAAAGCAATGTCAAATTAGTAAGTAATACCTTGAAGAAAAATGACACCAAATTGACAAACATGCATAAGAATGGAAAGTCAAGGTCAAAACGATGGTTACAGAGACTGTTGATGATTATGTTTTCAATGATAAACAGGATATGACTTTAAAATCAATTACATAATTGGATGAAAAAAATGTTTTCAAGTCAACAATGACTTGGGTTGCTAAAACTGATTAATTCATCAATATGTCTCGGAACAACCAAGACACACTATTGATAGCATATAGCACGTTTTTAGTGGTTGTTTTAGACATATAACTGGTAATATATCTCTATTACATCATGTTAAACCCCATAATAGTGGTTATGTTATCTTTGCTGGCAATAAAGGAGGTAAAATTACCAAGAAGGTATAGGGACAAATGGTGTGTTATGTTTTGAAAGTGTACGTTTTATTGAAGAATTAAAATAAAACTTGCTAAGTGTTTCTCAAATACGTGACAAACATTATTCCATACATTTCACAGGCAAAAAAGTCTAATAATCTAACCTGGTTTTGTAATACCCGAGGAATGGGTGTTATTGAGGACTCCGAAAGATAAAGATACATATTTGTTGGATATGAATGGTTCACATACTTTGGTAACAACATGTTGCTTGTTATTAAAAGCCTCGAAGAGTGATTCAATATTATGGCATCGTCTTTTTGGACATGTCAATATAAAAAACATGAATAAATTAGTCAAAGGAAATCATGTTGTAGGTTTACCATTGGAAGAATTTCAACTTCTTGAACATTGTCTGTCATGTTCTAAGGGTAAACAACATAAACTTTCTCATAAACCAATTCCACATAATTTTGTTGAATGAATCCTTCGGTTGTTGCATATGGATCTATTTGTTCCTGTTAGTATTTTAAGCTTAGGAAGTCATGCATATTGTTTGGTTGTTACTAATGATTTTTTCCATATTCACTTGGGTTTTCTTTCTAGCATCTAAGGATTAAACGCCTCATTTCTGATAAAGTTCATTAATCTTGTGGAAAATCAAATTGATAAGAACATAAAATGCATTCAAAGTGACAATGGAACAGAATTATATGATCACATCTTAAACGATTTCTATGACTCAAAGGGGATAGGTAGACAATTCAGTGCAACAGGAACTCCACACCAAAATGGAGTCACTAAATGAAGAAACAGAACTTTGATTAAAGTTGCTCGATGCTATCTGGTATAAAACTTCCACATTCTTCTGGGCAGAGGTTGTCAATACTACTTGTTATGTTCAGAATCGTGTCTTAATATATGAACAATGACGGATGACGCCATATGAAATATTCTTTAAACATAGACCCAAAGTCAAATATTTTAAATCATTTGGTTGTTGTTGTTGTACTTTATTACACAGATCTGATTTAAATCTAAATTTGAAGAAAAGGCTGATGATTGTTATTTTGTTGGTTTGTTGCATATCGAGTTTATAATAAAATAACAAAACAAATTATAGAGTCATATAATATAGATTGGCAAGAATCTAACAAAACTAATGTTGGATCATCTCCTGCTTAGGTATATGATTATGCTACGTTGTTTGAAACTTTTAAATAGTTTTCTCCTGTTTCTGACAATACAAACCCTTTGCATCAACAATCAATGATGTATTTCTTGATGAAGATCATTATTCTGTCCATCAAACTCAAATAATTTCATCAGACATAAGACCGTCTTCAAATGTTTCAGTTGTTTAACCTTCTAATCCAATTCTTGACCAAGTTCTTGAATCAGATCACACACCTTCACAAACATTTGATTTAATTCCTGACGATCACGGTGTTGAACAAGCTCTACAGTCTTTAGACACAACCACAACTTCTAGTCAACGTGTTCAAATTGAAATAATTTAAGTACCTTTTGAAGATCATCTACTGAGTCTACTTCATCAAAAACTCCTGCTATTGAATTTTTTTAAGAGGAAACATTTATTTATCAACCAGCAGGAGGTGTTGTTGAGAACAAACAAGTAGGTCACATTTCTAACTTAGATGAAGTTTTTCTGAAAGTGAGTTGCCTCAATTAAGAATTCACAGAAACCATCCAACTGATACAATTATTGGTCCATTATCTTAAGGTGTTTGTGTAAGGAGTACACTTAGAGGTTGATGCAACCAAAGAACAACCAAAGAGCTTTCAGCATGCACAAGAAGACATGCTTTCTCTGAATCACCTTTTGACAAAAGCTGAACCACTTTCCATTGCCACTTCTGAAGACTCGCCAACTTATATGAGTTTGTGAAAATCCGTACTTTTGTCAACTGTAGATTAAGGTCTTTAGTCTGTAACTTTCCAAATATATACTTTTATCCTTTTTGTAATATATTAGGATGTGAGCTATGGCATGTCAAAAGGCAATCTGCCTTTTGACTTTACATTGATCTTGTTGTCTGGATTAGTGTTTCCAGCTAGCCTTCAAAGTATGTTTGGCTGTAGGATGTAGTATAAAGTGTCTTAAGTACTTGTATCTTAATACATGCATTGCAACACTTGTAAGAACTTGAGCACAATATACATCATTCTTGAAAACCATATTTGAGTGTTCTTGTTGTTGTTCTTTTACTTGTGTTCATTGTTTCATCACTAACTGGTTCCCTATTTGATCAGTTAAGTGTTTCAACTCTCTCCACCTTGTGAAACTGTTGCATTGACCACCCTTCCCGGTCCTGCAATTGGTATCAGAGCATTTCAGGCTCTTGATTGTAAGATCTCGCCATCTTAGATCACTTCAGTTTCACAAAACACTTGTCAACACAAATGGTATCTCTTTCTAAGGCTAATATAGAAATCAGTACTATGACAAAGTCTCCACTGATTACTCCTGATGACTTTGATACTTGGTGCCAATGTATGGGAGAGTTCATCAAGTCTCAAGACAGTAGGATGTGGAGATCTGTTATTGAAGGACCTCACATCCCAAGCACCTCTTCAGCCACTACTGGAGGTGGGATGATACCAAAGGAAATGGCTAACTACTCTGAAGAAGACCGGAAGAAGATAGATGTAGATCAAAAAGCCATGACCGCTCTTTAAACTGCTCTTCCTAACTCCATATACAAAGGCTTTAAGAAGTGCAAAACTGTTAAGCAGCTCTAGGATGCACTGAAGCTCATGTATGAGGGGTCTGAGGAAGCCAAGGAGAAGAAGAAGGACATTATGAAATAGAAGTTTGAAAACATAACTTACAAGACAAGTGAAACCATGACTCAACAATTCAGGTATTTTGAGATTGTGGATACTCTAATGGATGTTGGAGTAAAACTTGAGACTAGGGAAATAGTGAGGAAGTTCATGTTCTCTTTTCCCAAACAATGGACTCACTACTGTGTGGCCATCAAGAGAACTGAGAACCTCTCTACTTTTACTCTAACAGAGCTATATGGTATCCTTAGTGGTTACCAGATAGAGATAAACTTGCAAAATCCATCAAGCAACTCTTCCAATAATCAGTAGAGTTCAGCCCTTCATGTGGTTGAAAGGGATAGCATAGAACCAAAGCATCATCATATATGCTTCCCTGAAAAATCACAAAAGGGTCCTTTCAACACTTTCCCCTAGACACCAGGGGAGAGCTACATCCAAAGAAGCCCATTCAAAGAGACAAGATCTGCACACGCCTTTGTGTCTACTGATGAAAGTTGTGGCAACTTTCTTTTCACTCTTAAAGACCTAGACTTCATCTATCTAGATGATCTAGCATACTTGGAGATAGTTCAACAGATGGCTCTTCTCACTCACAGAGTCAAGAAGTTCTACAAGAGGATAGGAAGAATATTTCCCAGCAATGTGGGTAATGGAAAGTTTGGCCTGAATAAAAGCAAAGTGAAGTGTTACAACTAGAACCAAATGGGAAACTTTGCTAGAGAGTGCAAGGAACCAGGGACAAACGGTGGCCAGGCACAATCCAGACCAAGCTACACTGATGTAGCTCCAAGGACTGAGAAGCCAAGCCAAACAAAACAACATGCTGATGTTGATATTGAAGAATGAGGCTTTGCTGGAGCTTTCAGGTAGAAGATGCTTCTCCAAACCAAGCATTGATGGCTAATCATGAATGAGCTAAGGTATTGGAACATCTTTGTACTCCTGAATGCATTGCTAAAGTTAACATGTATAGGTCCTATAACTAGGAAGTGAGATCTGATCTTGAGTCCTTGAAAATTTTAAAAGCTTATTTTAAAAGAGATGAAAATGATTATAAACTTAAAATAGAAGATTTGGAGAAAACTCTTTCAACTCTTAAGCATGAGCACACAAATTACAGGATTCAAATTAAGGATCTCATTACCAAGTTAATTGAGTGCCAAGCTGAGATTGTGATCGGAAAAGTTAAGGCAGAAAAATGTGTTCTTGAAGAGGAAACCATCAAGAACATAATATCTTCATCCATGCATGCAAAGATTTTTTATCAGAACAAGCAAGGATTAGGTTCAAGTGAGGTAGCTCCTCCACACACATTGTTATCTATAAGACCTCTAAGGTGTGGAACTTGTCAATATGAGCTGCCCTCCATAGATCCTATGCAAGAGGAGGATGAAGATGAAAAGGAGATAGTGAAGGATGAACCTGAGGTGAGTGACAAGGTTATCCTAAGAAGGGACACTATTCTCCTGGAATGAAGAAAGAATCAAGGATGACCAAATCTAAAATGAAGAACTTGATCAGGGCAGCCAAAATAAAGTCCAAGAAAGCCCAAGAGATCAAGGAAAAGCTGGTTTTCATCTCCGCTGGATTTGAAGTGGTAAAGACTGAAGACTCAACTATAGACTCTAGTACCAGGAGTCCTAGTTCATGTCCAAATCATGCTGATCCAGAGAAGAAGGCTGATAAAATGTGAACCACTATGGCATAACTTGAACCATCCAGTTCCAAGAGCAAGCCTCATCCCAAGAAGCCTACTGCATCATCTAAGAAGATGAAGAAGGAAGTAAAAAGTGATCAAGCTGAGCCTCCTACTCAAACGAAGATTCTCATAAGCATGCCAACTGAATGCATCATGTGTGGTAGTACTTATCACTTTGCCAAGAAGTGCATCTACAATCCCAAAAGTACTTTCCACATGAACAAGAAGAAAACTTCTAAGAAGAAGAAGAAAAAAACCACTTCAAAAGGAAAATCTCTTCCTTTTGAAAGCTCAAAGGTGAAGAAGAAGATAAGTGAAAACTTACCTTCGGAAGAAATTTTGGTGTCGAAAGAAAGGAATGCTTCCGAAGTACTGAAGTCTGCCGCAGTGGATACAAATGCCTCCGAAGGTCCAGTCTCCAAAACTTCCAAAGTCATCAAAACTTTCGAAGTGTTGAAGGCCAAGTCTAGTCTTCCAAAGATGGTGTGGAAGTTGAAGGAAGGCCATATGACTGAAAGTTCTTCATCAACAAAAGCAAATGATCCTTAAAACTTACATATAGGATCAATTATTGTTGCATTATCTTTTGTTCACTTTGACAAGGCCAAGACTAATAAGGCTTGGGTTTCCAAATGTAACTAACCATCTCTTTATGAGCAGGAATAGCTAAAGACCAAAAGGAATGTATGGATCATTGACAGTGGCTGTTGCAAGCACATGACAGGCAATGGCTCTTTGCTTCAAAATTTTGAGAAAATTGATGGAGGGCCATTTGCTTTGGGAGGAGAATCTGGTGGTTAAATTAGTAGAATGGGCAGGGTCATAAATGGTAAGTTCAGCATTGAAAAGGTAAACTTTGTAAAGGAGCTTGGGTACAATCGTTTGAGTGTATCCTAATTTTGTGATCAGGGACACAACATGCTCTTTACTGAGCATGATTTCATTGTTCTCAAGCCCAGGGTGGTCAGTCCTTAAGAGCATATCCTGCTCAGAGCCCCCGGGAAAGGGAACATGTACAAGATGGATTTGTAGGAAACATCCCCTTTAGGAGAAGTTTCTTGCTTTCTATCTAAAGCCAATAATGATGAGTCTTTACTCTGGAATAAAAGAATGTGCCATGTAAACTTTAAGAGCATGGATAAACTAATTAAGAAGGATTTGATAACTGGAATGCCAAAGAAAAAGTTTACAAGTGATGATCATTGTGTTGCATGCTTGAAAGGAAAGCAACACAAGGTATCTCACAAGCCAAAGGAAATGAACTCCATCACTACACCCATACACTTATTACATATGGATATCTTTGGCCCTACCAGTGTAATGAGTCTAGGAAGGACCTCTTAATGTTTGGTGATCACAGATGACTTCACAAGATATCCATGGGTATTCTTCCTTAGAACTAAGGATGTGACCCTTGAGATCTTAAAGAGCTTCATTTTAAAATTGATAACCAATATGATCACAAGGTCAAGATCATAAGATGTGATCAAGGAACCGAATTAAAAAACCAAATCCTTGATACATTTTGTGATAAAAAGGGTATTTCAAGACAACATAGAGCTCCCAGGACTCCTCAGCAAAACGGTGTTGTAGAGAAAAGAAACGGGACACTTATTGAAGCTGCAAGAACCATATTGTCTGACTCTAAACTGCCCATCACCTTTTGGGAAGAGGCAGTCAACACTGCCTGCTATGTGCAAAACTGAGTATTAGTGGTAAAGACTCATGGTAAGAATATTTATGAACTGTGGCACAAAAGGAGACCTTTCATTGGTTTCCTTAGGTCATTTGGATGTCCTTTCACCATCTTGAATACCAAGGATCAAATAGCCAAATTTGCTGAGAAACCAGATGATGGACATTTCACTTGATACTTTTCCCAAGCTAAGGCTTATAGATTATACAATCTCAGAACCAAAGTAGTTAAGAAGTCAGCCAATGTGACCTTCAATGAGCACACACATAGTGTGAAAGGTTCTGATCCTGATTGGCTGTTTGATCTTGATTTAGTTACCAACTATTTTAACAAATCTTGTGAAGATGTTTCAAGATCTACAGGTACCTCATCAACAGGATATTCTGATCCAAGATTTGAGCTAAGAAGACCAAGTGTTCAAACTACTTAAGATCCAATGATAACTAGCCCTGCAGTTGGAAATACTGTCAGCACAACCATGACAAATTCTATAGTTGATACATCTGAAGTGCCTGTAAATTTCAGCACAGAGGCACAGAACTCAGATGAAGGAATTTCCAATGTACGAGGAGATGAAGGTGGTGATAATGATCAAGAATTTCTTAATGCTGATAACCACTCCATAGAAGACAACATCAATGATGTAACGCACTCATTGGATCAAGTCTCACTTGATAAGTGTGTTGATGTGGTGGATGACTCTCAAGCACCAAATCTGAATTTCATCAATTTAGATCTGTCCAAACAATTTGCTGTGATTCCTAAACTGAGAATCCACAACTCCCATCCCACCACAAACATCATCGGAGATGTTAAGGATGGGGTGAGAACAAGAGGTCAAACCCATGATAAAAATGTTTGTCTTCACTCTTGTTTTTTGTCCCAGATAGAGCCTAAGAAGATTGAAGAGGCTTTAAAGGATGGAAGTTGGGTTGAAGCAATGCAGGAAAAGCTGCTTTAATTCATGAGATAGAAGGTTTGGAATCTATGTCTTCTTCCTTAAGGGAAGACTACCATATGTACCTAATGGGTGTTTAGGAACAAGAAGGATGATAAAGGACTTGCCATCAAGAACAAGGAAAGACTAGTTGTTCAAGGGTACACCTAAGAAGAAGGGATTGACTACACAGATGTTTTTGCTACTTTAGCAAGACTTGAAGCTGTTAGGATATTCCTGGCTTTTGCTACATCCAAGGATTTCAAAGTCTACCAACTTGATGTCAAGTGTGCCTTCTTATATACGGTGATTGATGAGGAGGTGTATCTCAAACAACCACCTGGCTTTGCAGACCCAGATCATCATGATTATGTCTACAAGTTGACAAAGTCTCTATGGGCAGCATCAATCTCTAAGGAAGTGGTATGAGACACTATCACAGTATCTCTGTCAGCATGGATACAAGCAAGGGACTATTGATGGAACATTCTTCATCAAAGGAATAGGAAATGACTTGATCCTAGTTCAAGTTTATGTAAATGACATTATTTTTGGGTCAACTAATCCAAAGCTCTATAAAGACTTTAAGACGCTGATGAAGAATAGATTTGAAATGAGTGCTATGGGGGATCTCAATTTCTTTCTAGGAATTCAAGTGATGAAGGTTGACAATGGCATCTTCATAAACCAGTCATAGTATGTGCAGGACATACTTACCTAGTTTCACATGACTGAGTGCAAGGTTGCTAAGACACCCATAGCCAGAAACCACTCTCTAGGACCAGATCTTGAGGGGGAGTATGTTGATGAACATCTATACAAGGCTATGATTAGGCCTCTTATGTACCTCATAGCCAACAGGCCTGTTATCATGTTTGCTACAAGTATTTGTGCAAGATATCAAGGCAACCCCAAGATGTCACACCTGGTTGTTGTTAAGAGAATTCCTTGATATCTCAAAGGTGCTCCCAAACTAGGCCTTTGGTATCCAAAGAATTCTGACTTAAATCTGTATGCCTATACAGATAGTGACTATGGTGGCTGTAATATAAGTGCAAAGTTTACATCTGGGGGATGTCAATTTCTTGGTGGAAGGATAGTCTCATGGCAATACAAGAAACAATCCTGCGTATCTGCATCAACTGCTGAAGCTGAATACATTGTTGCTGCAAGTTGCTATGCTCAAGTGCTTTGGATTCAGAATCAGATGCTAGAATAAGGATTCAACTTCAAGGAGACTCCCACCCATATAGACAACAATAGTGCTACCTCTATTACAGAGAATCATGTACATCACTAAAGACAAAGCACATCAACATCAAGTATCATTTGATTAGAGATAATTTTAAAAAAAGGATTGATAAAAAAAGTAAAAGTTAACACAAATGAACAATATGTTGATCTATTCACACAAGCTTTTGATGAACAGATATTTAAGTATCTTGTATCGGCTATTGGGATGATTAACTTTGAATAGATTTTCTTAAACTAAACTCAAGATTATTTTTAAAATAAGTGTCTTAAGTTGTCTATATCATCACCATATAAGCCCGGTTTACTTTTGAAGAAACTTTCCAAAATGATATCCCTTAGGATTTTAAGAATTTTGGATATATTTTCATTCGGAAGACATCAAGTTGTATTCGAAGGAAAATTATGTCTTCAAAAACAAATAACTACTTCTGAGAATTTAACCTTCGGAAAAATTTGAATATAACTTCCAAAGCTTATATTTGACACCAAGTACTTATATGTATTGAAGGACTCTTTTTTTCCGAAAGCAATTAAGTCTCAGAAGCTTTATTCTCTTATTGAATAAGATTTCTGATATTTGATATCAAGCAAAATCTATCTAGGAAGTAAAAATACTATAAGTAATTTTTCTTTCGAATAAAAATTCTTGAAAAGCTAAGGAATATCTTCTGAAGCCAAATTGGCTTCGGAAATTTTTTCAAAACTTTTGAAGACAAATTACCTTCGGAAGATTTTCGACTTCCATGAAAACTACCTTTTTGGGCACTTTTTTAGAGGTGGGACCGACATTTGGATTTCAAAGTTTATTCATTTGCATAAACTTTGTCTCAAATCCATATCATATATATATATGTACAACGGTTGCCCTCTTTCACATTCTCCTTCATCTGCAAGATTCAAACCCTAAATTCACCCACAAACCGACTATGTTCTTACCTTTCTTCACCCCAAAGCTACTTGAAATGGCCATCCCTGATCCCCAAAACCAACCTGATTTTTCCATGCACTGACACAGGTAACATAATCAAGTTGCTCTGTTATCGTCTGAGAAAGATCTTGGTTTCTCAGACTTTTGCGGCTTCTTATCTCTAACCAAGTACATCACCACACTCACAATCGACCCTCCATTATATGAAGATCAACTTTTGGAGTTCTGGAGGACCTGCCAAGAGGTCATCTTGGATGGTGGGAAGGCACTATCTGCCATAGTGCAAGGGAGGACAGTATTCATCACTCCAGGCACCATCAAATCCCATCTAAGGCTGGATGATAAAGAGGGTGACTTGTCCTTCCCTAAGTCTGTTGTTAACAATCATTTTGGTAGATGGGCTATGAAGAGGACTACTCCGTTAGAACCTTCAGGAAAGGTAAGGTCTCATCCAAGTGGAAGTACATCCTCCATGTGGTAATCCACTCCCTATCAAATAAACATGGAGGTTGGGATCAAATTCCTGAGGACCTTTCTTATATGTCTATAGAATGGTTCAAAGGGTCAAGTTTGAGTATTCTCAATTAGAATATTATATATTTCCTAGATATGTTCGATACATTCTTAACTGTGAACTGGGCTCATAGTTAAGGGGAACAGGTAATATTCTTAAATTGGGATAGATGAAGCCCAACATCTTTAAGACAATAAGAAAGCCCACTGTTGGCTTCTCAGGGGTAGAAACAGCCCTAGTCCTAAAAACGTTAGAGCTCATTGCTCAAGGTGACAACTTGGTAGCACCAGCCAATTTTGAACACACACCTTCTACATCTGCAACCCCCACACAGCCTCAAATCACCACCACCTACCAAAGAATATCCAAACAAACCCCTGCTCAGTCTACCCAGGTTGAGAAGGCCCCCAAATCACCAACCCTGCAGGAAGAAGTGGACATTAGAGCTCTCGCTTCTCCTGAGGAGCAAACCACTCCTATTATTTTATGATCAGTGCTGAGGTTCCTCATGCTCAGCCTGATGAGCTCATAACCACAGCTTTAAGCCTTCACTCGGAGTCTCAAAACTCTAGTGATCAACCTTCAGGGGAAAGTTACCATCCCCAGCCGCTTGACTTCTACCAACCAATCCCAAACCTTGAATTCTATGATGATGAAGATATAGGTTTCAGTGAGTACCATGAGTCTCTCTTCTCCAACCCCACTCAAAGAGAGATGAGTGCTCCTGAATCCCCTATATCTAGCCCACATCATCCACCCACAACTGAGATGGACCTCCCAAAACCTGTTCAGGAGGCCCATATGGAAGATGCTCTCACTTTTGCAAGTGATTAAATCATTCAGACCTCAACCATGGCAACCCATCCAATTGACACTTCTTTTGAAGCTGTCAATGTGTAAGGGAAAACCAGTAGCCAAGAAACTGAAGCTGGTGATAAGGAAGATGACCTTGGTCCTATTCTCTCGTCCCCCTATGATTCTTTTAAGGAAGATGAGGGGAGTCTACAACTAAAGGTGCTAAACTGTCCAAACTTTGCACCTCTTTAGTTTCAAAGGTCAATCACCTAGAATCTTAGGTGACTACCTTACAAAGAAGGGTCAATGACCAGCAACTTGAGATCATCGATCTCAAGGTCAAGTTAGCTGAGAGACCCATCCAGAGGACTCAACTAGGCCCACAAGAACCTGTGGATATGGTGGAGCTAACTCCTAGCTCCCCCATGCATGAGGGTGATGCTACCAAAAAGGGGGAGAAAGTCTTACTTACAATCATAGAACCTAGGAGTTCCTCTCAGAGTATGGACATGGAGGACTCACCACCCTCACTTGTAATTTTCCACACTCAACAACCTCCTCAAGTCAACATTGATATTGACTCACTCATTCAAAGCCTGTTTGAGGAGGGTATACCAAGGGCTATGCCTACTCCATCTCACCATGCTGATAATCCAATAGTGGGATGAAGGTATGATGAAGAAAGGAGAGCCCTGGTAATCTCTAGGTCTTAGGGTCAACAAGAGATCTTTAACTTCTTTAACCTGAGATACTATGAAAAAACCTATCTAGTTGACCTCCCACTTTCCAATCCAAGTCAAAACAGGAAAGCTGCAAAGTTAGTTGATAGGATTCAACAAAGGGTGCTTGAAGAGTTCAAGCTGAGAACCAGACTATATAGACATAAGCTAGCAGGCAAGTCTTTTGGTCAACTGGATGCTAAGGTGGACCCTAAGATTAGCTTCGAAGGGGAAACCTTGGCTGAAGTCCCAGCAGTTGAGCCTATGAACCTTGAGACAGGAGCTGCTTCAGCACCCTCAACACCTACTACCCTTAGTAAGGCACCAGCTGGTGAAGGTGTCTCGTAGCCTCTCTCTGGCCAGAGCTTAAGTGTAGCACCAAGAAATGAAGGCCAAAGCTCTCTCCACCCTGTGTCACACAGGCCTGAGAGTGAGAAAGGGAAAAGGAAGATGACTCTTGAGGAAATTAAAGAGGAGAAGAGAGAGAGGAAGAGGAAGGCAAGGGGAGAGAGAGTTCGAGTGGGACCCCTGGCTTCATAGAAGCTGCAATCAGGGCTTCCCCCAGGCTATGCACTCAAGATGATGAACTAAGGCAGCCAAATTAAACTATTTGGGGTCCAAGAACTACAACATTGATGAACTCATCTCTCTCCTCTTAGAGGAATTGAACTGGCAGACATGGAAGTGTGAAAGGAGAGGAAGGAAGCTGAGGATGTAGAATTGCTCCTCAAGATCAAAGAAGAAAGAAGGAGAAAAAGACTTTACAAAGCTCCTACCTTCTCCCCAGTTCAGGAAAGTCCTGAGACAGAGAATGTGGCTACTGAGCAACAAACTCATGTAGATAGGGAACAAGATAGATAAAACATGATCATCAACCTGAGTGCCACAGGTCTCTATCAGGCAGCAGACCTTCTTCCCTTACTATATGACTACATTAAGTTTAAATATCTCAAGCAGCTTCAGCAACAAGTGCAAAAAGAGCAAAGAGCTACAAAGAGAAAGATGAGAGAAGAGGCTGCAAGGTCAAGAGCCACCATCAAAGCAAACTTGAAGAAATCTGCTGATAGATAGAAGATGGTGAGCTTTTTGAAGCTGTATGGATTCTCTGGAAGGAGACTTGGTCCAATGTCTCTATCCATAATGGAAGAGCACATTAGAGTGATCAAGCAGAAGATAAAAAGGGGTGAGCTGATTGACTTGCATTCTCCACCAAGTCAGACTACTCATGAAGCTGAGGTCAAGGTTGAACCCTAGGAGATAACACAACCTGGACCTAGTGCTGCATCACAGCCAGATTCATCTTCTGATCCACAACAGGGTCCTGATCCTTCTCCTTCTAAACCTCTAAAGGACAAGGACCCAACTGAGGATGACAAACATGAACAATCTGGTACTAAGAAGGGACAAGAAGAAGAAGAAAAAGAAGAAGTCCAAGGCATCCACCTCTACACCTCAGGATGAGTCAGAACATACTAAGGGTGATTAAGAATAGATTGCTCATCCAACTCCTATTCAAGTAAAGCCTCTTGCTGCTGAGAGACCCATTATGTCTTGGATGTTTTCCACCAATCCAAACAGATGGTATGACACTAGAGATCAAGGGGGTCAAGACCTGTACTTCTGGCAAAACATACTTGACCTCCCTCTGCATGATCTCTATGACATGAGGAGATTCTTTGAGAGTCTGAGGAATCCTGACCAACTGATGATAAAAGGACTGGTCTTGATTTTGATGGGGACTGGCAACAGATGAAGATCAATAATCAAAGGTCTCATCAGTTTTGGTAGCATCAGCCTAGGGGGAGTTTGTAAGGAATACACTTAGAGGCTGATACAACTAAAGAACAACCAAAGAGCTCTCGGCATGCACAAGTAAAGTACAAGGAAGTTACTTTGGAAGATTTGATATAACTCAGTGAATTATGCAAAGTATCAAATCTTCCAAAGCCAAATGACCATATCTTCCGAAGCCAAAGATGAAGTCTTCCAAAGCATCAAGGACAAAGTCTTCCAAAGCTTCAAGGACGAAGTCTACCGAAGCTTCAAGGACAAAGTCTTCTGATGCCAAAAACTAATTTCTTCTGAAGACAGAGAAGACATGCTTTCTCTGAATCACCTTTTGACAAAAGTTGAACCGCTTTTCGCCACTTTTGAAGACTCACCAACTTATGTAAGTTGGTGAAAAGTCCATGCTTTTGTCATATATAGATTAAGGTCTTTTGTATGTAACTTTCCAACTATATACTTTTATCCATTTTTAAATATATGAGGATGTGAGCTAGGGCATGTCATAGTCACTAGTCAAAAAAAAATCTACCTTTTGACTCTACATTGATCTTGTTGTCTAGATTAGTGTTTCTCGTAAGCCTTCAAAGTATGGCCGGCTGTAGGATGTAGTATAAAGTGTCTCAAGTACTTGTATCTTAATGTATGCTTTGTAAAACTTGTATGAACTTAAGAGCAACATACATCATTCTTGAAAACCATATTTGAGTGCTCTTGTTCTTGTTCTTGTTCTTGTTCTTTTACTTGTGTTCATTGTTTCATCACTAACCAGTTCCTTATTTGATCTGCTAAGTCTTTCAACTCTCTCCACCTTGTGAAACTATTGCATAGACCAGCTTCCCGGTCCTGCACTTCACACAAGAAGTATCCATCAATACATGTTTCATTTTTCAAATCGTGCCAAAATATGGAAATGGCTTTGAAAGAAAATAGTTGGGTTGAATAAATTGAGGATAATTTGATGTAGTTCAAGAAGCTAAATGTGTGACATTTATGTGAACTAACTAAGGATAAGTTACCTAACGGAACTAAATGGATATTTCACAATAAGCCGGATAAAAAAGGTGTTATTGTTCGCAATAAGGCTCGCCTTGTTGTACAAGGATTCTATCAGGTTCAACGATTAGATTATGAAGAAGTATAGGCTCTGATGGCTAGACTTGAAGCCATTCTTATATTTCTTACATATGCTTCCTTCATGAAGTTAAAAGTTTATCAAATGGATGTGAAGACGGCTTTCTTCTATGCTAAAATAAAAGAAGAAACCTACGTTTGCCAACCTCCTGGTTTTGAAGATCCAGATCATCCTGACTATGTTTACAAGTTAGAAAAAGCTCTCGATTGTTTACTTCAGACACCTCATGCTTTGTATGCCACTCTCACTTAATATTTTCTTGAAAATGGTTACACTAGAAGTGATGTTGATCAAACTCTGTTCATACGGAAGACCGGTGATGATCCGATTTTTATCCAAATCTATGTTGATGATATTATCTATGGATCTACAAACAATGATATGTGGAAGGAGTTTAAAACGGTGATGAAGAAAAAGTTCGAGATGAGCTCACTTGGGGAAATTTCATTTTTCTTGGGTATTCAAGTTAAACAAGATGACCAAGATATTTGATACATCAAGAAAAATATGTACAAACTATTCTTGACAAATACAAATTTCAATATTCCAAAATAGCCCTAACTCCTATGTCATCCCATCTCACTTTATCTCCTAATCTCACGAGTGCAAACATTGATCAGCATATGTACAAATCAGTGATTGGATCCTTTATGTATCTCACTACAAGCAGGCTTGACATCATGTTTCTTGTTTGTTAGTGTGCATGTTATCAAAGTAATTCAAAATATTCTTACATGAAAGTTGTCAAGTGGATTTTCAAGTATCATAAAGGCCAACCAAAACTTGGACATTAGTATCCTAGAAATTCTTTATTTAATTTGTATGCTTATACTATCAGTGATTATAGTGGTTGTAATTTGGACAGGAAGTCAACTATAGGTGATTGTAAATTCCTTGGAAATAGGTTGATGTCATGGCAATGCAAGAATTAGAACATGGTTTCCACATCCACTACAGAAGCTGAATATGTGACTACATCAACTTGTTGTTCACAAATTGTTTTGATACAGCAGCAACTCCTTGATTTGGGCTTAATATTCTCAATACTACCATTTGGTGTGATAACACTGTAGTTCATAACATTGTCAAGAATCCAATTCAACATTTTGAAAACAAAACACGTAGACATCTACATGCATTTTATCCGTGACTGTTTGATCATTGTCGTTTTGACTTTCTGGTTAAATCTTTGGGAATGATTAACTTTGGATTATTACACTAGAAATTTTTCCCAAAATATTTTTCTTTTCTTATCATTTGCTAAAATTGTAATTTTCTAGATGTATAATCACAATTTTTACGGGAAGAAATTAGAAAATGTTCTGGAAAAGATTTTTGGCTTAAGGGAGTTAAAATTTGAAAATGATTTGAAAAAGATTTTCTATCTAAGGGAGTTAGGTTTTTATTAAATATTTGATTGATTTCATGAAAAAGAAAATTGAAAATCAAATTTTCTATATAATTAGGAAATGATAGTACATTTTTTGATTTTGATATAGTACATACAAAGGCTTAAAAAGCAATTGACTTGGATTTCGTTTGATATGTTGATGGGCTTTAATTACAAGAAAGAAAAGCAATATGAGTTGTGATACACTAGAAGGTAAATCTGCTATGCTTGAAGTGGATAACATATCAAGGTTTTGTGATAACACTAACTCCATGATAAAATATACTGAGAATTATAGTCTTGTCATACTCGAGCCTATCATTCTTTGAATCAGTGATTGTCATAAGTGTATATATATATAAATATATATATATATATACATATATATATATATATATATATATATATATGTGTGTGTGTGTGTGTGTGTGTGTGTGTGTGTGTGTGTATGTATAAAGAGAAAGAAAGAAAAGCAAATCAAAGGAAGCTATGCTGTAACAAAAAGAGCAAAAGGATGCCTAAAAAGTCATATAGGAATAAAAGATGTTTATATGCACATAAATAAAAGATATGTCAAAGACATACATATTATATGGTAAATATCTACATTTTTAAGAATATGTTCTGACAAAGGAGTCAAAATCAAAAGACGGGGCTTATAAGTCCGATTTGAGATATAAATTCTAAACATCTTGCGAGGGAAAAAGATAAGTCTGACAGGCTGTTAATAAGTCCTACAACTTGTTAATATTCTGTGTTCAGAATCTTTTTCAAGTTAGTTATGCTCAAATAGATATTCTAAGAAAAGCAATAATTGTGAAGTTACTAATCAGAAGTGAAATGTTTAAGTAAAATTAGGGTGACTTGAAATCTCAAAATGTCTTGAAGCTCAATATGAGTTCTGCAAGATTTATGATTGTGGGATCCATTGATTTCAATAAAGAAATAAAAACATGATAATAATCACGAAATATCTGTCTTAGTAAAGATTAAAGTATGAATTTACAATTGGACAAATATATTAACAATTAACTTAACCATTCATATTCTGGCACGATTTGAAAAATGAATTTCTGAGAAAGATGCTCCTATAATAGAAGTATGTGTTTACAATTGGACAAGTTATGTGTTTTTTTTTTTTAATTTGTTTGGACTTTAAGAGTTTAAAATTTGAAAAAGTACAAAACTACAAATGGATTATATGTTTTTATATGTTTTGTTTCATAATAAAATGTTTTAATAAAATGAAGGTTTCTAGTTAAAAACATCACTTACTTAAACATAGAAGTCAAAATAATCAAAAAGGGTTAAATAATTGAAAATGTTAAAATTGAAATTTAAAATTTCACAACTTCTCGTATGCGTGAAGCCCATTCAAACAAATTCAGACTTCACGCACGAGAAGTAAACAGCCTATAAACGATAACAGTGTGTGACAAGCCAGTCACTCGCGTCGCATATCAGTCGTGGTTTCACTCAAAATTTTCTTAGTGATACTTTGCTTATTTGTTACTCATTGTTCATAGTGATTGTTACGTCAATTATAAAACTTAATCAAGGTGTATTTCTGACCTATTAGCAGATTTAAGATGATTTGAACTCAACTCGAAACTTGAAATCTTCATAGACACAATATCTAGTGAAATTGACTGTGGATATGCTTGATAAATGAATAAATGACACCTATTTAACAATTTTTTATGTTTAAAACTCATTAAAATGACTTTAATTTGAAAAATGGCTTTCAGGTTGTCTCACGCGAAATGTTACCCTGATAATGAACAGACGCGAAAACTTCATTATTTGCATGAAACGAGTCGCTTGAGAATCTTTGACTAGTCCCGCGAGTAGTTGACTTTTGGTTAATTTATTCCACACGATAAGTAAACTTTTGTTCAATTTTTCAAGTTTTATCTTTAATGAAATTTGAAAATGATTAAGTGTTTGTTTTGTTTATTTTGTTAACTTATCAAATAACTAAATACTTTGAGGATTCATTATTTTTTTATCACAGTTAACCCATCTATATACACTAAGGTTATAGATGACTTTTGGACACCATCTGCAAATGAGAGAGACGAAGTGGAGAGCAATATATTGTCACCATGGCGAAAGGGAGGAGGGTTATGATCACTACTGCGATCATTAACCATGTACTACAGTTGGAAGATCAGGCTAATGCTATAGTGAAAATTGATGATGTTATTGCTAGAGACTGGCCATAGAGAATAGGATATGATCATAGATATCCATCTCTAGAGAAGAAGCATTTATCTCCATTCTGGATGTTCTTATTCCATATTATAGTCTATTGTTTGAGTAACCTGAAGGCTGGTTTAGATATCCTAAGTAGTGTTTGGTTCATTGCTGGTATCTCTTGTTGACGATCTACCATACAACATATCCAAAGCTATCTTCGCCGAGATACAAAAGAATGTATTAGCATCAACCGGGAAGAAGTTCATCATGTATTCTCGATTTATCTAGTTGATTGTTAACGCTACTCATCCTGAAATAGCTAATTTGGAGTCTACTACATATTTAGTCATGGTGATAAGGAAAGACATATTCACTTATTTGACTAGTACACGAGGGAATGTATGGAAAGGAGATCATTTTGCCAAACTTGGTAGGTTTTGTAATGATTTCCAACAAGCTAAGCAACAACAACAACCAGAAGAAGACATTCCACATCAGTCTAAGCTTACTTATTCTTCTACCAGACTATCTGATGATATTCCAAGTGGTTCTTTATAAAAGAGAGCTATGATAGATGATGAAGAGATTGATTCCTAGTTTGATGATAGTTCTAGTGATGACACTATAAATGAAGATACTATCAGAGTTCCTTATATTCTTTAGGAGAAACCAAGAGTACTAGTTACACCAGCCAAACTTACTCATGATGATATAGGTGCGAACTTCATTCCTGAAGACTCATCTAACACTAAGAAGTGGTAGAAGATAGTTTCTAATAAGGGAGCAACATCTGATTACACATGGCAGGGGTAGAGGATGAGGTGTTGCAAAAGACCTGGAACCCTGATGACCGTTGTTTCACCAGTTAGAGATATTCCTGTGTCCGAGCCTTCAGTGACCGTTTGGTGAGGTTGTTCATCTTGATATTCTAATCACTGTTACAGAAATAACTACTATTACAAATATACATATGCCAACTACAGAAGATATTTAGAGTACACCTCCTCGAGGTCAAGGGGATGATGATACGATTGGCGTGGATTATCTGATCAATACTCCTCCAGAGCATAGACGTACTGCTGAAACATCCTCAAGTTCACCAACACCTGCTACATTAGAATAGAGGGTTCAGTTATTACAGAGAGAAGTTGGATAAGACGAAACTTATTGAATATCTACAGTTGGAGAATCAGGAGAAAGATGCTAAGGATAGTTTGGAACATTAGCAACAATTTTGGTTTAGCTATGTTTAGATTTTGGAGAATAACTTTAGAGAGTTCACTTCTAGATTTACATCTACTTTAGTGCAATCTAGTCAGGGAAGATAATCTGAGTTTGGAAAATCAAGTATACAACATTCTACAGGTCCTGATTAATTTCATGAGACAATTCACACTAAGACTACACATACAAATACTGTTACAGATGATCCTAAACCAAATATGACTGTTAGTAAGGAAGTTAGTTATGATTAACCATAGATGAAAGAGTCAAGTGATGTGATTGTCACACTAGAGCATATTTTGCAAAGTTCTCAACCTGATGATGATAATGGTGATCTGGAAAAGGTGGATTATGATTGTGATGATGATGATAATGATGATGATGATGGTAAAAAGGATAAAAGGAAGAAGAAAGATGATCGTGGAGATGACAAAGGAGGAGATCTGGGCTCAACAACAGGTCCTTCTAGTGATTCAAGTTTTGAAAATATCTCAAGACCAAGGCTTGATGATCCAGAGGATTACTAACCTCTTGATCCAGCTACTGAGTAGTTATATGAGAAAGAGTTCTACATATTTCAGCAACAAATCTTAGTTGAAGAGTCTGATGAAGATTTGGGTCCATTTAATGATTTGGAGGAATCTATTGATTACACTAACATATTCAGTAATAGGCTGAAGAACTTATTCTCAAACGTTTTGTTAGAAGAAGGAGAGATACCCACAGACTCTAAAGTTGAACAGTCTACTTCTGATCCTACTGATATGACTGGAAAGATAGCTTTCTATCATGTCAAGAATCATTTAGTGCTTGCTCCTCCACCTCCTACTTATGCTCATATTTTGAGACATTCCAAACCACTCACTCAGTACGAAAACTCTAAACCAGTTTTGAGTTAGGCTTATGATGGGGAAAAGAAGATGTATCTCATCAAAAGAAAAGTTGTAGCGATAGAGTATTATCAGGATGAGTATGATTTCCACATACTTAGAGCATCATATTTATATGGTATGGAAAGAGTGCCATTCCTTAATCTAAGGAATTATGGGAAGAAGAATTGAATAAGGAATATGATTTGGAGATAAAGAAAAACCAACTTCAAAGACTTCTTTACTACAAAATCAAAAGTCATTGAAGATGAGATCGTATAGACACAAACACCAACAAACCAATAAAGATTAGGGTATATAAGCATCCCAAGTACGCATGAAAGATTTAAGTCCATGCTCTCATGCCGGTTAACAGTATGTCTTAACTACTGAGATGGGTTTGTGAAAAGAATATTGGGCATACCATTATATTATGTTGATAAAGAGTATTGTATCATCGAACCTGTTCATCTGCTCAAATTTAGTAGAGAAGATTTGATGAGGCTTCAGGCTAGTCCAATTAGAGCTGATGATCTATTCATTTTTTCGCAATTCAGCTCAGTTGGTTGATTACAAAGGCCCTAAATAACAAGATGTACGCTTATAATGGCAATTGCAAAGTTGTAGACGTGGACTTTTGAAGACTTAATTCACCGAGCCTAGGGATAGATTGTAGTGATTAAACCTACAGGCTTAGGAAATCAAATACGAGATTTTAAAAAACAATTCGCGCAAGAACTTTGATGCGCGAGAAGCTAGTTTTCATACGAAACCTTTTGGTTTTAGTATAAATTGTATTTAATGCTCATTGTATAGAGAATCCTGAAATTTCATACTTTTGCCTCATTTTAAAGAGCAATACACTTTGAAGTTATTTACATTGAGCTTATGTTTATTTAATTTCATTTCTAGTTCTAGTGCTATCTACGTTCCGTGATTGATCCATTCTGTGTTTCTTTCACGAAATCGATCTATTGAAGTTTTAATAATGTTTACACTTCTCAGTCATGAAGAATATATCAATTTTTGCGTCTCAAAATACTTTTTTTCTTGAAAATCAATTCAAGTGATTCTTATTGATTATAACTACTATCCGTGTTGTGTTTTTGTGTTGTTTGAGTGATGATAGGCCTAACTTTGATTTGAACAAATTTGGATGATTTTAAATCTGAACCAATGGTGAACCATGGATTTAATGTGTTAAACAGCTAAATTGTACTTAAAAATGATAAAATAATGCTTAAAAGACAACTATGAAACATTGATTTGATGTTAAAACTCCACAAATTAATCTGAATTTGAATTTGTTTTAAGTGTTTTGCTTCCACAGTAGCACACGAAATATTCAAAATAATCTGAACAAACACGAAAACATTTGAACTTTTTGAAATGTTGTCACGTGGTCACGCGATACAATATTTGACCATCGTTGACTAAAGTGAATACTCTGAAGTTGTCGCATGCGAAAACTTCTAAAAACTCAATTTTGAACTTACAAACTTTTGTCAAATTAGATGAAAATTAATCATGTTTTTTTATATTTATATCTTGTGGATTTGTAGAATGGCTAGACCTTTGATATTTGTGAAGAATCACAATAGGATTGCTTACTTGGGTGATATAGCATATGGTAAGAGTATATTTCGCTTGATAATAGATGGTTTGAGACAGTCACGTGTATTTTATGCCATTTCTACCAACACAACCATATATGAAGAAATCATTAGAGATTTTTTGAACTCAATTGCTAATGAGAGGGATGACCAAGGAAACTATGGTATTGTAGCAAAAAGGAAATATAGAAGCATAACCAGTATTGTTGATGTACTTAATCGAGTATTACACTTTGGTGATACTACTAATGCTCTAGTAAAGATTGATGATGCTATAGTGAAAGACTATTTAGAGAGGATGGGATATGAATTCAAATATCTATTACTGGAGGAGATATTCCTGCCTCAATATTAGAAGGATCTCTTTCAAGTTATTGTTCACTATCTTAGCAATTTGAAAGTCAGAATGGATAATTTGAGTGTAGTTTTTGGATCACTCATGATTTCTTTGATTGAAGATCAATCCATACAGCATTTACAAAGCTATATTTGTTGAGATGCAGAACAACATTCTAGTAATCAGAAGGAAGAAGTTTCTGATGTTCCCTCAATTTATACAGTTGGTTGTGAATTCCACACATCCAAACTTGGGTAATCTTGAATCTCCTATCTTTGAGATTATGAATATGAAGAAAGATTGTTCACATATATGCTAGGTACACGAGGAAATATGGGTATGGGAGATAGGTTCACCGAGATTGGCAGACTTTTCAGATAATCAACAACAGCAGCATGCACAACAATAACAAGAAGAAGAATAGTTGCAATAAGCATAGAGATCTGAACATGTTGGTTTATCATCTCAAACAAGCGTTTATACTCTAGGAAGTTCATCTAGAGGTAAAGAGAAGAAAATAGATGAAAAGATTGAAGAGATGTTTAAAGATAGTTAAAAAACTGATTCTAATATAGCCAGTCATAAGATAGGGAATGTCCTTTAGGATCCTCTTCCTTTTGGTACTCAAAGGGGAGTAGCTAAAGACAGAGATCCAGATTATCTTCTCAATGATTACCCGGACAACAAACATCGAATGACTGTTGCAAGGAAGAGGGTTAATATTAGCATGGAAGAGGTAGAGGTAAAGGAAAAGGAAGAGGTATATCATTCAGAAACCCAGAACTCCCATGACTACTAAGTTATTAAGTCAGGAGATTCCTGCTTCTACAGCTGAGATTGTTAATAGATCAGCTCATACAAAAGAGATTTTGGGTGTAAGAGTTATACTTAAAGGCGGATGCAACCAAAGTTCTTTCAGTATGCATACTGAAGTAGAAAGAAAGTTACTTCAAGAGATTTGATACAACACAAAGTCTTCCGAAAGCTTCAATACAAAGTCTTCCTAAGCTTTAAGACAAAGTCTTCCAAAGCCAAGAGACTAATTTCTTCCAAAGACAGAGAAGACATACTTTCCCTGACACACTTTTAACAAAAGCTTAATAACTTTCAGCTGCTATCTTTGAAGATTCACTAACTTATATAAGTTGGTGATATCTCCATGCTTTTTTCAACTGTAGATTAAGGTCTTAGAGTCTGTCACTAGTCAAAAGGCAATCTCCCTTTTGACTTTACATTGATCTTGTTGTCTAGATTAGTGTTCCAGCTGGCCTTCAAAGTGTGGCTGGTTGTAGGATGTAGTATAAAGTATCTCAAGCCTGACAACACACAAAAGGGCCTTTTCATCACCTTCCCTTAGACACCAAGGGAGAGCTACATCCAAGGAAGCCCATTCCAAGAGACAAGCTCATCTTAAGCCTTCCTGTCTGCTGATGAAAGTTATGGCAACTTTCTCTTCACTCTTGAAGATTTGGATTGTATGCATATAGATGACCTAGAGTATAAGGGGATAGTCCAGCAAGTGGCTCTTCTCACTCATAGAGCCAAAAAGTTCTACAAGAGAATCGAAAGAAAGTTTCCCAGCGTTGTATCTAGTGGAAAGTTTGGACTGGATAAAAGCAAAGTGAAATGCTAGAAATGTAACCAGATGGGACGCTTTGCTAGGGAGTTTAAGGAACCAAGGACTAATGGTGTCCAAGAACAATCCAGACCAAGCTACACTAATACAGTTCCTAGATCTGAGAAGCCAAGTCAACCAAAACAACAATTTGTTGTTGTGTTGAAGAGGGAGACTTTGACTAGAGCTTTCAGGCAGAGGATGTTTCTCTAAATCAAGCACTGATGGCTGACCATGAAGAAGCCAAGGTATTAGAACATCTCTGTACACCTAAATGCATTGCTAAAGTAAACATGTATAGGTCCTATAACTTGGATGTCAGATCTGACCTTGAGTCTTTGAATATTTTAAAAGCAGATTTCTAAAGAGCAGAAAATAACTATAAACATAAATTAGAAGATTTAGAGAAAACAATTTCAACTCTTAAGCATGAGCACACAAATTATAGGACTCAAATCAAAGATCTTATTATCAAGTTAACTGAATGCCAGGCTGAGCTTGTGATCAGCAAAGCCAGGGTAGAAAAGTGTGTTCTTGAAGAGGAAACATTCAAAAACATCATATTCTCATCCATGCATGCAAAGATTTTTTTTATCAGAACAGGCAGGGATTAGGTTCAAGTGAGATAGCTCCTTAGCTCCTCCACACACATTACTATCTATAAGAACTCCAAGGTGTGGAACTAGTCAAGATGAGTTGCCCCTCATTAACCCTATCCAAGAAGAGGATGAACATGACAAGAAGATATTAAAGGATGAATCTGTAGTGAGTGAGTAGGATCATCCTAAGGAGGGTCACTATGCTCTTGGAGAGAAGAAAGAACCAAGGATGACCAAGTCAACTAGGAAAAACTTGATCAGGGCAGCCAACAGCAAATCAAAGAAAACCCACGAGATCAAGGCTACTTTCAATTTCAAGCAAAAACAAGTCTTTATTTATGTTGGGTTTGAAGTAGTGAAGACCGAAGACTCAACTATGGACTTTAGTACCAGGAGTCCTAGTTCATGACCAAACCATCCTGGTCAAGAGAAGAAGGTTGACCAAATGTGCACCACTGCTACACAGCCTGAACCATCCAATTTCAAGAGCAGGCCTCATGCTTTGAAGCCTGTTGCATCATTCACGAAGATGAAGATGGAAGTGGAAAGAGATCAAGCTCAGCCTTCTCCTCAGAAGAAGACCCTCAGAAGTATGCGAGTTGAATGCATCATGTGTGGTGGTGCTACTCACTTTACTAAGGATTGCATCTACAATCCCAAGAGTACCATGCAGATGACCAAAGAAGAAAACTTCTATGAAGAAGAAGAAGAAGATAGCTTCGGAAGGAAAATCCCTTTCCTTCGAAAGCGCCAAAGGGAACAAAAATAAGATAGGTAGAAAACTACCTTTAGAAGAAAATTTGGTCTTGGAAGAAAGGAATGCTTTCGAAGCACTGAAGTCTGCTGTAGTGGATGCAAAGGCTTTTGAAGGTTCAGTCTCCAAAATTTCCGAAGTCTTGAAGGTCAAGTCTAGTCTTCCAAAGATGGTGTGGAAGATGAAGGAAGTCCATATGACTGAAAATTATTCATTACAGCAGCAAATGATCCTCAGAGTTTGCATATAGGATTAATAACTATTGAACTACCTTCAGTTCACTTTGATGAGCCCAAGATCTATAAGGCTTGGGTTTTCAAATGTAGCTAACCATCTCTTTCTGTGTAGAAACAACTAAAGACCAAGGAAAATGTATGAATCATTGATCGTGACTGTTCCAGGCACATGACACGCAATGGCTCTCTGCTTCAGAACTTTGAGAAAATTGATGGAGAGCTAGTTGCATTTAGAGGAGAATCAGGTGGTTACATCACAAGAAGGGTCAGGGTCATAAATGGTAAGCTCAGTATTAAGAAGGTAAAGTATGTAAAGGAGCTTAGGTACAATCTCTTAAGTGTATCCTAATTTTATGACCAGTTACATAAATGCTCTTCACTAAGTATGAGTGCATTGTTCTCAAGCCCGGGGTGGTCATTCCATAAGAGCATATCCATCTCAGAGCCCCCAAGAAAAGGAACATGTACAAGTTGGACTTGCAGGAAATCTCCCCATTAGGAGAAGTTTCTTGCATTCTATCGAAAGCCAATAGTGATGAGTCTTTCCTATGGCATAAGAGAATGTGCCATGTAAACTTTAAGAACATGAATAAACTAATTAAGAATGATTAGGTAACTGGAATGCCAAAAAAAAAGGGTTTACAAGTGATGACCATTGTGTTGCATGTTTGAAAGGAAATCAACAAAAAGTGTCTCACAAACCAAAGGAAAAGAACTCCATCACTACACCCCTACAGTTATTACATATGGATCTTTTTGGCCCCACCAATGTAGTAAGTTTAGGAAGAACTTCATATTGCCTGGTGATCACAGATGACTTCACAAGATATACTTGGGTCTTTTTTTTAGAACTAAGGATGAGACACCTAAAATCTTAAAGAACTTCATTCTAAAAATTTAAAATCAATGTGATCACAAGATAAAGATCATGATGTGATCAAGAAACTGAATTCAAGAACCAAATCCTTGATACAATTTGTGATAAAAGTGCTCCTAGAACTCCTCAGAAGAATGGGGTTGCTGAGAGGAGAAAAGGACACTTATTGAAGTTGCAAGGACCATGCTCTCTAACTCTAAATTGCCTATCACCTTCTTGGCAGATGTAGTCAACAGAGCCTACTATTTGTAGAACAAATTTTTAGTAGTCAAGACTCATGGTAAGACTCCTTATGAACTGTTACACAAAAGGAGACCTTTTATTGGTTTCCTCATATCATTTGGATGTCCATGCACCTTCTTGAATACCAAAGATCATATAGCCAAGTTTACTGAGAAATCAGATGATGGATATTTTATTAGATACTCTTCCCAAGCTAAGGCTTATAGAGTATACAATCTCAGGACTAAAAAGGTTAAGGAGTCAGCCAATATGACCTTCAAGTGAAAGGTTCTGGTCCAGATCGGCTATTTGATCTTGATTTAGTTACCAACACTTTTAACAAATCTTGTGAATATGTTTCAGGATATACAAGTCGCTTATCAATAGGAAATCCTGACCTAAGATTTAAGGTGAGAAGTCCAAGTGATAGAATTCCTTCAGCTCCAGTGGTAACAAACCCTGTAGTTAGAGATCCTGTTAGCACTATAATGACAAACTCTTCAACTGCTACATCTAAGGTGCCTATAAATTGCAGCACTGATGCATAAAACTCAAATGAAGGGGTTTCCAATATAGGAGGAGATGGAGATGGTGAAAGTGATTAAGAATTTCATGATGCTGACAACCTCTCCACTGAAGACAACATCAATGATGTCACACACTCATAGGATCAAGTTTCTCTTAATAAGTGTGCTGATGTGGTGGGAGACATTCAATCACCAGATCTAAATTTCACTAATTTAGTGTTGTCTAACCAACTTGCTATGATTCTTCAACTGATTACCCATAAGTCTCATCCCACCACAAACATCAATGGATATGTTGAGACTGGGGTGAGAAGAAGAGGAAAAACCTATGATAAAAATGTTTGTCTATACTCTTGCTTCTTGTCCCAGATTGAGCTAAAGAAAGTTGATGAGGCTCTAAAGGATGGAAGTTGGGTTAAAGCAATACAGGAGAAGCTGCTTTAATTCAAGAGACAAAAGGTTTGGAACCTATGCCCTCTTCCTCATGGGAAGACACCAATAGGTACCAAGTGGATTCTTAGGAATAAGAAGGATGACAGAGGACTTGTCATTAAGAACGAGGCAAGACTAGTTATTCAAGGGTACACTCAAGAAGAAGTGATTGATTTTACATATGTTTTTGCTCATATGGCAAGACTTGAAGCTATTAGGATATTCCTTGCTTTTGCTGCATCCAAGGATTTCAAGGTCTACCAACTTGATGTCAAGTGTGCATTTTTATATGGAGTGATAGATGAGAAAGTGCATGTCAAGCAACCACCAGGCTTTGCAAACCTAGATTATCCTGATTATGTCTGCAACTTGACAAAGCTCTTTTTGGGCTGCATCAAGCTCCAAGGAAGTGGTATGAGACACGGTCATAATACCTTGTCCAACATGGCTACATGAGAGGTACTATTGACAGCACACTCTTCATGAAAAGAATAGGGAATAACTTAATGCTAGTTCAAGTTTATGTAAATGACATCATCTTTGGGTCAACTAGTCCAAAGCTCTACAAAGACTTTAAAAGCTAATGAAGAATAGATTTGAAATAAGAGCCATGGGGGAACTCAATTTCTTTCTAGGGATTCAAGTGAAGCAGGTTGATAATGGCATCTTCATAATCCGGTCAAAGTATGTTCAAGACATACTAATCATATTTTATCTGACTGAGTGCAAGGTTGCTAAGACACCCATAGCCAGAAACTACTCCCTAGGACTAGATCTTAAGTGTGAGTGTGTTGATAAACATCTCTACAGGGCTATGATTAGGTCTCTTATGTACCTCACAGCCAGCAGGCATGATATCATGTTTGCCACATGCATTTGTGTAAGATATCAAGCCAACCGTAAGATGTTACACTTGGTTTCTATCAAGACGATTCTCAAATACCTTAAAGGTACTCCCAAAATAGGCCTTTGGTATTCAAAGAATTCAGACTTCAATCTGTATACTTATACAAATAGTGACTATGGTGGCTGTAACATGAATGTAAAGTCTACTTCAGGGGGATGTCAATTCCTTGGTAGAAGGATAGTCACATGTGTAACACCTAGAAAATTTTAAAAGACGAGAAAGAAAGAATAAATGTGCAGAAAAAGAAAGAAAACATAATTTAACCCAAGTTGAGGGGCTAAATGTGACAAAAGAACAAAAAGTATAAAAAGTGGGTGCAAAAGGTGATGGCCGCCCACACCTTCCTGCATATTTCACTTCAACCGGATTTTAGAGAGAGAAAGAGCAGAGCTCTCAGGTTTTTGAAGAAAGAAGAAGAGGAATTCGAATTCAAGGTAAGAATTCTTGGCTTTTAAGTTGTTCTTGGCCGGCCTATGCCTCGGTTATATGCTTATGTGTGTTTTGGTGGGTTTTAGGTGGTTGAACTCATAGTGCAAACGGGTTTGAAGGAATTCATACTCGAAGGTTGTCAAAGGTGAGTTCTAGAACCCTCTTTTTACTTGTTTTAACTGATTTTGGGGCTGGAAATGCATGTATGTATGTTTCTATGAATGTGGGTTTTATACCCGTATGAATGTGTATGTGTGAATGTGGGTGGGTTATGATTTGGGTGATTTATGATGTTATGATGATGCCATTTTCATATTATGATGCTTAGAATACTAGAACTAAGCTTAGAACATGTTGAATTGATGATTTGGGGTTGATTATGATGTTATTAGTTTGTATTGGTTGCGCATGCGCCTGGATTTGACCCATGCACCCAACGGTTGAATTTCCTCAAGTGATGCCCCATGCGCCCAAAACCCAAGCGCCCAAATAGTACCCATGCGCCTCGAATAGGCTGAGATTAACTAAGTGTTCCATGCGCCTAGAAATTTGCCCAGGAGACTTAAGTGTTGGGTCATGCACCCAAATAGTGCCCATGCGCCTGAAAGTTAACTATGCGCCTAAGTGTTCCCATGCGCCCAGAAGGCCATGCGCCTGCATAATGCTCATGCGCCTATGCCTTAGAATATTTTCTGAAATTTTGGGGAAAATGTAAAGTGTAGGCTTTGACTTGGGATGTTCCCGGGGGTGATGTATGTTGACTTTATGATGTCATATGTGATGTGATGATTCTATGTATGGTATGGATACGTTTATGTTATGTTCCTTATTATGTATGTTTATTTTCCATGGCTTTACGTGGTATGATTATGAAAAGTAAATGGAAAGTATTATGTAACGTAAAGCGGAAGATAATGAAAAAGGGAACGTAAGGAATGAAGGAATGCATGCATTAATGAATGAATGGAAAAGTCTTGTAAGCCAAGGTTGAGGTGAGTGACTGTTTTACAAAAGACTCGTAAGCCAAAGGTTGAGGTGAGTGATTGTGTTGTCACAAAAGACTCATAAGCCAAAGGTTGAGGTGAGTGACTGTGTTGTCACAAAAGACTCGTAAGCCAAGGTTGAGGTGAGTGACTGTGTTGTCACGAAAGACTTGTAAGCCAAAGTTGAGGTGAGTGACTGTGTTGTCACAAAAGACTCATAAGGGGTTCAATTCGTGAGATTGATCCGGATCTTTAACGCTTACCCCGGTACTGGTGCCAGGCTTTGTGCGCAATGAATGGAAGTCTGATAAACTTCGGCCCAGTACCCGCTTTGTGCCTACGTTTGGGGTATAGCTGATGACATTGATCCGGAAGGAATGAACGAAGGAAGGTTAATGAATGAAATGTACGAAATGAAAGATAATGAATGATAATGATGACGTACGATGATGTATGAATGGGAGTCAATGAATGATGATGAAAGATAATAATAAATTATTATCTATGTGTACGTATGATGCATGATCACATGTGAAAGTAAAGAAAGAATGGTTTTAAACAAAATAAAAGTATTTTATTTTACAAAAACTAAAACTCACTCAGCAACGCTGACTTTTATGTGTTTCCAGTTGGCAGGTAATGTTGCTGAGGATGGCACGGGGTAGCTACTTGGCATTTTTGGATGGCATCCGTTATTTGAATTATAATGTTTTTGTGATGTAATGCAACGAGTGATATTTTGTAACAGTTTACTGCAATGTATTATTTTACAAAAGCAATTATAATGAATTGGTTTGTTTAAAAGAATTTCACGGAAATATTTTAGTAAAGTTAATGTATGTTTAATGCTTTGTGTGCAATGATTGACCAGCTGTAAGGGTTCCGGGAATGGGGCCTTACAAGTTGGTATCAGAGCCAAAGTTTAAGTGAAACGGGTTAAAATTTTCAAAAGAAACCTAAACTTAAACTGAGAATAGGACAAAGGGAAGGGATGCCAGTCCGAGTAGCTGCGTGCCATCAGGTATTTTCTTGACCATTAACCGGTATTACGTGCGCATGTTATGTGGTTTATGTGCTTCTTAGTAGATCTAGATACTGATGTAGTTAGGATAGGAAATGCTTGGGGTATGAAGAGTAAAGTAAGTGGCTAATCACAACTGGCCATTGTAATTAGGGACTTACTATACTTGACATAAACTAAGCTATTACCTTGAATGACTGTGTTAGTGTTTGAATCTTATAGCGTGTTAGAGGATGGCCGGTGGTAGATCCTCGAAGGCTTCTAGAGGTGGAGGTAGTGGTGGACGTGGTGCTGGACCGCGGGTCACGAGAGGAAGGCCTAGGGCTGAAGAGGTGGCTCATGAAGAGCCCGAGACCCCTCATCTGGAGGGCGGTGAGTGCTAACTTAAGGGCCTCAGTTAATGTGGCGGTGGTGGAAGAGGTTCACCAGGTCATGCAAACGATCTTACCGTCTGTGGTGACTGAAGTGATCAAAGCTGTGCGAGAAGGAGAAAGGAAGGAGAGGAACAGGTCCTCGGGAGGGAGAGAGCAACCGGAGACCGAGACGGTTGTCACAACTGATGAGGAAGAAGAAGAAGAGCCTGTGCCAGCGGCAGCACGAGGCTGTAACTATGGGGCATTTCAAAGATGCAAGCCCCCGACTTTTGACGGGAATGGCACTGCTGCTGCTGCTCACTGGTGGGTGAGAGAGATGGAAGCTGTTCTAGATATCAGCGAGTGCCGGGAAGATCAGATGGTGAAGTTTACCACCCACTCATTTGTGGACTCGGCCCTGTGTTAGTGGGATAATATTGTCCAGGCCGAGGGTAGTAGGGCGATTGGCAGGATGAGGTGGAGTGAGTTGAAGAAACTGATGATCAAGGAGTTCTGTCCTCATAGGGAGCTTGAAAAGATTGAGAGGGAGTTCCTGTAGCTGGAGGCGGGAACCATGACAGATCAGCAATACACCACTAAATTCAACAAGATGGCACGGTTGGTGCCAGATCAGGTGGCACGGTTGGTGCCAGATCAGGTGACACCTCTGTCGCGAAAAATCAAGAGGTATATTCAGGGCTTGCCGGCGGATATCCGCAAGCATATGATCGCCGCCCGGCCGAGCACTTTCAGGTCGGTGGTTGATCTGGCTGGAAGACTATACGATGAGAGGGAAGTGGTGGTGGCTGAGGTGAGCAAGAAGGGTGGTGGTGGCTGGAACTGGAATGGGAAGAGGTTTGGACGTGGCGGGGCTGCTCCAAACAACAAAGTTGCGAGGGTGGATGACCGACGTGTGGTCACACCCGGTGCAGGGTCGAAGAGGTGCGGCAAATGTGGGAAAGAGCACACCGGAGAGTGTAGGTTGAGATCCAATGTCTGTTTCCGGTGTGGGAGGACAGAACACGTGGCGAAGGATTGCAGGGTAAGAAGGTGTTATAACTGTGGCAAGGAGGGCCATATGATCAGGGAATGTAAGAAGCCAAGGGCTGAGAGTTCCGGGGCAGGGCAGAAGACCAGGACCGAGGGGTAGAGGGTGAGCGCCAGGGCATTCACGATGACTCAGGAGGAGGCTAGGACGGACCCCGATGTCGTGTCAGGCACATTTCTAGTAAACCAAACTCTTGCTTCTGTGTGATTTGATTCAGGTGCTAGTAAGAGTTTTATTTCTGCTGCTTTCTGTGTGAAGTTGCCTGTTAGTAGTATGAGTATTGATGAGCCCTTTGATGTAGAAACTGCCATAGGTAAGCCTACCAGGATTGTTGATCTGATAGAAGGTTGTGATATAGAACTAGAAGGTCATAAGTTTCCTGCTAGACTGTTTGTGATGACCTTGGGCTGGTTTGACGTAGTCCTAGGAATGGATTGGTTGGCAGACTACGAGGCGAGCATTGTGTGTTACAAGAAGATGATTAATCTGACCACGCCTGACGAGAGTTTGGTGACGATTCACGGCTATCGAGTTACGACGATTCCGAAGGTGATTTCGATGGCGGTGGCGGGAAAGTGCATGAGGCGTGGATGTAGTGCCTACTTGGCTAACGTGAAGGATGTAGATACGCCAACACCACAACTGTTAGATGTACCGGTTGTGTGTGAGTTCCCAGATGTGTTTCCTGAAGACTTACCAGGTGTGCCACCGGACCGCAAGATCGAGTTCCAGATTGACTTGATACCCGGTGCTCAACCTGTTGCTAAGGCACCATATCGGTTGGCTCCGACCGAGATGAAGGAGTTGATGGAGCAACTATAAGAGTTGCTTGATAAGGGGTTCATTAGACCTAGTATCTCTCCTTGGGGTGCTCCGGTCTTATTCGTGAAGAAGAAGGACGGTAGTATGAGGATGTGTATTGACTATCGTGAGTTCAATAAGTTGACGGTGAAGAATCAGTACCCGCTACCGAGGATTGATGATTTGTTTGATCAACTCCAAGGTGCCAGTTGGTTTTCAAGGATAGATCTTCGATCTGGTTACCATCAGTTGAAAGTGAAGGAACAAGATATTCCTAAAACAGCTTTTCGCACGCGTTATGGACACTACGAGTTTCTCGTTATGTCCTTTGGTTTGACCAACGCGCCAGCTGCTTTTATGGACCTGATGAATCGAGTGTGTCGGTCGATGTTGGAAAAATCAATGATTGTGTTTATCGATGATATCTTGATTTATTCAAAGAGTGAGGAGGAGCATGCCGGTCACATTCGGGAGGTGATGGAGACTAGTTGAGAAGGGAGAAGTTGTATGCCAAGTTCTCCAAGTGCGCGTTCTGGTTGCGCGAAGTTCAGTTTTTGGGTCATGTGGTGAATCTGGAAGGGATCATGGTGGACCCGGCAAAGGTGGAAGTGGTGATGCAATGGAAGTCTCCAAAGACGCCATCCGAGATTCGTAGTTTCTTGGGGTTGGCGGGGTATTATAGGAGATTCATTCAAGACTTCTCTATGATAGCTTCTCCGTTGACTAAGTTGACCCGCAAGGATGTGAAGTTTGTATGGGGTCAAGCTCAAGAGAGTGCTTTTGAGGATTTAAAAGCAAGGTTGACTCAGGCTCCAGTTTTATCGTTACCCGAAGGAAGCAAGGACTTAGTGGTCTATTCGGATGCTTCTTACTCGGGGTTGGGTTGCGTGTTGATGCAGTGAGGGAAGGTTATAGCTTATGCATCCCGACAGTTGAGAGTTCATGAGGTGAATTACCCTACTCACGACTTGGAGTTAGCAGCTATGGTCTTTGCACTAAAGATTTGGAGGCACTACCTATACGGAACGAAGTGCACAATCTTCACGGACTACAAGTGCTTGAAGTACTTCTTCGAGCAAAAGGACCTGAACATGAGGCAGAGGCGATGGTTGGAGCTCATAAAGGATTATGATTGCGATATCCAATACCATCCAGGCAAGGCCAACATAGTAGCGGATGCCCTCAGCCGAAAAGAGAGACCCGAGCTGATTTGGGTGAAGGCTTGTCAGTTGATTATGACCTCTGATGTGATGAAGCAGGTCAAGGAGTTTCAAGACGAGTCATTGAAAGAAGATCATCTTAACTCTGAAAGGATGAGAGGTATGGTTACGGAATTGGGTGAAAACACTCTTGGTGTTAGAACCCGATTTGGAAGGATGTGGATCCCTCGTTACGGGGATCTACGTGGGAGGATTATGGACGAAGCTCATAAGACTCGATACTCTATTCATCCCGGTACTACAAAGATGTATCAAGATATGAAGAAAGATTATTGGTGGCCGGGTATGAAGCGCGATGTAGCGGAGTATGTAAGTGTCTTATTTGCTTGCAAGTGAAGGCCGAGCACCAGAAGCCGTACGGGAAGATCCAACCGTTGGATATACTAGAGTGGAAGTGGGAGCATATCACCATGGACTTTATTACGAAGTTACCGCATACCGTGAAAGGGTATGATGCCATATGGGTGATAGTTGATCGTTTGACGAAGAGTGCTCACTTTCTACCGATCTGTGAGACGTACTCCTCTGAAAGATTAGCGGATCTATTCATCAAAGAGATTGTAACTCGTCATGGTGTGCCGGTTTCTATTGTTTTTGATCGTGACACTCGGTTTACATCTAAGTTTTGGAAGAAATTCCATGATGCTATGGGGACGAGGTTACACATTAGCACGGCTTATCATCCTCAGACGGATGGTCAGTCGGAAAGCACTGTTCAGACGCTAGAAGATATGCTTCGGGCATGCGTCATTGACTTTGGAGAAAGTTGGGATGACCACTTACCGTTAGCTGAGTTCTCGTATAATAATAGTTATCATGCCAGTATTGGTATGCCCCCTTATGAGATGCTATACGATAGGAGGTGTAGAACACCCGTTTGTTGGGGTGATATTGGTTAGAAGGAGTTGAGAAGTATTGAGGTGATTGAGGCTACGACTGAGATGCTCGAAAAGACCAAAGCCTTTATGAAGGAAGCTAAAGATAAGCAGAAGTTGTATGCCGACAGGAGACGTAGACCGATTGAGTTCAAGGTGGGTGACAGAGTTATGTTGAAGGTCTCACCTTGGAAAGGTATCATTCGGTTCAGGAAGCGGGGCAAGTTGAGCCTGAGATACATAGGTCCTTTCCGAATCATTGCTCGAGTAGGAGAGGTGGCCCATAGGTTGGTGTTACCCGATGAGTTAAGTGGAATTCACCCGACATTCCATGTATCTCATCTGTGGAAGTGTTTAGCTGATGAGGATATCGTTGTACCACTGGAGAATATTGAAGTTGATGAAAGGCTCAATTATGTGGAGCAACCAGTGGCAATCATTGACCGCAAGGAGAAAAGGTTAAGGAATAAAGTGGTTCCCCTTGTGCGTGTACAGTGGAAGCACAAGAAGGGATCCGAGTCTACGTGGGAGACTGAAGAAGAGATGAGGCAGTATTACCCACATCTGTTTGAGGAATAACAGGTTTCGGGGACGAAACCTATATAAGGGGGGTGGACTTGTAACACCCGGTAAGTTTTAAAAGACGAGAAAGAAAGAATAAATGTGTAGAAAAAGAAAGAAAACATAATTTAACCCAAGTTGAGGGGCTAAATGTGTCAAAAGGACAAAAAGTATAAAAAGTGGGTGCAAAAGGTGATGGCCGCCCACACCTTCCTGCATATTTCACTTCAACCGGATTTTAGAGAGAGAAAGAGCAGAGCTCTCGGGTTTTTGAAGAAAGAAGAAGAGGAATTCGAATTCAAGGTAAGAATTCTTGGCTTTTAAGTTGTTCTTGGCCGGCCTATGCCTCGGTTATATGCTTATGTGTGTTTTGGTGGGTTTTAGGTGGTTGAACTCATAGTGCAAACGGGTTTGAAGGAAGTCATACTCGAAGGTTGTCAAAGGTGAGTTCTAAAACCCTCTTTTTACTTGTTTTAACTGATTTTGGGGCTGGAAATGCATGTATGTATGTTTTTATGAATGTGGGTTTTATACCCGTATGAATGTGTATGTGTGAATGTGGGTGGGTTATGATTTGGGTGATTTATGATGTTATGATGATGCCATTTTCATATTATGATGCTTAGAATGCTAGAACTAAGCTTAGAACATGATGAATTGATGATTTAGGGCTGATAATGATGTTATTAGTTTGTATTGGTTGCCCATGCGCCTGGATTTGGCCCATGCACCCAACGGTTGAATTTGCTCAACTGATGCCCCATGCGCCCAAATAGTACCCATGCACCTAGAATAGGCTGAGATTGACTAAGTGTTCCATGCGCCTAGGCACTCAAGCGCCTGCATAGTGCCCATGCGCCTAGAAATTTTCCCAGGAGACTTAGGTGTTGGGTCATGCGCCCAAATAGTGCCCATGCGCCTGAAAGTTCCCTATGCGCCTAAGTGTTCCCATGCGCCCAGAAGGCCATGCGCCTGCATAGTGCTCATGCGCCTATGCCTTAGAATATTTTCTGAAATTTTGGGGAAAATGTAAAGTGTAGGCTTTGACTTGGGATGTTCCCGGGGGTGATGTATGTTGACTTTATGATGTCATATGTGATGTGATGATGCTATGTATGGTATGGTTATGTTTATGTTATGTTCCTTATTATGTATGTTTATTTTTCGTGGCTTTACGTGGTATGATTATGAAAAGCAAATGGAAAGTATTATGTAACGTAAAGCGGAAGATAATGAAAAAGGGAACGTAAGGAATGAAGGAATGCATGCATTAATGAATGAATGGAAAAGTCTTGTAAGCCAAGGTTGAGGTGAGTGACTGTGTTTTCATAAAAGACTCGTAAGCCAAGGTTGAGGTGAGTGACTGTGTTGTCACAAAAGACTCGTAAGCCAAAGGTTGAGGTGAGTGACTGTGTTGTCACAAAAGACTCGTAAGCCAAAGGTTGAGGTGAGTGACTGTGTTGTCACAAAAGACTCGTAAGCCAAGGTTGAGGTGAGTGAATGTGTTGTCACGAAAGACTTGTAAGCCAAAGTTGAGGTGAGTGACTGTGTTGTCAAAAAAGACTTGTAAGGGGTTCAATCCATGAGATTGACCGGATCTTTGTCGCTTACCCCGGTGCTGGTGCCAGGCTTTGTGCGTAATGAATGGAAGTCTGATAAACTTCGGCCCAGTACTCGCTTTGTGCCTACGTTTGGGGTATAGCTGATGACATTGATCCTGAAGGAATGAACAAAGGAAGGTTAATGAATGAAATGTACGAAATGAAAGATAACGAATGATAATGATGACGTACGATGATGAATGCACGGGAGTCAACGAATGACGATGAAAGATAATAATAAATTATTATCTATGTGTACGTATGATGCATGATCACATGTGAAAGTAAAGAAAGAATGGTTTTAAACAAAATAAAAGTATTTTATTTTATAAAAACTAGAACTCACCCAGCAACGCTGACTTTTATGTGTTTCCAGTTGGCAGGTAATGGTGCTGAGGATGGCACGGGGCAGCTACTTGGCATTTTTGGATGGCATCCGTTATTTGAATTATAATGTTTTTGTGATGTAATGCAACGAGTGATATTTTGTAACAGTTTACTGCAATGTATTATTTTGCAAAAGCAATTATAATGAAATGGTTTGTTTAAAAGAATTCCGCTACAATATTTTAGTAAAGTTAATGTATGTTTTATGCTTTGCGTGCAATGATTGACCAGCTGTAAGCATGCCTGGAATGGGGCCTTACATCATGGCAATGCAAGAAACAATCCAGTGTGTCTGCATAAACTGCTGAAGTTGAATACTTTATTGTTGCAAGCTGCTATGCTCAAGTGCTTTGGATTCAGACTCAGATGTTGGACTATGGATTGAAATTTAAAGAGACTCCCATCCACATAGACAACAACAGTGCTATCAGTATTACAAAGAATCCAGTGCAGCACTCAAAGACAAAGCACATCAACATCAGGTATCATTTGATAAGAGATAATTTTGAAAAAAGATTAATAAAACTGGTCAAAGATAACACAAATAAATAATATGTTGATCTGTTCACAAAAGCTTTTGATGAAGAGAGATTTAGATATCTTGTGTCAGCTATTGGGATGCTTAACTTTGACTAGATTTTCTTAAATTAATTTCAAGATTATTTTTTGAAATATGTGTCTTAAGTTATCTATATCATCACCTATATAAGCCCTACTTACCTTGGGAGAAAATTTTTCAAAATGATATTCCTTTAAATTTTAAGAATTAAAGATATCTTTTCTTTCGGAAGACATTAAGTTCACTTTGGAAAAAAAAAACAATGTCTTTAAAACTAATAACTACTTACTAAGAAATTTACATTCGGAATAAATTCTGATATATCTTCTGAAACCTAAATATGCTTCTAAGTACTTATATGTTTTGAAGGACAATTTCTTCCGAAAGAAATTAAGTCTCAGAAGATTTATTCATCCTTTGAATAAAACTTCTAAAGTGTAATATCTTCCGAAACCAAATATACCTCAGAAGCAAATTAATCTAAGTATTTTTCTTCTGAATCAATTCTTGTCAAACTAAGGAATATCTTCTGAAGTCATATTGGTTTTGGAAGTTTTTCTAAAAACTTCCAAAAATTACCTTCGAAAGATTTTCTACTTCCAAGATAACTACCTTTTTGGGTATTTTTTAAGAGGTGGGACCGACTTTTGGATTTCAAATTTTATTTGCATTAACTTTGTCTCAAAGCCAACCATATAAATATCCCTACAATGGTTCCCCCTCTTTTTTCTTCCTCTTCATCTACAAACATCAAACCCTAAATTCACCCACAAAGCCTCTTTGTTCTTAACTTTCTTCGTCCCAAAACTTTCTCAAATGGCCAACCCTAAACCCCGAAACCACCCACATTTTTCCATGAACCTTCACAGGCAATATAATGAGGTTGCTCTATTGACATCTGAGAAAGATCTTGGCTTCTCAGATGTTTTCTGATTTCTTGCTCAATCATCCTACCTCACCGCACTTACAATCGACCCTCCACTTTATAAAGAACCACTGCTGGAGTTCTGGAGGATCTGCCAAGAGATGATCTTGGACGGTGAGAAGGCATTGTCTTCATCAGTGCAAGGGAAAACAATTTTCATCACCCCAGCCACAATCAACAGTCATCTAAGGCTGGATGATGAAGAAGGTGAGTTGTCCTTTCCAAAATCTGCTATGAATGAATCATTCAGGCAGATTGGCTATGAAGGGGACTTCACAGTCAAAACTCTCAAGAAGGGTAAGGTCTTTTACCAATGGAAGTACCTCCTCCATGTTCTTATTCACTTATTATCTAAAAACCATCGAGGTTGGGACCAAATTCCTGAGGACTTATCCTACATAGTCCATGGAATGGTTAAAGGGGTCAAGTTCAAGTAACCCTATTTTATTTACACAAACTTGCTTGCCGACTTGGATTCCTTAGAGTACTAAATGTTTTCTAGATATGTCCAGCACATTCTTAACTGTGAACTGGGCTCATAGTTAAAAAGAATAGGCGCTACTCTTAAATTGGGACAGATGAACACTGACATCTTTAAAATCATAAGAAAGACCACTGTTTGCTTCTCAAAGAAAGAAATAGCTCTGGTCCTAAAATTGTTAGAGCTCATTCCTCAAGGTAATAACTTGACATTACCAGTCAATGTTGAACCCACACCTTCTACACCTACACCACCCATACAGCCACAAATAACCATCACCTACTCAAGAAAATCCAAACAAACCCATACTTAGTCTATTCAGATTGAGCAGGCCCCCATACAATCACCCATGCAGGAGGAAGTGGAACCAAGAGCTCCTACTTCCCCTAAGGAGCAAACCACCCCCATTACTTCTTTGACCAGTGTTGAGGTTCCTTATGCACAGCCTGATCAGCCTTTACTCTGAGTCTTAAAACATAGGTGATCAGCCTTTAGGGGACAGCTACCATCCCCATCCATTAGAATTAAACCAACAAATCCCTAACCTTTAATTCTATGATGATGAGGATATGGGTTTCAGTGAGTACCATTAGTCTCTCTTCTTCTCCCCTGCTCAAGCAGAGATGAGTGCTCTTGAAACACCCACATCATCAACCCCTAACTAAGATGGACTTCCTTGAACATGTTCAGGAAGTCCATATGGAAAAGGCTCTCACTTTTGCAAGTGATTACATCATTAAGACCTCAACCATGGCAACCTAGCCCCTTGACACTTCTCTTGAAGATGTCATGGAGCAAGGGAAATCCAACAGCCAAGAACCACAAGTTGGTCGTGAGGGAGATGACTTTAGTTATATTCTCTCATCCCCACATGATTCTTCTGATGAAGATGAGGGGAGACAGCAACTAAAGGTGCAAAAACTGTCCAAAACATGCCTATTTAGTTTCAAAGGTAAGTCACCTCCAGTCTCAGGGGGCTACCTTGCAAAGGCAGATCATTGATCAGCAACTTAAGATCACTGATCTTAAGGGCAAGCTAGCTAGGAGACCTTCCAGGAAAACTCAACCAGGTCAACAAGAACCTATGGATGTGGTGGACTTAACCCTTAGCTCCCCTATGCAAGAGGGTGATGCTACCAAAAAAGGGGAGAATGTCCTACCTACAACCACTGAAACGTAGGAGTTCTGCCCAGAGTATGGACATAGAGGCCTCACCATCCTCACATGTAGTTGTCCATACTCAACAACCTCCTCAGGCCCACATCAATATGGACGCCTTGATTCAAAGTTTATTTGAGGAGGGTATACCAAGGGCTATGTTTACCCCATCCTATCCTGCTGACAACCCATTAATAGAATGGAGGTATGATACTGACAGAAGAGCCCTCGTACTCTGTAGATCTCAGGGGCAACAAGAAGTCTTCAATTTTCAAACCCTGGTATACTATAAGAGCTTTTCTCTAGTTGACCTAACATTTGCCAACCCAAGTCATAATAGGCAAGCTGATAGGTTAGCTAAGAGGATCCAACAAATGGTGCTTGAAGAGTTCAAAAGAAGATCCTACTTATATAGACAGAGGCTAGTAGGCAAAACTATTGGTCAACTAGATATTGAGGCAGACCCTAAGATTAGCTTCAAAGGGGAAACCTTAGTTGAAGGCACAGCAGTTAAACTTGTAAATCTTAAGATAGGAATTGCTTTAGTACCCAGTACCCTCAGTGAGACACCAGCTGGTGAAGGTGTCTCACAACCTCTCCCTGACTATAGCTTAAGTGTTAGACCAAGTGATGAAGGCCAAAGCTCTCTTCACACAGAGTCACACATGCCAGTAACTAACAAAGTGAAGAGGATTATGACCTCTGAGGAGATCGAGGAGGGGAAAAGGGTAAGGAAGAGGAAGGTAAGCGGAGAGAGAACAAGGGACACCCCAAGTTTTATGCAAACTGCAATCAGGGCTGCCCCCATGCCAAACACTCAGGAAGATGAGTTAAGGGCAGCCATATTGAAGTTTTTAGGGTCAAGGAACTATTACATTGATGATATCATTTCTCTTCCCTTGGACGAACTAAATGAACTGGCTCACTGAAATGTCAAAAGAGAGGAAGGAAGCTGAGGCTGTAGAGCTGCTCCATAAGATTAAGGAAGAAAGAAAAAGAAAAAGACTTTACAAAGCTCCTGTCCTCTCTCCAATTAAAGAAAGCACTGAAGTAGAGGCTATGGCTGTTGAACAAGAAACTCAAGTAGGTAGAGAACAAGAGAGACAAAACATGATAACTTACCTGAGTGCCATAGGCCTCTATCAGGCAGCAGACCTAGTTCCCTTGTCATATAAGTACATTGAGTTTGAGTACCTCAAGTAGCTTGAGAAAGAAGTGTTAAAAGAAAAGAAAGCTGCTAAGAGGAAGAAGAGGGAAGAGGCTGCTAAGTCAAGAGCCACCATCCGATCCAAATAGAAGAAGTCTACTGACAGACGAAAAATGGTGAGCTTCTTGAAGCTGTATGGGTTTTCCAGAAGGAGACTTGGCCCAATGTCTCTATCCACTATAGATGAGCATATTAGAGTGATCAAGCAGAAGATTAAGAAGGGTGAGCTGGTTGACTTGCATTCTCCACCAAGACAGGCAATACCTGAAGCTGAGGTCATGGTTGAACCATAAGAGACAACTCAACCTGGACCTAGTGTTGCATCTCAGCAAGCTTCATCTTCTGACCTATAGCAGGGTCCTAATCCTTCTCCTTCTAAACCTGTGAAGGAAAGGGACCCAACTGAGAAGGATAAAGAAAAAACATCTGGTACTCAAGACCAACCTTCTCAGTTAAAGTATAGAAAGAGGAAGAGGATGGCCAAAAGAAAGGATAAAAAGAAGAAGAATAAGTCCAAGGCATCTAGCTCTGCACCTTAGGATGGTTCAGAACATCTTGAGGGTGACCAAGAAGAGGCTGCTCATCCAACTCCACTTCAAGTAGAGCCTCTTGCTACTAAGAGACCTATCTTGTCTTGGGCCTTTGCTACTAACCCAGACAAATGGTATGTCACTAGAGATCAAGGGGGTCAAGATGTATACTTCTGGTAAAACATGCTTGACCTTCCTCTGCATGATCTCTTTGACATGAGAAGATACTTTGAGATTCTGAGGAATCCTGACCAACTGATGAAGAAGGAAATGGTATTGATTCTAATAAGGACTATCAAAATATGAAGATCAAGACTCAAAGTGATTCTCAAGTTTTGGTAGCATCAGCCTAGGGGGAGTTTGTAAGAGTTATACTTAAAAGTTAATGCAACCAAAGTTCTCTCAGTAGGCATACTGATGTACATAGAAAGTTACTTTGGAAGATTTGACAAAAGTAATAAGAATTCTCTACATGTCAAATCTTCCAAAGCCAAAAGACCATTTCTTCCGAAGCCAAAGATGAAGTCATCCGAAGCTTCAAGACAAATTCTTCCGAAGCCAAGAGACTGATTTCTTTCGAAGACAGAGAATACATGCTTTCTCTAACATGCTTTTGACAAAAGCTGAACAACTTTCCCTTGCCATCTCTGAAGAATCATAAACTTATATAAGTTGGTGATATCTCCATGCTTTTGTCAACTGTAGATTAAGGTTTTAGAGTCTGTAACTTTTTACTTTGTACTTCTATTCTTTTTGTAATAGATAAGGATGTGAGCTATGGCATGTTATAGTCACTAGTCAAAAGGTAATCTGCCTTTTGACTTTACATTGAACTTATTGTCTAGATTAGTGTTTCAGTTAGCCATCAAAGTATGGCCGGCTGTAGGATGTAGTATAAAGTATCTCAGGTACCAGTCCTTAGGACTAAGCATTGTAACATTTGTAAAACACTTGTGAGCAATATAAATTATTCTTGAAAAACAATTACTTGTGTTATGCTTGTGTTCTTTACATTTGTTCTTTGTTTCATTTATTCGGTTTCCTATTTGATCTGTTTAGTATTCTAGTCTCTCCATCCATTATGAAACTGTTGCATTGATCCCCTACACCGGTCCTACATCGGTGACTATTGCTGAAGCTACACCTGTAATAGTTACTAAACTCTATTTGAGTTAGCTCTAGAATTCTCAACACCATCAAGAAATCGGTCAGAGAATCTAGATTTCAATCTGGATGATTATCTAAATTCTTCTCCTCATCAAAGCAAGAATGTTGGTGCTTCAACAAAAAACACTAAATTTATTCAAGTAACTTTGCAATAAAGGGTTCTCTAGAGAGAGAAAGTTTAGAAAAGTCAAGACAGAATTAAGTATTTTAGCTTGACAGTCATGTAAAGGAAGCAAGGATCAAGACTCTTGAACATTAGATGTGGTTCTTATTTGATTATGTTTAAAGTCTAGAGAATCATATTAGAGCCTTTTCATTTCCAACATCTACTCAAACCACTTAAGTAGAACCTTTGAGAACCAAAAAAGTTAAAGAACCAAGTGGATAATAATCTATTAATCCTGAACCAGTTGTTGAAGCTCAAACAAATGTAGTTATAGATGAGAAAATCACTAAGACTATAGCAGATGTACGTGGAACTTGAGAAGATGCTAATATTACTCAGGTATCTAATGGGATACTAGATGCAGAAGGTGGTGATGGTTTGAATAAGGTTGATTATGAGATCATTGATGATGATAAAGATAATGATAATGATGATGATTGTGATTAATGAAAAAAGGATGACAAAGGTAAGTTTTATGAGGTTTAAGGTGGATACACAGGTAATATTACACATCCTTCTTGAGAATCTGGAACTGATAATGTCTGTGGACCAAGTCCAGATGATTCAGAGGATTATCAGCCTTTAGATGAGGTGGAAAGCCAATATAAAAACAAGTTTTATAATTTCTTACAATAACTCCCTGTAGAAGATTTTGATGAAGAGTTTCGACCATTTAATGACTTGGATGAAGAAATTAAGTATACTTATATTTTTAGGAAAAGTCTAAAGAGCTTATTTGAAGAAATTCAGCTTGAAGAAGGTGAGAAGCTGTATCATCAAGAGTTGAGCATTCTAACACTCTAGTTGATCCTTCAAACCAAACGGGAGAGAAAGTTATGATGCAAATTAGGAAATTAACCATTAGAGATCCTCCACCTCCACCAGAAAAGCATTTATTAAGATATTCAAAACCACACACTTGTTATAGCATTTTTGAACCAGTTTTGAGTTAAGGCTATGATAGAGAAAAGAAGTTTAATGTTATGAAGAGACGGGATGGAGCCTTTGAATACTACAAAGATGAGCATGACTTCATACTCTGAGAGCTGCAAAATTATATGCTATAGATAGAGTTTCCTTTCTAAACTCTAGTAACTATGGCAAGGCTAATTGGATTAGAAACTAGATTTGGCATCAAAGTAGATCTAACTTCTAAAATTTCAAGACAACTAAACCAAAGGTGATTTCAAATTTGACAAGAATTGATTTGAATACTAATGCCCCGATGAAGATAAGAGTACATTAACTTCCACAGATTGCAAAAAAAAGATTTCAATTCATGCTCCGATACCTATAAATAGTTTCTCAAAGTTAATGAGGTGGGTATGTTAGAAGAACACTGGTCATGCAGTAATATATTGTGTTAACAAAGAGTTCAGAGTTGTTGATCTAATTAATCTGCTCAAGTTTGGCAAAGATGATTTGATAGGGCTTAAGACTTTTCTAATTGAAGCTGATGAATTAGTATATTTTTATAGCAATATAATTTGCATGGGTGATCAACAAAGCCTTTGAGAAGAAGATGTATGCTTACAAGGGAGACTATAAGTGTGCAAATATGGACTTTTAAGGGTTTGATTCATCGAGCCTAGGGGAGATTTTAGAGGTCAAACCAAGAGCTTTGGGAAATTAAAGTCAACATGTGCAAGTACTGAAGAACCATACGAGAGATCAAGTTTCCGCGCGAAAACATTTTGGTGCAACAACTTAGTTTTGTGCGAGACAATCTATGTAGTATAAAAAGGTGTTTTTCCTTGTTAAATGCAACACTTGATCACTTTTCATAATTTTTTAAGCTTATGCAATTATGGTAGTAAAAAAAGTTATTTACCTCATTGTGCCTTTGATTATGTCATGTGTGAATGTGTTTTCAATTGTTATTCATTCAGCGTTTATCAATTTACATCAATCATATTCATTATTATTCTAGATTTTACAATATGGATGGTGAATAAGATGAGTCATACCATGTGCTTATTTAATTTTTCTTTTCTTTTCATTATATTCTTGTTCTTCATTCTTAAATGTTATATTTATTGTTGTAATATTTTTTTGTAACTTTTACAACTCATTTCTTAATAATATATGTAATGTGTTAGGTTGAAACGATTTTGTAGTTAGAGATCTAAGATGGAGGATTAGTTGATCAACTCATGAAGTCATAAGTTTCCAAACCATTGGTGCGTAATTCAGATCTCATTAGCTATATACGATATCCAACTACTGGCTTACAATTTATAAAAGGCTAGACCTTTTCCAATGGTAAATGGTTTGGTTGATCAAATATGAAATCGTAGTGGAATTAATTCTATCAAACTCCTTCAATCATAGGAATTTAACATTTCTGTATGTGATGTAGTTAAAACATGGCCAAAATACAATGATGATTATAGAATCTGCCTAAAGGAGCTAACACCATCGATCAAAACTTCCGATTTGGAAACTTCAATGATCATGGAAGTCAGGATACTCTTACCATCACCATCACACATACTGAAACCTCTCATCACAACTAAGCAACCTATCATCATCACATAATTTAGGATTTTATCTTGAATTGAAAACTTGATATGAAACCTCTACATATGAATATTCTCTATACAAAACCCCTCTATCTATTTTAATGAGGTTAAAGAGGATGGAAACCGGAGCAAATGTGACCAAGGGAGCGGATTTGATGAGTTTGAAGATGATGAAGGTCGAACACTACTAAACAATGAGTATCATCTATAAATAACTACTATGCATTACCAACGGAACACACCAAAACCATGTTTTTAATTATATAAAGAAAACAACTACGGGTATTCGACCATGCCTTTTCCTAGTGGTGGCCCTTCTATAATTGTTAGAAATTTTAACGCATTCATAGTTCATCCTACCGCACCGCTTAAAGTGGAAAAATGGTCATTCGGTGAATTAATTACAATTAATGATAGAAAAAGTGGTAACATTGGGTGTAAAGAAACCTAGAAACCAAAATATGACCTCAATTATCCTTTAGTTCAACATTCCCTCATTGGCCCTCGCTTATAAATAGAGAAGTATATGCAAGCATTTAAATAGTAGTTGACCTTTATATTTCGTTATTAATGTCACATGTCTATCTATGTCTTCTCAAATATGTTCTAGTTCTACGGTTCATATTAATTAATAGGAATTTGAGACTTCGCCTCGTCATTCCACTATTTATTCCTTGCAATGCTATTGATTGGTCAATATTTCATGAGGATCACCATTACATTCCTTTATTACATACAATTACATTCCTTTATTACATACAATTACATTCCTCTATTACATACAATTACATTCCTTTGTTACACAACATTACATACGTTATTTTATTACACACCATTATATCATTCTATACAAGAATTTCTTGCTTTTATATAACGTACACCACATGTCAGAGTATTGCATTTAGGTGCAAGGGTTGTGTATTTCAGATCTAGCAGAAACATAGACGTTCAATGGACCAATGAGTTGAATATTAATCGTCATTCTATACTTTGGGTCTTCATTTGCATTACTCAACTTAAACATAAAGCACCCTAATAAGGTAGAAGAGAAGATCTTCAACTGCCTATATGCAAAATCACGACCCAAACAAGTTCGTGGTCTGGCCTGTGTGTGAATAAGAAAAATAAGAAATGTTAGTGATACCAAAGTGTATGTATGTTGTTAGTTAATCAAGTGGTTAGTGGTTCAATTCAACTTAAGCCACATGTGTATGATTTAGGATGTATATATTATGATATTATACTAACTGCGACATATTTAATCTTCTTCACATATATACTACATCTATTTATTGTATGGAATATAAATTTTGAAACAATCGTGTAAAACGTATAGCAATTAAATACAACATGTTTTCTATTTTTAATAGATTGATGCAAGTAATCGAAGCATTCACATAAGCTTCTCAGTCTCTACTTTTATCTCTATATTGTAGGACAAAAATAAAAATCCATGTATTTTTATTTGCACAACAAATGTCACATCCTCATCTTCATCCGTTATATTTTTTTGAATAATTTTAAATAATCCCCCATATTTAGTGGGTTACATTTTTCATTTATATTTATGTTTATATTCATTATTAATATATTATATGAGGGAAAAAATTAGAAATAATGAATAAAAAAAGTAATTTTAATTGGATTAGGGATAAATATGGAAAATAAAATATGAAAGGTTTTTAAAAAATGACTGATAAATATAATAAATGTTAATATTGATTAAAGAGTTAATTACATAAATAGTCACTGTTGTTTATTTAAAATAACAGGTTTGAGTAGTAACGATTTTTTGTAATAGATTAAGGTATTGTGTTTTTAATTTTGCAACAAGAATGGATATAAGGGTAACAAACGTTAAGTTTTCAGTTAAATTTTAATGAAATGACTAAAATACCATTTGATTGATTATTTTTACAATTTCATATCCCTTTTTTATCTAGGGACCATTTATGTAATTAACTTCAACTAAAAAATCCAACCTTCCCTCCATCACCACCATCGGCCCACCATCACCACCATCTATTCCTGTCGGCCACCATCACCACCATCCACCCACCATCACCACTATTTATCACCATCTAACCACCATCATCTTACCAACTCTTTCCTTCACCTTCAATTACCAACCCTCTTATCCAACAGCCTCCACCGAACCATCGAACCACCATGAACATCACAACCACCACCATCTACCCACCATCACCACCATCTACCTACCATATGCCTACTCAAGCAATGGTCACAAGAAGTAAACTTATCCCTCTTACACACCAGCCACCACCGAACACCAACGAACACTCACGAACACCCTAATCTAAATCTGAACCCTAATTGATCAATGGTCACAAGAAATCAGCTTGTCCCTCTATTGTTCACAATAAATTGACAATGATTAGATGAAACCTGAACTCTAATGAAGATCTAAACCACCACGGGACCACTAAACACCCACGCATGACCACCGCACCACCTTAGTCTGTAACAAATAGTCTCTTATATATATTAAATTACATAAACAGCCCCTTTATGTTACATTAGTAGTACTTGTAAAGTCATAGGACGAAATTGTCCTTAGGTTTAATAGAAAAATTAACATCTGTTATTCTTAATACCTATTCTCGTTACAAAATTGAAAACACAATACCCAAACCTGTTACAAAAAACTTTTAGTACCCAAACCTTTATTTTTAATAAACTACAGGGATTTTTTATGCAATTAACACTTGATTAAATGATAGAAATATGAATATATAACTTATTGTGAATAGTATTAATTTGATCCTAGTTTTCTACACATTTAATATACATTAAATGGTATGCATAATGTACAATTGTGTACTCTTGTATGTTCTTCCTTTTTTTCCGCACCACCAACGCCACCACGATGCCCATCACCTCCTCCACCGGTAGAGTCTTCTTTTTTGCGTTGCCTACCTCTTCATTTACTTCTCCGTCCAGCCACCGCCTCCTATCAACCTTCACCACCACTACCAACTTTCTTTTTCGGCCTAACATCATGACCTCCACCCACCGCCACCTGCCAACCTTCACGACGACTTTGGTTGGTAGTAGACTAGTGGCTGGAGGTGGTAACTCAATACCACAAACCCACCACAAATCCATGTCTAAGTGAACCAATAAGAAAGAGAGAGAGAGATATATGAAACTGAAGAGGAGAGAGAGATAAAGAGAGAGTGGTGGACAAGCGGTGGGAGATGGTGTGTTAATTAATGTGACTTGGTTCAAAAATAAAATTAGCTTCAGATGGTTTAGTCAACAATTGACCGGGTATGCTGGAGAAATACGTGGACTGAAGAATGGGTAGATCATGGAATTCATGCAACGTGGGTTTAATTTATTTGTTATCTTTATAAGTCAGTAGAAGTAATTGTTTTCATTTTCAGAGAGAGTACTTATTTGTTATCTTTATAAGTCAGTAGAAGTAATTGTTTTCATTTTCAGAGAGAGTACTTTCAATTCAGTATTTTTATTTCTTGTAATCGTTTGTTTTCCGTTCAAGAGATACACAGAAAATCATCCTAAAATCTCTTTGTTTTCTTGTTTATAACTCTGATTTACCAACATTTGGTATCAGAGCTTTGTTCACTATTCATTTATGCCCAAATACCTTCGATTTAACACCATGTCTATTGATGCCAACACAACCCCAAAAGAAACCAATTCAGTGTCCCTACAAATCCCGACCTTAACTGCGACGAACTACACCACTTGGGCGATCAAAATGGAAGCTGTTATGGACGCTCAAGGATTGTGGGAGTCCATCGAACCACCGACCGGTGCAGTAGAAGATGAGAAGAAGAACAAAACAGCCCGTGCTTTAATTTTTCAAGCAATTCCAGAAGACGGCGAAGGAGATCTGGGATTCGTTGAAAACGATATATATTGGTGCCGAGCGGGTGCAGAAAGCACGGTTAGCTACTCTCAAAAGAGAGTTTGAGGCACTTAAAATGAAGGATGGAGAACCCATTGACGAGTTCGCCGGAATGTTAAGCGGGATGAGTTCAAAATATACGAGTCTTGGGGAAACTCTTGATGTTGCAGCGTTAGTAAGAAAGCTACTGGACTCGGTTCCGGATAAGTATCTCCAACTTGTTGCATCTATAGAGCAATATTCAGATATAGATGCAATGGCATTCGATGAGGTCGTCGGTCGCTTGAAAGCGTATGAAGATCGGTTAAAGTTGAGACACGAAAACACCTTGGTTGAGAACTCATTGTTGCTCACCAAGGTTGATGGACAGTCAAGCTCTAAGTGATCCGGGAGAACGAATGCAACACGGGGTCGTGGGTCGAATGGTGAAAGAGGAGGCAGATTTGGCTCAAGAGGTGGTCGTGGCACAGGTCGGGGGAGAGGTGGTCGCTAGGGAGGCGGGTCATCTCAAGAAACAGGAAACACGTACCGAAAGCGACGAGACAGTGTTTCAATTGTGAGGAATTCGGTCATTATGCCTCCGAGTCCAGAGGAGGAAAAGAAAAGATAGAAGAAGCTAATTTTATGCAAAAACATGAGGAAGAAGCAACCTTACTGTTAAGTGTGTGTGGGGATGAAACACCAAATATGGTATTATTAAATGAAGAAAAGGTCTTCCCACAAATTCATGAAGAACGGAACGACGGTAACAGGGAAATTTGGTACATGGATAACGGGGCGAGCAATCATATGACGGGTGTTAAAGAGTCGTTTGCTGAATTGGATGAGAACGTTACGGGTCAGGTACGTTTCGGTAATGGATCAAAGGTTCTAATTAAAGGTAAAGGAACCATGATTTTTGAATGCAAGAATGGTTAGATGAACCAAAGGTTCTAATTAAAGGTAAAGGAACCAGATGTCTACTTCATTCCGGCTCTCACTAGCAACATCTTGAGCCTTGGTTAGATGACGGAAGAAGGTTACGAAGTTAGAATGCATCGTGAGTTCATGTGGATGTATGATGAACGGGGAAGGCTCGTTATGAAAGTTCAAAGGTCAGTCAATCGATTATACAAAATCAGTTTGAAAGTGGCAAAAGCTATCTGCTTGGCAGCAAATTTAGAAGATGAAGCATGGACATGGCATGCAAGAATGGGTCATGCAAATTTCCACGTACTTGAATCAATGGTGAAGAAGAGTTTAGTGAAAGGAATGCCTTTTTTATCACATACATCACAAGTCTGTGAAGGTTGTTTAATTGCAAAACAAACAAGACAAAGTTATCCAAGTGAAGCACAGTGTAGAGCAACTAAGCCACTAGAATTAATTCATGCTGATCTTTGTGGTCCAATTACACCAGAGACAATGGGAGGTAACCCTTTTTTTATTGATTATTGATGATTATAGCCGATATATGTGGGTTTATCTATTGAAATCAAAGGACCAAGCTTTTGTCATGTTCAAGAAATTTAAGATGCAAGTTGAACAAGAATGTTCACAGAGAATAAAAATGTTAAGAACCGATCGCGGTGGTGAATTCAATTCTCAATAATTCGTTGACTATTGCTGACAAGAGGGAATAAAACGGAAACTAACAGCGCCCTATACACCACATCAAAATGGTGTTGTGGAGCGTCACAACAGAACGGTGCTCGGGATGACACGATCGTTGTTAAAAACAATGAAAGTTCCAGATTCATTATGGGGAGAGGCAGTCCGTCACTTGGTATATTTGCTCAACAGAATTGAAACGAAAGCAGTAAAAAAGATGACACCCCATGAAGCTTGGAAGGGCAATAAGCCAACACTTCATCATTTAAAGGTGTTTGGTTGTGTTGCATATGCAAAAGACGTGTCGAACAAAGGTACAAAACTGAGCGATCGGAGTATTCCTATGGTGTATTTGGGGGGTGAAGAAGGGACTAAAGGTTACAGATTAATGAACCCAGACCAAAATACAGTAGTTGTGGCCTACCATGTGGTGTTTAATGAAAGTAAAAATTGGGCTTGGAATGAAACCCAAAAGGAACAGCCCAGTTCAAATCCAACTTGTTGTACTGTACAAGTTACCAAAGCAGATGAATACCCAGATGACAATCAAGTGATTGAAATAGGCAGCCCTAATTCATTCATCTCAAATTACGGATCTCCTCTAATCATTAATTCACCAGAAACTCAAGCAAGCCAAGAATTTACTTCAAGTTCCTCGAGTAATCAAGCATCGAATAGCAATGTGCCTGATTCAACATTCGATCATACCCCACCACAAGGTTATCGATTACTCAGCGAGCTATATGTTGAAATAGAACCGTTGGAAATTGGAACTGAAGAATTATTGCTTGTCAGTAATGTACCAACAACCTTTAAAGAGGCTGCTACAGATGAAGAATGGAGACGAGCAATGAGAGCAGAGATGGATTCAATTGAATGAAATCACACTTGGACTTTGACCCAATTGCCACCTGGTCATAAGGCAATAGGGTTGAAGTGGGTATTTAAATTGAAGAAGGATGCAATTGATAAGCTTACAACACACAAAGCCAGACTAGTTGCTAGAGGTTTTGTGCAACAAAAAGGTGTTGATTTTGAAGAAGCTTTCGCTCCTGTTGCTCGATTAGAGACAGTCAAACTTATTTTGGCTTTGGCAGCAAAGGGGAAGTGGCTAGTGCATCATCTTGATGTCAAGTCAGCTTTCCTAAATGGTGAACTAAAAGAAGAGGTATATGTAAAGTAGCCTGATGGTTTTGTGGTCAAAGGTAAAGAAGAACTGGTGTGCTGATTGAACAAAGCCTTGTACGGGTTAAGACAGGCTCCTAGAGCCTGGAACATATGATTGGATATGGTACTCAAGGACCTCGGGTTTAGTAGATGTACGCACGAACAAGCTGTTTATAAGGTACATAATTCAGATTCAATTCTTATTGTTGGTGTTTATGTGGATGACCTTATAGTAGTTGGGTCAAGTGAAACGAGAATTCAAGAATTTAAAAGAAAGATGAAGTCGGTCTTTGACATGAAAGATTTAGGCAAGTTGTCTTATTATTTGGGGATATAAGTGGATCAAACTGAAGATTGTATTGTCATAAAACAAGAAGGGTATGCAAATAAAATACTCAAAATGACAGGAATGTTGAATTGTAATGCAACTCAGTGGCCCATGGAACATAAGTTGCAGTTGATTAAAGATGAAGATGGTAAGCTAGTGAACCCAACAGAATATAGGCGAATCATTGGTAGTCTTCGGTACCTGATTCATACTCGACCCGACCTGAGTTATCCAGTTGGAGTGGTGAGCAAGTTTATGCAAGATCCAAAAGAAAGTCATTATGCAGCAGTAAAACAGATACTTAGATACGTTAGAGGCACAACCGAGTTTGGTTTGAAGTATTATTGGGAAGGAGATGGAAGGCTTGTGGGCTATAGTGACAGTAGCTATGGGACAGATATTGAAGATTGCAGAGGTACCACGGGTGTTGCATTTTATTATTCAAATAACTTGATAACATGGGCTTCACAAAAACAGCAGACCGTGGCACTTAGCTCGTGCGAAGCGGGGTTCATGGCTGCAAACTCGACAGCATGCCAAGCGTTGTGGTTAAGACAAATACTCAGCGAATTGACAGGAAAGCCAGCTCGGAAAGTGCAGCTATTGATTGATAATGAGGCTGCAATCGCGCTTATTAAGATTCCGGTTTTACATCAACGAAGCAAACACATAGATACAAGGTATTACTTCAAACGGGAGTGTGTGGAACGGGATAAAATATTTGTTGAACATGTGAGCGGGAAGCTACAAGAGGCGGATTTATTAAAGAAGGCTTTACCACGGGTCAAGCTTTGCTGAGATGAGGTCATTAATTGGTGTTGAAGATTTGAAGACCCAAGTCAACATTAAGGGGGAGAATGTTAATTAATGTCACTTGGTTCAAAAATAAAATTAGCTTCAGATGGTTTAGTCAACAATTGACCGGGTATGGTGGAGAAATACGTGGACTGAAGAATGAGTAGATCATGGAATTCGTGCAACGTGGGTTTAATTTATTTGTTATCTTTATAAGTCAGTAGAAGTAGTTGTTTTCATTTTCAGAGAGAGTACTTTCAATTCAGTATTTTTATTCCTTGTAATCGTTTGTTTTTCGTTCAAGAAATACACAGAAAATCGTCCCAAAATCTCTTTGTTTTCTTGTTTATAACTCTGATTTACCAACATGGTGATCGGCAGAGTTTCGTAAACGAAATTCGTGATAGTGAGCGTGGTGAGCGGTGCCTATGGTGTTGAGCAAGGTACGGTGTGGTTAGCCGGAGTTGATGAGGTACACCAGTATTAGTGAGGTGCGTCTTGATGGTGACCAACATGTGGCAGTGTGGTGATCACTGTAGGAATAATTAACTGTAGAGAAAAAGAAATACTTTAATGGACCTCAAATGAACATATACAAATCTGTTAATTATATGTTTGTAATTCACAAAGTGTGAATATTATTACTATATTAATATAAGAGATGGGAAATGAGCAGTGAGCAAGGCAATAATTTCATTGGATATTTGTTGTGTTTTTATGTTGAACGCTTGACCTGTCTCCGTATCTTCTGAGAGAATCTTTTTCCAAAGAAGAGGGAAGCTATGAGATATTGAAATTTTAGTAGAAGAGAGAAAACTCTTTATGTGTTAGGTGCAGTTTGTTTTTTCAGATTTAAAATGTCTGCAATCTGCGAATCAAATCTGAAGACATTTATAGAATAAGAGGTGTATCAAACCTCTGCAGTCTACAAAAAGAAGACTGTTTACTTTATAACTTCTGTAAACTATTAAAATAAACTGAAATCATGGTGGTTGAACTCAAACCAACCACGTCTTCAACCATCGTCACACCGCCATCAACATCCATCGCACCTACCATAACCACAACCACCTTCACTGTCACAGTCCACTGTGGGTCTCTCCGGATGTCGGAGCAGCCGGAGATGGGGTTGGTGTGACGGTGGGAGGATGGGTGCGACGGTAGGAGGGTGGAGCAGCCGGAGATAGCAGTGGGTGCGATGCCAGAAGGGTGGGGGCGACCGAGTGGGGGTGGGAGAAGAAGAGGTGTGAAAATTGTTTTTAAGGTCTGCACCAAGAAGAGGTCAGGAAGACTCTTTTTAATGAAAGATCATCCAAAAAACAAATACTCAACAGACCTAAACGCTGCCCGTAGTCTGCGTGGCTCAGACAAAAGAGGCCAGGAAAACATTTTTTGAAAAAATAAACACCATCTTAATAAAGTGGATTGAGAAAAAGGTATCAAATAACTAAATGAGAATAAAACGTTAACGTTTTTTAATATTTTATTTATTAAATTAGGGTGCATTACGTAATGTTTAAAGTATAAAAATTTATGTTGATTAAATTGAGTAACGTGTTGTTTTAACTTTTACGCATGCTACATGTTGGCTATGTACTTGATAATCGGATTATTATGCATACAAACATAATATTGTCATGGGTGAGGTTATTTTACAAAGTGTATTTTTGTTACAAAGTGTGAGAAGATACAATGTGGCTAAAAAAGTCACAAAAAAATTATATCTCACACTCTAAATCGAATTTCAAAAAATTACTTCGGAGTCTTTGTTCCTCTCGTCTCTTTCAGAAAAAAATAAAAAATAATAAAAAAATTTTTATTGTCTTTCATAATGACACAATGACGTCATTGTGTCTTTCATAATGACACAATGACGTCATTGTGCCTTTCATAAATGACACAATAAAAAATGTTAATTTTTTTTTATTTTTTTTATTTTTCGTTTATTTTTTTTCTTAGTGAGGACGGCTAAGGGAACAAAAGCTCAGAATTACTTTTTTGAAATTCGATTTAGATTGTGAGACATAATTTTTTTGTGACTTTTTTGACTTATTGTGTCTTCTCACACTTTGTAGCAAAAACACACTTTGTATTTGAAACACTTTCCATTGCCATAACTATCTTCTTTTTGTAATATGCTATATTAATTATAGTATCTATATTTTATTACGCTATAATTAAACATAAGGGGATTGAATAGTAATTTAAAAATTATTCAAGTATAAAAGTATAATTATTTTGTATAAGATAATGTTACGACTTTAAGTATAAGTGTTTCAAGCATAAAAGTACAATTGGTTTTTGTATAGAAAAATAATGTTAGAAATTGATGACGGCTTTCTATTAAATTTATTTTTTTAAACAAGTTTCATTTGGTAAATTTACAAAAAATGAATAGCACATGAATTTTTTAGCTATATTAAAAATTGAGTGTTTTTATTTTATTACATGCTATAGCAAGTGACATTAATATTGAGCTACCGTGATGGATCCAACAGTGTATGAGCGGACACATCGTTGCTATTTTTGTATTATGGGAAGCAGTGCTGATGTTTTTCGACGAGACGAATTGATAATAACCAGATTTTTTTACTGTAGAATTGAAAAATTATCGGATTCCCGCAGCGAAGTGCGGTTGGAAAAAGCTAGTTGTATACTATAGGGGATGATGTGGACTGTGTACTATTGACTCTTGAGTATCTATAATAAATCGTGGGCTCCAAAGTCCAATCTTAACCCCACATCCCCAATTATAGTGAACGAGATATTTCACCCGCGCGATGCGGCGGGATAGTGCGATTTCATTAACATAGTAAACGATACATTGGTAAACATTGATAACAACGTCAAAATTTGTTATGCATGTTGCCCCTTTAATACCAATGCAGTTATGTCATGCTATTACAATGTAAGCTAATCCAACACTAAAATAATAAACCCATTGAAAAATTTTGTAGCAAAGGAAAATAAAATATTTATGAGAAAAAAAGGTAATTTAAAAAGGCACACATATTACCCTATATGTTAAAATTGTAATGGAATGAACAGTGGATGCACATTAGCAGCTACGTGGCACACTGTGTGGCATACCACCTCTTAAGTCTACCCACCATCCTCTGCCTTTTGACGCATGTTCGTGTTGCTGTACATAGATGTTCCTCTATTTTCTCTCACTTCATTTGCCTTTGTGCGAGGGTTTCTCTGCCGGATCTTTTGCCTATGTCTTCTATGGTCGGCAGAATGTCCCTGATCTACCATTCCACTCCTTTTGTTAGGGTTTTGCTGGCTGATGGACCAGCCTTCACGAGATGGCAAGTTTTGTGGATAAGCAGGGTTAGAGATGATCGTTACGGTGTTTACACTATAGTTGCTTCGCTTCTCTCTGCTCATAAACCCCCTACACCCACGGTCAACTCTTTATTGGAAGGTGAGGCGACGAGAGAACTCCGCCTAGGTCCATGGCGGTATCTCGCACCGGCCTTACCGTTGCTGTTCATGGTGGCAAAGGCGACGGTTGTGCTGACTGTTGGGTTGCTTTGATCTCTGTATCACTGATTTTGACTGTTGCGGTGGCGATGGAGCTTGTTGCCACTCTACCTCCCTTATGTGGTTGAGGTGGAGCAGGTGGCGGTCTTCTAGCAATTGACGGTACTATGGTGGTCGTGCCACCGCCTCTGTTGCTCCCTTACCTCTATGTCTCTCCAACACCCTTTTAGGGTTTACAGATTTCTCTATATTATGGTGTTTTGGATATGGCTTTTAGTGTTATTGATTGGGGCTCTTTGCATGGCCGATGGGTATGAGCTACCGTTGAACCCTGTCCATCGTCGGCTGGAGTTGTCGCATCTGTTGCTTTGTCCTTTATATGGACCTCTATACTCTTCGGTCAACCCGCTCGACCAGTGCTACTGGATTTGTGTACAGAGTGGTCATCCCTGCTCTGTTTTGCAAACCCTAGGCTTATGGTTGGCCGACAGTGTTGCTGTTGCGGCCAAACCACTCCCGGTCCCGTCAATGCTTTCTTGGGTGGAAACTATATTTGGGTGAAAACTATTCAAGGCATGCCTTAAGGTTGGTAAGTCGATGTGTCAGTGGTGATGATTATGTTGTGTATATGATAGTTGTATCAGGATTGTCGATGATGACGGCCTGTAACGACCCGAATTTTCGGTTGAAGGTGAAGTTCTCGTGCGAAAAATAGAGTTCTCGCGCGAGTGATAAAGTTCTAGCGTGGAGGCAGTTTTCCGGCGAATAGAAGTTCTCGCGTGAGAACAGCTGCGAGGAGAGAGAGACACTATAGATAGGCCCATGCACCCAATCTTCTCTACTTCATGCGAAAAGTCCTGCTGTTGTGCTTGTGAAGAAAGGAGTTGGTGCTAGGTGGTGTCTAAGGTATGTATTCGACGATATTCAATGTATTTATGCATGTATGAACCGTATGTAATGATATTGCACATGATTATGTAGCTTTTGGCTCGAAACACTCTCAGTTTTGTGTTGTTCGTGTGCAAAGATATCGTAAGGTGAGTTCTAGTCCCCTAGTTTACGTGTTTTATCATATTTTGGGGCTAATATGCATACCTAAATGAATGTTTTGTAAAAGAATGATGTTTATAACTGTTATTGCATCTTTTGCTTGTTAATGTGGTTAAATGAGCTATAACTTGTGGATAAAGTTGTGTACAGCAGAAAAGTTATCACGCGAGAGGCGAGTTCTCGCACGAAAAGTAGTTTTCGCGGCTAACAGTTACTTTTTAAAAGTTCTCGCGCGAATGATGATGTTCTCCCGCGAAGGAGGAGTTGTCACTCGAAGTGAGAAGTTCTCGCGGGAATGTGGGTTCTCGCGCGTAAACTTTGGACTGTTACGTGTTATGTTACCCCGTAAGCGTGCGTTAATAGTGACTTAATGATGAACTTAATGCTAAAGAATTAAACCGCGTATGTAGATATATTATATATCATGATAGTTAAAGGCTAAAGAACGATGATAATTCACATGTGAAACGCTAAAGAACAGTTACACTGTTACCCGATAAAGCACAGATGTGAAAACGTTAAAGCGCTAAAGAAGTCTTGCAAGCAACTGCTAAAGGAGATATGCTTGGTGCATTCTCGCATAGGAGCTACACATCGGTGTGCTCACATAGGGGTATACTCTAGGTATGCCAGTGCCTTTAAAGGAGATATGCTTGGTGCATTCTCATATAGGAGCTACACGTCGGTGTGCTAGCATAGGGGTGTACTTTGGGTATGCTCGTGTTGTTAAAGGAGATATGCTTGGTGCATTCTCGCATAGGAGCTACACGTCGGTGTCCTCACATAGGGGTGTACTTTGGGTATGCTCGTGCCGTTAAAGGAGATATGCTTGGTGCATTCTCGCATAGGAGCTGCAGGACCGTTAAAAAAGGGACTTTGCACTTCGTTAACACACGTAGGAGGATCTTTAGGATCACGTAACAATTCAAATGGGGAACTTAAAACTTTAAACAGATGATACAATGCACAACACAAGTAAAGTAAGAGAAAGAACACAAGAAATAATTTTCAAGGAAGTAGTATATTGCTTCTTAGGTTCTATTACAGGTGTTTGCACTGATCTTTGAAATACAAGAACCTTTGACTCTTTATAATAAACCTACAACTATCAATATGCAAAAAGACAGTTGGATGTGACTAATCTAGACAACAAGATCAGCCTAAAGTCAAAAGGCAGATTGCCTTTTGACTAGTGACTATGACAGGCCATAGCTCACTGACTTTCCTATTACAAAAAGCCAAAAAAGAAACAAATACAGAAACTTGCAGACAAAGACCTTATCTACTTTATCATAAAGCATGGAAGTTTCACCAACTTATGATAGTTGGTGAACCACTAGAGCATGCAGCGGACAGGAGGTTGCTTTATGATAAAGTTGACAGAAGAAGTGTCTTTTCTCTCTCTTCTAAAGTAATCAGTCTTATCTTTATTCAGCTTCTGAAGACTTTGTCTTGAGAGCTTCGGAAGACTTTATCTTTAACCTTCAGAAGAGTTGAGTCTTTGGCTTCGGAAGACTTGACACTTAGTGTAAAGTTTCCTCAGTAGTTTCTTCTGGACATTGGCTTCAGAAGATTTTACACTTAGCATTTTACTTGAGTGTGTAAAACTTCCGAAGCTAGTTCTTCTTTGTTCCTTAGTGCATGTTGGAAGACTTGGTTGTTTTGGTATCCTTTGGTTGCATCAGCCTCATAACCTCAGAGGTTCCTACAAACTCCCCCTAGGCTGATGCTACCAAAACAGAGAGGTCTTTAGACTGGGATAGTCCACATGAGAATCTTCAGAATTCCTTTCTTTATTAGCAGATCAGGGTTCTTCAGACAAATGAAGTACCTTCTCATGTCATAGAGATCATGCAGAGAGAGTTCAAGCATGTCACTAGTGAAGTAGACATGTTGTTCTCCCTGATCTCTACTGACATACCATCTATCAGGTTCTTCAGCAAATGTCCATGATAGAATTAGTCTTCCAACAGAGAGAGGCTCTACTATGATAGGAGTTGGTTGAGAGCCCTCTTCATGCACTTCCTCAGGATGTTCTGACTCATCCTGAGTTTAAGAGGTGGATGCCTTTCTTCTTTTCTTCTTCTTAGAGGATCTTCTTTTGGCCATCCTCTTTTTCCTCCCAGATGATTTTAACTAAGAGGGTTGGTCTTCAGTACCAGGTTCTTCAGTGGATTCCCTCTCAGTTGGGATCTCCTCTCTCCCAGGTTTAGAAGGAAAGGGAGGAGAACCCTGCTGTGGATCAGAAGATGAAGTTGGCTATTATGTAGCTTCAGGTGCAGGTTGTGTTGTCTCTGTAGGTTCAACCTTTACCTCAACTTCAGGTTGAGCTTGTTCTGATGGTGAGTGGAGATCCACGAGCTCTCCCCTTTTAATCTTCTACTTGATCACCCTTATGTGCTCATCCATTGTGGACAGAGACATGGGACCAAGCCTCCTTCCGGAGAACCCATACAGCTTCAAGAAGCTCATCATCTTCTACCTATGTGCAGACTTTTTCTAACTTTTCTTGATGATGGCTCTTGACTTGGTAGCTTCTTCCCTTTCCTTTTTTCTAGCAGCTTGCCTATTTCTTTTGGCTTGCTCTTCTAGCTGCTTATTGTATTCAAATAGTATGTTATCATATGGCAAGGGAAGAAGTGCATGTGCCTGGTAGAGGCCTGTGGCTCTCAGGTAGTTGATCATCTTTGTCTTTTCTTCTTTATTAACTACCTGAGGTTGATCAGCACCCTCTGACTCAGGGCTTTCTTGAACTGGGGAGAGGACAGGAATATTCTTGTATATTCTTTTTCTTCTTATTTCCTCTTTATGCTTGAGGTTCAAGGCTGCATCCTCAGCTTCCTTCCTCTCTTTTGACAACTCAGTGTCAGCCAGTTCATTTAATTCCTCTAAGGGGAGAGAGATGAGTTCATCTATGTTGTAGTTCCTGGTCCCCAGATAATTAAGTTTGGCTGCCCTTAACTCATCTTCTTGAGTGTTTGGAACATGGGCAGTCAGAATTGCAGCTTGCATGAATCCTGGGGAACCACTTCAACTCTCTCCCCTCAGCTTCCTCTTCCTCTCTCTTTTCTCTTCTTTAATCTCCTCAGCAGTTAGTTTTCTTTTGCCTTTGTCAAGTACTGATCTTGATGACTCAGGCTGAGGAGAGCTTTGGCCTTCATTGCTGGATTCAGCAGTCAAGCTCTGGCCAGAGAGAGGTTGTGATGCACCATCACCAGCTGGTGCCTCACTGAGAGTATGGGGTGCTAGAGGAGATATTGTCTTAAGGTTCACAGTCTCAGCCTCTGGGCCTTCAATCAAGGCTTTCCTATTGAAGCTAATCTTAGGGTCCACCTCAACATCCAGTTGACCAAAGGCTTCAACTGCTAGCCTCTATCTATATAGTTCTGATCTCCTTTTGAATTCTTCCAGCACCCAATCTTGAATTCTACTGGCTAGTCTGGCAGCTTGTCTGTTGTTGCTTGGGTTGACAAGTGCCAGATCTACCAGATTTATACTCTCATAGAAACTCAGGTTTGAAATGTTTACAATTTCAAGTTCACCCTGAGCTCTAGAGAGTAAAAGAGCTTTCCTTTCACTGTCATACCCCTAACCCCAGATTGGGTTCTCAGAATGGGCAGACATTGCTTTTAGTATTCCCTCCTCAAACAGTTGTTGTATTAACAAATGTAGATCACTGTCTAGAGGAGGTTGGGAGTATGGACAACTGTAAGAGAGGATGGTGAGTCCTCTATGTCCATACTCTGAGAGGAACTCCCAGGTTTTGTGATTGTTAGGATTTTCTCTCCCTTTTTGGTAGCATCACCCTCTTGCATAGGTGAGCTGGGAGATTGATCCATGATATCCACAGGTTCCTGTGGACCTGGATGAGTTGATCTCATTGGTCTCTCAGCTAGCTTACCCTTGACATCAGTGATCTCAAGTTGCTGGTCATTGACCCTTTTCTGCAAGATAGTCACCTGAGATTCCAGGTGAGATATCTTGGACAAAAAGTAGGTGCACATGTTTGAGAGTTTGTGCACGCAGACTCCCCTTATCTTCAGATGAAGAATCATAGGGGGATGAGAGGATTGGACCTGAGTCTTCTCCCTCATCACCAGCATAGGTTTCTTGGCTGCTGGATTTCCCCTGCTCTATTTCAAGAGGCTGGGTTACCGTGGTTGAGGTCTTAGAGATGTAATCACTGCCAACAGTGAAAGCCTCTGCCACATGGATCTCCTGGACAATCTGAAGGAGATCAACCTCAGTTTGTGGTGTCTGATGTAGGCTAGAAGTGGGTGAGGTAGGAGTACTCATCTTACCTTGAGTGTGGGTGGAGAGGAGAGATTCATGGTACTCACTGAAACCCAAATCTTCATTAGAGAAAAAGTCAAGGCTGGGCATGGGTTGATTAAGATCAAGAGGCTGGGGATGGTAGCTTTCCCCTGAAGGTTGATCACCAGAATGTTGAGACTCAGAGTGATGGCTTAAGGCTATCTGAGGAGGTGTGAGCTCATCAGGCTGAGCATGAGTAACCTCAGCACTGATTGTGTCAAGAATAGGAGTGGTTTGCTCCTCAGGGGAAGTGGGAGCTCTAGTGTCCACTTCCTCCTGTGTGGGTTGTGATATGGGGGCCTGCATATGCTCAATAGCAGGTGCAGGGGTTCGTTTGGATTTTCTTTGGTAAGTGAGGGTAATGGTGGGCCTTGATGGTGGTTGAGAGGTAGAGGGTGTTGGTCCATCACTAGCTGGTGCTGCTAGGATGTCACCCTGAGCAATGAGCTCAAATATTTTTGGGACAAGGGCTGTTTCTACCCCTGAGAACCCAACAGTTGGCTTTTTCAATATTTTGAAAATGTCGGGTCTCATTTGTGCAAGTTTAAGAACATTACCTGTTCCCCTCAACTGTGGTCCCATTTCACAGTTGAGAATGTGTTGAACATACCGGGGAAACATGTAATATTCTAGGGAGTCCAAATTTGCAAGTAAATTTGTGAAAACAAACTAAGAATACCTGAATTTGACCCCTTGAACCATCCCATGGAGAATGAAGGAGAGGTCTTCTGGAATCTGGTCCCATCCTCCCTGTTATTAGACATGCTGTGGATGACAACATGGAGGAGGTACTTCTACTTATATGAGACCTTCCCCTTCCTGAAGGTCTTGACTGTGAAGTCACCTTCATATCCCATCTGCTCAAAGGAATGGTTGACAGCAGTTTTTGGGAAGGACATTTCACCTTCTTCATCATCTAGCTGAAGATGGGTGTTGATGATCGCTGGAGTGATGAACAGTGTCCTTCCTTGCACTGTGGCAGATGGTGCCTTCTCCCCGTCCAAAGTGACCTCTTGACAGGTCCACTAGAACTCAAACAACTGATCCTCTTAGAGGGGAGGATCAATCGTAAGGGAGGTGATATAATGAGACGAAGAAAGATACCTACAAACATCTGAAAAGCTTGGATCCTTTTTAGAGTTTAACAGAGCAACCTGGTTGTGTTGCCTGTGTAGATGCATGGTGAAATCTGGGTTGTTTCGGCGATCAAGATTTGCCATTTACAGAGAAGGAAGGTAGAAGAAGATGAGTTTGGGGGTAATTTTAGGTTAAGGAAAAATGAGAGTAGAGAGATGAAGATAGGACCGTTTGGGGAGATATACTCAGGATTTGAAAAAAAGTTAAAGGAAAAGATAAACTTTAAAATCCGCAAGTGGGTACTACTTCAGAAAAAGGCGCCCAAAAAGGTAGTTTTCTTGGAAGTTGCAAAACTTCCGAAGGTTATTTTAGCTTCGGAAGCTTTTCAGAAAAAGCTTCCGAAGGCAATTTTGCTTCGGAAGATATTTCAAAGAGTTTTGAAAGTTTTGGCTTCGGAAGAGATAAACATGTCTTTCGAGAATTAATTGCCTTTGGAAGAGATTTATTCTAAAATGTATTTAGGAGCTTATATTCAACTTAAGTTGCAGAAGATGCTTCATGAATTTCTTCTGAAGATAATTGGCAGATAAGCTGTAAATTTCTTCCGAGGGCAATTTTATTTCTTCCGAAGGTAAATTTTCATAACTCTAAAAAATATCACTTAGAAAATTTGTTTTCCTCCAAAGAGAACTCGGCTTATGAAGTGATCTAATAGACAACATAGGACACACAATTTTAGGTAGTAAGATTGATGAAGTTATTTAGAAAAACCTATTTAAGGTTAATCATCCCAATGCTGATACTAGATACTTAAATCTCTGCTCATCAAAAGCTTTTGTGAACAGATCAGCATATTGTTCATTTGTGTTAACCTTGATTAGTTTTATCAAGCCCTTTTCAAAATTATCCCTAATCAGATGATACCTGATGTTGATGTGTTTGGTCCTTGAGTGCTGCACAGGATTCTCTGTTATAGAGATGGCACTGTTGTTGTCTATATGGATGGGAGTCTCTTTGAAATTGAATCCATAGTCTAGCATCTGATTTTGAATCCAAAGCACTTGAGCACAGCAGTTGGCAGCAGCAATGTATTCAGCTTCAGCAGTTGATACAGACACACAGGATTGCTTCTTGCATTGCCAAGGGACTATCCTTCCACCAAGGAACTGACAACCCCCAGATGTGGACTTTACAGTCATGTTGCAGCCATCATAGTCACTATCTGTATAAGCATACAGATTAAAGTCTGAATTCTTTGGATACCAAAGGCCTAGATTTGGAGCACCTTTGAGATATCTAAGAATCCTTTTGATAGTGAGTAGGTGTGACATCTTGGGGTTTGCTTGATATCATGCACATATGCATGTGGCAAACATGATATCAGGCCTGCTAGAAGTAAGATACATAAGTGACCCAATCATAGCCCTGTAGAGATGTTCATCAACACACTCCCCCTCAAGGTCAAGACCAAGGGAATGGTTTCAGGCTATGAGTGTCTTAGCAACTTTACAATCAGCCATCTTGAACCTTGTAAGTATGTCCTGTACATACTTTGACTGACTGATGAAGATGCCATCTTCAACCTGCTTCACTTGAAATCCTAGAAGGAAATTGAGTTCCCCCATGGCACTTATTTCAAATCTATTCTTTATCAGCATCTCAAAGTCTTTGTAGAGCTTTGGATTAGTTGAACCAAAGATGATGTCGTCTACATAAATCTAAACTAGCAATGTGTCATTCCCTGTATCTTTGATGAAGAGAGTCCCATCAATAGTACCTCTTTTGTATCCATGATTGCAGAGGTATGTTGATAGTGTCTCATACCACTTTCTTGGAGCTTGATGTAGTCCATAAAGGGCTTTATCAAGCTTGCAGACATAATCAGGATGATCTGGGTCTGCAAAGACAGGTGGTTGTTTAATATAAACTTCTTCATCAACCACCCCATAAAGAAAGGCACACTTCACATCAAGCTGGTAGACCTTGAAATCCTTGGATGCAGCATAAGCCAGGAATATCCTTACAGCTTCAAGTCTTGCTATAGGAGCAAAGACATCAGTATAATTAATTCCTTATTCTTGTGTGTATCCTTGGACAACCAGTCTAGCCTTATTTTTGATGATGATCCCTCTATCATCCTTCTTGTTCCTAAATACCCACTTGGTACCTATGACAGTCTTCCCTTGAGGAAGAGGGCACAAGTTCCACACCTTTTGTCTTTTGATTTGAAGCAACTCTTCTTGCATTGCTTCAATCCAGCTTCCATCTTTTAGAGCCTCATCAACTTTCTTAGGCTCAATTTGGGATAAGAAACAAGAATGTAGACAAACATGGCTATCATAAGTTTGTCCTCTTGTTCTCACCCTAGAGTCAACATTTCCAATGATGTTTGTGGTGGGATGTGACTTGTGGATCCTGAGTTGAGGAATCACAGCAAGTTGGTTGGACAAATCAAGATTAGAGAAATTTTGATCTGGCAAAAAAGAATCCCCCACCACATCAGCACACTTATCAAGAGAAACTTGGTCCAATGAGTGTGTGACATCATTGATATTGTCTTCAATGGAGTGGTTATCAGCATCAAGAAATTCTTGATCACTGTCACCACCATCCATTCCTCCTGCATTGGAGGTTCCTTCACCTGAATTCTGAGCCTCTGAACTGGACTTTGAGGGTAATTCAGTTGAATCAGCAGTATTTGTCATGCTTGTGCTGATTGGAGCCTCAATGGCAGGGTTAGTCACCATTGGAGCTGAAGTAGTCTTCTTGTTTGGGTCATGATCCTCTGTTGACATGTTATCCATAGATCCTGAAACATTCTCACAAGATTTGTTAAAACAGTTGGTAACTAAATCAAGATCAAATAGCCAATCCGGACCAGAACCTTTCACACAGGGTGTGTGTTCATTGAAAGTCACATTGGCTGACTCCTCAATGATTCTAGTTCTGAGATTGTATACTCTATAAGACTTGGCTTGAGAAGAGTATCCAACAAAATGTCCATCATCTGATTTCTCAGCAAACTTAGCTATTTGACCTTTGGTATTCAAGATGGTGCAAGGACATCTAAATGTTCTAAGAAAACCAATAAATGCTCTCCTTTTGTGCCACAGTTCATAGGGAGTCTTACCATGTGTCTTAACTACTAAAACTCTATTCTGCACATAGCAGGCTATGTTAACAGCCTCTGCCCAGAAGGTGATGGGCAGCTTAGAGTCAGACAACATAGTTCTTGCAGCTTCAATAAGTGTCCTGTTTCTCCTCTCAGCAACACCATTTTGCTGAGGAGTTCTGGGAGCACTATATTGTCTTAATATACCCTTCTCATCACAAAATGTATCAAGGATTTGGTTTTTAAATTCGGTTCCTTGATCACATCTTATGATTTTGACCTTGTGATCAGATTGATTCTCAATTTTCAAAATGAAATTCTTCAAGATTTCAGAGGTTTCATCCTTAGTTCTAAGGAAAATACCCAAGTGAATCTTGTGAAATCATCTGTGATCACTAAACAGTATGAGGTCCTTTCTAGACTCATTACACTGGTGGGGCCAAACAGATCCATATGTAACAAGTGTAGGGGAGTAGTGATAGAGTTCATTTCTTTTGGCTTGTGAGACACTTTATGTTGCTTTTCTTTCAGGCATGCATCACAGTGGTCATCACTTATAAACTCTTTCTTTGGTATTCTAGTTACCAAATCATTCTTAATCAGTTTATTCATGTTTTTAAAGTTTACATGGCACATTCTCTTATGCCAAAGAAAAAAAGACTCATCACTATTTGCTTTAGATAGAAAGCAAGAAACCTCTCCAGATGGAGATGCTTCCTGCAAGTCCATCTTGTACATGTTTCCTCTCCTGGGGGCTCTAAGCAAAATATGCTCAGGAGGAATGTCAACCCCGAGCTTGAGAACAATGCACTCATGCTCAGTAAAAAGCATGTGATGTTTTTGGTCACAAAATTGGGACACACTCAAAAGATTGTATCCAAGCTCTTTGACAAAGTTTACCTTCTCAATGCTGAGCTTACCATTTGTAACCTTGCCCCTACCAGTAATGTACCCTTCTGCATCTCCCCCAAAAGCAACTGGTCCTCCATCAATCCTTTCAAAGTTTTGAAGCAAGGACTCATTGCCAGTCATGTGTCTGGAGCAGCCACTATCAACAATCTAGATATTTTTGTTGGTCTTTAGCTGTCCCGGCACAAAAAGAGATGATTTAGTTACATTTGGAAACCCAAGCCTCATTGGTCTTGGGCTTATTAGAATGAGTTAAAGGCAATAAAACAGTAATAGATCCTATGCTCAGGCTTTAGGGATCATTTGTTGTTTCTAATGATGAACTTTTAGCCACATGGTCTTCCTTCATCTTCCACACCACCTTTGAAAGATTGGGCTTGACCTTTAATGCTTCGGAAGCTTTTGTGGCTTCAAAAGCTTTGGAGACTGATCCTTCAGAAGATCTTGCTTTCACTGTAGCAGGCCTCAGTACTTCGAAAGCATTCCTTTCTTCCGAGACCAATTTTCCTTCCGAAGACAATGGTTCATTTGCCTTTTTCTTCATCTTGGAGCTTCCGAAGGAAACAGATTTTCCTTCCAAAGCAGTTTGTTTCTTCTTCCTCTCAGAAGTTTTCTTCTTGATCATGTGCATAGTACCCTTTGGATTGTATTGACAATCCTTAGCCAGATGTGAGGTACTACCACACATAACACAATCTATATCTTTTCTTCTGAGAGCCTTCTTTTCCAAAGAAGACTGAGCTTGAACACTTTCCTTTTCCTCTTTCACATTTTCAGATGATGCAGCAGGCTTCTTAGGGTGAAGCTTGCTTTTAGAAATGTATGGTTCCGGCTGTGTAGCAGTGACACACAGCTGATCAATCTTCTTGTTGTTGCTGGAGTGAGTTGAAGCTGAAGTAGAACTCTTGGTACTAGAATTCTTGGCAGGATCTTCAGCTTTTATCACCTTGAACCCTGCAGAGACAAATACTTGTTTTTGTTTAGGATCAAAGGTGGTCTTGACCTCTTGAGCTTTTCTTGATCTTCTCTTTGCTTTTCTGATCAAGTTCTTCCTTTTGGTTTTGCTCAAACCAGCTGTTTTTTCCTCCTTAGGAGCTTGGTGACCCTTTTTGGATTGACTCTCTTCACTCATCTCAGAGTCATCCCTCACCTTCTCCTCTTCATCCTCTTCATCACTAGGGTCTATGGATGGAAGCTCATCTTGACCAGTTCCACACCTTGGAGATCTAACTGATAGTAGAGAGTGTGGAGGAGCTATCTCACTAGATCCCAGTCCCTGCTTGTTCTGATAACACACTTTTGCATGCAGAGATGAGGATATCATGTTCTTGAAGGTTTCCTTTTCAAGAACACATTTTTCTGCCCTGGCTTTGCTGATCACAAGCTCAGCCTGGTATTCAGTCAACTTGGTAATGAGATCCTCAATTTGAGTCCTGTAGTTTGTCTGTTCATGTCATTTTCAGGGTAGATCTTCTATCTTAAGTTTATAGTCATTTTCAGCCCTTTTAAAATCAGCTTTTAAAATATTGAAAGACTCAATATCAGATTTTATTTCCAAGTTGTAGGACCTGTATCTATTTACTTTAGCAATACATTTAGGAGAGCAAAGATGTTCAAGTACCTTGGCTTCATCATGATCAGCCATGAGTGCTTGGTTTGGAGATGCATCTCCAGCTTGAAAGCTCTAGTCAAAGCCTCCTTCTTCAACAGCAACTATGGCTTGCTGTCTTGGCTTCTCATTCTGGTTCCCTCCTTCAGTGTAGTTTAGCCTGGATGAAGCTTGGCCACCATTTGACTTAGGTGCCTTGCATTCTCTAGCAAAGTGTCCCATCTGGTTATAGTTGTAACACTTGACTTTGCTCTTGTCCAGTCCAAACTTGCCACTGGCAGCATTGCTAGGAAAACTTCTTCCAGTCCTCTTGTAGAACTTCTAGGCTCTGTGAGTAAGAAGAGCCATTTGCTGGACTATCTCCATGTACTCCAGATTATCTGGATGGATGCAGTCCAGGTCTTCAAGAGTGAAAAGAAAGTTGCTTGTACTTTCATCAGTGGAGACAAAAGCTTGAGAAGAACTTGTCTATTGGAAGGGACTTCCTTGGATGTAGCTCTCTCTGGGTGTCTCAGGGAAGGTGATGAAAGGACCCTTTTGTGAAGTCTCAGGGTAGCAGATGAGATGATGTTATGGTTCTCTGCTATCCCTTTCAACCACATGAAGGGCTAAACTCTGGTGAGTGTTGGAGCTACCAGATGAATTTTGCATATTCATCTCCATCTGGTATCCACTGAGTATCCCATACAACTCAGTGAGAGTAAGGGTCTTGAGGTTTTCAGTCCTCTTAATGACCACATAGTAGTGTGTCCATTGTCTTGGAAGAGAGGACATGAACTTCCTAACAATATCCCTGTTCTCAATAGTTACCCCAACGTCAGCCAGAGTATCCACAATCTCAACATACCTGAAGTAGTGTTGAGTCATGGTTTCACCTGTCTTGAAGGTGAAATTTTCAAACTGCTGCTTCAGGAGATTCTTCTTGTTCTCCTTGGCTTCATTTGAACCCTCATACATCAGTTTTAGTGTATCCCATAGCTGTTTAGCGGTCTTGCACTTCTTGAAACCTCTGTAGATGGAGTTTGGAAGAGCAGTTTGGAGGTCTGTCATGGCTTTCTGATCAATGTCAATTCTTTTCCAGTCTTCATCAGAAAAGTCAGCCCTCTCCTTTGGTATCATGCCACCACCAGCAGCAGCTGAAGAGGTGCATGGTACATGAGGTCCTTTGACAACAGACTCCCACATCCTGGAATCTTGAGACTTGATAAAGCCTTCCATTCTTTGACACCAAGTGTCAAAATCCTCAGGAGTGATCAGTGGGGACTTTGTCATTGTTCCAGTTTCCATATCAGCTTTGGAGATAGCTACCATTTGAAGAGTTAAGTGATATGTGTTACTAAGAGGTTTTAAAGATGGTGAGATCTTGCAAACAAGAGCCTAGAATGCTCTGATACCAAATGCAGGACCGTTAAAAAAGGGACTTTGCACTTAGTTAACACACTTAGGAGGATCTTTAGGATCACTTAACAATTTAAATGGGGAACTTAGAACTTTAAATAGATGATACAATGCACAACACAAGTAAAGTAAGAGCAAGAACACAAGAAATAATTTTCAAGGAAGTAGTATATTGCTTCTTAGGTTCTATTACAGGTGTTTGCACTGATCTTTGAAATACAAGAACCTTTGACTCTTTATACTAAACCTACAACCATCAATATACAAAAAGATAGTTGGATGTGACTAATCTAGACAACAAGATCAGCTTAAAGTCAAAAGGCAGATTGCCTTTTGACTAGTGACTATGACAGGCCATATCTCACTGACTTTCCTATTACAAAAAGCCAAAAAAGAAACAAATACAGAAACTTGCAGACAAAGACCTTATCTACTTTATCATAAAGCATGGAAGTTTTACCAACTTATGATAGTTGGTGAACCACCAGAGCATGCAGCGGACAAGAGGTTGCTTTATAATAAAGTTGACAAAAGAAGTGTATTTTCTCTCTCTTCTAAAGTAATCAGTCTTATCTTTATTCAGCTTCGGAAGACTTTGTCTTGAGAGCTTCAGAAGACTTCATCTTTAACCTTCAGAAGAGTTGAGTCTTTGGCTTCGGAAGACTTGACACTTAGTGTAAAGTTTCCTCAGTAGTTTCTTCTGAACATTGGCTTCGGAAGATTTTACACTTAGCATTTTACTTGAGTGTGTAAAACTTCCGAAGCTAGTTCTTCTTTGTTCCTTAGTGCATGTTGGAAGAATTGGTTGTTTTGGTATCCTTTGGTTGCATCAGCCTCATAACCTCAGAGGTTCCTATAGGAGCTACACGTCAGTGTGCTCATACAGGGGTGTACTTTGGGTATGCTCGTGCCGCTAAAGGAGATATGCTTGGGGCATTCTCGCATAGGAGCTACACGTCGGTGTGCTCACATAGGGGTGTACTTTGGGTATGCCCGTGCCGTTAAAGGATATTGCTTCGTGCATTCTCGCATAGGAGCTACACATAAGTGTGTTCACATAGGGGCTATACTTTGGGTATGCCTATGCAGTTAAAGGAGAATGACATTTGTTGTGTTCTCACCTGGTAAAGGAACTAAGCTTCGTGCTAAGTTCAAAAGATAAAGTAAACGATTAAGCTAAAGTAAAGATAAAGTATGGGTAACGTAACGATAAAGGAAATGTTAAAGGGTAAAGCTAACGTTAAAGTTTGGTTATCGAACGAGTTCGATGACGATGTTGATGATGTACGAGGTTAAAGTTTTTACGATGTTAATGCATGTTACAGTTTTGTTAAAGTAAACCTAGAGCTCACTCAGCGTTGCTGACTTTTGTATGCATATTAGATTGACAGGTATGCTATACTTTTTGGGTGAGCTTGGCATGGATGGGAGAGCTACCTGGCACATGATCGAGACTGGCATCCTGGCATAGAACTTTTGTTAGTTAGCCAAGTGATCTTTTGATGTAAATGTTAAACAATAGAAATTTTTGTACGTTTCGCTGCGTATATTAATGAAAAGTTGATGTTTGAGAACTTGAGTTTCTGATGTCCAAATCCAACTGTGAGGTTTCCCGAATTGGGGCCTTACACGGCCCTAACTTTGTCTAAGACGCGGTTGTGAGATTAAAAATCTAAAAGCTATGATAGTCTAGCAAAAAACATAGTGGCTTTGTCTTCGACTATCGTTCGTTGTTGGTATGTGGCTGGTTAAAAATTGGATGGCTAGGATGATTCTGCTAAAAAAAATCGTTGCCTTGGCTTGGGAACCATATTTGGTTAGCAGCCACAACGAGATATAGGACCTGAGCCAATGTGATTAAACAAGGTCATGGCAACAGCTGTGTTTTGTTTGTGATTTTGAGAAATCGCATAGCGCGTGCGTGGATATGATGATCCTTCTAAAAAAATTGTTGTCTTGGCGCGGCAACCATGTCTGGTTTTCAGCCACAACGAGAAGATGAATCTGAGCCAAGGGTTTCAAACATGATCGTGCCAACGACTGCCTTTTGTTTGTGATTTTAAAAACTCACGCAACGTGCGAGATTTATTACTCCTAGATCTCACGTTTTAAAGTTTCCTCTGTTTTGTTTTGGGTTTTCCTCTATTTGATGATGTTTGTTCTATTGTTTTCTATTTGGGAAAATGCTATGTCAATGGTTAGTTATGTTTAACACTCAGAAATACCTCTAATCCGGATGGTGTTCATTTGATATTGGTTCGATGATAGTTGAGCTTACATGTAATTCACCTGCCTGTTTTATTTAGCATTATTCTGTTGATGTTTCTCCATTGGCACATATGGATAGGCGATGATGATGTAACAAAAGACGCGGTATTCATTGTTTTGGCGTGGTGAGCGCATTGTTTGCAGCCACAACGAATTGTCCCCTCCGAGCCTTTGAATTTAATGTATAACCATTATCTAAGCATACCAGATAAGTGTTGGTTAGTGTCGGTCGATGCCCGCCGCGAATCGCGGGCTGTTTCCTACTAGTGTATATTAAAAAAGAAGAGAGTGTAGGTTAATTGTTGTATAATATAATAATGCTTAAAATAGTTTTAGTGACAACTCACCATCTCACGTGCTTTATTTAGTAAATTTAATTGAGGTTTTTTTAGGTCCGTCATCTTAAAGTCTGTTTATTGTAGTAACTTCCTATCCAACAATGTCCGGCCGGTGAGCACCACGGCAACGGTTACCCTCCGTCGCATAGACCCCCCTCTCAGGTGATCTCCCTCCTCACATTCATTTTCAGGCCCTTGACCTCATTGTTAGGTCCTCTTCCACATCCTCAAATCTTCATTTCAGGCTAGATCCAGGTTTCACCTTGTCGTTGTGCCGGGAACCTGATTAGCGTTTAATCTCACCGATCAACGCCGACGGAGGGAAGCTCCGGTGGAAGCCAAAAGGAAATAATTCAAAAATACCCCTGTCGGTGGTATTATAGCCATCAACGTTGGTAAATGAGTGATAATGTAATGTTAGAACTTAAAACTGAGTTGTATAGTATACTATTCTTTTCTAAACAATTATAGAGAGATAAATACGAATTTCATATACTAAAAATGAATTAGCAAAAGCATACAAAAATATATTAAAATTTAACGAACTAATGAATAGCAACTCTCTCTGCTCTTTAAAATATCTTATACACTTTTTCGTCTCGGTAACTAACTTTATACCTAAGGCATGTCTAATCCTAAAAAACATCCCTTTTGTAAGTATCAAATAATGCTATTTGCAATTTCCACGGCAAAGCGTGGGCAGAACTTTTAGTTTATACGTTATAAAACTAGAGCAATCATGACATCATTTCTCAATTATTTAACATTTAATATAATTAGTTCTTGAGCGACAACATGAGTCAAGCCTAATTAATATCCAATAAATTCATTTTTTTAATGAAAAATGTACAATCATGTTTCAGAATGTACGTATTATTTAATCAAGTATATCTATTTTTTTCATAGGAGACGGCACGCACAACCCATGAGAAAACTCACAACTAGGAAAATTCATGTCTCAACCCTTGAGCTTTTTTGTTTCAAGTGATACTCGAAATCAAAACTCCTCGGTTTTTAATTGTTTTTCGCATCTCATTGCAACCACTTTGAGCTGAATTAGTTTTCATTCTTCATTTTGCTTCCTAGTAATACATGTATTTTTCCATATTCTTTAACTTTGATTTTATTAATAAAGAGTCATATTATTTAGGGTCTATTCATTCTTTTTAAACAAACATAAGACTTAGTTTTATACCTGGTGTCTCATACACCAATTAACATTGTATGTTATCCATAAAGAATTCATGACTTTGTTTATGGTTTCTCGAGTGAATATTTCACAAGTTGTTATCCATTTTGGAATACCATACTAGCATATTAAAATACAAAATTCTTTTATTTGTAATTAATACGTTCAAACTATGTTGTTTCTATGATTTTGAACCTGAAAGAATAATCCGCGCCAATTTAAATAGTCATTGGTGAGTTGCTCCGATGGAAATTTTGCCAAGTATAAGAACCTATGCGAACATCTAATGCGAATTACTAGTGTTAGAGTCAATGAAGGTGAACAATAAAGACACAAGTCAACAAATGTTGATAAGAAGAAAAGACAAGTCTTGGTCATCCGCATTAGTCAAATGTGGATGAACAACCACATGCGGACAAAACATTTATTCATCCATGTAAACTAATGTGGATGATATAAAACAAATGCTCATGAACAACTGAAAAAATGCGGCTAAGACTCTTGTCATTCGCTTTAACTAATGCGGATGAGTAAAACAAAATGTTGATAAAGACAAAAGAAATCCTGATTCTCTTAAGTACTATTTTGATTCTTTAATACTAATGTAATATTAGTTAGGGTAGTTTAATAATAGTGTAGCCTATTTGTCATGTTAGCATTTTATTTTATGTAACTCTTTTCAACCCTACTTTGTATTTAATTCAATCATATTAATACAACGAGAATTTTATCAGTATAATCATCTGTTCATCATATATTTAGTAATTGATCTTTGTAATTCCTCTATGATGATTCAATAGACTCAATTAGTATATTAGATGCATCAAAAATTCACCCACTCATAAGATTTCACAAATGATGTTTTTTGGCATAACTAAAGAACTATATTGAAAGTATTTTTAACTACATAAGCTAACTAAAAGGTGATTCTTTGAACTATAGCAAAGTTGCTAAAATTTCAGTATTAATTTAAATGGTTTATATTTATCTACATTTGGAAATAAATTTTATTCAAAACTTAATTGGTTCAAATATGATATTCTTTTACAATTTTTTGAGTTCGCTTTCGTGTTTCATGTCACTCCTACTTAAAATGACGTAATACTTTCTTAATTTCCGAATATATTGTTACGACATGTTCTTTTATCAACATGGCCAAGATGAAGACTGGATATTTATTATGTAATGTTTTATATCAATATTAAGTTGTATTACATTTTTTTTTCATTTACAATTGTTTTAAAATTTTAATTTTAATTGTATTAAAAATGTAAGAAAAAATGGTGAGGATTTCACTCATCATTCCACCCTTTTGACAGAGTGAGTGAGGGAGTTGCTTGTGTCGCACTTAGGTTGCAATGAGTATCTTATAAAATGTTTGATTAATTCCAAAATATAAAAGTCAAACTTTCAAAGGAAAACATCTGAAGCACAAAAAAACTTCCGAAGCGCAAGTTCAAAGGAAAACATCCGAAGCACAAAAAAACTTCCGAAGCAAATGAGTTTCTTCCGAAGCTTATAGTATTGATCCAAAATATAAATGTTGAATCTGTTAATATTGTTGACATGTAAGGGTCATTGTTTTTTATGTTGAAAGTGTGAGGATAGATAGTCTAAAATGGTAGTTGAGACTGTAACAACCATTTGAGTTGTATTGTTAATCAGTATAAATATAGGATTGGTGGGATTAGTAGGTACCACCATATACAAAATCAATAATACAAGTGAATTTGAAAGTAGTTTCGATTCGCATTCGTTTTTCGATCTATTTTGCTCGTCATTAATTGGTATCAGAGCACAGTGAATCGAATCGAATCGATCTCTCATAATTCGAAGGATTGAAGTGTGAGAAAGTTGATTCAAATTCAAGAAATCTAAGTTCTTGGTTGATCGATTCGAAGGATTGAATCGAAGAACGCCTGTGATTTAAAGGACTGGATTCAGACAAGAAGTGTGGAACTCCATACCGAAGGAAGAAGACAAAGATGGTGAATCTGGAGAAACCCAGTTCATCGACAAACAACAATCAAATAGTCACCGTTAGAGAAGCCACAATTCCCCTGCAATGCCCAACCCTCACGGCAACAAATTACTCAATTTAGGCGATCAAGTTAATGGCCATTTTCAATGTTCATGGTTTGTGGGAAGTAATTGAACCTCCCCTGAAACAGAGGTAGATCCAAGAAAGAACAATCAAGCAATTGCTTACCTGTACCAAGCAATGCCTGAGGAGATGATCTTGCAAGTTGCAAGCATGAAAACGGCCAAAGAAGTGTAGGACACAATGAAAACAAGATTTGTGGGCATTGACAGGGTTAAAAAGGCTAGAATGGCTTCCTTGAGGAATGAGTTTGAGAGACTCATTATGAAAGAAGAAGAAAGTATGGATGATTTCGCTGGTAAGCTGAGTGCAATCGCAACAAAAGCAACACAGTTGGGAGAACCTTTTCAAGAATCAGCCCTAGTCAAGAAACTGATGAGCTCAGTACCAGATAGGTACATCCAGATAGTCGCATCGATTGAGCAATTCCTAGACTAGATTTTATAGGGCTTGCTGAGGCGATTGGGAGGTTAAAAGCCTTTGAAGAAAGAACAAATGGCAGAGTAAAAGCCTCTCGTGAGAAAGTGATCAACTCTTCTTGTCTTACTCAGAATGGCAATCAAGACAAAAGGAACCTGAGCACAAAACTAGTCTCAGAAGTAGGGCTGTTCAAAATGTTCGCAGCTCGAAGTTCGTGCGAAGTTCGCTCGAAAAAAACTCGAAAAAAGCTCGGTCCGAAAAAGCTCGTGCCTAAACGAGCCGAGCCGGAGCTAGGGGTGGCTCGGCTCGTGGCTCAATATATATATAAATATATTATTATTATTATTATTATTATTATTATTATTATTATTATTATTATTATTATTATTATTATTATTATTAAATTATTATTATTATTATTATTATTATTATTATTATTATTATTATTATTATTATTATTATTATTAAAATTCAAGTACAAACCAATGACGAGGCATTTAACTAGTTTGAAAGGTAATTTGTATAATTTATATATGTTTATGTGTAGCAATCGGCAAAGGTATATTTTTATAGAAATTTAAATTATTTGTTGTAGCACTTGAAGTTTTATGTGTAGCACTTGAAGTTTTGTAGCACTTGAAGTTTTTATGTGTAAGACTTGCTAATATAATTTGTATATTTTTATGTGTAGCATTTGAAGTTTTTAAGGATGTCAAGAATGAAAAAAAGTAGCCTGAAAAGAAGGCATGATGCTGGAAATTAAGAATGAAAAAAAGAAGTTTAAAAGAAGATCAAGATTGTTTTTTTTTTTTGTGTTTTATGTATTGGTCAAAAAACAATTAATTATGAACTTGGTTGTTTACATTTGTTTTTATTACTAGAATTTGGTTGTATGTTTTTTTATTGTTAACAACCTATAACGTTGTTTGATTACCTTTAATATTAGTTTTTTTATTTTTATTTATATTAAAATATGGAAAAATACATTTTTTTAAAAAAATCGAGCCGGCTCGACGAGCCACGAGCTGGCTCGAGCTTTTCAAGAGCCGAACTCGAGCTCGTGTTTTCAGCTCGCTGACATTTTCGAGCCGAGCCGAGCTGGCTCGTTAGGCCTTCGAGCTCGAGCCCGAACCCATCTTGGCTCGGCTCGGCTCGGCTCGGTTCGGTTTGGCTCGTTTACAGCCCTACTCAGAAGAAACAAAGAGAAGAATGGTGGAAGATCAAGCAGAGGAAGAGGCTAGTCAAGTAAGCCAAGGAATTCCTGCTTTGATCAAATTAGAATGGACTTCAAAGGTGAGAATAAACCCAAAGACAAGTCCAAGATTAAGTGCTTTAAGTGTGATCAGTTAGGACATTATGCCTCTGAGTGCCCACAGAAGAACTCAGCTCAAGAAGCCAACCTGAGCCAGACCTATGATAATGAACCAACCCTTTTGATAGCAGCAGCTGACATAAACCAGAAGGAACTGGTATATCTGAATGAATCCAAAGTTCTACCCTCAAGATACTCCAAAGAACCAACAAGTGATGACACCTGGTACCTAGATAATGGGGCATCATGTCACATGACAGGTAACATTCTTGCTTTTTCACCTATAAAAAAGAATGTTGGAGGGAATGTAAAATTTGGAGATGGGTCAACTGTGATAATAGAGGGGAGGGGTTCCATCATCTTGGCGTGTAAAAATGGGGAACAAAGATTGTTAACTGATGTATATTACATCCCCATGCTTAAGAGCAATATCTTAAGTCTAGGACAAGCCACAGAGGTGGGGTGTGAAATAAGAATGAAAGATGAATTCTTATGGATGTATGAGAAGAGTGGTAATCTATTAATGAAAGTAGAAAGGTCCCTAAATAGACTATACAAAATTCAACTAAAAATTGGATCACCATTGTGCTTTCAAGTAAAACTGAATGAGGAAGTGTGGAAGTGGCATGGGAGGCTCGGCCACATCAGTTTTGACACAATGAAATTAATGGCAACAAGAGGAGTTATTAAAGGATTACCTGTGTATGACAAACCTATCAAACTATGTGAAGCGTGCCTGGCGGCCAAGCACACAAGAACATCTTTTCCTGCACATGTAGAGTATAAATCAGAGCTCCCCTTGGACCTGATTAGTATGGACTTATGTGGACCCATCACACCAAAAACACAAGCAGGAAACAAGTACTTCATGTTGATAGTAGATGACTGTACCAGGTATATGTGGGTATACATGCTAAGATCAAAAGGTGGGGCATTTGAAATGTTCAATAGGTTCAAGAAACTAGTAGAGAATGAATTCGGTCTCAAGATCAAGTGTATGAGGACTGATCGTGGAAGGTAGTTTACCTCTAGTGAATTTAATCAATTTTGTGATGATCAAGGCATCAAAAGGCAGTTAACTACTTCGTACACACCTCAACATAATGGGATGGTTGAGAGAAGAAACCAAACTATGCTAAACATGACTAGAAGTCTGCTGAAAGCCATGCAAATGACACAAAATCTATGGGCAGAAGCTGTAAGAAATTCAGTCTACTTGTTAAATAGAATGCCCACCAAACCTCTACAAGGGAAGACCCCATATGAAGGATTGAAGGGGAGGAAGCCAAGTGTTAAACATCTCAGGGTGTTCGGTTGTATTGCTCATGTTAAAGTGGTGCAACCAAATCTTCCAAAACTTGAAGATAGAAGTGTTCCTATGGTATACTTGGGTCCAGAAGAAGGCACAAAGGGTGAAAGGTTTTATAATCCACTCACAAATAAGCTGGTGATAGCTAGAGATGCAGAGTTTGAAGAATCTCATAAGTGGGATTGGTCAAAGTATGAACCTGAAGGCAAAGATGACAAGCCTTGTTAGTCTGAGTTTGATGTTGAAAGTGAAGGGTGTATTTCACATACTCAGAATTTTGATCAAGTGGATATTGAGAGGCAACCAAATGAAAGCTTGAGATTAGAGAAACATGAAACCATCAGTAATAACAGTCAAGGCTCAGAAACAAATTCAAACTCAAAACAACAAACCACTCTGAGAAGGTCAGGAAGACAAGTAGTAAGACCAGCTAGATTCAATGACTTTGTGCTACCTGAGTCTTTTGAAGCAAGTTCTAGTAGACAAGAAGAATCCAGTGAGGACTTATTGATGGTAAATGAATCCTCATTGTTGAAGTTTGAAGCGGCTGTGACTATTGAAGCTTGGAGAGATGCAATGGATGAAGAGGTAAATGCCATTGAGAGAAACAAGACCTGGACTCTAGTTGATGTACCAGCTGGTGTAAAACAAATTGGGTTGAAATGGATATATAAAGTGAAGAAAGATGCAGCTGGAACTAGACATAAAGCCTGGTTAGTTGCAAAACATTATGTGCAAAAACATGGCATTGACTTGAGGAAGTGCTTGCTCCTGTGGCAAGAATGGAGACTATCATATTAATACTGGCCATGTCAGCAAAATTTGGATGGTATGTACATCATTTGGATGTCAAGGCAGCATTTCTAAATGGAGTGTTAAAGGAAGATGTTTATGTAGTCCAACCATAAGGTTATGAGGTAAAAGTAGCTGAAAAGAAAGTTTATAAACTAAAGAAGGCTCTCTATGGTTTAAAACAGGCACCAAGAACTTGGATCAGGTGCTTAGATGAAGTAATGAAAGGATTAAGCTTTGTCAGATGTCAAAGAGAAGCAGCAGTGTATTTGAGATCACGTTCAAATTGGAAAATTATGGTTGGGGTCTATGTAGATGACATGATAGTGGCTGGTAGTGACTTGAAAGAAGTTGAAAAGTTTAAACAAGAAATGAAAGCTAAGTTTGAAATAACTGATCTTGGTTTACTCAGTTATTATTTTGGAATTGAAGTGAGTCAAAAAAAAGGAAGGCATTTTTGTGAAACAAAGTAAATATGCTTGGAAGATTTTGAGAGTAGCTAAAATGGAAGAGTGCAATGAAGCTAAGATCCCAATGGAACCAGGGTTGAAGCTGGGATCTTTAAACTCTGGAATAGAAGCTGATGTGACTGAATATAGAAAATTAATTGGGTCACTCAGGTATCTCACACATACAAGACCTAATTTGATGTATGTTGTTGGATATTTGAGTAGATTTATGCAAACTCCAAAGTTAGAACATATGAAAGCAGTTAAACATGTCCTGAGATATGTCAAAGGCATAATGCACTTTGGTATTAGTTATAGCAGAGTCACTGGTGGTGGATTGATCGGATATAGTGACAGCAATTATGCTGCTGGAGAAGGTGATGGAAAATATATATCAGGGAATGTTTTCTATTACAATGACAATCCTATATCCTGGAGTTCTCAGAAGCAGCAGACAGTTGCACTATCTAGTTGTGAGGCTGAGTTCATGGCAACCACAACTACAGCTTGTCACGTTATTTGGTTGCAGGGTCTAATAAATGAAATAATGGGTCAAGTGCAAGAAACAGTTGTGTTAAAGGTGGATACCAGATCAGCTTTGGCATTGATGAAGGATCCTATGTTTCATGGGAGGTCAAAGCACATTGAGCCAAAGTACTATTTCATTAGAGATTGCATTGAGACGAACAAGATTCAAGTGGAATTTGTTTGTGGAAACCTTCAGAAGGGTGATATTTTTACAAAGCCCCTACCAAGAATGAAATTTGCTGAAATGAGAAGTTTGATTGGAGTGGAGGATTTGACTGAGCTGTTTTGGAATTAAGAGGGGAGATTGTTGGATTAATTCCAAAATATAAAACTCAAACTTCCAAAGAAAAACTTCCAAAGCACAAAAAAACTTCCGAAGCACAAGTTCAAAGGAAAACTTCTGAAGCACAAAAAAACTTCTGAAGCAAATGAGTTTCTTCTAAAGCTTATAGTATTGATCCAAAATATAAATGTTAAATCTGTCAATATTGTTGACATGTAAGGGTATTGTTGTTCATGTTGAAAGTATGAGGATTGATAGTGTAAAATGGTAGTTGAGACTGTAACAACCATTTGAGTTGTATTGTTAATCAGTGTCAATATAGGATTGGTGGGATTAGTAGGTACCACCATATACAGAATCAATAATACAAGTGAATTTGAAAGTAGTTTCGATTTGCATTAGTTTTTCGATCCATTTTGCTCGTCACTATAAATTTTGATAATTAACTCGTGTAACTAATACATTAGTTAATTAGATTATTACAAAACTGGGTATTAGGAATGGTTTTGATTAGTAACCCTATACATGATAATAGTTAAGTATGGTAACTAACGTGAAAGGCAGAAAATTTGAAAGGGCTCTCTGCATGAAAGCAACCATTATGATCAAGCCATCATTCGGGTTTGAACTCGTATGCATCATCACCCCATATGAACTTCATCCTCCTTATTGCATATGGTAGGTAACCTACCGTATCTCCCTTCTTCACAATACAACCATCTGGTAGAACGTCATCTGAAAAGCATGTCTTTAGATCCTGCATATTCATTTGCACCCATAAGTAAGTGAAAATTTAAGTGAAGTCTTGATAAAATAAACTAGTTTGATGCCTTCACAATACGACGGGGAAGATAACATCTAGGTTGGTGAGTTTAAGACATACATGGGGTGGTTCAAATTAGTTTTAAGATAAAAACATGAAAAACTCGGAACATAACTAAAACTTTTATTCGTTCTTTTAGAGGTCTTTAACATACAACCAATATATATATATTTTGTCCTTGAAATATGTGATGTATTTTTTTTCCTTTTTGAAATGCATATATTTATAAATTGAATTTTAATAATTATCTATTCTATAAAATATGTCGTTTTTTAAATAATGTGTCATTAAATAACAAAGTAGATTGGGTTATAATGATTATATATGAACTAAAATGTCATTCACTAAACAATAAAATTATGTTATAAATACTAAGATCCTTAAGTACCAAATTACTCCCATTATGTGTCTTAAATTTATATTAAATGTCAATATTATGCATCTTAAATATATTATATAATAGTTTAAATATAGATATATGTATATACTAGTGTGTAAATTTGTACGTTACGATAGGTGTGTTTAAATTTGTAGGGTTTTATTTTTAAAGGTTGTACATTACTTTTCACCTCGTGGTTTAAAAGTAATGTGATAAAACAAGTTTGAGAGAAGTAGTCAAAAAGAGATATTAGTTTTTGGGATTAACAATGTATTTTTTAAAATGCACAAGTCACAAACAAAATGTTTATTAATGTTTGGGATATTTTTAAAATGTTTTTACATTTAAAACATTATATTTTTATAAAATTTATACATACTAATTTATATAAATTCAAATAATAATTTATATAAATAATACTTATGTAATAACTTATAAATCATAGTTGTGAATATTAATGAAAGTGATTAAGTCTGCAATATTAATGAAAATTAACTAAACTCAGCAATGAAAACTTAATATGCTTAAACCATTTGTACATCATGCTTAGAGGATAATTTTAGTGTTATAGAAAAGTTTACAAGTGAATTAAATGTTAAAGTGTCTTATAATATGGCTTAAATGACAATTTGTCCTGCTAAGATGCTTATATAAATACTAGTAAATTATACGTACGTTTTACTGCAGGTCTTATTCCTTGTTGTATTCAAGGTTAGAAAAAATAAATAAACAGATTGTCAAAAAGTATGTGATATAGTAAAATGAATTTACTTGAAACAAAGTAAAATATATATTTAAAGGTATGTTAAAAAATATAATAAGTATAAATTCCGTCTTGGCTTTTTCGAAAACATGATGTTTCCTTTGGTGATTTTTATCCTCAAACGTGAAATACAAATAAAGATCGATTGAATGATATTATGAAGCAGGTGAAATTGCTTAAAATTAAGAGAGATGCATTATTTCTCAATTAACATAATTTCTTTCACCATATTTGTTTTTAAATAAAAAAATGAAAAGTATACAAATAAATAATGAAGTGAAAGTTCTCCACAAAAATGTTTTGTGTATTCAACCCAAGTAAAGATAACATAGTACGACCCAAGTTGGTTACACGGCTTGACATATTATTTATACATAATACAACATAAAACAATTTTATTAAAAAATTAAGCCTTGCTCTAAACTATTTTAAATTGTATCTAATGCTTCGATAATTGTTTGAAGGGTAAAAATGACAGAAAAATAAAGGAAGAAAAAAATTTAATGTGAAACTCTTAAAATGTGGGTAGCTTACCATCTTCTCCTCCTTTTATGCTTAGAATAATAGTATAGACTAGTGTTTAAACCCGCACGTTACGGCGGTTGTGTTGAAATTTCTAAGGCTTGGTTTAGATAACTTATACATTTGTACTCTCACCTTGAAGTTTTTAAATGTTTGAAGACGTCATTTTCAATTTTTCTAGATTATACATATGGAGACATATGATTTAATAAAGAAGTTGAGACAGGCGCTTACAAAAAAAAATTAATATTTAAGATTTGCCATTTTATTATATATAGGTCTCAAAAAGATGTTTATATATTATATATATGGAATATAATTATATGTTATAATTTTGTGCGTGTAAGATTCTTATATAAGTACTAGGTTAGTGACTCGGTTACTATAATGGTTGAATAGAAAATTTATAAAAATAATTATTTAATTTGTTTAATTGAAAAAATCATTATCATATAAATCATATGATATGTAAATTTTAAAAATTGAGTTGTGATTAACAAAAAATCGAGTTTTCGACTATTAGGATATTATTATCATATTAAATAAAAATTTATTTATGTATAAAATATTAACAAATTTGTAAAGTTTAACTGGAGTGATGTTTCATTTATATTGTTTAAAACAAAAATTGAAAATTAAGATTAAGTTTGGAAAGTTTGACATTAATTGATTTTTGTTTAAAATAATAAGTTTATTGTGGTGATAACCCATAAACATATCCTATTTGAACATCCTAAGAAAAGACCATGCGAGACTCAAGTTAGTATTTTATTAATATATATAGACATAGATTATAGATAGTAACAAGATTGCATACGAGTTGTAATGCAGGATAAAGTCTTATGTTTTCTGCCAAAGTGGCTTGAAGATATTGCATGTTCTCAAGTGCTTCCTCACTCATACGGGCCTCGAAATCCGCAACGTTTGTGATATCTTCTTTGGTGTTGGTTGCTTCTTTGATATCTTTTGCAGCCTTGTCCTGAACTTGAGGATATTTGCAAAGCATGTAAATGAGCCAAGTCATGGAAGCTGCTATAGGATCTTTACCAGCAAGTACGTAGTTCATTATTACATCTCGAAAGTACTTTGGATCTCTATTCTCCATCTGCATAAACCTCGATAGAATGTCTGTTTTCATGACCTGTACACGCGCGATATCCATGAACAAATTAAAACAAAACTGTATATCTAAGACTCTAAGAGCTAAAGTACTGGTAATAAAGTCAGTTATTTAAGTAGTTGTATATCTTACAGCAAAATCAGCCTTTGACTTATTCATTTGTTCGCTATTGGTCTGGATCACCTTATAAACAAACTCATCAACCACTTTATGATTTTTCTTCAGCTCTGCTTCCGATCCAATATTCAAGTACCTCTTGATCTTCCATGTTATGTCAACTACTCTTCTGCACGTCAGCTCATTTGCATCATCAAATGCACAACTGAATCTAACACCGTCTTCGTTTGAACCACTCAAGTTGTCAAGATCAATTCCAAAAACAACTTCAAATATCGAGTCTGCTGTTGCTTTCATGAACAAGTCCTGTATGCATATCATATTATACAGTATCATGATTGTGATGTTTAGCTAGCGATAGCGAATAGTAGTGATGTATAAAATTAAGATGGTAAAGTTAATTTACATTTATATCAACCATTTGGTTGTTTTTTGCTGCTTCTGAAAATATGTTGCCAACTTCTATTGCATTTTTTCGGAAGGTTTCCCTGCTAAAGTCTCTCAAAACTCTGGTAGAGAACTCGTGGCTCGCCAACTTCCTCTGTTCTCGCCATTTGTCCCCATCAACTGTGAAGATGCCGTCACCCAGAAAATCCTCTAGCAAGCTGTGGGTGTACTTTCCCTACATTAATTTGCACAATTAATAAAATGTGTACGACAAATTTGTTGGCCACTTAATTGTTTAGCTCAAGTTTATAATGAATGAAACTCATTAGGTTATATTTGTAAATATTCAAAAGCCAAGTTTAGTGTTTATTATGTAATTGTAGTTCAAAAACTAAAACCGTATTTAGGTAACCAAGGATGTGACAATTCACAAAATAGTGGCACCTGTTCATCCCTCTATCGAGTATGCGTATGTATTATATGTTGGACTTAGGATTAATCAAGAAACTTATGTAATTAAAAAGTCAAATACGAAAGTCAAAACCGTTAGGATGGTTACGGTTATAGTAACTTAAAGTTAGTTATGGTTAGTTAGTTATTTAACTACCCTTGTTGGTTGGTTGTTTAACCGCCGAATGCTTGGGTATAAATACCCACATATGTACCGCATTTCATGTATGAACATAGTGTGTAAATTATTGTTTTTCTTCCACTGTGTTCATCACCGATTCTCTGCACTGTTATGCAGAAACCAAATCAAGTGTGTTTTGTTGAAAATCTAGTGTGTTTTGTTGTTGTTTCAATTTTTGTTCTTGAAAGATCTTGGGCAATAAAATCTAATAAGCAGGTCACAAAAGTATAGTAATGTTTCATACTTGAGATGTAGTGTGTCCATGGGCATCACGAAAGTTGATTAGAAACGATGAAATAGAATAGTTTTCGAAATTGGCCTTGAGGATACATTACCTTGCCATAGTTGTCGAAATTGGTCTTGAGGATATACTCCACAATGACAGGATCAGTTGTATAAATCTCGACATGGAAAGGGGTAATTATTCTGAACGTTTTGTACTTCTCCGCGAGATTGGTCATGTAATGATGCAATCTCTTAAAGTTGATGAACATATTAAAAACTGTCCCGCCAATCGAATGATACTTGTGCTTATTCGTTTGCAACCGACTGTAGATGAAAAGGAAGACAAGGAGAAGTAATTGAGGTATGATAACTGGTATGAAGATTGAAGTTCAGAGAACATTCATGGAAAATGCCATTTATAGACATGGGAGTCAGGAAGTGGATGGATAACATGGTGTGATGTGCCTTCCCTTTTATAGTGTTAGTGATTAGGGATGGCAATGGGCTGGGCTTGGGATTGGTTTGCGTAATCCTAACCTCAACCAGATTAGAAAGCATAGTCCCACACCCAACTTAAAACCTGTCGGGTATGCATTGGGTATTTACCCGTTGGTATTGGGCAAACCCGTGGGTAATTGAGTATTCCGATTAGTGTTATAGAAAATACTAATCGAGCATACCCGTTGGGTACTTGTCGTAACTACAACAATGTATCAAAACGACCAAAATTCAACCAAAAAGATTTGACATAGACCAAAAAAATAAGACCTGATTCAACATTCACAAAATAACAACCATGTCCAAAAAAAGATAATGCTTTCTGGTAGAAGGCTTTCTACGTGTGCATTATATATGTGCATTTTCAACAGACAATAATCAAAAAAGTGATAAACATTCATCAATTTACAAAATAAAAAAAAACCATTTGAACATTTGGACCAACCGAACCATCTAGCGAAAAAAAATTATTTATTTATGTTTTATCATTATTACCACCACCACCAACAATACTATTACCACTAATACTTTTACTACCGCCGCCACGTGTGTTAGTTTTTTTTAAGAATATAAAATTGCACATATATATAAAAGAATATAGCTTTTGTATATTTGCAATAATGTTATTTGTATAATAAAAATAATGATTTAACTTGATTTTGATTTTGTTTTCGAAAGTTTGCAAATTTTATCAATTTCTTAATTTCTCTTGGTTTTCACCTATTTTTTTAAAAAAAGTGAAAATTTTAAAATGGGTGGAAAATCATTACAACAATGGTGTAATGTGATCTAAAAGTTAGTTACATTACATAATTATGGTGTAAGTGTTTGTTAGATTAGGGTTAACGGATTATCACAATAAAAATGCTTAACAAAGGAACATTACCCTAAGGGTTCTCATTTGAACCACATCCTCTATATATATATATATATATATATATATATATATATATATATATATATATATAGGATGTGGTTCAAATGAGAACCCTTAATTGTTGTAAGAACCCTTTAACCCAAGTATCCACTTTTCATTTGGCATCAAAATAGAATATCATATTTTAATGGTGAATATCATATAAGGGGTAAAATTATAATCTTCTATGTTGTCATCTTTTTGGTACAATCTCCAAAATGTACTTTTTTTTATTTTTTATTCACCCTTAAACCATATTATCTTCTTTTATTTATTATCCATCAACTACAACCACAGCCCAACAACTGAACTCATCATCATCTACACAATAACCACAACCGATTCCGACCACCACTGCCACTCCAGCAATAGACGCCCCACCAGTGGGTTTGATTGCGGTTTATGGTGGTGAACCGAACAACACATAGCTCATCGTCTAACGACTACTTAACATAACCTACAATGGTGACCCAGATCTTGATTTAACTAATGTAAACCAATATTAACCAATGTAAATCAATCTGTAAAACAAATGTAAAACATTCTAAGAATTTTAAGTGTCCGCTGTGGACACTTAGGCTGTGGACAGTCCAGCAATTAGAATGTCCGCTGTGGACACTTAGGCTATCCGCTGTGGACACTTAAACATTCTTAAAATGTCCGTTATGGACACTTAGGTTGTCCGCTGTGGACACTTAAACATTCAAGTGTACACAGCGGACAGCCTAAGTGTACACAGCGGACATTCTAAGAATGTTCAAGTGTCCACAGCAGACAGCCTAAGTGTCCACAGTGGACACTTAAAAACATTCTTAGAATGTCTGCTGTGGACACTTAGGCTGTCCGCTATGGACACTTAAACATTCAAGTGTACATAATGAACAGCCTAAGTGTCCACAGCGGACATTCTAAGAATGTTTAAGTGTCCACAGCGGACAGCCTAAGTGTCCACAGCGGACATTTAAACATTCTTAGAATGTCCACTGTGGACACTTAGGCTGTCCGCTGTGGACACTTAAACATTCAAGTGTACACAACGGACAGCCTAAGTGTCCACAGCGGATATTCTAAGAATGTTCAAGTGTCCACAGCGGACAGCCTAAGTGTTCACAGCGGACATTCACTAACACTTGGTTTTGTTCCAGTGTTGAAATTTCATTACAGTGTTGTAGTTACATGGTTTAATGTCTTTTGGTTATTAGCTTTGCTACATGTTACAACAATGTAGCATTGTAATATGATGTAAATACGTACGGGTGAATAAGACAATAGTTTTACATTAGTGATTACAAAGGAACATGATGTAACAAACTCTTCAATGTAATTCACTGCAGGTGATTACAATATGATGTAATTAACTGTAAGTATTAGGATTTGTTTTCAAAGGAACATGATGTAATTTATTATAACTAAATGTTTTCATTACATGAACTTTATTGTAACAAACTCTTTATGTTTTCTAATGTTTATAGATGTATGTTTTTATGTTTAGTTTAGTTTTTTTTATGTTTTGTATATAGGTTACAGTAATGTAATAACCTATTAGGGATGGGTTATTTGATGGCTTGAATGTTGGTGTTTAACTATTGATGTGGAAGCAGGTGGGTTTGGGCTAGTGGTGATGTTATCCAGGTTTGATGTTGATTCGTTGATTCAGTAGCTTTTGTTACATTAGTGAAACCTATGTTACATTAGTGTAACCATATTGTTAAGTTACTGCAACCACCATGTTCAAATGAACTGTTACAATATGATTTAACTCACTGTTATTCGATGTAATTTATTGTATTAGGTATGGTTTTATGTTTAATTCAGGGTTTTTTGTTGTTAATACACCATGTTTGTTTGATGTAATTCACAGTAAGAAGTTACAATATGATGTAGTTCGTTGTAGGTATTAAAAATTGCATTCATATGAACATGACGTAATTCATTGTTTGTTGGTTCATGATTTGGTTAGGATGAACTTTATAATCGATGTAGTTGATGGTGTAATTTCCCACATTGTTTTGTTGTAATGGTTTAATATAAAACTTATGACAGGTTACAGTATTGTGTGTATATATATATTACAATATGATATAATTTACTGCAAATATTAGGTTTTGCATATGAACATGATGTAGTTCACTGTAATATATAACGTCCAGAAAAAAATTTTAAAAAATTTCGAGACTATATTAGAATTAAAGAGAATAATGAGACGAGTTTAATGATGTAATTTTTATAAAAAATTAATAATGTATGAAAAAGTTATAAAGGCTATAAAAACAAAGGGGGTAAAATTTTTAAATATATAAAAAAATAAGGGAAATAGGGGGGGACATGTATCATATTATTGTTAAAAGCTGAATTTTGATGAGTGGATAAAATGACTATTTTGCCCTTTTGTATTAAGAAAAGAATAGAAAGATCTAGTCCATTGATTTCTTGATCAATGGTTGGTGTTGAGTTAAAGAGATCTCACAATAAGATAGGGTTCTTATTTGAACCTTACCATATATATATATATATATATATATATATATATATGGGCAGGTTACTATACAAAGTGTAATTTTCGTGCGAAGCGTACGAAGTTACAAGGATTCGACACGTGTTTATTGGTGGAGGGTTAGTTTCGTCCGTGTAATAATTACGCGTATAATGTACATAATTACGCAAGTTATATGTATTATTACGCAAGATATATTTGATATTACGCAAAGTAAAATTACTCACGTTATAAAAAATAATTATGCAACTTATATTTATAATTACGCAAGTTATATGATAATTACGCAAGTTATGTTGATAATTACGCATTTAATAATCACGCAAGTTATACGCACAGTACATAAACATTTTTTTAATGTTTTTTTAAAAAGTATAGCAATACTATACTCATATTAAAGAGGATAAAATGCTCATTTTTATGGTGTATTTTTTTAAAAAAATAATATCATTTGAAAAAGATATATATTTAAAAAAACGAGCGAAATTTAAAAAAGTCAACAATTGTTGGCTATTTATAATTCTATCCTTGCAGACATATTCTCTTGCGTGATTATTCCATCTTAAATCTGAACCGTACGTCTCTTAGATCAATGACCCTCGTTGCTTCGTACCCTTCACACGAATTATAGGTTTTGTATCCTAAACTTTCCATAGGTGTTTAAATGAGAACTTCATTTATTATGTTAAATTCAAAAACCAATCTACGCCATTCAATATTTAGTAATCTTAAAATTTTAAAATAAATGAAAGGGTATAGTAGCAAAGAATAAATTTTCTCTCTACATTTAATAAATCAATCAATTAATTACTTATCTATTTTATTTTTTCTCTCATCATTTTTTTAATGTGCTGATTATTTACATATCTACTAAAATCACTCATATATAGTATTCAGTTGTATATATTTTTCAAACTAATTAAGAATTTAACTCATTATTTATGAAGTATATACATATTTTAATTGTTTTAGATATCGGTAATATATTATTTATATATAATTAAAACTTTAATTTCTATCTTCATTTAAACTAGCGGTCTATTTTACATATATGTAAATTCTCATACCAATTATTCATTTTTCAGAACTAATATTATATTTGTATATATAAATCAATAAGAGAATCATTCATTTTTAATACAAATATAAAATACTATTTACATACAAGTAAATAGTTATGTTATATATTAATGTTTAAACAATTAACTTAGATGTACGTAAATACTTAATTTACATATAAGTAAACAAATGTTACCCATATAGTTTACATGTCTAATTTAAATAATAAATGTTCTCCGATCTTAAACAAAAACTACTGATTAACAAGTGTGATACGAACTGGTATTAAAAAAAGAATTATTATTCATCAAAAATTCAACTAATATATCAAACCATGTTTATAAAATCCAAAATAAATTATGATAGAAAAAATACATCAAAATACCAAAATGAATTTAAAAATACTTATTGTACAGCCAAAAGCCACAGCAATTTGTTTGTTTAACCTAGGGTTGTTCAAATAGCTCAACGTTCGAAACTTCCTCGAAGCTCTTTAAAAAAAAACTTAAAAAGTTGCTCGTTCGATTTTGGTTCGGTTGTAAACGAGCCGGGTGGATCAATTCGGTTTGTAAACGAGCCAAGTACGAGAAAAGCTAAGATCGCTCGTTGCTCGTTTTTGTGTTGTTTGAATTTTTTAAATTCAATTTTTATATATTATATATATGTGATAAGTTAGCTTATTTATTTAGGGTTTAGGAAATTACCATTTTAATTATTAAATACTTTACTCTTGGTCCCTTTTAATTTTTTTAAACATTATTTTTTAGATTTTTATATACTTGTTTAAATTTTAAATCAGGTTGATGTTTGTAATGTATGAGCAAGGTTGTTGGATTGTCAGAGAAGAAAAGCGAGTACGGTGGACATGAAAATGGTCGCCATGGAGGTGGTAGACATGGGTTTTATCATGATTTATTCAAGCACGAGTTAAAACTTTATTTGTTTTTAAGATTTTTGTTTTGTTGAACTCATTTTGTATGTTTTCTTTTGTTACATTATTGAGTTTGAGTTGGAACTCGAAACTTTTAAATGAATGATTGGTTTTGTACTAAATTATAATACATATATATATATATATATATATATATATATATATATATACATATATATACATATACATATATATACATATATATATATATACATATACATATATATATACATATATATATATATACATATACATATATATATACATATATATATATATATATACATACATATATATATACATATATATATATATACATATATATATATATACATACATATATATATATACATACATATATATATATATACATATATATATATATATATACATATATATATATATATACATATATATATATATATACATATATATATATACATATATACATATATATATATATATACATATATATATATATATATATATATAGGGTTTGATTCAAATAAGAACCCAACTCTTTAACTTAACACCAACCATGGATCAAAAAATCAATGGATTAGATTTTTCTCTTCTTTCTTAGTACAAAAGGGCAAAATAGTCATTCTTTCCACTAATAAAAAATCAACCTTTAACTAGAATATGACACATGTCCCCTCTATTTCCCCCCAATTCTTTTTTTTTCCTATTTAAAAATTTTACCCCCTTTGTTTGTATAGCCTTTTATTACTTTTTCATACATTGTTGTTTTTTTATAAAAATAATATCATTAAACTCGTCTCATTATTCTCTTTAATTCTAATATAGCCTCAAAATTTTTTAAATTTTTTTCTAGACGTTACATATTACAGTGAATTACATCATTTTCATATGCAAAACTTAAACAACATTAAACCATGAATTACATCGTGATTTTAACAAACCAAACAACATTAATCCATGTAACTACACCACTGTAACAAAATTAAACAAAACAATAACTACACTACTATAACGAAGTTAAACCGAAGTAAACCAATGTATCATGTAACTACACTAATGTAACTACACCACTGTAACAAAGTTAAACCGAAGTAAACCAATGTAACATGGTAATACACTAATGTAATAATGTGTTACACCATGGTAATACACTAATGTAATAATATGTTACATCATAAAAAATAAAGAAATAACAATGTAAACTAATGTAAATCAATATTAACCAATGTAAATCAATCTGTAAAACAAATGTAAAACAAACGAATCGTCATTACGCCCGATATTACATCATTCAAACTTACAGTAATACTGTCATTACAACAACCTAATAACCAAACAACATTGCATCATGTAACTACGCTATTGTAACCAAATTTCAAAACTATAAAGAAATCAAATAAACAAAACTACACCACTATAACAAAATTAACCTAATGTAAACCAATCTATAGAATAATACAAAACAATCTGTAAACCATTGTAATTACACCACTAACTTTTTTTCAATGTGAACCAATGTAAACCACTGTAACTAAAGAAAAAACAATATTTTTTCTTGTGTATCTTCTACTACTCTGTAAACAGGCTTGAAAACTTGAATGAGATAGTTAGTATCCTTTGAAAAAGCACCATTTTCTTTTGTTCTTTTTTTGGTTCACAATCAAAATCAAAATTCAAAACATACCACACTCCAAGGTTCTTAATTTCCCATCTATGAACAATTTCTTTTTCATTAAAATATATACAAAAATCAAAGATTGATAGGGAAAAAATAATGAACAACACTATGTAAAGAAAGCTTCTTTTTTTTATAAAATTAAAACCCTAAAAGCTACTAACAAAATTCAAGTGGGTCTACAAAGCTTTCAAGGAAAGATTCAAGAAATCCCTAAATCAAAACCCACAAGAACAAAAGAGAATGCTACCTGGGTTTGCATCCTTGAAAATCAAGATCAAGAAGTGGATCTAGGAAAAGTTGATGTTAGAGAGAGAACGATGGAATGGAATCAACAATGGTGGTGGTGGAGGTGGTGTAATGGGGTTGTGTGAATTAGAATTAGCGACGGTGGCGGTGTCATGGTTGTGGTGTTGTGACATGGAATCGTTGGTGATGGTAGGTGAATGGGGGCGATGACCGTGGTGGTGGTGGGACTTGGGAGAAGATTTGGTGGTGTGAAGGTGAAAAGGGGTGACGACTCTTATAATGGTAGGTGGTGAAAGAAGGTGACTTGAGGCATCAATGGTGGTGAGGTGATAGATCAAGATCTTGACATCCATGGTGTGAAATGAAAATGTGTGAAATGAAAAAAAAAAAAGATTTATTATGATAAAGTGAAAAGTTGATCAGAAAATACAAATGTCAAAATGAGTAAAATAATCTTTGTCCCATCTTAACCTTTTAAATGGAATATTCTATATTTGATACCAAATCAATGGTGAATGGATATGTTAAAGAGTTCTTATAATAAGAAGGGTTTCATATGAGTCATATCCTATATATATATATATATATATATATATATATATATATATATATATGACTGAACCAAACCGAGCAGAATCGAGCGCTCGGTTATAGATCGAACTGAGTTCAAGCGAGCATTTTCGCTGAATTTCTTAAGTTTGAACCGAATCGAGTTCGAGCAAGCCTCCGTTCAGTTCGGTTCGATTCGTGATCAGCCCTGGTTTAACCCATATTTTATTAAAAAAATATTGCACTTATAACAAGTAACTTAGGTTCAATAATGTTCTCGGAATATATGTAAATCGTATGCTAGTGTAAAACAGTGTTAAAAATGTAACAACATAAGGGAAAAAGATACTAAAATGAAACAAAATTATTGTTTGATATATGGACACCTTCAATAAAAAACACTCGTACATTATATAAAAAAGACAACGATATAAACATTGTGAATCAAGAATTAGACACATTTATCCAAATTAATTATTATGTACTAACACGCGCCAGTATGATCATAACAAATATAATATAGCTAATAATAATAGATTTGAACCGACAACAATATAGTTAAACATCATGAATCAAAAAACAAATTATTCCTCTTTAGATAAACGAGTTAATTACACGATTGGTCCTTGTAATTTGTCCATATTGCAATGTTGGTCCTAACTTTTGAGAAATTACAAATTTGGTCCCAACTGTTTGCCAACTCGTAACACGATTGGTTCCTAACACTAGCTTCTATTAAGTTTTTCAGTTAAGTGGATGTAAAAAGATCAAAATACCCTCTATCAAAATACCCCACCACCTACGCCGAACCGTCACCGCCCCCCCGGCTGCGTATCACCGTCACTGCCCCACCGCCCGCGCACCACCGTTGTCTCCGTCTCCCGATCGATATTGATGGTTGTAGTATGTTGGTTCGGCCATAGAAAAGCTGATGATGACGATGATGATGAATCTGTTGAATTGGGCCGGTATCGACGCTGAGAAGACGGCCGTCCTCCTCCACCAACTTGGCATCAGAATCCTCCAAGGCACACCGCAGCTTGATGAACGGTTGAAGGGCGTGAGAGAGGTAAACAGAGTCCAGCGCCTGATCTCATCATTTGAAGGCAAAGAGGAGTGGGAGTTGAACTTGTAGACGACAAGGGCAAGAGCCGTGATGAGACCTAGGGCTGGGGGGACCAAATTGTGATCTGAAGAAGGTGAACTGAAGCAGCAGCTGCGTCCTATGGGAAAGAAAGTGATGATGTTTAATGGAGGCGGTGGCAGCCACTGCAGCTCTCTTCCTACCATCGTATTCGTATTCCTCTTCAGGCTGACACTGAGGGCCTTGATACGAAGGGGGAGGGGGTGGTGCGCAGGAGGTGGGTGGCAACGGTGGTGCGCAGGCGGTGGTGCACAGGTGGTGGGGCAGAGACGGTGGTGTCGGCATAGGTGGTGGGGTATTTTTATAAGAAGTATTTTGGTCTTTTCACATCCACTTAACTGGAAAACTTAACAGAAGTTAGTGTCAGTGACCAATCGTGTTACGAGTTGGCAAATAGTAAAGACCAAACCTGTAATTTTTCAAAAGTGGAGACCAGTATTGCAATATGGGCCAACCATAGGGACCAATCATGTAATTAACTCATATATATATATATATATATATATATATATATATATATATATATATATTTATTTATTTATTTATTTATTTATATTATATATAATATTATATATATTATATTAAAGAAAAGGGTCCCGCATTATTAAAAAATATTTTTTAGTTCAAAGGTAATATGATATTTTCACAATTACTTAACTAACTAACTTAACAGAAGTTAATACTAGGGACCAGTCATGTTACGAGTTGGTAAACAGTTAGAACCAAACCTGTTAATTTTTCAAAAGTTGGAACCAATATTACAATATGGACAAACCACAAGGACCAATCATGTAATTAACACTTAGATAAACATTTCAACATACACACACACACACACACACACACACATATATATATATATATATATATATATATATATATATATATTTATTGAAAAACAAATTAAATAATTGATATAAGAATACCTAAGGAAAAGAACAAATACAGTCATTCCTCTCACCTTTCTCTTCTTTGAATGACTGGCGGGGTTTCTTGAGCATTGTCAGATCGATGAGTCAAAATCTTTGGATTATGAACTCATAATAAACAAACCATCGATGCTTTCATATTCTTGTAACTTAATGAGGCCATGGAGATAAAGAAGATTATTTGAGAGAAATAAGGTTGATAAATTAGGGATGCTTGTGATAATTCTTGTTTTGAAAAGAGGGTTTTTAGAGAAGGTTACGTAACGATTATATTAAAATTACTATAATACATAAGTAATTTTAATTTAATCTTCTTAATCTTTGATTTATTTACAAACATGTCATTGTTCTTTTTAGCCATTGAGTAAACGATTAAGAGTCCAGATGAATCCCTTCAGTTCTAAAGTTATATAAGAGTTTTGAAATTATCTTAACCGTACCAGGGCGTGACACGTGTTTTTTAGCGGAGGAGTAGCTTCGTTCACACTACAATTACTCATAAAAGGTATATAATTACACAAGTTATATTCATATTTACGCAAATTATATCTAATATTACGCAAGTTATATTTATTATTACGCAAAGAAAAATTAGCAACATTATAAAAAATAATTACGCAAGTTATATTTATAATTACGCAAGTTATATGATAATTACGTAAGTTATGTTCGTAATTACGCAATTAATAATTACGCAAGTTATACGCACAACATATAGACGTTTTTTAAAAAATGATAATTTAAAAAATGATGATTTAAAAAAAAAAAAATATAGCAATACTATACTCATATTATAGAGGATAAAATGTTCGACTTTAGGTGTATTTTTAAAAAAAATAATGTCACATACAAAGTTATATACATTTAAAAAAACGGGAAGAATTTGAAAAAAAGTTAATAATTGTATGCTATTTTCAAATCTACCTCTTCATATACATTTTTTACGGATTTCATCTATAATCTAAACCGTTAATCGTTTAGATCAACGCTTGTTATCACTTTGTACATTTCGCACGAATTTTTTAGTTTATGCTAAACTTTCCCTAGACACAACCTTACTGCTACTGTAAATTTTGCTATTTTAATATTTTGACCGCTATTGTTGACGAATTGACATTCTGACCCATTTAGGTCTTTTATTTTATTTATCATACCTTTTATTTCTAAAATCTTTATTCTAGAATTAATATTAATAAAATACCTTACATATTTTGGTAAAAAATACAGTGTACTCGTATTATCGGTACCAGTTTTGGTATTTGTTTTTGTGGTTTCTAATTAGCGGAAGCGATGTAATGCAATGGAAAACGACCAAATCCTGTTGTGTTTTTATTAATTCACATGCTTGAGTTTATATATTTTATTCAAAATTAGAGGAAACAGATAAAAACAATTGGAGAACAAATACATGAGAGTAATGAATAAAGTTGGTGAGAATAAAATTTTCTTTATAGAGTTTAATACGATAAATCTTATGAACATCAGTAGAGAAAAATAAAAAATCAAAACATTAAAACTTTATAACGAACCTCCTTCAAAATCAAAATAGATTTTTTTCCAAAAGTCCAAGCCAGACTAACGGATCAACATGCTTATTGACCGGGCCGTGTTAAGATGAACTTGTTCATTAAACGTGTTGTCAGCCAACCCAAAACCTATTTATGCTTGTACTGTTTTAGAATTTGTCACTCATAATAAGTATTATTACTTAACTGGCTTTACGAAAAAAAAAAAAAAAACACCATAATGATATAATAACGTTTCAAAGTGTAGTGATAATAGAATTGTCAGGAAATTGTAATTAAATAGTTACATCTTGTGGGCGGCAAGCTATCGACCTGTAAAAATGGACGAATTATTGATAATCATTTAAGTTTCTGTCTAAATAGAACCGGAATTAATCAACTATATTGATTAATGGGAAGAAATTTCAAAGGACTGCGTAAATAATTAGTGATCATGTGGCCGTGGATGCAGTGACGGATACATAATTTTTTCATGAGGGGCGGAAATTTTAAGGGTCATGTGGACATGGATGATCATGGATCATTCATTCACAAAATGTCTCACTATGTTAGGGTAAATTTAGGTGGGATCATTTTTATGACGTTGAGCTCAATTTGGTGAAATTTAGATGCTTATTAATGCGCTTACTAGCAAATAAAATTGATTTAATTATTGTTGTAATATGTTGCTATCAAGTAACAGAAGAAAGAACAAAAAAGAACACTCAGATTCTTTGTGTCAACCGTGAATCCGACCCTTTTATTTGTATTGAACTTTATAATAATTGTTTATAATAATTAAATAAATATTCTAGTCATTTTTTAAAACCATGTAAAAAATAATCATAAAAAATACTAAGCATTAATCTATGTAACTAAGCACATAACTCTAAACAGAATACTAGAGAGAGTAGCATGCCAATACTAATAATCGAGGAATATCCCTTAGACGTATTTATTTATTATATCCTAATCCAAAACCAATGCTTATAACCCACCGTTACTTAATCAGAATTATCCCAACAATCATTCTCTTGATTATATTTTTGAATATGCTTTGCATCAGAGAAGGGCCTGTTCATTCTCTTATGTATGAGTAAGATTCATATCATCTTCCTTTGGTTATGAGTTGGGACACACGGGTGAATACTGCATAGTGCCCATACATTTCATAGTTGAAACACTTCAGGTAACTTTTATCTCCGTTGAAATTTTCTCGACCAAGCCCTCTTCCATGCCATTGTCACATCCATGGTTGTTGTAGCTAGTAATGCCACGACCCTGTCCATGTTGCATGTTGCATGTTGTCATGGTCGTGGCCATTTTGTTTTATTAATGATCTGAATAAGTAAACAAAAGCTTACTTTGATCCTTACATAAGAGAAGTACACATATGTTAAAAGCTTACTATGTAACGTATATATGATATTATTTGAATACTGATGAAGTTATTTGAAATTATGTCGAGATTACATATATAATCCTTAAAACATGTAATAGTATAATATTAAGCAACTAAAAGAAATTAACTATTCAAAACCTAATATATCAAATTTACCTCTGTTAATTTTTTTTAGAATTATTGAGTTATTTTCAAGTATTTGTATCTATTTAATAACTAGTATTAAGCCCCCCGCGTTACCGCAAGGACGTAAAAACATGCAAAGTAGCATCAAAGACATACCACCACCAACACCAAACAACCTCGTATAAAAAATGGAAAAAATAAAACCGATCTTGGAGGAAACGTAGCACTAATGACACCACCGTTAGGCGAAACGTAAAATATATACAACAATAAGTAGATCTTGTATCAGCGAGTTGCGAATGAGCCATTAAATAGAAAAAAATAAGCGTAAAAACACTGAATCACACACGCACGCAGTGGCGTTTTAACTCGTAAAACGTAGATCGAAACGTAAAGCGATTTTTTTTTTAAAATATAAAAGGTATAGGGACCAAAGTTAAAAGTAAAAATATTTGGGTTAAATTTTAAAAGATATAAAAGTATTGGATTAACATAAAAATGTTAAAGATTAAAAAAAAGTAAGACAAAAATTGATACAACCCTAATGTATAACCTTTAATGCAGTTAATAATTAGTATATATATATAATGCTATCACAATATCATTTTTACTTTTCTTATATAAATAACTGTATTATACTTCAGGCATGAAGGGTGAATATTAAATCAATGTGATCATTAATCATAACGAAGGACAAAGAAGCCATGAACAGGGCACAACAAAATACTACAATAGTAAGATGATAGATGTGACTTAAAGTAATCGATAAGTTTGTTGTTTTATAACCTTAAGGTTATGGTTTCAAGTTATAAACAAAGTCTTGTATAAAAAATATAGGGTAAAATTACATACATTAGATCGCGTAACGATCGGGTTTCTTTCCAGACCTACGCAAAGCTTGAGATAAGTTAAACAAATGCTAAGTCAATTAAAATATTACAATAAGTGGTTTGTTGATGACTATCTGTGGCTAGCGACCATCTACGCCCATGGATTGGAACTTTTAGTTTAAGCTTTTCTTTGAGTGTTCTATTAATATTTACCTTTTTTAAGTTTTTTCAATTTTATTTCTATTTTTGTTGTTTATTTAAGCATTATTTTGTTTATACATGTATCCTTTTCTTTTTAACTAGTTTATTAAAACTCTTTAAAATTTATGTAAAACATTGATCATGTGAAGAAACACAAACAGGATTATATTATCACATCAGTATTATATTTTAATTATTATGATTACTTTGGAATATTAAGTCTGAAACCTAATAATCAAATTAATTATTATCATTTGTATTTTTAATTTTTAAAACAAATTAAACTCGGATGAAGTGTTTCTTTTATCAATGACAAAATAAATAATCTTTTATTATTTATTTTAGGAATATAATGTTAAATAAAAGAAAATAGCTTTACTAGTTATAAACATAATTATTTTATTATTTAATATTTAATAGAAAAGAGACGCTTGAAAAACAACAAATTTACTCATCAAAATTAACAAATTTACTCACCAAACCTTCACCATAAGTTGACATGTGATGGAAAAAATTATCCTTATATAATAAGGATTAAAGTAACTTTTATATTTTAAATGAAGACGTATGATACTTTAGCTTTAAGATACATATAAATAATACTAAAACTTAAATAATATTACTCTAAAGTTTTTATATTTCATTTCTATAAATGTTCACCACCTTTAACTTTTCATACAATACGTATATGTATACGTATACATATATGGGTTCAAAAGAGAACACAAAAAGGAACGGGGAACACTTTTCAGCCCTTCATTTATTTTAAATTTTAATCTCAATCACTCAACTAATTAGTGATTTTTTTTCCGGTTGACAACTATTGTAGAGGGTTACACTGAATCGTATTGAACACTCCCAGAATCCCATCCACTACTGCCGAAATCCTCTACCGTCGGTAACACGCCAACATCATCGCATTTCTCACTAAACCTTTGCCACCTCATATTCTCCATTGTATCCTCCGGCAAATTCTTGTTTTCAACATTGATAAAAACATAAGCATTTTGTTGTTTATGTTACTGCAAGTTTTCGTTTCACATATTAAATAGTACAAATGGAATGTATAAATTTATACGTGCAACAACTTCAATGAAAATATATAACATTTTGAATGTTAAATGTGAGCAAGTGCTTATTTCATAAAGAAATGCATGTAAAGAAAACAATTAAAACAAAGAACAATTTGTATTGCAGATGTAAACAAGTTCTCATTTCCTATGTGATCTAATAAAAATGGAATGTATAAATTCCCATTTTATCATCTTTAATTAAAGTAGTTAAGATTTTGCATTTCACATGTGAGGAAGTGCTCATTTCACATGTGAAAATGAAATGTATAAATGCATATATGTATCAACATTGATAAAATAAAGAATATTTTGATATTTCATATGTGAATAAGTGTTTATTTACTGGTAATCTAAAGGATAGATGGGTGCTTATAAGATCAGAGCTATAAGATGCAGTAACATCAAAAGCACTAGTAACAACAAACAAACAGATTCATCCAATTCACAAAAAAAAAAAGATTAGAATATACACGAACACCAGGGCGAGGTTTCAATTCTGCTACAGGTGTGAGAATGTCATGTAGGTTATTAGTTTTTTGATTCATCTTATGGAATCTTGGAGTTCTTTGTTGAAACATGGAAGGAGGTGTGATGCATAGGATCAACAACATATAGCAGAATTGGAGTATTTGGAGTTGTTTATTGAACGTTAAGGAGGTGCGATGGATATGATCAACAATCTATTACAATTTAAACGGATGAGATTAAAATAAATGGATGGATGAGATTTGTTCCCTTGTTCCCTGTTTTTTTGAGGTTCCCCATCTAACCCTCTCGTGACATCCGTCATCAAAATAGGTGCATTGACCGTTGATTTTGACTTTTTGACTTTGACTTGGCCTAAATATGGATTGAAAGTTGACCTAATGTTGATTTGATCTGAGATTAGTATACTAGACACATGTAGACCCGTGAAGTGCTAAATTGTGCATTATGGGCTACATATGTGCTAATGGGCTTAGGGTTGGTGAAAGTGGGACGTTCACTGGATTGGATGTAGTACGATGATTATGTACCTTGGGCTTGATTAAGAATTGTCAAAATGTAAAATATTAAAATTTACGTTAAGAACGCTAAAAAAGTCGAACATCGGTAGGCTTTGCCTAAAGTTTACTAAAGAGACTTAATTTAATTCAAAAATATAAATTAAATAATTTATATAGTAGCTAATAGTCCGTTGAAATTGTATTAACGCTTAGAATTTAAAAACGCAAAAATTGGAAGACACACGGATGGGATGAGATAGAATTAAACGAGAAGAGCAAAAGGCCTAAGAGGCCCACCTATGGCCCCCTTTGGCTGAATTCTTTTATAAGGGGGGAGCTTCCCTTTTGTTTTCTCATTCTCTCATTTTGAAAACTTATTCTTCAAGTTTTCCTTCTAGAAAACCCTAGCCACCAACACCCAGTTCTCTCTTGTTCTTCACTATATCCATCGAAAATCAACTTCTTCATATCATTCCGTTGATTTTTGAAGTAATCAAGACATTCAAGATTGTATTCTAAGCAAGCATTGTTCATCTCCTAATCATTCGGTAAGAAAAATTGTTGTTTGATGATTTATTTGTGGTTCTATTTTGTTATTGATGATGTACATCATTTAAACAAAAAATCATCATCTAATAATCTTTTATTCTCTAGTTTAGATGTTGGATCGTGAAGATCTAGGTATTTTGGGTGTTGGACCTTTTAACCGGTAAAACCCTAATTCTCAATCTTTGTATATTCTTGGATCTATCAAAAATTGGGTTATAAACTTATGTGACCTGATCATAATGGACATTTTGGACTTAGGTCATGGAATAAACATTCATTAAGATTTCGAGACAATAATGGTCAAAATTTGAAGTTTGGGATGCAAAGGGACAGGATTAAGAAACTGGACAACTTACTGTTAGAAAAATAGGACACTTTATACAAGTCATAACTTGGTTATATAAGTCCAAATGGGATTAAGAAACTGGACAACTTACTGTAAGAAAGTGGACAACTTACTGTTAGTGAGTTCTCTAACTAACCCAAGTGGTCTCATGTCGTTTCGATATTGTTTGGTCGTTCAAACGTAGTAAGCAAAACTGAAGGTCAAGGCTGTTAAATTTGGGAGAAATGTTGGTCTGTGTTCGTAAGATCATATCTCCTTCATACTATATCCATTTGAAGTGATTATTTTTCTAGAATTTATTTTAGAGTCTTATCTTTCAAACGATACCCATTATGTGACGTTTCGTTACAGTTTCACACTCCAAACAGTCTACACAAGATCGATGCATGATCAGCTCTATAAAGCTAAAATATTTTGGTGATCTAAAATACTTAAATTGGGATTAAATAAATGATTAAAGGCAAGAGTTGTATTCAAAAAGTAATTTTAAAGATTTTACTAAGTTGAACAATTAATACTTTTAACTCAATGAATATGGTCTAGTAGATGTACATCGAAGGACGTTAAGGATTTAATATATGATGATAACTAAAAGCCTAAATATGGCAAGATTTGAAGTTTAAATCTAACTTTGGACTTGTTATATCCATAAATCATGTATTCATAAAAATAAAAACCTTGATGGGCATTAAGGATCGGACTACAAAGATTACACCCATATTGGTCATCTTGACCTTAGTAATTCTTTTGTGATTTGTATTTTAGTTATCTGTGTTGCTTGTTGTGGTCTTTGGACCATACTATTTCGAGGTTAGTTTCACGGCCCCTTTTAATATGTTTTACTTAGGGGAAAAGCATGAGCTTATGTTGGTTTCTATGACTTCTATGTTCTTAAACACACAGAAATGTTTGTACATGACTTATGCGGCGACATATTTTGTACTTATAAACCTGTGAACTCATCAACGTATGTTGACATTATAGAGCATGTCTTTCTTCGTAACAATGCTTAGGCACTTTGGTTTTGTAATTGGTTTTGATTGAATGTGTACTGGTTATTCTAGTTGGAACTTTTGTACAATAAGTGCATATATGGAATGATGCTATGAAATTGATTTTTCTTCACACTTATTATTTTATGCGGGGCAATGTCATGATCCATTGACGGAGAATTTCTTTAGATATTCTCCTAGATCCCCAATGTGTTATGACGATCTCGTCCATCGTATCCTCGTGTTTTCACTACTAGTGGGGGTGTGACACCTCTCCCATATACATATACATACACATACACACACACACACACGTAAACACACATGTACACACACACGTACACACACACACGTACACGTACGTGCACGTACCCGTGCACGTACCCGTGCACGTACCCATGCACGTACCCGTGCACGTAAACACATAAACACTTACATGTACACATACATGTACACATACATGTACACATACATGTACACATACATGTACGAATACATATAAAAATACATATACACATACATATACATATTAATATACACATATAGGGTCAGGATTACCATAAAACCCTTTTTATCTTAAGACCCACAATAACCAAAAGAATTATTGATTTATATAAATCTAAATTAAGTCTATGAACACTTTAGTTGTTTTACATATACATATATTGGACATGAATAATAAAATATTAAAACAACTAAATATCATCAGCCTTTATTTACATTTATGAAAATCAATGGTTCTTTAGGTTTTGTAATTATAACTAGTTTTACAAAGATCCTAACCCTATGCACACAAACATATATTGTCATACCCCAATCTATGGGATATTCAAGCCCTACTACCAAGCAGTTTCAATAATATTTATGGGATATTCAAAATCTTACATCACTATGTACTAGGGCCCATACCTTAGCTAACACCTTCTAGCTCCTACAACACCTATGTAAGGTCCTATTTTCTGAAAACCTCACAGTTAGTTCTGTACCCATAACCATAATTCTTAAACTGAAAATTTCATATACTTAAGTAGCGGAAACTTAAAAATTAGTCAACAACCAAGTCATGATTAGCTAACTATTACATCACATAGAATTCATTACTTAATATTCATAATCATAGAAATTCACCGAAGGGGATGCTGGTCTTTGTTCTGGGTGCCTCTTCATACTCAATCATCAACAACTCAACCTAACTTGAATTTACCTGATATGCATACTAAAAATCAGCATTGTTAAGTGAGTCTTAGTTTTAATTCTAGAGCAATATGTCATGAGTCCATGAAAAACATTGAAGAACGACCACAGTGACAAACTTTATACATTAACATGGCATATCATAGATCATTCATTACTCTGAAAACATATCCTTCATATACAGTGAAAGTGTAACACCCGGAAATTTATAAAAAGGGGAAAAATAACATTTTTTCAAAAGTAAAGGGGGTTAAAGTGTGCAAGTGGCAAACTTGCCACTAGTGGGCTCAAAAAGCAGGGGATGGCTGCCCACACCCCCATTTCCACACATCTGATTTCGGCTACAAGAAGATAGAAAGAAGCTCTCAATCGGTTTTAGTGAGAGAAAGTTGAAGAAAATCTTCAAAAGGTAAGATTTCAAGGTATTCTTCTCGGTTTCTGCTGGGTTCTAGCTTCCGGACCGAGATTCTGGTGTTTAGTGCTTGTTTTCATAGGTTTTAGGCGCTGGAACTTCAAGTGGGCTCTCGGGTTTAAGGTGTTCTACTCAAAAGCTGTTGAGGTGAGTTCTAGATCCCCTCTTTTACTGACTTTCTAAGTGTTTGGGGCTGTTATGCATACTGGATAGAAGGTTTTCTAAGCCAAACTATGATCTTTTATGAAAAGTAAGACTGTTTACGAGGATGTATGTTTTTAACTGATTTCTATGTTGTTGTATGATTGTTAGTAGGTTGTAAGTGTGTAATATGATAGATCTATGCTAATGGTACGTTTAGAAGTGATATATGGAGCTAGAATTGCATGCTTTGCATTGCAGGAGCTGAACTTGTTGTCCGCTATGGACATTAGAGTGTCCGCTGTTGACACTTGGCCATTTAAGCTGTCCGCTGTAGATCTTGTTTATCCGCTGTGGACACTTGGGAAGGTTGTCCAGGTCGTCCGCTCTGGACACCCACTGTCCGCTGTGGACACTTGGACATTATTAATGTGTTCGTTGTGGACACTTTGGCATTTGGTTGTCTGCCATAGACTTTGCATGTCCGTTGTGGACCCTTGAGAAGATTTTATGTCGTCCGTTATGGATACTGAACTGTCCGCTGTGGTCCTTGCATGTCCACTATGGACACTTAGAAGATTTTATGGCTGTCCGCTGTGAACTTGTTCATCCGCTGTAAACTTGTTCATCCACTGTGAACTTGTTCATTCGCTGTGGACTATGGCTGTCCGTTGTGGACTTTGGCTGTCTGCTATGGATACTTAGAATATTTTAAGCCATCCACTGTATATGCTACTCATGCGCTGTGAACACTTAGAATTTTCTGAATTTTGGGTTGTAGAGCTTAAGAGTTAAGGAATGATGTTTTATGATGGCTTATGCTTGTTTGTGATGTGTATGCTTTGTGTGCTGTGATGATGATGATGTTGTTCCATGTTATGTATATGATGTGACTTTACATGGTATGTTATACCTATGTACGTAAGTAAAGTATTACGTAATGAAAATGAAAGATAACGAATGACGAGAATGGAAGAAATGAATGACGGGGTCCTTGTTGCTTACCCTGGTACTGTATCTGCTTATGCTTGATGCGGGGGTTTACTTATAAACCCTGGTACAGTATCGGCTTTTGCTTGACGAGGTGGTATAGCATATAAGTTATGAGAAGATCCTTGTCGCGTACCTCGGTACTGTGTCGGCTTATGCTTGACGCAGGGGTTTACTTATAAACCCTGGCACAGTATCGGCTTTTGCTTGATGTGGGGGTATAGCATATGACAGGATCTAGATAAAAAGGGAAGATGTTAATGAAGGAAAGTGTGAATGATGAATGATGATGAAAGATAATAATTATTACCAAGATGTATGTATAATGTGTGATCATGTACGAAGGTAAATTTAAACGGATATAAAGTATTTTAATATAAAACTAGAACTCACTCAGCGTCGTTGACTTTTTGTATGCATAATAGTTCGCAGGTATTTTGTTGATGCTGAGGAGTTGCAGGCATGGATGCATAAGCTACTGAGGATGTTTTGAGGCTGGCATCCTCATTTAGATATGATGTTGTATTTTGAAATTCATATGAATGATGTAACGTATTGACATTTTTTTAATTATTAATGAAAGTTTTAAATTTCCGCTCCAAAATTAAGGATTTTATATGTTTTATGCGATGATTGACCAGTTGTAAGCGTCCCGGGAATGGGGCCTTACAAGTTGGTATCAGAGCCAAAGTTTAAGAAAATTGGGTAAAATATTTTCAAAGAACCTAAACATAAACTGAGAATGGGATGAAAAGGAAAGGGATGCCAGTCCTAGTAGCTACTTGTCTGCAATTAAAGGTTTTATGTAAACGTTTTATGAAGGTTAATAAAAGGGGAATTATATGCGCGTGTTATGTGGTTTATGTGCTTTTGTGTAGATTTAGATACTGATGTAGTCAGGATAGGCAATGCTTGGGGATGGAGAGTAAAGTAAGTGGCTAATCACAACTGGCCACTGTAATTAGAGACTTACTATACTTGACATCAACTGAGCTATTACCTTGAATGACCGTATTGGTGTTTGAATCTTGTAGTGTTTAAATATCAGGCGGTAGGTCTTCGAAGGCTTCTCGAGGTGGAGGTCGTGGTGGACGTTGTGTTGGACCGCGTGTCACAAGGAGCAGGGCTAAGACTGCCGAAATGGCTGCTGAAGAGCCCGAGCCTCATCACCATGATGGTGAGGATGAGATTGCTAATTTGAGGGCCTCAAGGAAGGAGGCAATAGCGGAGGAAGTTCATCAGGTCATGCAGACGATTCTGCCGTCGGTGGTGACCGAGGTTATTAAAGCTATGAGGAAAAAATGAGGAGAAAGAGAAACAGGAGAAGGAAAATACCAATAGGCGAGAGGACGAAGAAGGAGGTTCAAGAGAAAGGAAGCAACCAGAGACTGAGATGGTTGTTTCCAGTGACGATGAGGAGGAGGATGAAGCAGTGCAGGAAACTGCAAAGGGGTGCAACTATGAGGCGTTCTAGAGATGCAAGCCCCCGAAATTTGATGGAAATGGGAGTGCTGCTGCTGCTCACCGATGGGTGAGAGAGACGGAGGTTGTGTTAAATATCAGTGAGTGTAGGGAGGATCAGAAAGTGAAGTTTGCTACCCACTCGTTTGTGGATTCGGCCTTGTGCTGGTGGGACAACATTGTCCAGGTCGAGGGTAGCAGGGCGATCGGGAAGATGAGATACTGAAGAAGATGGTGATCGAGGAGTTTTGTCCTCATAGGGAACTCTACAAGATCGAGAGAGAGTTCTTGCAGTTGGAGGCGAGAACTATGACGCACCAGTTATACACAACAAAGTTTAATGAGATGGTGAGGCTGGTGCCAGAGCAGGTGACACCCGTGTCATGGAGAATAAAGAGATACATTCAGGGGTTACCGGCGGATATCCGTAGACATCTAATTTCTGCTCGGCCAGGCACGTTTAGGTCGGTGGTCGATCTGGCAGGGAGACTGTATGACGAGAGGGAGGAAGTGACTACAAAGGAGGTGAGTAAGAAAGGTGATGGTGACAGAAACGGGAATGGGGAACGAGTTGGTTATGGTGGTTTCACTCCAAGGAACAAAAAGGCAAGGGTGGATGACCGGAGAGTAGTGATGACAGGAATGGGGATAAAGAGGTGTAACAAGTGCGGGAAGGAGCATGCGAGGGAGTGTAAGTGGGGATCGAACATCTGCTTCCAGTGTGGAAGGGAGGGCCATGTGGCAAGGGATTGTCGTGTGGTGAAATGTTACAACTGTGGCAAGACTGGGCACATGAGTAGAAACTTCAAGAAGTGGAGGGCTGAGAGCTCAGGGGCAAAGAAAGGGCTTGAGAAGGAGAGCAGAAGATAGAGGTCAGAGCATGCACGATGACCCTGGAGGAGGCTAGGGTGGATCCCGACATTGTGTCAGGTACACTTCTAGTAACCCGAACTTATGCCTCTTTACTTTTTGATTCTGGTGCTAGTAGGAGTTTTATTTCTGCTGCCTTCTGTAATATGTTGCCCATAGGAGTAGAAAGATTGATAAACCCTTCGATGTAGAAACTGCTATCGGTGAGTCCACTAGGATACATGATGCCCTAGAGGATTCTGTGAAAGAATCCAAAGGCCATAGATTCTCTGCTAAATTATTCATGGTGCCCCTCGGCGGAATTGATGTAGTTCTAGGGATGGATTGGCTAGCAGCCAATGAGGCAATCATTGGGTGTCGCAAGAGGATGATTCGATTGACTACGCCCGATGGAGTTCGGTGACGATATACGGCGATAGAGTTAGTACGATCTCGAAAGTAATTTGGATGGTTGTGGCAGAGATGTGGAAGTGGTGCCTATCTAGCCTACGTGAAAGATGTGGATGCGTCAGTACCACGATGGCTCAACGTACCAGTCGTGTGTGACTTTCCAGACGTATTCCCGGAGGATCTATCAGGTGTGCCACCGGACCGCGAGATCGAGTTCCAAATCGAATTCATACCTGGTGCCCAACCTATTGCTAAGGTGCCGTATCGTTTAGCTCCTCCGAGATGAAGGAATTAATAACTCGGCTGCAAGAGTTGCTGGATAAGGGGTCTGACCGAGTATCTCTCCCTGGGGTGCTCTGGTCTTGTTTGTGAAGAAGAAGGATGGTAGCATGAGGATGTGCATCGACTACCGTGAGTTGGACAAGCTGACTGTGAAGAATCGGTATTCGTTATCGAGTGTTTGATCAGCTCCAAGGTGCTAGTTGGTTCTCGAGGATATGTCTCCAATCTGTTTGCCATCAATTGAGGTGGAGGAGCAGGATATCCCTAAAACAGCATTTCATACGCGCTATGGACACTACGAGTTCCTCGTGATTTCCTTTGGTTTAACCAATGCGCTAGCTGCTTTATGGATCTGATAAATCTGGTGTGCTTACCTAAGTTAGATATGTCAGTGACTATGTTCATTGATGATGTTCTAATTTATTCGTAGAGCGAAGAGGAACATGTCGGTCACGTCCGGGAAGTGTTAGATACGCTTCAAAAGGAGAAGTTGTATGCCAAGTTCTCCAAGTGTGCATTCTATCTATGCGAGGTTTAGCTTTTGGGTCATGTGGTTAATCCTAAAGGGATTATGGTAGACCTGACAAAGGTTGAGGCGGTGATTCAATGGAAGTCTCCCAGGACGCCATCTGAGATTCGTAGTTTCTTGGGTTTGGGTGAGTACTACAGAGTAATTATCCAAAGCTTCCCTAAGGTGGCGGCAGTGGTCTCTGCATTGAAGATTTGGAGGCCACTAGGGAATCAGAGAAAGAAACGAGATGGCACTACCCAGAACTCTTTAAGGAGTGACAAGTTTCGGGGACAAAACCCATTTAAGGGGGTGGACTTGTAACACCTGGAAATTTATAAAAAGGGAAAAAATAACATGTTTTCAAAAGTAAAAGGGGTTAAAGTGTGCAAGTGGCAAACTTGCCACTAGTGGGCTCAAAAAGCAGGGGATGGCTGCCCACACCCCCATTTCCACACATCTAATTTCGGCTGCAAGAAGAGAGAGAGAAGCTCTCAATCAGTTTTAGTGAGAGAAAGTGGAAGAAAATCTTCAAAAGGTAAGATTTCAAGGTATTCTTCTCGGTTTCTGCTGGGTTCGAGCTTCTGGACCGAGATTCTGGTGTTTAGTGCTCGTTTTCGTGGGTTTTAGGCGCTAGAACTTCAAGTGGACTCTCGTGTTTGAGGTGTTCTACTCGAAAGCTGTTGAGGTGAGTTCTAGATCCATTCTTTTACTGACTTTCTAAGTGTTTAGGGTTGTTATGCATACTGGACAGAAGATTTTCTAAACAAAACTATGATCTTTTATGAAAAGTACGACTGTTTTCGAGGATGTATGTTTTTAACTGATTTCTATGTTGTTGTATGATTGTTAGTGAGGTTGTAAGTGTGCAATATGATAGATCTATGCTAAGGGTACATTTAGAAGTGATGTATGGGGCTAGAATTGCATGATTTGCATTGCAAGAGCTGAACTTGTTATTCGCTATGGACATTAGAGTGTCCGCTGTTGACACTTGGCCATTTAAGTTGTTCGTTGTGGATCTCGTTTATCTGCTGTGGACACTTGGGAAGGTTGTCCAGGTCGTCCGCTGTGGACACCCACTGTCCGCTGTGGACACTTGGACATTATTAATGTGTCCGCTGTGGACACTTTGGCATTTGGCTGTCTGTCGTAGACTTTGCATGTCCGCTGTGGACCCTTGAGGAGATTTTATGTCATCCACTGTGGATATTGAACTGTCCGCTGTGGTCCTTGCATGTCTGCTATGGACACTTAGAAGATTTCATGGCTATCCGCTGTGAACTTGTTCATCCGCTATGGACTATGGCTGTCCGCTGTGGACTTTGGCTATTCGCTGTGGATACTTAGAATATTTTAAGCCATCCGCTATATATGCTACTCATGCGCTGTGAACACTTAGGATTTTCCAAATTTTGGGTTGTAGAGCTTAAGTGTTAAGGAATGATGTTTTATGGTGGCTTATGCTTATTTGTGATGTGTATGCTTTGTGTGCTGTGATGATGATGATGTTGTTCCATGTTATGTATATGATGTGACTTTACATCGTATGTTATACCTATGTACGTAAGTAATGTATTACGTAATGAAAGTGAAAGATAACGAATGACGATATTGGAAGAAATGAATGATGGGGTCCTTGTTGCTTACCCCGGTACTGTATCGTCTTATGCTTGACGCGGGGGTTTACTTATAAACCCCGGTATAGTATCGGCTTTTGCTTGACGCGGGGTATAGCATACAAGTTGTGAGAAGATCCTTGTCGCATACCCCAGTACTGTGTTGGCTTATGCTTGACGCGGGGGTTTACTATAAACCCTGGCACAGTATTGGCTTTTGCTTGACGTGGGGGTATAGCATATGAAGGATCAAGATAAAGGTGGAAGATGTTAATGAAAGAAAGTGTGAATGATGAACGATGATGAAAGATAACAATTATTACCAAGATGTATGTATAATGTGTGATCACGTATGAAGGTAAATGAAATGTTTTAAATGGAAGTAAAGTATTTTAATATAAAACTAGAACTCACTCAGCGTCACTGACTTTTTGTATGCATAATAGTTCGCATGTATTTTGTTGATACTGAGGAGTTGCAGGCATGTCATAAGCTACTGGGGACGTTTTGAGGCTGGCATCCTCATTTTGATATGATGTTGTATTTTGAAATTCATATGAATGATGTAATGTATTGACATGTTTTTAATTATTAATGAAAGTTTTAAATTTCCTCTGTAAAAATGATGGATTTTATATGTTTTATGCAATGATTGACCAGCTGTAAATGTCCTGGGAACGAGGCCTTACAGAAAGGCACTGTGAGTAACATACAGTGATCATGCCATGCAACTAAACCAGGCTATAAAATGTTAGCACAAAGCTAACTGCTATGAATGCTGGGATGAAACAAGCAGTTATGATATGCTAGCATAGAGCAGGCCTTTGATTTCAAGCACAAGGCAAGCCTTTGAATTGTTACCACAAAGCAGACCTTTGAATTGGTAGAGCAAATTAGACCTTTTAATTGGTAGCCCAAAGAAGACCTTTGAATTGCAAGCACACAACAAGCCTTGGAATTGTTAGCATAAAGCAGACTTTTGAATTGCAAGCACACAACAGCCTTTGATATTTTAGCACAAAGCAGACCTTTAAATTGCAAGCACACAGCAAGCCTTTGAATTGTTAGCACAAAGTAGGCCTTTGAATTGCAAGCACACAACAAGCCTTTGAATGCTAGCCTGAAACTAGAGTTTGGGAATAAGGGCAATCACCTTAATATCCATTTTAGAAAACCTTGACTTGATTTATAAAGACAGGTATAACTAAGTATGAATACCTTAGGCTTGGATAATAGATGGGCATATTTGAAAATATTCTAAGTATGATGAATGCGCATGATGGTTATCCCATGCTGATGACCATAGGTCCATATTGGTGCCTCTCAACCAATAAGGAAAAGTAATAGACTTTTTTGGCAAAGTATTGGGTTATAGGGGTGGGGTACATTAATACGGATGATGTGATGCAATATGGATAGGTTGTAATGCGGATACATTGCACAAATGCAGATTGAAATGATTCAATGCGGGTGAACCTTAAGTTGGCTAAGTTGCAGGTTTAATACATTGCTGCTGCAAGCTATTGTGCTCAAGTGCTTTGGATTCAGAATCGGATGCTAGACTATGGATTCAACTTTAAGGAGACTCACATCAACATAGACAACAACAGTGCTATCTCTATCACAAAGAATCCAATTCAGCACTCAAAGACAAAGCACATCAATATCAGGTATCATTTAATTAGAGATAATTTTGAAAAGGGATTGATAAAACTAGTCAAAGTTAACATAAATGAACAATATGCTGACCTGTTCACAAAAGCTTTTGATGAGAAGAGATTTAAGTATCTTGTATCAGCTATTGGGATGATTAACTTTGAGTAGATTTTCTTTAAACTAAACTCAAGATTACTTTTTAATAATATGCGTGTCTTAAGTTGTCTAAATCATCACCATATAAGCCCAGTTTATTTTGAAAGGAACTTTTCAAAATGATATCCCTTAGAATTTTGGATATATTTTCCTTCAGAATTCATCAAGTTGTCTTTGGAAGAAAATTATATCTTCAAAACAAATAACTACTTCTGAGAAGTTAACATTCGGAAGAAATTTGACTATATCTTCCGAAGCTTATATTTGTCACCAAGTACTTATATGTATTGAAGGACTATTTTCTTCTGAAAGCAATTAAGTCTTAGAAGACTTATTCTCTTCATTGAATAAGACTTCTGATATTTGATCTCTTCCGAAGCAAAATCTATCTAGGAAGTAAAAATACTTCAAGTATTTTTCTTCCGAAGCAAAATTCTTAGAAAACTAAGGAATATCTTCTGAAGCCAATCGAAGCCAAATTGGCTTCAGAATTTTTTCTAAAACCTTTCGAAGACAAATTACCTTCGAAAGATTTAGACTTCCAAGAAAACTAACTTTTTGGGAACTTTATCTAAGGCGGGACCGACATTCGGCTTTCAAAGTTTATCCGTTTGCATTAACTTTGGCTTAAATCTATATCATTTATATATTTGTACAACGGTTCCCTCCTTTCACTATTCACCTTCATCTGCAAAATTCAAACACTAAATTCACCCACAAACCGACCTTGTTCTTACCTTCCATCATCACAAAGCTACTCAAAATGGCCAACCCAGATCCCCGAAACCAACTGGATTTTGCCATGCACTTACACAGGCAACATAATCAAGTTGCACTGTTGTCGTCTAAGAAACATCCTAGTTTCTCAGATGTTTGTCACTTCTTATCTCTAACCAATTACCTCATTGCCCTCACAATCAACCCTCCATTATATGAAGATCAACTTTTGGAGTTCTTGAGGACCTGCCAAGAGGTCATCTTAGATGGTGGGAAGGCACTGTCTGCCACAGTGCAGGGAAGGACAATATTCATCACTCCAGCCATCATCAACACCCATCTAAGACTGGATGATGAAGAGGGTGACTTGTCCTTCCCTAAATGCTATAAATGACTCATTCCAGAAGATGGGCTATGAAGGGGACTACTCCGTAAGAGCCTTCAGGAAAGGTAAGGTCTCCTACAAGTGGAAGTACCTCCTCCATGTGGTCATCCCCTCCCTTTTAAACAAGCATGGAGGATGGGACCAAATTCCTGAAGACCTTTCCTATATAGTCCATGGAATGGTGCAAGGGGTCAAGTTCAGGTATTCTCAGTTTATATATACAAATCTGCTTGCTAACTTGGACTCCTTAGAATATTATATGTTCCCTAGATATGTTTAGTACATTCTTAACTGTGAACTGGGCTCACAGTTAATGGGAACAGGTAATGTTCTTAAATTGAGACAGATGAAGCCCGACATCTTTAAGACAATGAGAAAGCCAACTATTGGCTTCTCAGGTGTAGAAACAGCCTTGGTCCCAAAAATGTTAGAGCTCATTGCTCAAGGTGACAACTTGGTAGCACTAGCCAATGTTGAACTCACACCTTATACATCTGTAACCACAACACTTCCACAAATCACCATCACCTACCAAAGAAAATCCAAATGAACCTCGGCTCAGTATACTCAGGTTGAGCTGGCCCCCAAATCACCAACCATGCAGGAAGAAGTGGACACTAGAGCTCCACTTCTCCTGAGAAGCAAACCACTCCTATTCTTTGTATGATTAGTGCTAAGGTTCCTCATGCTTAGCCTGATGAGCTCATAACCCCAGGCTTAAGCCTTCACTCAGAGTCTCAAAACTCTAATGATCAACCTTCAGGGGAAAGTTACCATCCCCAGCCGCTTGACCTCAACTAACTAATTCCTAACCTTGAATTCTATGATAATGAAGATATAGGATTCAGTAAGTACCATGAATCTCTCTTCTCCACCCCTGCTTAAGGAGAGATGGGTACTCCTGCATCACCTATATCTAGCCCACATCATCCACCCACAACTAAGGTGGACCTCCCTGAACCTCTTCAGGAGGCCCATATGGAAGAGGCTCTCACTTTTGCAAGTAATTACATCATTCAAACCTCAACCATGGCAACCCAGCCCATTGACACTCCTTTTGAAGCTGTCAGTGTGCAGGGGAAAACTAGCGGCCAATAACCTGAAGCTAGTGCTAAGAAAGAAGAACTTGGTCCTATTCTCTCATCCTTTAGTGATTCTTCTGATGAAGATGAGGGGAGTGTGCAACTAAAGGTGCACAAACTGACTGAACTCTGCACCTATTTAGTTTTCAAGGTTAGTCACCTACAATCTCAGGTGACTACCATACAGAGATGGGTCAATGACCAGCAACTTGAGATCACCGATCTCAAGGGTAAGTTAGCTGAGAGACCTATCCAGAGGACTTAACCAGGCCCATAAGAACCTATGGATGTGATGGACCTAACTCCTAGCTCCCCTATGCAAGAGGGTGATGCTACCAAAAAGTAGGAGAAAGTCTTAATTACAATCAAAAAACCTGGGAGTTCCTCTCAGAGTATGGACATAGAGGACTCACCACCCTCACTTGCAGTTGTCCATACTGAACAACCTCCTCAGGTCCATATTGATATGGACTCACTCATTCAAAGCTTGTTTGAGGAGGGTATACCAAGGGCAATGCCAACTCCATCTCACCCAACTGAAAATACAATTATGGGATGGATGTATGATGATCAAAGAAGAGCCCTTGTAATCTCTAGGTCTCAGGGTCAACAAGAGATATTCAACTTCTTAACCAGAGAAAGAGAACACCTATCTAGTTGACCTCCCACTTGCCAACCTAAGTCTAAACAGGCAAGCTGCAAGGTTGGTTGATAGGATTCAACCAAGGGTGATTGAAGAGTTCAAGCTAAGAACAAGACTATATAGACAGAGGCTAGCAGGCAAGACTGTTAGTCAACTAGATACTAAGGTGGACCCTAAGATTAGCTTCGAAGAGGAACCTTTGGTTGAAGGCCCAACAATTGAGCTTGTGAACCTTGAGACAGGAGCTGCTTCTGCACCCTCAACACCCACTACCATCAGTGAGGCACCCACTGGTGAAGGTGTCTTACAGCCTCACTCTGGCCAAAGCTTAAGTGAAGAACCAATCAATGAAGGTCAAATCTCTCTCCAACCTGAGTCATTGAAGCTTGCGAGTGACAAAAGTAAAAGTAAGATGACTCCTGAGGAGATTAAGGAGGAGAAGAGAGAGAGGAAGAGGAAGGAAAGGGGAGAGAGTTCAAGCAGGACCCCTGGCTTCATGGAAGCTGCAATCAGGGCTGCCCCCAGGCAAAGTAGTCAAGATGATGAGTTAAGCCCAGATTGAATTATTTGGGGTCTAGGAACTACAATATTGATGAACTCATCTCTCTCCCCTTGGAGGAATTAAATGAATTGTCTAACAAGGAAATGTCTAAGGAGAGGAAGGAAGCTAAGACAACAGAACTGCTTCTCAAGATCAAAGAAGAAAGAAGAAGAAAACGAATCTACAAAGCTCCTACCCTCTCCCCAATTCAGGAAAGTCCTGAGACAGAGACTATGGCCACTAAGCAACAAACTCAGGTAGATAGAGAACAAGATAGACAAAACATGATCATCTACCTAAGTGCCATAGGTCTCTATCAGGCAGCAGACATCCTTCCCTTACCACACGAGTATATTGAATTTGAATACCTCAAGCAACTTCAGCAACAAGTACAAAAAGAACAAAAACTGCTAAGAGGATGATGAGGGAAGAGGCTGTAAAGTCAAGAGCCACCATAAGAGCAAACTTGAAGAAGTCTGATGATAGGCAGAAGATGGTGAGTTCTTGAAGCTGTATGGATTCTCTGGAATGAGACTTGGTCCAATGTCTCTATCCACCATGGATGAGCACATCAGAGTGATCAAGCAGAATATCAAGAGAGGTGAGCTGATTGACTTGCATTCTCCACCAAGTCAGGATGCAGCTAAAGCTGAGGTTAAGGTTGAACCATAAGAGACAACACAACCTGGACCTAGTGCTACATCATAGCCAGCTTCATCTTCTGATCCACAGTAGGGTCCTGATCCTTCTCCTTCTGAACCTATGAAGGATAAGGACCCAACTGAGAAAGACATGAAAGAATAATCTGGTACTGTAGGCTAGTATCCTCAGTTGAAATATAGTAAGAGGAAAATGATGGCCATCAGAAAGGACAAAAAAAAGAAGGAGAAGTCCAAGGCATCCACCTCTACACCTCAGGATGGGTCAGAACATCTGGAGGGAGATCAATAAGAGGGTGCTCATCCAACTCCTATTCAAGTAGAGCCTCTTGCTGCTGAGAGGCCCATTGTGTCTTGGATGTTTGCCACCAATCCAGACAGATGGTATGTTACTAGAGATTAAGGAGGACAAGACTTATACTTCTAGCATAAGATACTTAACATCCTTATAAATGATCTTTATGACATAAGGATATACTTTGAGAGTTTAAGGAATACTGACCAGCTGATGATCAAAGGAATGGTCTTGATTCTAATAAGGGTTGTCAGTAGATGAAGATCAAGAATCAAAGATCTCTTCAGTTTTGGTAGCATCAGCCTAGGGCAGTTTGTAAGGAATACTCTTAGAGGCTGATGCAACCAAAGAACAACCAAGATCTCTCAGCATACAGAACTGAAGTATATGAAAGTTACTTTGAAAGATTTGATACAACTCAGTGAATTATGCTAAGTGTCAAATCTTCCGAATCCAAAAGACCATGTCTTTTGAAGCCGAAGATGAAGTCTTCTGAAGGTTCAAGGACAAAGACTTCTGAAGCCAAAGACTGATTTCTTCTAAAGACAGAGAAAACATGCTTTCTCTGAATCACCTTTTGACAAAAGCTGAACCATTTTCCACTGCCACTTCTGAAGATTCACCAACTTATATGAGTTGGTGAAAAGTCCATGCTTTTGTCAATTGTAGATCAAGGTCTTTTGTCTGTAACTTTCCATCTATGCACTTTTATCCTTTTTGTAATAGATAAGGATGTGAGCAATGGCATGTCATAGTCACTAGTCAAAAGGAAATCTACCTTTTGACTCTACATTGATCTTGTTCTCTAGATTAGTGTATCCAGCTGGCCTTCAAAGTATGGCCGGTTATAGGATGTAGTATAAAGTGTCTCAAGTACTTGTATCTTGACGTATGCTTTGTAACACTTGTAATAACTTGAGAGCAATATACATCATTCTTGAAAACCATATTTGAGTGTTCTTGTTCTTGTTCTTTTGTTTGTGTTCTTTGCATCATCTCTAACCGCTTTCCTAGTTGATCTGCTAAGTGTTTCATATCTCTTCATCTTGTGAAACTGTTGCATTGACCACCCTTCACTGGTCCTGCACTCACATATTATACAACGGAATGTTTTCTGAACCGGATCGGACATCGAATTGGTCTTCTTACCGGTTCACTGGTTGAACCGGATTTAATAACCAGAAAAAAATATATCTAATATTATATATAAATGTACATAAAGTTTATAAATTAAAACCGGGTAGAAACTAAATACATTTTGTTAGTAACAAATAGATTATTTGATCGTAAACTTTAATTCCTTTAATAAAATTTAAAGTTTTATTCATATTTAATATATATTATAGCTATTATCGATTGAGTTATCTATTGTCAGTAAAAATTATCATCTTCATACTCAAATTATTTCCAATGCACTTCCCTTTAGCAACTTTTCCTTTCTTGCTAAAAAAGTCTTTAATCTTCTTTCTTCTCCACTAGTCTCGTTCTCCTTCGATTTCACCATCTGCTTCAATGCACCACCGACAATGCCATCATTTGTACCGTCACTCTAGCTAGTGTGGTAAATCAAAGCTGCTTAGGGGTAGATCTGACAAAAATGAGAGTAAAAATAGAAACTGTTTGGCGTACACTGCAACACCATTCTAATCGGACGACCAGTTTTTCGTTTCGACCGACAACTCGCTTCCAACCGGCCAGTTTTGTCGATACTAAATGAATCAGGGTAGGTCGGACCGCTCACCTCACAGATTCCCGGTTGGACCGGTCGGATTGGCCGGTCCAATCCGGCCGTTAAAACACTGGTACTACATCATTCTTCATTCCAGGCCACCAATAATTCTTTTTTAATCTTGATACATCTTAGTAGCGCCTGGATGAACTGATAAACCAGTTTTATGAGCCTAATCCAGTATCTTTTTCCTCAGATTCTCGTAACAAGGAATCCATAATCGTTCGGTTCTAATCTTGGCACCTCGAGTGTTTTCTACCGGATCCAATAATTGTCCTTTCATTCCTTTTGTAATACTATCATCATCTTTTAAGGTTTCATCTTAAGTACCACATATCTATTCCATGATATATTCTATCTGGCAAGATCTCACCCAAATTGATTCTTATCTTTCCTTACGACTCAGAGCGTCAGCTACTACATATACTTTGCCTGGATGATAATCTATTTTGCATTCATATTATTTTAGTAGCTCCAACCATCATCCTTGCTTCATGTTCAAATCTTTCTACTAAAAGAAATATTTCAAGCTCGTATGATCTATGAATATGGTACCTTTGGTAGCATATAAGTAATGCCTCCATATCTTGAGCGCGAACACGACTACCGCAAGATCCAAATCATGTGTAGGATAGTTAACCTTGTCAGTATTCAACTATAGAGATGCATATGGTGTTAGCTTTCCCTAGTGGATCAAAACACATCCTAGCACCAAGTATGAGGCATTGGAGTACACCACTAAATCTTCATTTCCATCGGGACATGTCATAATAGGTGTTTGAGTCAACTTCGACTTTTGTTCTTGGAATGAATCCTCTTGAGTCTTTCCCCATTAACACTTTACCTCCTTTTGAGTTAACTGAGTTAATTGTAATGCAATCTTTGAAAAGTCTTGAATAAACCTCCGATAATGCCCTACCAATGCAAGGAAGCTTCGGATCTTCGAGGGTGTCTTTAGAGAGTCACATTGAGTAACTGCTTCTATCTTTGCCGGGTCTACTAGAATCCCATAGGATCTAATGACATGACCCAGAAACTGCACTTTTTGTAGCACATAGTTTCTCTCATCTTAGGGTTTCCAATACCTCCTGTATAGGACAAGCATGATCACCTTCATTCTTTGAGTAGATAAGGATGTCATCGATAAACAAAATCACAGACCTATCCAACATTAGGTGACAAACCCTCTTCATCAAGTCCATAGATGCAGCAAGTGCATTTGTCATACCAAATGACATCATAAAGAATTTATAACACCAATAATGTGTTCAGTAAGCAGTCTTTGGTATGGATTTCTCCTTTACTTTTAATTGGTAGTATCCATACCTTGTCGAGTAGATCTTATAGCTGGGTCATAAGCTCCTTCATTTTTTACGGAGCTAGTCAGTATGGTGCTTTAGCAATAGTTTGGGCTCCAAGCACTAGATAAAATTGAAACTCTATTTCTCGATCTGGTGGTACTCCCATAAGGTCTTCGGGGAACACATCATGGAATTGACATACCACAGGAATGTACTCTATTCATGTTGAAGAGACACTAGTATCTTTGACATATGCTAGTGCTACCCCAACCACACTTCATGATTTTATCGGCCTTTAATATTATCCTATGGTACAAATGATGTTTTGTCAACGAGCTATTTGCATAGATATGATACATGAAACGTATTGTTCTTCCTTTTTATGTTGTTGTTGGTCATGTGCAATCTTTAGATGGTTTTGAAATAAGTCAATCTTTTCAATATTTTACTTTCCCAACTCTCGCTATCAAGTTATCTCAAAATGAATTATCCCTAGCATATCAAGGTAAGACATTTCCCGGCATACAACATCTCATAAGGAATTATCCCTATACTAAAATTGTAGCTATTATCGTTAGAAAATTCTGCTAGAGGCAAGTATAAACTTCTTCCCAAACCAATTATTCATGATCATAACATATCTTACAACATATAACTTGTATGTTCACTTTGACTATCTATCTGTGGATGATATGTCATAGTAAATAAGAGACTGGTAACCAAGTCCTCCTATAATTGTCTCTAGAATCTAAAAGTTAATTGTATACTACGATTTGGTACTGAAACTCCATGCCTTGCCATGACTTCATTCATATATAACTCTTCTATTCATTTAAAGTAATAAGTTTTCTTAACATGAAGAAATGGACACTCCCAGATAGTATCATAGCCTATGACACTAGCACTCCATGCAGGGCCCTAGGATGACATGTATTGATATAGCATATACTAATAATTGTTATTATAGCAGAAGTCTATTTTTCATTTCATTTAAAAAATATTGTAGTACAAGCTAGTATATTTACATTATATTACCACTACACCTATGCCAGTCTCATGTCAACCATTGATAGTCTCCAAGATGCCATCTATTTCCTCTATTGTTGCTCACCTGATACACATGCTAAAAAGTCAACTATTGGTATGTGTTTTATGTCTTAAACAAACTTAAAATAGCATATACACTTTCTAAATAGATTCATATGACATAAAATACCACGGCACCAAAAATTTCATAAGAAATTCCTAACAAAACACTTTCACGGGTCGCGTTCACCCCCTAGGTAGTCGTCACCACCTAACTTTACTAACTGTATATAGCCACTCTGCCAGCATTGCTATTTTTGCATAAGTCAAGAGAAATTAGCTATTTCACCTACGTCAAGAGAAATTAGCTAGTTTTGCCTAAGTTAGTTGAAACTAGCTAGGTAGTTTGACTCAAACAATACTAGATAGTTTTGCCTAACCTAGTCATAAGGACAAACTATGGGGTAGCTACACTGTAAATAGTGTCTTATGGCCATTTATTGAGTGTGTCGGTTGTGTAGGAGTTGATAGAGAGCTAAGGTTTGAATGTGTATGAGTTATTAATGTTTGATGTGTGTTTGTTAATGAGAAGAATATATTATGTCTTGTCATACTTTGATTTTTATTACATCCACCAAACACATAAATTCCACATGTGAGTTTGATGAGATTGATTCATACGTGAAGATCCTAGATCGTTACAAGGACCGACAATAGTCATATCATCCATACCAAACGATTTAAGAATAAACAAATAACAATATCCATACTAACCTAGAATAGTAAATCAGTGTAAAAGAGGGCTTCATAGAACTCGCCTTCATCGAATGTTAGCTATCACAAAGTTCTACTCACTTTGGTAATAACCTTCATCGACAAAAGTATCTAAAACCCATCTCATAGTAGGCAGGTCTATACTATATGACCCTAACCCTCTCCACACACTAGACTAAGGTTTATTATGAAAAATAAATTGTATTAACTATGGGTACCTCCTACCTCATAGGGAAAACCAATCTATACCCTTGGGGGTAACTTACTAGTAACTACGGGTATCTTATATGCCTCGTACGAGTATGTTACAACCTATTATCCTATCCTGGGTGTCTAACCAAAATACTATGGGTATTAACCCACTGGGCATGTATCTCATTTCCTCCGGGTATCATATTCACTTTCTATTAGTGACCACCCTGCATTATTACAGGGTATTTCCTTAGGCCCAACCCTACCTAAACCTAAGGAGAGAAGGGGAGAAATAACTCACTGTCCACTAATATTTTGCTAGGTAGTACCGCTCCCTAACTTAACTAAACTAACTCGTATCTTTCTAACACTCAACTAAGTGTTAGAATACACTTAGAGTTGTGAATTTCAAATGAATGGCAAGGCCTTCTATTTATAAGTTACTCATGGGTCGGTCGTGCACCATTATGGTTTAAGTAATGGTCCACCTAATTTTGGTTTAGTTGCTGAATCAGGGTCGGTCCTGCACCATTACACACCTAACTAGGGTGTTGAACAAATTGAATTTCAAATTGTCGAATTGAATTATTTGATTTTTGATTTTTGAAACTAAATTAGAATTCGAATCGAATATGAATTGAATTCGAATTCAACAAAAAAATTATTTTAGTTTTTATTTTCAAAACTAATAACATTTTATATATAGAATAATTAAAGAAAAAAACAGGGTTAGAAAACTAGAAATAGAAAATAAAGTATTAAACATATAATTGAATAAATATGTGTATACATAATTCATTTATATAAAACATAAAATAAATAACTATATTATATGTATGTATATAAAACTATATGTATATTTTTAAATCATACTTCGAATCGAATATAATTGGAAATCACAATTTCAAAATTCGATTCGAATTCATTAAAGAACTTTAAATCATATTAAAGAAATTCGAATAATTTCAAATTCGAATTTAAAAATTCAAATCAAATTTCGAATTGGTGATTTCCAAATCGAATCGAATCAAATTTTGGGTTTTTCGAACCCGATTTGAATATTGAACATCCCTAAACCTAGTGATGATCTATTATGATATTTTTCAGCTTTTTCTCAACAACATAACCAAATTTCATATACAACAGATTCTGTAGCTCCATCCTAGCTTAAGTTATGTGCATAGGAAGTTTGTAAGTCAAATTACAGGGTGTTACAAAACAGTTCGTTGGTAGAAGGTTTCGACCTTAAAACCTATTATTGTTTGAATTGGAAGGAACATGATTTCATCATCTCCTTCTTTTGATTCCCATATAGCCTTGGATCCCTTTTGATGCTTCCATTGTACCTGAACTTGCTTAATAGCCATGTTGTGTACTTCTTTTCTTTTCTATCAATGATTGCAATAGGTTAATCTACGTAATTTAATTTATCTTCAACTTTAATGTTTGTTAAGGGTAGGTAGGAGTTTTCATTAACTTGACACTTTCGTAAATATGAGATATGAAAGGTTGGATGGATACTAAACAGTTCGTAGGTAGTTCTAGTCTCTATGCAACCCTACCTGAGATAAAATCTTATATCGTCTGATGTATCTCGTGCTTAACTTTCCTTTTTTCTTAGAATGGATTATCCCTTTTCATGAGGATTCCTTTAGTAACATATATTTCCAGCCTTAAAGTCAACATGGCTTCTTCTTTTATCTGTATTGGAATTTTGTCTATCGTGGTAGCTTTTAGGCATGGCTAAACTTTATCTAATTTTTTTTGAAGTTCTCTTGACACCTCTTTATTATCCAATACCTTTTGCCTGATTTCACCCTTACATATTAGGGTATTACATCCCGTTCCATATAGACTCTTATATGAAGGCATGCCAATACTAGCAAGATAGTTATTATTGCATGGCCATTCTACTAATGGAAAATAACTATTCTAGCTTACCATGAAATCAATGGCATAAACACATAGTATATCTTTGAGCTTTTGTATAGTCCTTTTACTTTGTCCACTTGTATGTGAATTATTTGTCATTCTAATCAATAATCTAGTTCGCATTTTTGCATGGAGCTTTTTATAGAAACACGTGTGACATCCATCATCAAAGTTAAGTTGACCTTCGACTTTAAGTTTTTGACTTTGACATTGACTAAATATGGATTTTGACATGAAAGTTGACTTAACGTTGACTAGAACTATAATTAATACATTAGACGTGTATAGACATGTTAAGTACTAGAATTGTGCATTATAGCCGTAATATGGGCTAACAGGCCTATGATTGGTGAAAGTGAGACATTCATCGGATTGGATTTGGCATAGAAATTATGCGCCTTGGACTGGATTAAGGACATACAAAAGGTCAAATATAAAATTTACGCTATAAACGTAACAAAAACCAAACATCAATAGACTTTGTTTGAAGCCTGCTAAGTAGACATAATTTGGTTTAAAATATAAGATATATATATTATATAGCGTATAATATCCATTGGAATCATAAAAACGCATAGAATTAAAAAAGAGAAAATAGAACGACACACGTATCAGGACGGGACGGGATGGGCCAAGGGCTCGGGGTCCTTGCCTTATGTACTATTTCGGCCGAGAACCCCTAGGGGTTTCCCCTTGTTTTGCTTCATTCTTACAAACTTTTTCCATAAGTTTGCTCTCTAATCTTGAAACCCTAGCCACCATCCAACTTTTTTCCTTGATCTTCATCATCAACTTCTACATCATCAACTTCATCTATTTTGGTGTGTTCAAGCATTCATCTTGTGCAAACCTTGGTCTACTACGCGTTATTGGTAAGATATCTGTTTTTTATTGATGATTTAGTTTTAATTTGATCTTGTTGTTGATGATTTTCATAATCTTTAAAACCTAAATTATAATCTAAAAATCTTATGTTCATGGTTTGAATCGGATCATGAAGAACTAAACGTTTCGGGCATTGGATCTTCATTAGATTTGTTGATTTGGAATCGTAAACTGGTCGTAATGGATATCTTGGGTACAAAATTTTTTTTAAAAAAATAATAAACAGTGTTCACGAATCAATAGACGTGTTAGGAACATGATCTATGTGTTGATAGACTAGAAATGCGGACCGGATAATAAAAAACATGACTACTTGAATTGGAATTGAAATCTATGTTAACTTAAATGTCTATTGCAGTGGATAGGTCAAATGGTCCATGGAATAGACATTGGTTTAAGTCTCAAGTCAATAGTGGTCAAAATTGTGGATTTGGGTGTGCAAAGACAAGGTTTGGATTTTGGAAAGCTTTTTGTCAAAAAAATGAAAACTTTTTATACAGGTCATAACATGGTCATATAGAATCCAAATGTGTCAACTTTATGTCTATAGAAAAGTTTAGATAGTCATGTGTTCTCACTTCAATCCAATGTTGTTTGGTCCTCTAAACTCTATGAAGAATATCAAGGGTTAAAGAAGTTAATTTTGGGAAGAATGTTGGTCTATGTTCGTAAGGTCATATCTCCCTTATAATTCATCCAATTGAGGTAATTCTTTTTCTAGAGTTTCGATTAATGTCATATCACCCACATAACTTGTCCAACTGAGCGACGTTCCATTATCATTTCCACTTCCAAGCAGCCTACGTAAGATAAGTGCGCAATCAGCTCAACAAGCTGAGATATTTTAATAAAACCCAAACTATAAGGATTAAGACTAAATAACCAAATCAAGTCATTAATTATGATCAATATATGATTCTAAGACGTTTGAAGATAAGAAAATCTATGATTAATAAGTCATTAAATTTGGATTAATAAATTTACCTTAATTAAGGAATGCTAATGACAAGGTATACGTTAAGTACTTGAAAACTAAAATGAAACAGGGACTGGGAACTTAAGGTAGGACGTTAGACTAGAAAGGAAAAAATGAATAACGTTTTCATTGAAATAAAAACTTGGATTGACATAAAGCACTAGACTACGAGGATTAAACCCAATTAGGTCTTCTCGACCATTAGCAATCCTATTATGTTGTTTGTCTCTATAAGTACTTGCTAATTCTTATTGTGGACTTTGGAGTATGCCATCATCGAGGTGCATTTCATGGTCCCTTTTATTATGTTTTACTTAGAGGTTAAGAATGCTAGTTGGTTTGGATTGTGCTGTGTTTTAAAATTTATTTTGGACTATCATATCCTTCATAAGTATGTGCTTTTATTTGGACTTTGATTAGACTGTTATGGACAGATATTGTTAGTACTAACTGGCTGATATCCCACCCCTTATTTCAATATGATAGCTAAGACTAACGTAGCTTGTGTGTGCCCTTGGGTGAAGAAAATCTAGTTATTTGGACCGGTCGTGTGCTTATGTTGAAATCTATAACTTCTTTGTTTTCTTCCCAAACATACTTTGTACATGACTTTCATGACAGCTTATTTTGTACTTATAAACATATGCACTCATTAACATATATTGATTTCTTAGAGCATGTCTTTTCAGGTAATAATGCTCAGGTACTTGGATAGTGGACTTTAGATGAGACCACTCTTCCAAGAGCTTTGGAATGTACTTTTTTGGATTTGTACTTGGTTTGGATTGCATTTGTATTTGTTTGTTTCAGTTTGGATCTTTTGGATTACTGGTTCATTATGGTATAATATTATGGGATTGACTCTACTTGACACTTGTTCTTGTGTGTTGGACGATGTTATGATCCATTGATGGAGAATTCCTTTAGTGATTCTATAAGACCCCAATGTGTTATCATGATCCCGTTTGTCACGTCCTCATGTTTTCTCTACCAGTGGGGGTGTGATAATGCGTAATTCTATCTGATACGATCGACACTAGCTCTCCATGCCTTGATACTATTTCATTGATGAGTAGTTTTACTAACCTCTTACAGAGTAGGACTTACATATAGGTAGGAAGTAAGCACTTTTAGTTATTGTCTCCATAATTATCCATATGGAGTCATAAACTTTGGTTGTTCTAGGTAATTTTGTTATGAAATCCATGATAATGAGCTTTTATCTCCATTCTAGGATAAATGAATATTGTATTTTTCCATAAGGATTTTGATGTTTAGCCTTAACTTTAGCACACATCAAGCATTTCTCTACGTATTTCAGCACATCAAACTTTATATCAGGCCACTGGTAATTCTTATGTAAATCTTGATACATATTTGTGGTGTCAAGATGTATCAAGTAGCATGCTTTTTATGCAATATCTAAGATTTTATTTCCGAGTTCACCATGCTTTGGAACACAAATCCGACTAATCGGGTTTTAATACCAATATTTTCCTTCCAAATCCTTCACTTGTCAGGATATCATTTCCTTTTTAATATTATAATTTAAACTTAGTGCCTCTTTTGCGCTTCTTTAATCTGATTCATGAAGTCTGGAGTCACCGCGTGTGACATCCGGTAATTTTCCGTTACCAAACTCCGTTAGTTCCGTTAAGTCTTGCATACACGTGTCGGGAGCACACACTAGTTGTCGTTGAACGTTGGTGACTTAATAATAATTAATAATGTTAAACAATAATTTCTATGTTGATTATTGGTTATGCTTATGTGATTTAAATGTCAACTGTAATTTTATCGCGTAACGTGGAAACGTGTATATTTATTTCGTGTGTTTTGTGGCAAATGGAAATTATGCATGATTATTATTTGTGACTAATGATAATTGTGTTTAGTAGTTAAAAAATTGTTTAAAAACTATTCAAAGAGTCTAATTTTTATAAAATACAAAATGCAAGGGTTTAAAGGGTATTTATGCAAAATTAAATTAATAAAACAAAAACTCTAACCCTAACCACCATAATCGGCCGCGATCGACCTCCCCTCTCCCTCTCCTCTTCGAATTCAGCCCAAGAACAAGCAATCATCTTCGGTTTTGGTCGATTACAAGGCATAGAACACGTTGGAATCATCAATTGCAAACTATTACACATTTAAAGGTTAGATTTTTATATGTTTTTGATGATTCTTCATGTTGGCCGAATGTTCCATGCGAAAACTGCAATTGGGATTGATGCCTAGTTGTTGATGTTAATGTGTTTACTAGATAGATTACATGTTAATTAACGTCAAGTATGCAATAAAGGTTGGATTTTTACAAGTTTTTATGGAAATTACATTAGGGCCGAAACCCTAACTCGAAAATCTGAATTTGATGTTAGTTGTTGGTTGTTTGTTGATGCTATTATGTTAGTTGGATTGTATAGATGCTAGTTAACGTCGATTTTGCAAGAAAGCTTTGATTTTGATTCATGGTTCATAGGTTGCTTAGAATAGTAACTTTATTTTGCATGAATTGATGATTTGATGATGTATGAATGTTATGGGTGTGTTTGTGATGATGATTAGATGCTAGGTTGATGATATGAACAATTGAAAAACAAGAAGATGTCTTATAGTTCATACATTGCTAAAAATAGTAACTTTTGGTGTTGAACGTTGATGAATCATGATGATTAGGTGTTGTTGATCATGTTTAAATGTTGTCATGGATTTGGATTGGTATATAATTGATGAATCCACGAATGTCTTGGGTGTTTGATGAAATTGGGATGTACTTTCCCAAAAGGGAAACTTTAATTGTGCAAATCCTTGAATTGGATGATTTGAGCATGTTTGGGATATTAGGATCATGCTAGTGTGTTCATGGATGGTTTCTAAGGTGATGAAATGTGTTGTTTAGGTTATAGGGATGTTGATTTGGTTTGTTACCTGTTTTGGCCTGTTGTGATTTGCATGACTTGTATGATATCTAGTTGTATGATGATCTAGGTAGTACATGTGGTTAGTGAAGTGCTATATGTAATCAAGTTGTATGTGAACATGTATGATATGCTGTTGTGTTAGTATTAACAAGTTATCACCTATAATGTCACCAACGGGTCAAACGGGTCAACTGGGTCAAATGTGTCTTGTATTTCTTAAACCTTGAGTCTCTTGGTTTGTAGAGCACTTAGGGTTTCATGTTGATTCTGTGTACACGTGCTTATGTACTCTTGTATTCTAGGTGACCTTTGAAGGTTGTCTTTCCCCTCTTTCTTTCAAGTTAAGCTCTAAGTTAATTCTTGAGCGTATCAGGTGAGTTCTTGCCCTACTCATTTTACATAATCTCTTTTGGGGGAGATAGCATACTGTTGATCACAAACGCTTTTATATATGAGTGTGTATAATATTGATATAATGTTGTTTACCATGGAAAGTCCTCACACTTTCGGATTGTTAATATTGACTAGCGGGGAAATTTTGGGTAGTACTACTGGGTCTGACAAGCCCCACCTGTGCAATTCGAGGTCAAACGGGTGCAATTTTGTCCTAACATATATTCGTCATGACCTGGTAAGTCGTGACGGGAGGCAACAAACGTAACACAGTCAGCTTCGATCGCGAAATCAATATGATTAATATTTTTATGTTAATAGACTAGCTATCTATTACAATACACTACTTATGCTCTGGAAACTGTTGATTGGTTTATATTTTAACGCAAACTCTTGAACTCACCAACCATGTGTTGACTTGTTTAGTATGCTATTCTCAGGGTAAGGTTGCCAGTTGCCTTGGAGCACGCACACCAGCATCGTTGAGTTGTCTACATTTGCCTTGTTTACAAATTTGGGATTATTTTCATATTAAACATTTGTGTTTGGGGCGCGTATGTTTTGCGCATTCTCTTTACATACTACTTGTTTTGGGTTTTCTGGTTTTAAAAACGCTTCCGCAGTATTTTAAACGTTAACTCTGGTTTTGTTTATTAATCATATAGAGTCGTTCTTGGTAACTAATGACTGAGATCCTGGTATGTCACGCGCCTCGTGGTAAAACCCCGCACGCGGATTTTGAGGGTGTGACAGATTGGTATCAGAGCCATTGGTTATAGGGAACTAGGTTGCATACACACACTAGACTATACCCGCACAGTTGTTAGTTACTTATCGCTTACTCTCCTTACTGTATACTCATTGGCATACGCAACACGTACTTCGCAGCATGGCATCGTCGTCCAGGAATTTAGGCAAGAGACCTGCACGATCTGAGTCACCTCCTACTTCTCCCGTACCTGATAGGGGATTTAACTGGCCCCGATATCCTTATCCTCCTAGCGAGATAGACTGGGATCAGGCTTTCATACCTCCTGAGCTCGATCCTCCGCGGAACTGGGATTTCTACCCCACCTACATAAACCGTATGGCATATAGAGAGCGCGTACCACCAGTAGCACCTACACGACCTAGGACTAGGTCATCGACCGCCTCTACTTTGCCTACACTTCCTACCTTGAGCATTCCTCTGGAGCAGGCATTTACAGCCCTAGTAGCCACACTGGACACAGAGCGACAGCGGATTAGAGGACTCACTGATGAGAACTCTGCATTACGATCTGAGATGCGTCAGTTGCGTTTCCAGGTAGAGACGCTTCAGGAGCGACTCTCAATGGCCATTGGTGGACATCATACGCTGGCAGGCAACGTGGTAGCACTTAGTAGGCGCATGGACGCACAGGATCACCATAACATAGTGATCGATGATAGGTTTGCTAATTTAGAGGCATAGCTAGCAGCACTTCATATTGCTGAAGCCCCTGTACCTTTGGGGAAGACCCTAACGAGGAAGAACCAGAAGAAGATCCGGAGGAAGAACTGGATGAAGTCCAGAAGTTGGAGGCTTTCTGGCAATTAAAGATGGAAGGAATCTGAGATCGAGGTTTACACCATGAGGTCTCACGATTTGGCAACGCTTTGCCCAGGCATGATCAATCCGCCGATCAAATGAATTGAGCGTTATCAGCGTGGCTTGGTTCCGGAGATACAAAGCATGGTGACTGTTGTGAACCTCACAACTATCCAGCAGGTTATTCGATTGGCTCACAAGCTTACTGACCTAGCAGTGGAGCAGGGAAAGCTACCCAAACAGGGCGCTATGGCAAGCGTGCCTGACAATAAATGCAACTGGGACAACTCTGGCAATAAGGGATCTTTGTCAAACAACCAATCTCAGCAACAACAGCACACTCAACAGCATCAGCATCCACAGCAACAAAGGAGGTTTGATAACAACCGAAATTCCAATTAGCCATCCTCGGCATCGCCGGAACAAGGAGGCTATGTGGGGAAAAGTCCTAAGTGGAATCGATGCAACTACCATCACACAGGCAGGTGTGACAACTTCCGATGCCAACGCTGTGGTAAAGTTGGGCATGCGGCCAAAGACTGCCGGGGTGAACTGATGAAGAAGCCTCAACAATCACAAGAAACTCCGAAAGGTTGTTTTGAGTGCGGAAAAGAAGGCCATTACAAACGCAACTGTCCCCAGCTTAAGAGGAATGGTAATGGCAACAACAACAATGGGAACAACAGCAACAATAACAATGGCAACAACAATAACAACAACAATGGTAATGGCAACAATAATGGAGCCAAAGGAAGAGCCTTCGTCATTGGCTCAGGTGAGGCTCTAAACGATCCTACAACAGTAACTGGTAAATTTTCGGTTAATGGTTGTTTTGCTACCGTATTATTCGATACCGGAGCCGATATAAGTTTCGTGTCCACTAGGTTCTGTAGTCTTTTAAGTGATATGCCCTCAACCTTAGAATCTAAATACACCGTAGAGTTAGCTGACGGTACACAGATTCACGTAACGCATATTCTTAGAGACTGCAAGATAGAGCTTGCTGGTCATACATTCACCATAGATCTCATGCCTGTTACGTTAGGAAGCTTTGATGTGGTAGTAGGCATGGATTGGCTTTCCGATAAACAAGCGGAAGTCATATGCCATGAGAAGATCATACGGATTCCCATTGGTGAAGAAGTCCTTACGGTCAGAGGTGATAGGAGTAGTGCGGTGATAGGCATCATCTCGTTTATGAAGACACAGAAGTTGTTACGAAAGGGTTGACTAGCCATATTGACACTCGTCACAGATGAACAGATCGAGGAAAAGAGGATAGAGGATATCCCCGTAGTTCGTGAGTTTCCTGAGGTGTTTCCGGAAGACCTGCCTGGATTACCGCCTCATCGTCAAGTTGAATTCCAGATTGAGTTGACTCCACGAGCCACTCCAATTGCGAGAGCACCGTACCGGTTAGCTCCAAACGAACTGCAGGAATTATCTGCTCAACTCCAAGAACTGTTGGATAAAGGGTTTATCCGACCGAGTTCGTCGCCCTGGGGAGCGCCAGTCCTATTTGTGAAGAAGAAGGATGGTACATTTCGAATGTGCATTGACTATAGGGAACTGAACAAGGTTACTATCAAGAATAGATATCCCTTACCTCGTATCGATGATTTGTTTGATCAACTGCAAGGAAGCTATTACTCTAAGATTGATCTGAGGTCTGGGTATCATCAGCTGAGAGTTTGAGAAGAGGGCATCTTGAAAACTGCCTTCCGTACACGATATGGTCACTATGAATTTTTGGTCATGCCATTTGGGTTGACGAATGCACCAGCAGTATTCATGGACCTCATGAATCGCGTGTGCAAACCCTATCTTGATCAGTTTGTTATCGTCTTTATTGATGACATACTGATATACTCAAGAACCGAGGAAGAACATGGAGAGCACTTACGTTTGATCTTGGAATTACTTAGAGAGGAACAACTATATGCAAAGTTTTCTAAGTGTGATTTCTGGATACGTGAGGTACAATTCTTGGGTCATATTGTCAACGAGAAGGGAATACATGTTGATCCTGCTAAGATTGAAGCGATAAAGAATTGGTCTGTTCCTAAGACACCGAGTGAGATACGACAATTCCTTGGATTAGCGGGATATTATCGACGATTCATTGAAGGATTCTCTAAGATTGCACAACCTCTCACAGCCTTGACTCACAAGGGAACAACATACAAATGGGGTGAGAATCAGGAAACTGCTTTTCAGTTGCTGAAACATAAATTGTGTAGCGCACCAATATTAGCGTTACCGGATGGTAGTGACGACTTCGTAGTCTACTGCGATGCATCTATTCAAGGACTTGGATGCGTCCTGATGCAGCGGGATAAAGTGATAGCTTATGCCTCTAGACAATTGAAGATTCATGAGAAGAACTATACCACCCATGACTTGGAACTGGGTGCGGTAGTTTTTGCCTTAAAGATCTGGAGACATTACTTGTACGGTACCAAATGCACCATCTACACCGATCACAAGAGTCTTCAGCACATCTTTGAGCAAAAGGAGTTGAACATGAGGCAAAGATGCTGGGTGGAATTGTTAAACGACTATGATTGTGCTATTAAGTACCACCCGGGGAAAGCAAATGTAGTTGCTGATGCGTTGAGTAGAAAAGAGACTGCTAAACCTCGACGTGTGCGAGCTCTGCAACTAACGATTCGTACGCAGTTACCTGAACAAATCCGAGAGGCTCAAACAGAAGCTTTGAAAGCAGAAAACATTGGGTCTGAATCGTTAAGGGGTATGGAAAAACAATTGGAAGTAAAAGCGGATGAAATTCGTTACTTCATGGATAGACTATGGGTACCTCTACACGGAAATCTGAGAGACTTGGTCATGATTGAGGCTCACAAGTCTAAGTATTCTATACATCCTGGATCTGACAAGATGTACCACGATTTGAAGGCGTACTATTGGTGGCCTAACATGAAAGCAGATGTAGCTACTTATGTGAGCAAGTGTCTGACCTGCTCGAAGGTTAAAGTGGAGTATCAGAAACCATCTGGTCTACTACAACAACCCAAGATCCCTATGTGGAAGTGGGATCAAATATCAATGGATTTTATTACTAAGTTACCTCGTACTTCTACGGGTTGTGATACAATATGGGTTATCGTGGACCGATTGACAAAATCTGCTCATTTCCTAGCGATAAAGGAAACAGATAAGATGGAGAAGTTAACCCGACTTTATCTGAAGGAGATCGTTTCGAGGCATGGAGTACCGATCTCAATCATTTCTGATCGCGATTCTCGTTTCACATCACACTTCTGTCAGTCGTTGCAGAAAGCTTTAGGTACGCGATTGGATATGAGTACTGCTTATCATCCACAGACTGATGGTCAAAGCGAGCGTACTATACAGACTTTGGAGGACATGTTACATGCTTGTGTGATTGACTTCGGGAATAACTGGGAAGTTCACCTACCATTGGTGGAATTTTCTTACAACAACAGTTATCACACTAGCATAAAGGCAGCACCTTTTGAAGCTTTGTATGGGAGAAAGTGTAGATCGCCAGTTTGCTGAGCTGAAATTGTGATAGTCAATTAACAGGTCCCGAGTTAGTACACGAGACAACTGAGAAGATTGTTCAGATAAGAAACCGTATGGCCGCAGCGCGAGACAGACAGAAAAGCTATGCTGACAAACGACGAAAACCTTTGGAATTTCAAGTTGGTGACAAGGTTTTATTAAAAGTCTCACCATGGAAAGGCGTAGTTCGGTTTGGTAAGCGAGGAAAGCTAAATCCGAGATACGTTGGACCATTTGAGATAGTGGAAAGAATTGGTCCAGTGGCCTATCGACTAGCCTTACCTGATTCATTGAGTGGAATCCATGATGTATTCCATGTTTCAAATCTAAAGAAATGTTTAACGGATGAAACGATGGTCGTACCACTGGAAGAAGTTCAAGTAGACGAACAGTTACGTTTCATTGAGGAACCTATCGAAGTGATGGATCGTGAGGTGAAGACACTTAAGCAAAGCAAGATACCCATTGTCAAAGTTCGATGGAACTCGAGACGTGGACCAGAATTCACATGGAAACGTGAAGACCAAATGAAGCTTAAGTACCCTCAGCTATTCGAAAGGAAGATGCCAGCCGGCGAAGGTACTGATTAAATTTCGGGACGAAATTTCTTTCAACATGGGGATGATGTGACAACTCATCCAAAACTCACACGATTTCAATTTCCTTGTGCCAATGCAGTAGACCAGTGATGGAACACTCACCATGTAACGCAATTTTCGGGACGAAATTCTTTCAACATGGGGATAATGTGACATCCGGTAATTTTCCGTTACCAAACTCCGTTAGTTCCGTTAAGTCTTGCATACACGTGTCGGGAGCACACACTAGTTGTCGTTGAACGTTGGTGACTTAATAATAATTAATAATGTTAAACAATAATTTCTATGTTGATTATTGGTTATGCTTATGTGATTTAAATGTTAACTGTAATTTTATCGCGTAACGTGGAAACGTGTATATTTATTTCGTGTGTTTTGTGGCAAATGGAAATTATGCATGATTATTATTTGTGACTAATGATAATTGTGTTTAATAGTTAAAAAATTGTTTAAAAACTATTCAAAGAGTATAATTTTTATAAAATACAAAATGCAAGGGTTTAAAGGGTATTTATGCAAAATTAAATTAATAAAACAAAAACTCTAACCCTAACCACCATAATCGGCCGCGATCGACCTCCCCTCTCCCTCTCCTCTTCGAATTCAGCCCAAGAATAAGCAATCATCTTCGGTTTTGGTCGATTACAAGGCATAGAACACGTTGGAATCATCAATTGCAAACTATTACACATTTAAAGGTTAGATTTTTATATGTTTTTGATGATTCTTCATGTTGGCCGAATGTTCCATGCGAAAACTGCAATTGGTGGTCGATTGATGCCTAGTTGTTGATGTTAATGTGTTTACTAGATAGATTACATGTTAATTAACGTCAAGTATGCAATAAAGGTTGGATTTTTACAAGTTTTTATGGAAATTACATTAGGGCCGAAACCCTAACTCAAAAATCTGAATTTGATGTTAGTTGTTGGTTGTTTGTTGATGCTATTATGTTAGTTGGATTGTATAGATGCTAGTTAACGTCGATTTTGCAAGAAAGCTTTGATTTTGATTCATGGTTCATAGGTTACTTAGAATAGTAACTTTATTTTGCATGAATTGATGATTTGATGATGTATGAATGTTATGGGTGTGTTTGTGATGATGATTAGATGCTAGGTTGATGATATGAACAATTAAAAAACAAGAAGATGTCTTATAGTTCATACATTGCTAAAAATAGTAACTTTTGGTGTTGAACGTTGATGAATCATGATGATTAGGTGTTGTTGATCATGTTTAAATGTTGTCATGGATTTGGATTGGTATATAATTGATGAATCCATGAATGTCTTGGGTGTTTGATGAAATTGGGATGTACTTTCCCAAAAGGGAAACTTTAATTGTGCAAATCCTTGAATTGGATGATTTGAGCATGTTTGGGATATTAGGATCATGCTAGTGTGTTCATGGATGGTTTCTAAGGTGATGAAATGTGTTGTTTAGGTTATAGGGATGTTGATTTGGTTTGTTACCTGTTTTGGCCTGTTGTGATTCGCATGACTTGTATGATATCTAGTTGTATGATGATCTAGGTAGTACATATGGTTAATGAAGTGCTATATGTAATCAAGTTGTATGTGAACATGTATGATATGCTGTTGTGTTAGTATTAACGAGTTATCACCTATAATGTCACCAACGGGTCAAACGGGTCAACTGGGTCAAATGTGTCTTGTATTTCTTAAACCTTGAGTCTCTTGGTTTGTAGAGCACTTAGGGTTTCATGTTGATTCTGTGTACACGTGCTTATGTACTCTTGTATTCTAGGTGACCTTTGAAGGTTGTCTTTCCCCTCTTTCTTTCAAGTTAAGTTCTAAGTTAATTCTTGCGCGTATCAGGTGAGTTCTTGCCCCACTCATTTTACATAATCTCTTTTGGGGGAGATAGCATACTGTTGATCACAAACGCTTTTATATATGATTGTGTATAATATTGATATAGTGTTGTTTACCATGGAAAGTCCTCACACTTTCGGATTGTTAATATTGACTAGCGGGGAAATTTTGGATAGTACTACTGGGTCTGACGAGCCCCACCTGTGCGACTCGAGGTCAAACGGGTGCAATTTTGTCCTAACATATATTCGTCACGACCTGGTAAGTCGTGACGGGAGGCAACAAACGTAACACAGTCAGCTTCGATTGCGAAATCACTATGATTAATATTTTTGTGTTAATAGACTAGCTATCTGTTACAATACAATACTTATGCTCTGGAAACTGTTGATTGGTTTATATTTTAACGCAAACTCTTGAACTCACCAACCATGTGTTGACTTGTTTAGTATGCTATTCTCAGGGTAAGGTTGCCAGTTGCCTAGGAGCACGCACACCAGCATCGTTGAGTTGTCTACATTTGCCTTGTTTACAAATTTGGGATTATTTTCATATTAAACATTTGTGTTTGGGGCGCGTATGTTTTGCGCATTCTCTTTACATACTATTTGTTTTGGGTTTTCTGGTTTTAAAAACGCTTCCGCAGTATTTTAAACGTTAACTCTGGTTTTGTTTATTAATCATATAGAGTCGTTCTTGGTAACTAATGACTGAGATCTTGGTATGTCACGCGCCTCGCGGTAAAACCCCGCACGCGGATTTTGAGGGTGTGACACCGCGAGTCGGTAAGACTTCACATTGATAGGGGTATGTCTTTCTTTATCAATTCTTGTCACTCTTGCCGTCACATATTTAAATCCTTTAACTCAAGAAAATACTTCAAGCTTTTATGGTCAGTGTAGATGGTACATATGTCCCCATACAAGTAATGTTTTCAAATCTTTAATGTAAACGCTACAACGGGTAATTCTAAGTCATGCATTGGATAATTAGCTTCTTGAGGTTTTAGCTAGCGTGATACATATGCAATCACTTTTCCTCGTTGATTAATCACGCATCCTAAACCATGATATGTGCTGAGAGTTAGCACTCTTGATACATGTAATATCTACAAATCTGAAAGCACTAACTTTTGTCGCCAATCCAGGCAAGCAGTCCTTTCAATACACTTTTTTGTGCACACTAAATGCCAAACATTTCAAATGATATTCACACAGCACACTTGTCAAATCCCTTTAAAAAGGTTTATAGCTAATAGAAATGATATGCAGATCAAAACATTTCTTTTCATGTCAAAACCATTTTACTCAAAAATTGTTCTCAAAACATTCTTACAACTGACAACTTATTGACATGCAATGGTCATCTCATCCATAGCAAACAGTTTAAGATAAAGTAATAACAACATCTGTACCATCCAAAATAGTGAATAAGTTTGAAAAAGGACTTCATAAAACTCACCTTAATTAGATATTAGCTCACACAATTCTGCTCACTTTGATAATAACCTTCACCTACACAAGTACCTATAATCCAAGGAATACTCTTTAAAAATCAGCAGGATTATACTACATGACCCTAACCTTGTCGGTACACTGGACCAAGGGTTTAGTAAATATTATTTACTATGGTACATACCCTACCTCATAGGATAACCAATCTATCCCCTTATGGTAACTTGCTGGTACCCAACGAGTATCTTACCTGCTCCGTACGGGTATATTACAACCTGTTATCCTATGTGGGATGTCTAACCTGGATGTTGTGGGTATTCAATCCACAATTCCCCTTTCGGCATGCATCTTGTGCCCTGTAGGTATCTTACCTTGTATTGTTGTAAGATATTAACCTGCTCCGTACGGGTATATTACAACCTGTTATCCTATGTGGGATGTCTAACCTTGTATTGTTGTAAGGTATTAACCTTAGACCAAATGCTACCCTAGATGGTTGAGAATTTCCTCATCGTTCACCGATCTTCTTCTAGGCAGCACCCTTCCCCAAACTAACTAAATTAACTATATAGAGTTTATTGTTTAAGGCTTGGGAAATCAAAATGTTGAAAAATATGCGAAAACTTGAAGTTTGCAAATACTATTGAATGAAGGTTGCTGAAATGATAACAGTTGGATATGCAAGAACTATGCGGGAACTTATGGTGCGACAACTATTTGAGCAAGAACTTTTATATTTAGTATAAATATTTCATTTTGTGTATTTTTATATAAGTTTTGTTATGTTCAATCTGTAATTGCTTATTCAAGCATATATGAGTAAAATACAAGTCGTATCTTATTAACTTTGGTGTATTTTGCTATATTCAGTCGATCTTGATTACTGAAATCGTGTTATACGATTATTCACATTCATTCCATGTTTGTAATTCAATGCTAGGTCCAAACTAAGTGATTTCAGGTATCAGAGCTTATGTGCTCAATTGAAGGATTTTGTGGATCGAGAACTCAAATTGGAATCAACTTCAGTGTCAATTGGAGGTAAATGAGTTCGATAATAGTATTCCAAGGTTTAGGACAAGTTTTGTTGTGAATTGAATTGTATTTGAGTGAAAATTTGACAGAATTTGAACTCGGATATGTTGTCATATTGAACAGTTGACTTTATCAAATAAGTGATTAATTGGATCCATTTTGGTGTTAACTAGACTCGTTTTTGGTTGAATTGAATAAAAGGAGGGTATAGGAGATTGCAAAATTGATTTTGTTATTTGCTGAAATTTAAAAGGATAAACAACTTCAAATCAAAACACACACTAAAGGATCAATTTTTCATAATTGATGTATTCTTTGCATGTAACTCTTCACCAAACTGTACTCAACTCAGATTAGGGTAAAAACTTTAAAAGTTAAATAATATGTGACATGCATGTAATTAGCATTACCATAATAGACCATGATATGATAATGATTGTCGTGTTTCATTTGCATGGTTGGTATGTTGTTAAGAAAGCATGACTGAGTAGTGGTGGTGGTTTGACGAGCTAATCGAGTTAATGTGTGACATGCATGAATGTCTCCCACGTGAAGTTGATTGTTGTTCATAAATAAAGAGAAACCAGTTATTTTAAATTCAATTCTCTATAACAATTTGCTAAATTCGTACATAGCTTGGAAGTTGGATGCAGATACACTATTAAAATTAAGTTTTAGGAACTCACCATATTATGAGAAAATTAAAAAAAAATATATCCATATAATTTGATCATATTGCAAGTTTGGTTTTCATATTTTGAAAAGTGCAAACTTAGTTCAAATATTTAAGAGTTGGTTACTAGTTTAGTCCCCAACATTAGTGTTTGTTAATGAGTTGGGGAATAAATCTACAATATAATCAAACCATATTGACTATTTGTGCAATTTTTGAAAAAATTAAAAAATTAAAAAAAATTCAGATAAAAGTTTAAAAATCAAATAAAACCTTAAAAAATGGAAAAAAAACAAATAACACATAAACATAAAATCAAATTAATGTTTATAAATTTCAAAATAAATATTGTAAAATCAAAAATCATTCCATTTCGGGCATTTTTTTTGGATTTGGACTTTCATATGGTTTTTTGAATTTTTTTTGGTTTAGAAACGACATGTGCACTTCATAAAAAAAAAGTTAATTACATGGTTGGTTCTGTGTTATGCGTATTTTGTAGTATTGTTTTCAACTTTGAAAAAAATATATCTTTAGTCCTAAGTATTTAACAAATCATTAGTACACTTGGTTTTTGAAGTGAAAGTCCATTACTTTTTGACGTTAACTTTATTATAATAACCATTATACTCTATTATTATTATTATTATTATTATTATTATTATTATTAAAAAGACCTAACCACCAACACACCACCACCATCACCATCACTAACCACCCTCACCTTCTTGTTTCCCCATCATCACTAGCAACCACCATCACACCAGGCATTTCCAACACACTATCATAGAATGAATGAAACCCTGTTGCCATCTCAACCGGCAACCACTATCTCTCCACTGACAACCACCGTCACACCTTATTTCCAAACCAACACCATCATCATCTTCCTGTAAGAGTACGCCACCCCACCATATACCACCTCCGTCACCATCAATTGACCACCAATGCCTACCACCATGCCACCACCATCACCACCCCATTATTAGGGTTTCTTCTCAAATGGGGTTTCCTCTAAGATTAAATACACCTTTTTTCGGGATTTCTTCTCAGATATAGATGGTGATGTTCCAGATCTATATGGTGATGATCGGCGTTCAAAGGATTGGCGCGGTGCTGGTAAGGTAAAGCGATAATTAGGTAGCGGGTAGGTGTCGATGTTGATGATCGGGTGGTGCTTGTTAAAGATGTTTGGATGGTCGTTGGAGATGATTGGTTGGTGCTCTTATTAGTGTAGATCTGGGTGTATAGAGCGATGGGTTGATGGAGATGATGATGATAATAGGGTGTTGACGAATGATGACGACGGGTGGTCTAAAAACATATGCATATATAATTAGACAGTGGGTTCTAAATTTCTTTTAATCTTATTTTATGAATTTTGTCTTTTATTATGGGGGTAAAAAGGCTATTTTGCACTCATTTAACCCGAAACTCTAGGGATTATGGGTGTTATGATTTATAAACATTTATGATCAATGATTTAATTTTTCAAAAATTAACACTAATTCTGTAATATTAACGTATCACAATGACCAACCATGTAATTAACTAAAAAATAATAATTTAAGCATCGTTCTTTCTTTCTCTTGTTTCTATTTTCATAGTCTTATTTTATTTTTATTTACTTTTTAGATTTGATTCGATATTTTAACATTTATCTTATTTTTAAAATACAAATAATATTTATTATTAACGTTTTTAGAATTTCTTAAATTTGATTTTAATTTTTTCAAGTTTTCTTTGATTTTTACAATCTGTTTGAAATTTTAGATAATATTGCAAAATTGTCATGTGCTAAAACATAACAAACATTAATGGTGGGGACTAAATTTACAACAAACATCTAATTGTTTGGATTAAATTTAAAATTTTTAAAATTTAGAGAGTAAACTGGCAATATGGTCTAACCACATGGATCATTTTTGCAATTTTCTCTCATATTAATGTTAAACGCACCGTATAATCGTTATTTTTCTATTAAAAAGTAGCAATACAGTAACTAAATTAAAAAGAATAAAATGTGACATAATTTATACAGAAAGTTTTGTAACTAAATTTAGATAAAAAAATTTCAACTAAAGTTGCTCCCCAATTAATTAATTACAATATTAACACATTTTTTCAATCTTATAGCATTCACATTTCGCAAATATACATATGAAAAATAATATTTTATCTTTCTCCTCTCACAACCATTACATATAATACAAGAATTACACTTATAAAATTATAGGGAATGCATGTGAATACTCTTAATCATAAAATTAGTCTAGTTAATCTAATCTAATCTATCTATCTAATCTAATTTAACTAGTATAATAAAAGGGTAACTAATAGAGCACATGCCAGCACCACATTTCTACTCATCAAAATTTTCCCGCTCGTCTTGTCTATTAAATAACAACACTAATTACTAATAAGAATATATAAACTTTTTATCGATTAAAAATATTTTTTTAATAAATTAAGAAAAATATATTTTATTAATGTTATCTAAAAAAATAAAATTTTATAAAATAATAATTTTTTCTAAAACATCAAACTTTTTAAAGAATACAAAATATTTTAGAACTAGTGTTTTTAAAAAGTAACCAAAAATAATTAAAATTAAAAGTTACAATAAGAAAATTTTTAAAATGAAATTTTTTTAAAACGTTTTGTTTTGAAACAAAATATTTAATTTATTTTTTTGGAATAAACCAAAAATGCTTGGAAATAAAAGTTTGAAAAATGATATCATTGTTTTATTATTTAAAGTTTTTAATATACGTAATTTTAAATATATTTTATCTTATAGTATCGTTTTATAAATATTAAATTTTCATTCTGTTAAATATTTTATTTATTTTGCCCGGATAATACACGGGTTTACTAAAACTAGTTATCCATAATCCTTATTCCATTATAAATAATCATTATCATATCATTATAAATAATCATTATAAATAATCATTATAAATAATCCTCATATCAGTTTTACATTATAGTGAGTATATATATGTGTATTGTACCGTATACAAGATCAATTGAATAGAAATCAGTTTCCACTCTCGTTGCTTTTCTATTTTTCTTACATGTTCCTCTTTTTATGAATTTTACATTTTCTATTAGATGTTTCCAATGCACATTTTGAACACGCATAAAAATATGCTTGAGGGAAAAGCATTCAAATTAGACAAATATGTACATATTTGAGAACAAGATATAGCAAGTTATTCAGCGAGAATAGACATGATGACTAATTCTTTATACACATTCAATCGATGAAATTAATTTCACCCATCAAATATGCTATTAGACATTTCCAGTAGAGAGTTGATCATCCTAATTATTCTTGTATTTAAGCCGCCAATCGGTCCTTCCCCTCACAATCTCGCCACCAGGAGCACCATCACTACCACCCTCAAATAAGAGCACATAATGGCAATCAACATTATTAGAACAAGCTATTCCACCGTTGTCACTACCACCATCCCCCAACACTGAGGTGAGTGATTTTAGCACGCTATCCTTCCTACATTCTTTACGGTACTCGAGAGTAATGCTAGCAAGCTCATATCTCTCAACAACTTGTGGAACACTCTGTGATAATAACAATGTATATAATAATTAGATGTACATATAAACAAGATTCTTGCCTTTTAGAGAATATAGGTGAAAATCTAATTGATGATCATATTTATGTGGTTAATTACAGACTTTGCATACCTCAAGGATCCACCCAATATACTTTACATTGTTAACATGTTGGTTGACATCCAAATCACTCCACCTTGGCTAAATGAAAGATGATCCACAATATGAAAAACTAATAAAAGATTTTATACTGAAAATGATATGAAATCTACAGAGAAAGATTAAGGGTGACTCACAGTCAAACCAGTGCGAATATAGTCAGCAGTGGTCTCTTCGAGTTTACATGATTTTCTGGAATCAACATCCAAAACTGGAGGTGCATCTACAAAATAACGCTCAATTTCACCTCGGACTTCATGTGGAATTTTTGATAACCTCCTAGTCTCTTTATTCATCATAACCCAATTGCTGTAAGTTAGGAAAAAAAATGTAAGGGTGTTATAATCAGCATAGAGAAAATTAAATAACATTTGTTGGAAATGATTTATAAGTTGTATAACCTTGAAGCTCTTGCAAGAATCTTGCCTGTTTTGCTATCATGAAGAAGCCAATCACGTCGCATACTGTTTCTCCCATTTTTGGCTACCCAAGTAGATACCTGAACAACATCACCCCTGCAATAATTATAAGAACATCAAAACATATCAAAATTTTTGGAGATTTTTACATACTTCTCATTCTTAACACCAATTATCAAATATTTTTTCAAGGCATAAATTAATTACATATTTCCCCTTTTTAATGCATGTATATTACATACTTATCAATTTCATTAATATTAACCAACTAAATGAATATTTTATCTTGTTTTTACTAAGGGATTTTTACATTGATGTTTTGTTATTATAAATGAAAAAAATATTTACAATTGTCTTTTGTAATTGAATATATAACTTTGATTATCGGTAGTTATTGTTTTGAAATGAAAATTTTAAACTTTGTATTTGGAGTTGTAATTTTACTGTTTTTATTTATATATAAGACTAAAACTTGAGGAAGTATGTGTATAACGTTCTTAAAAAGAGAAATGTGTAAAAAATAACTTAGTAAAAATATGAATACGATAATGATTCAATAACTAGTTTTTATAAAATGGGTAAAAACGTAATATATATGTTTTAGAAATAAGAAATATGTAATTAATCTTTTAGTTTTAGGTAAATATGTAATTAATATGTTTAGAAAGAAAAAAATATGTAAATGCCCCAAATTTTAAAAGTGTAAATATGTTCTTACCAAGTTGGATAACGGTCAACTATCACGTGCATCTTTCTCACCGCCCAAAATAAATTCCTCTTACACATCTCTGGTGTCGAACCAAATCCATCACCCACGAGTCCAATAGACTTTGCATGATTAACAGCAGTTTCCTGAAAACCATTAATTATTTAATCTTCTGATACTAAACTTGCAACATAAGGACTACGAAAATATATAATAAAGATAATAAAACACCTGCAAATGATTCATTAAGGTTTCTATTGATGCAGTTTGATTAGCACCTACTTCATATGATCTAATTGAGAAGTTTTCGCGAAACAAAAGCCCATCTTTAACAATTTTCCCTAAACCAAAAGGAGCCAAGTCAGCAAGCGTATCAGGTCGTTTGGTCTTCCATTTCAACGTCATCCATTGCTTCTCTGCAGCTAAGAAGATTGTTGTGATTGCAGCAAGTAGCATACTCCAATCTGGCAATTGGTAAATAAAGGTTCTTGGGGCATGTGATGTAGGATTATCATCAGTCTTGAGGCCATTTGTGGCATGTGTTTTACTCCCATTTACAACTGCCTGTGAATTCGCTTCAACTTGTATACCACCACAACTAACAGATTTTGTCTTGATTCCACGCAGATCTACACTACCCCGTTCGTTCCCAAGCTTTCCAGATGTTGTCATGGCCCCAGAACATGGTTTTGGAGAAAAAACTGGAAACAGTGAGGCAGTAGCAAGCATGGTTATATTATTCCTAAGTTCGATTCACGTGTATGCTTCTTAGTCAAATCCTTGTTTCGGAAAAGATTTCTGAAAGATTATCAAAAAGAAAAGAATCACTAGATCAGAAACTTTCTTGTTACTTATTAGAAAAGGTAACAATTTCGATAAAAGGGTTATTAGAAATGCCTTAAAAGCCTCGATATCTTTTATGGTGAGAGGATTCAATCAATTAACTTAAGGGTGATTTATAAGCATTTAGATTCAGCAATTGTTAATTATGATAACCTGAAGATGTAAATGGTATTTACTTCATTTTGGCTAGATGCCAAACCTACCTTCAGTTCCATAAAAGCACACGTACACCTAACAAATTGAAATTAATTCACTTTTATGGATTACTACAAAGAAATCAAGCATTTAAACAACTAAAACCAATTCCCACCACCCTACCTATCTACCTGAATTCTTATTTCATTACTAAACTACAACAAATTTATTCAAAAACCTCCGGCTGATAAAAGTAAATACATGTAATCGAGTTTCTTCGACCTTCTACTCTTCTAGAGATGAATTTACAAAATAAACAAAACGTGTAACATATGCACGCATATTGCAAACGTATCTTATTCTTAATTTATGAGGATTGAGAACACATACAAATGCGATATAATAACTGATGAATACATGGACGATGCTTATATTTTTTCCATCAAACAAGCATTGCTATTGTTGTTCGATCTGCAAGCAGACGGCTAGCAAAATTTTGAAAGTCTGCTATTCAATAAAAAATAATTACCAATTTTGAAACAAAATCCTTAATCTAATGTCCGCAATTGCGAATAATGCTTGATTTTATTGTCATATTGTTGCCATTCTAATACTTGATTTGAAGAAAATCGTTAATCGTTAGTTTCTTATGTATCTGTAGTGTCGTGAATCCACCTTGCCTCCCGCTATTTGGCTTTCGTTGAATATAGATTTCAAACGATTGATAAAATTGTCTGTTGGACTCAACAAGTGCATAAAAGGATAGTACTTTTCATAATCAAACATAATGTGTTCTAACATTCAAACAACAATTAACTAACACATAAACATCATTAACATTCATGTCAAACACTAATTCTATTGTCATATTGGTGCCTTTCTAATGCTTGATTTGAAGAAAATCGTTAATCGTTAGTTTCTTATGTATTTGTACTGCCGTTAATCCACCTTGCCTCCCACTATTTGGCTTTCGTTGAATATAATGCTTGATTTGAATGCATTTCAAATACTAATTAAGTTTAAATTTCTTTTTCAGGTTTGTAGATAAAAAGAAATTTTTGCTTAAGTGTCCATAGCGGACGAGGACTTGTCCATAGCGAATGAACAAGAAGATGCAGCGGATGAAGAACACAGTCTAAGTGCACACAGCGGATTAACAATCACACACAACGGATGACCAAGTCCACAGTTGATGAACATTCCACAGCAGATGTACATCCACAGCGGATGCACATCCACAGCGGATGCACATCCACAGCGGATGCACACTCCACAGCAGACAACAACAAAGCAAACACCAAGTGTTCACAGCGAACAGTATCCAAAGCATAGCGGACGAGTTATTCAACATTCATAGCGGACATCTTATCATCCACAGCGGACAACTAATCATCCACAGCGGATGACTTATAGACTTAGGATTATATGTAATTTTATTTTACATAAGGGTATTTTTGTAACTGTACATAGATCATTAATAGGTTATAAATAGCAATATACCCTAATTCTTTGTAAGCATTTGAACAATCGATCAAACAAGAGTTATTATTATTATTCAAGCATATAAACACACACTAGCATACACACACTTAGATCTCATATCATTAATCATGGTTTCCTGCACTATGATTAATGAGTATTGAATCAATAACAACTTGTTTTTATCTTTGAGAGATTGAAATCGATCCTTGGGGGGATTCATTGTTTTGTACTTGTGTTCAAAGTTCAAAACCGGAATTTGAATTCCATCAGGTGGTATCAGAGCCTTGGCTCAAATCAATCAACTGATTTTAGATCCTCTCAATCGATACAATGATATCTATGGTTCATTAGCTTCATATCAACCATTTTTGAGCTGAAAATCGACACAAAAACCCTCTTCTACTTCAAACATTCAACAAATGTTTAAAAACATGATACAATAATTTGTTTTATGGCATTGTGAAGAAGATTTTGTGTGTATAAAGCTCTAAACAACATTCATACATTGTTTTTAAATGTGTTCATCACAAAAGCGCTCTAAAACCTCATCAGTTCAAGGGTTTTTTGATAAAACCGTACACGGGGTAATATTCTATCAAGTTTTCATCAACAAAACACTCGTTTGGATATTTTGAATCCATTCATTGTATTTAAACATCATATTTGAGTTATTCTATACTCAAATCAGGTGATTAACCATCTTCAAACAACAAACCGATTGTTGTTTCATTGAAGTTGTTTCAGCCGCAACAATACTAGGATAAACCCTAGCTTTTCATTCATACTAAACCCTCAAAATCAACGGTAATTTTGTTGGATTTTCATCAAAAACAAAGAAGAAACCGATTCTTATTTTGAATTTTTGAAAATAGTCACTTTTTGATCCAAAAAGTGATCTTTAAAAACATATTAATTGTTTTTAGAGTTTTGACTTTTTGACTCACATCACTAAAAGATATTGACTGATAGACATTCCTATTCCCTTATTCAACCAAGAATTGACTATGACAAATCCTTGGATAATAATTAATTGTTTCATTTCAAGTTAATTAATCTCCTTTATTCGATAAAAATCGAAATTGACAAAAACAACAAACAAATCCTAGTGACATTAGGATAAAACAAATTAAGCAACGAAGCTAAATAATCAAATAAATTTGACTTAAACCATTAAATTCAAATTTTAACAATCATGTCAGATGAAATTTTAGGTTCCAAAAGTGGTCTCAAACCACCCAGACTCAAGAACAAAGGTGACATTAAACAATGGAAAATAATGTTCCAAAACTGGATTATTTTCAAAACCCAGATCTATGGACATCCATAACTAAGGGACCATACATACCTATGACTCTTGGTCCAGATTACAACATTTAAAAACTAGTAAGCTTAAAGAGTGTAGCTTGTGATGACCTGAAAAAGGTTAAAACGGACATGAAGGCTTACAACATTCTGGCAACGCCTCTTCCATTTGAGATACCGACAAGAGTGAAAAACTTCTTAACAACACATGAACTATGGAAGGTGCTTCACACAATGTGTGAAGGAAGTGAGGAAATTAGAGAAATCAAGAAAGAAAAATTGAGGACGCAGTATGAAACCTTTCACCACGTTCAAGAAGAGTCAATACCACAACTGCTTCACAGATTTGTACAGTTGGTAAATGAGATGATTGTTTATGGTCTCAAATATAAATCTGTGGAGATCAACAAGAAAATGTTACATACTCTTCCAGAGAGTTGTACTCAATCAATCTCTTTGATGAATGCAACACTGGATCTAGAAGCATTATCAATACATGCACTAGTGGCCAAAGTAGAGGCACTAGAACTAGATGAGAGATCCAGGAATAACAACATAGTTAGACATGTGGACTCATACAAGTTCAAGGAGATGCAACAAACAGACAGTGTGTTCTTAACATGCACTAGTGAAGAAGAAGAAGAGGAGTTTCTTGATTCAAGTGAAACTTTATTTTTTTCTGCTCCAGAATCACCACAAAACAAACTGAAGTCCACGAAGACTGGTGTTCATGCTTTAAATGAAGCAACACCTCAGAGCAAACAACACCCATATGCTTCCAGCTCCAGCAAACAACATAACAAAAAGCCACAAAAACGTACATAAGTTTGAGAAACCCATAGATGCTCTCATAATCATTCTACAAAGTGAGGAGCAGAAGGTAGCTTTTGCAGCCTTCTCCACAAGCTTTGAAGCTTATTTGGGTGCAAATATCACACCATCACAAATCATCCAACAAGATTTGGATGAATTGCCTCCTGACATGGTTAAAGAAATGGATCTTCAATGGTCAATGGCAATGATAGCATACAGATCAAAGAAGCTTCTACAACGGAACAGAGGTTGAGTATGGACAAGAAAACAAAGATTGGTTTTGATAAAACCAAAGTGAGATGCTACAACTGCCAGCTTTATGGTCACTTCTCAAGAAAATGTCAACAACCCAGGGCTGACAGAAACAACCAACAACAAACAAACTTCAAGTAGTTACCATACAAACAGACAAATTCCACTTCCCATTAGTATTCCAGCTGCACTAACACCAGCACAAATCACACAGTACAACCCCAATCAACACTTCAAGTCCTCTGCAATAATAATCAAGCAGGATGGTGAGTGTGACTGGAGTATGTATGAGGCAGAGATAGAATATCTTGACCATGCCCTCATGGCACATGTAGAGGATAAAATTTCTGAAATCCCGAAAAAGGTAAAGGAGAATCTCTGTTCTCAAGCATGCATTGACGAAGCCACAAGATACAGAGAACATGTAGACCAACTTTCCAAGAAAGTTATTGAAACAAACATTTTGAATGACAATTTAAAATCAGAAAAAAAAACAATACGAGATTAAAATTCTATCACTGAAAAATGATTTGGAAAAACTGTTGTCTGAAAAACTAACACTAGCAGCTCAAATTGAGCAACTCTCTAAATCTTTGACTCAGTCAAAAACACTACAAGCTGAAGCTGAAGTGAAACTTCAAAAGTTTTAGGTGAGAAATAAAAAGTTCGAAGAACTTCTTGCTTAACAAAGGACATTCAAAGACCCTTTAGGTTTGGGATATAATAAGGTCAACCCACCTTATAATAATAACTATATCCCACTACCTGACTCATTAACCAACAAACATGGGGAATCACTTGACCCTCATGACAGGACAGATGACTCCAAATCATCATCATCATCATTATCATCTAAATCATCATTAATATCAAAATCACCTTTGATAAAATTTGTTAAAAGTCAAGCACCACCATAAATAAAATCAATAGATTTCTATCAAGGAGAAAACAATGAATTTGATATACACACAACAGATGAAAGAGATGACGATCTACTCTATGATGAGTTAGATTAACCAATTATGGAAACTGAAAAGGTTTCAAGTGTGGTTGATACAACACCAAAGCAGATACAAGTTTTTGATAACTGCTAAGGTGGAAGAAAGGCTAAGTCTTCTACTGTCTCTCCCCAAAGAACCAACAAAGGGAAAGGAAAATCCCCCATTCAGCCAAAACAACCAACTATAGCTTTTGATATTCCATTAATGTCAAACTTAAAATCAAAATTTTTTAAGAAAAAAAGTACTTCAAATATGCCTTATTGTGAGTGGTGTGATCAATACGCCCACACCATAGAAAAATGAAAATATGGCAAGTACTACAAATACTGTGATATGAACAATCATAGTACAAAAACATGTTATTTTCATTACTACTGCTTGATTTATGAAAGAAGCAATCATAGTACAGTCAATTGCTTTTTCAATAAGAAAAACAAGAAGCAAAACAAACAATCTCAAGTTGAGAAATCAACTGAGAAGCAGACAGTTGTTCTTAATAAGAATAAGGGAGGGGAACCAAGACAAACTCCTCACATAAAAGTTTTTTTAAAGAATGATAAAACGTTTTATGACAACCTTAAACAAACAAACAGGAGACATAAGTTTCAAAACAAACACCAATCAGACATTAGCACTCAAAGGAGGAGAGCTCAAAGCACTTCTCTTGATAGAGCTAAAACATGCAAAGGTAATCTAGTGTACCTAGAATTCCTAAGCCAGCAGACAATGTTGCCTTAGAAGAAATTTATGTTATGGGAAAAGACGAAAAATCCAAGATCATCTTGGCTTAGGTTGCACCCTGTGCAGGGACATCAAAGAAGGCCTGACAACATCTGGTATGTTGATAGTGGATATTCCTGACATATGACTGGAAATTGTTCCCTCTTTCGGGATTTCAAGAGCAAACATGGAGGAAACATAGCATTTGGAGGTGAGATGAAAGGTGGAAAGATAACTGGTGAAGGAACAATATCCAATGGGTTGATCAGTTTTGAAATTGTCAATTACTACTCCAACCTCCAGTTTAATCTTCTTAATGTATCCCAAATCTGTGATAAAGGATATGCCACCCTATTTGACTCCAACAATTGCTACATCCTGAAGACGTGTTTTCAAATACCTAAAGACTGTATCCTTTTGAAAACTTCACGTCAAAACAATACATACATTGTTGATATGAAAACAGTTTCAGCATCAACTCCTGAAACTTGTTTACTATCAAAAGCATCAGAAGATGTTTTCCAATTATGGCATAGACGATTGGGACACTCAAATTTTAACAGAATGAATCAACTAGTAAAAGGTGACTTAGTAATAGGTTTACCACCAAAAAATTTCTTCTGTACAAATCATTACACTGCATGTTTGAAAGGCAAACAACATAGAGTGTCTCATAAGTCAAAATTGGTAAACTCTAACAACACATCACTTAAATTGCTTCACATGGACCTTTTTGGCCCTACAAACATATTAAGCATAGGAAAGAAGCAATACTGCCTTGTTATAGTAAATGATTACTCCAGATTCACCTGGGTTTCTTTCTAAAAGTCAGAAACAACAAAAATCATCAAATCAATTATCACTAAAATTGAAAATCAATTGGACCTTAAAGTAAAAAATTTAAGAAGTGATAATGGTACTGAATTTAAGAATGATATTATTTCTTCCTTTTAGGTAGAGAAAGGGATAAGTCATCAATTCAGTGTGGCAAGGACTCCTCAGCAGAATGGAGTTACTGAACGAAGAAACAGAACATTAATAGAAGCTACTAGATCTATGCTAGCTGACTCTCTATTGCCCATATCCTATTGGGCTGAAGCTATCAACATAGCTTGCTAAATTTGAAACAGAACATGAATAATTAAAGAACATAACAAAACTTCATATGAATTAATGTTTAAAAATTAACCTTTCATTGGATTTCTTAAAGCATTTGGATATTCTATATCAATATTAAACACCAAAGAACATCTATCTAAGTTTGCTCCAAAAGCAGAAGATGGAATTTTTTGTTTGATACTCTGAAAGCTCAAAAGCTTACAGAGTATACAATCCAAGACTGAACATAGTAGAAGAAACAACGGATGTTGTTTTCAATGAACATTCTTTCACTAAGAAAGTCATTGGATCTGTGATATCCAGTAATTTTTCGTTAACAAACTTCGTTAGTTCCGTTAGGTCTTGCATACACGTGTCGTGAGCACACATTAGTTGTCGTTGAACATTGGTGACCTAATAATAATTAACTTTGGATAACAAGTATTATCTTAATTAGTAAGGTTGATTATTAACACGTGATTATATAATCCATGAATTGTAAGCATTATTTGAGAATTTCGCTTTACAATGTGATGCCATGTGATATGTGATTTATGTGAAGTCTTTTCTAGTTAGAATGTATGATTGTTATTAGATGATAATGATCCATTATTTATCTTGGTAAAATTATTTAAAAGTGTTAAAAAGATTAAGTTTTTATAAAATATAATCAAGGAGGGTTATTGTGTAATTACCATTAAACTTAAAATTAAAAAAATTAAAACCCTAATCCCCTCCCCACCCCCCTTGCACGGCCGAGAACCCCAACACACACACACATTGCGATTTTGTGAAGAACACCAAGCAACCATCGATTTTGATTGAGATTCAAGTGTTACAAGTTGTTTACAAGTGCTAATCATCATTTAAAAACACCTAAAGGTAAGCATTTATCAAGTTTTTATGGTTTTTAATACTTGATGAACCCTAGTTCGAAAATGATGAGGAAAAGTCAAAATTGATGATTGTTTTATGATGATATGTTGTTAGTTATGTTGTATGATTGTTGGGTTATGATGATTATGCAAGAATTCAATGGTTTGATAATATAGTTCATATATTGCCCAAATTAGAAACTTTTGATTATGAGAATTCATGTTTTGATGATTTGTGGATGTTAAATAGGTGATTATGATTGCTATGAACTAGACGAGGGATGTTATTGATGAATTTGGGATTGAAATTGATGAAAATATAGATTTTGGATATTACTTTTCTAAAAGGGAAACTTGATTGACATGAATCATTGAATATTGTGAATTGGGCATGTTTATGATGTTAGGATCATGCTAGAATACTTTTTGATGATGTCTAATGTGATAGTATGTGTTCATTGGGCCATGTGAGTACTTGGTGGATTTCTTGGAAATCTAGGTTTCCTTAGAAAATGTGCAAGTGTACAAGTTAGGTGTCATGATGGATTGTAATAGTTGATTATTATAATATTGATGTCTTAGTGATATGAATTTCAGTTGGGAATGTGATGGTGAGTATCATACACTCATGCGAATCTGAGGCCCCTACTTAGTTGGATTGGCAGGGTTTAGTGTGTGAAGTCGTGAGTAGCTTCACATGGCATGCAGTGCATGACTAGACTCCATGTATGAATTATTAGTTGTGATGTAATTATGATTGTGTTGAGCATGTTGATTATTTGAGATTCGTATGTGTTGTATGATAATATATGTGGGTATGATGATCTTGATAGAACTTAAGATCGGCGATATGACATAGGTGAATAACTTGTATGATAACCATGTATGATGAATTGCTATACTTGATCAAACAAGATTTCAATTAACATGTCACCAATGGGTCAAACGGGTCAACTAGGTCAAATGAGTCTTGTTTTCCAAAACCTTGGGTCAACGCGTTTATTGAACACTTAGGGTTATTAAGCTTTCTATGTACACGTACTTATGTACTTGCGTGTTCTAGGTAACATTTGAAGGGTTGTATTTCCACTCATCGTTAGCTTTTGTTATCATTCGTTTACGCACCAGGTGAGTTTAATGCCCCACTTTTATTTACTCTTTTTTTTGGGGGAGAAAGCATAGTCTATTTTAAAACGCTTTACTATTATGACATGTGCTTAGTAAGACATAGTGTGATATACCATTGAAAGCCCTCACACTTTCGGATCGTTATTTAAGGAATCTAGCGGGAAATCTTGGGTAGCACTACTGGGTCTGACAAGCCCCACCCATACGACTGGAGGTCAAGCGGGTGCAATATTATCCTAAATGACTAACAGTGTCATGACTTGGTATGTCATGGCGAGAGGCAAACAGACAAACATAGTCAGCTTCGATCGAAGTCACTATTGTATATTACTAATGAAATTAGACTAGCTATCTATTTCAATACACTTGTTTATATTTTACTAACGCAACTCTTTATGTTGATTACAAACTCTTGAACTCACCAACCGTCATGTTGACACTTTAGTATGCTTTTCTCAGGTCGTTACTAGCAGCTACCATATGAGCGCATGAGTCATGCATACTTTGAACAAACATTCATATGTTTTTGTCTTGTTGCATACTTTCATAATTTGGTTTGGGCGCGTGTTTTGTGTAGTTTACATTTAGTACTCTATGTTTGAAATGTTTACAAAACACTTCCGCATATGTTTAAAAGTTTCAAACTCTGATTTTTTTTTTAAAATTTTCATATAGTGTCTTTCTGAGTAACTAATGACTGGGATCCCGGTTTGTTCACTCACTTCGCGGTAAAACCCCGCACGTGGATTTTGACGGTGTGACAGGATCAGACTGGTTGTTTGATGTTGATTCATTAACAAAATCATTTAACACATTTTATTTTGATGTTTCAGGTACCAAGAATGACATTGAATATCCAATGGTTCCTCCACCAAACATTGATGTTCCTTTAACTGCTAATCCTCCAAGGAGAACCAACATTACTCCTTCCAGTACAACATTTACAACTCCTCCAGATCAAACTAACACATCAAGAGGAACATCAACAAACACTCCATCATCATCAACTCCAGTGATCAATCAACAACAAGCTTCCGTTGATGATGCGTGTGAAAAGTGTATATATTTTGATAAAGGTTTTTTTTGCATAGATTCAGTTTTATTTGGTTATTACTAATACTAAACTACACACACAAAAGGCAAGTGTACCTGTCATGTGGTAATATAGTGATGGTAAGAACCGAGTATCAATCCGTGGACACATCGAGCCTACTCAACAACTGTAAAGATTGACTATCGGATTAGATTTTTTTTTCAGAGAATGATAAATTGCATTGATGTAATTAAGATTTTTAGAGTTTAGAAACAATAATTAAATAAAGTAAAAATAAGATTGAAACTTTTGTATTTAAAACCAGGGAATAACGGCTATTATCCTAATTAGATTACACTTATGTAACTGTGATGAATTGGTAGTGTGATTAAAGATATTGATTAAAGTAATTATGTTAATGTTTATAAATGTGAGTTGGCGCGATTTCTCGTCTACCCGCTCCATAGTGACTAGGACCTCATCAGGATGATTACTGAACAGATCAAAGCCACTAGTAATGTAGGTAAATCTCCTGTGACCTTTTGACGTATGATTTCTGAAAACATAACTTAATGTTAAAAAGAGAGTTGATCAGGTTTCTTTCTAACATATCATTAACTTTAGAAAACCATAACAATTATTGTAGATTTCTCAGACTAATAAAAGAAAACCTGTAAATAATCAGAAAGTTAAGGTGATATGATTTCTAATAACCATTTCTAAATCATTAGCCATGGATTTATTATGAAGACCGGTTTCACGAATAAAAGTTAGTTCATACTTTTTTCAACTTTGTATGACATTCACAATAACAAATCATAAGTTTATAACTTCCCGCTCAAATGTAGATGCTACCCATCAAAAGTTTTCCCACGATTACCATAACATTAACATAATATAAATCACACCATTAGTTCATCAAAAATTACATAAGTTTCATCCAATTAGGATGATAATAAGAGTTTAGCTCATAATGAGCTTGCATATAACAACAAGTAACATAGAAGATAGATATGGAAACATCGGTGAAATGGAACAATCAAACCGGTGATCCACAATGGATGATGTTTGGATAATCCCGAGCTTCTTCCAAGTGTTGTATGCACCTCCCGAGCCTCCAAATGATCCCAAGTCTTGATTCCCGAGAGAATTCAACAGCGTAACTCTCCCACCAAAAGCTTACCAAATGAAGAACTTAAGCCTCTATTTATAGGCTTTTTGGAGTGTTTAAGCACAGCCCCATGCCTAAAAGGCACGGCCCCGTGCTAGTACAATGCTTACGAAAGTTGGTCGAGTCATACGTGCAGAAGGTGTCGGGCACGACCCCGTGTTAAATGGGGCACGACCCCGTGTTTGGGGTAGGACACGGCCCCGTGACTCATGAGGCATGGCCCCGTGACAACTTTTGGGGATGGTACTTTTTGTCCTGTCAGATGTCCAAACACAGGGGTGTGCCAATTTAAGCACGGGGGTGTGTTTCAGGCAAGTCATGGGGGCGTGCTTAATGAGGCATGGCCCCATGCTTGGACTCTAAAGCTCGGATTTCTTCAATTTCTTATCAAATATGCTTCTTTTGTCCATCTTGCCCTGTTTAACACCTGAAAACATAATTTAACAATTTAAGTACATATTCATCAATTTAAGATAGATATTAAGGAATAATTGATGTGCTTTTGATAGGTATTTTATGTATAATTTAGAGCACATCAAACGTCCCCACACTTGAACTTTGCTTGTCCTCAAGCAAAATCACTTAAAATGACAATTCTACCAAAAACCAAATAAATCAAATAATAAATATGTCTTTCGGTAAATATGCAAATAAACATTATTTCATCTGAATGTGAACATTTTAAGCATATGTAGAATGATATCCTTGCAAGCAATAGATTAGTTAGTAAAGATCATTATCATGTAAAAATTCACACTTCTCACAAGATGCACCCGCAGTCGGCTCAATATATGGAGTCATAATCAGAATTAAGTATGACTAATACGCACAATTGCCTAGTATGAATACATGTGAATTCATATGCTTGTTAAGGGATCAAATCTCCACCTACTTAGATATTTACTTGCATAAATCGTTAGGTCTTTGATGGGTTGTAACTTGGCTCTGGCTCGAGTATGGATTAGTTGAAAAAAAGTGGCTAAATGCTAAAGACGACGGTCTTGGCTTATTTTTTCTAACATAAACTACAAGGAAAGCAGTAGAAGGCTCCCTATACAATACTTCAAGCTAGAAGGGATATGCTAACTTGAGGACTCGTTTAAGGTCAGATTGTCAAGATCGTACTTTGCTTTCAAAAACCTTACTTCTTCTTTCACCCGAAGATACACAAAACTTTTCTTTCGTAAGGATCGTTTGGCTTGAAGCCTAATAGCACCCATTTGGATCAGTTTTGTTTATTCGTATTAGGAATCGGTTTGGTTCTTTTTGCAATTTCCATTGTGGGACCAGTTTCCACAATTCGGGGATCTTTCATATCTTTTATCCCGCCACTTTATAGCGCTTTTTGAAATTCCACAAAATGGCGGAACTTGTTCCTTTTATCGCCATTTCTTTATTGCGTCGAACGTGACGTTGAAAATTTGTTCGCGAATTTTCGGGGGAAGTTCTGGTTTTGCGTGATGAAGGCAAAAAAGTAAATTGAAATCAAAAGAATGTATTCCAGTTATTTTAGGTCTACCGGTAAAAGACCAAAATTTTCTTTTTTTTTTCTATAAGCAAAAAACGTGTCTTTAACGAAAAATGGGTTTTGTTGAAGGCTTTTTGGTTAAGTGACTTGGTGGTTCGGGTGATCAAGAAATAAAACGTTTAAGCTCAACGGGGCTAACTAGGGTTGATGTTAGGGTAAGGAAAGTTAAAAGAAAAATGGTTGGGGCTTGAATGGTTAAGGTTTCCTAATGCCTAACTCATTTTTATGCAACAAATACTAACTAAGGTCTTGAAATGTATACCCAAAGCAAGTTCTAATCACACGTATCATAAGGCATCCTCAATTAAATCCAAAATGAAAGTAGAATTGTATGAATGCAAAAGCTGTTTAAGGGTCAAAAATAAACTCATACACGGATTGAATTGGGTAAAAGTGTTTTCATTTTACATGTTTAAATTTTTACCAAAATCATTGCCTTTAAGAATATCACAACAAAAACATTTTTCAATTTTATTTGGATGTCATCCTTTTACTTATTTATTTCCCGAAAACATATATTTATGATTTAGTTTATCAAAAATTGTTTAAATTTTTGGTTTCTTGTCACAAAAATCAATGGTTAAGTGATTTTTCTAACATTTTTTCAATATGGACCTTTTTAGCAAAGTGTCAAATGTGTAAATTACCCCATCCCCACACTTAAAATGCACATTGTCCCCAATGTGATTATAAATTAAAACAGGAAAAGGTGATGAAATAACTCCCCTAAAAATGATGAATTTGACACTTGTGCCTGAAATCCTTAGTCGCCTTAAATTGTGAGAATTCTCGGGATCACTTGTAATAACATCAATTTATTGAAAACATTAAAATTCTGAACACACGAAATAAAATAAAATGAAAAAAATAAAAAGCTAGATTGGCACAAAACAGCCGTGCCCGGGCCCCGAAAGTGATACTATTTTCAAGGGCTTTGTGGCTGGATATCCCCCCACTCATGATACATCTGGTTCTTGATGTATGTGACATCGTTGCTCAGGTCATCCACACGGGAATGCATATTTTCGACTCGGTTGAAATGCATATTCAAATGATCGCCTTGCATGGTTGTTGGTGGTTTGGATTGCTTTATAAAGGTCTAACATACTTGGGAATTCACCAGCTTGTGAACTGGAACCCTTGGCTTCTTCATGCTGTGCCAACATAACGAGGTCCATGATGATTTCTTTAGGATCTGCCGAATCCTAGATTTGTCTCTTTCTGTCCATAAACCTCGGCTGTCCATTTTGGTAGGTTTGTTATTATGTACATACTCGTGCAAATGCTCAAATGCAACAGTCCTGGCATCACTCCTTCAGTTCCCTCCGTGTTACACCCATAGCTCTCGTATAGGTTTAGAATCCAACTTCCACCAAACATGGGTGTTGGAGCACCTGCAGTTGCATTTCTAGAAAATAGATTACAAAATAAATACCCAATATTACATGGCAATTGATTCACCACACAATATAAAATGAATAAGTCCCTTAAACTAATAACTCCCTCGCTTTGACCACGAGCTGTTATCGAATGGCTAAGTAACCGATGTATGTAACGTAGCAGTGGGTCTCGAATTTGACTGCTTTTGGTTTTACTGGAGTTAAACACCCGTGTTCCAATTTTCTCCCAAAATGCTTTTCTCAGGGCACCACTCCGCATCCCTACTTTCCTCGTCTGGAAAGGTATGGTATGCTGGCATTCCTGATATTGCTTCCTCCTCCATCTCTTGTTCTGTATACATTCCGAGATAGGCGCCGAACAAGGCGACGGACATTTTTCACCAACGTCCCCTAAATCTGAATAAAACTGCTTGATCATCCCACGGGTCAGAGTCTTTCATGCTAAATCTAAAATATGCCAAAAATTCAAGAGTCGGTTCATAAACAAAAGGTTTGTTTTGTGAAAACAGACGTTCCACTAAACACTCAATAAATTATTATATCTCTCGAGCTGTCCGACGGAAGCCAAGGTTTCTTCATCTACTTGTAGATGTGATTTCTCGGCCCTTTCTAACAGTCTTTGCAGCCTATCACGACACCATCTTTGACGGCTTCCTCTGAATTGTAAATAGGGATGATTCATGATCCTGAAATTTTAAACAATAAGTTAAACTATACAAAACAAATTTCTGGAATAGTTTAATTATGTTAGTAACAATCATGGGTTTCATGAGACATAACACCATATTTGTTGAACTCATGTTTAAAATCAGTTAAAAGTTTGACATTCAAGAAAAAATGTTAAACATGGGGTGTGTCTCGTGAAACATGGGGGTACGGTTAACATTTTGAGGTATGAAATTTTAACTCGAGCACGCGTGGTTTTGTTTGTAAACCTTTGATTAAGCATGGGTTTAACGTTTTCTTGCTTGAAAAAGCAAAGAATTCACATGTATAATTTTAATCACTTGTTAATAATTCAAGGTACTCAAAATATATATAGTGTTTAACACCACTTGTTTGACGATTGAACTCTTGTAACTTGAATGTGCTTAACAATGATTCAACCACGAATTATGAAGATAGTCATGCTAAAATGAAAGGAAAAACATAAACAATAATAAACTAACTAAACACAAAAATTAACAAACTAATTAGCTACAAAGATAAACATGAACAAGAAGGTTTAAAGTATTCCTTATTCCATATAACATTTATTACCAGGTTTTACATATAATGGCTAGGATTTCGACTATTTAGAGACCTAATCCCCTAACTACATGTAAATGACCATCATTATAACTAGGAACTAACGGTTGGCAGGTTCAGGATGGGATAGTGTGAAGTGCGGTTACTTAATTCCGCAAGCTGACGGTTGACAGAAACGAGTTCCTCGCTCATTTCGTGAACTTTTTGGATGAGTTCAGCTAGGCTTTGGGATGCGATGAGGTTCACTCAGTCAATTGCTTGATTAGTTCATGTAACTTGAAGAAGTATTCTTGCATTGTTGACTCTCGCGTTTCAAAACGCGGTTTCTTCACAGGATTCCAGCTTGAACTTCTGTGACTTGATTCTTTCATTTTTTGATGTTTTTAAGCAGGAATGGATGTAATGAAAGCTTGGAACAAGTGTGGTGTTTATATACAGGTCGGGAAAGTTGATCACGGGGGCGTGTTTGTTATAATTTGTCTTAAATTTGACCTGTAAAGTTCTAGAGTCGACAGTGGAGATCGTGGAAAATTTTTGTCAGAAGCACGGGGGTGTGCTTCATAAGGCACGGCCCTATGTTTGTGCTTGCAAGGTCCTAGAAAAAGTTTAAAAATCAAAGAAAAACCTTTGTAGGTGAGTAGGGATGCAGCTCCGTGGACCTAAGTTTCGGGTCTTCGGCGCGACCCTTCCCCACACTTAGTCTCTGTAGGGGCGGAGGTGAAATTCCTTTGAGAAAATCTTGGTTGGTCCATCAGTATACGGTTTCAAACGATGACCATTTACCTTGAAACTTAAACCGTCGCAGTCGTTGATTTTGATGGCACCGTTTGAAAAATGTTTTTAATCGTATAGGGTCTGGACCAACGTGACTTAAGCTTTCCAGGAACCAAACATAAACGAGACTTATACAGTAAGACACGTTCTCCCACATGAAATCGTTTAGTGTTCTTTAATCGAGAGTCGTGAAATTTCCTTGTCTTTTCCTTGTAAACCCTAGCATTTTCGTGTGCTTGTTCTCTCAGTTCTTCCAGTTTGTGGATTTATAGAAATCATTTTTTTCCTGCAATGTTTTGGTCTAGGTTTGCTGCTTTAAGTGCCTAATAGGCTTTGTGTTCTAGTTCCATAGGTAGATGACACGACTTCCCATAAACTAATTTGAATAGTGTAGTGCCAATGGGAGTCTTATAGGCTGTTCTAAAAGCCAGTAATGCATCATCTAGCTTGGTAGACCAATCCTTCTGATTTTGACCTACGGTTTTCTCGAGGATCCGTTTGATGTCTCAGTTAGTGACTTCAGCTTGCCCATTCGCTTATGGGTGATAAGCAGTTGTAAAGCGATGGTGCACTCCATAACAAGCCATTGCTCTTTCGAGCTGGTTGTTGCAGAAATACATTCCTCAGACACTAATTAAAGCCTTAGGGGCACCAAAATGAAAGAATAGTTTCTTAAGGAATCTAACAATGTTTCTTTCATCTTTGGTAGATAGGGCTTGAGCTTCGGCCTATTTTGAGAGATAATCGACTGCTACCAAGATGTAACAATTACCAAAGGACACCAAGAATGGCCCCATGAAATCAATACCCCATATATCAAATACCTCGCATACTTGAATGGGTCTCTGAGGCATCTCATCCCGTGTTGAGATATTGGTTGCTCTTTGACATGCATCACAGGTGCGTACCATGTTATGAGCATCCTTGAAGATCGTGGGCCAGTAAAATCCAGAATCAATGACTTTCTTGGCTATTAGGGTTGCTCCATGGTGTCCTCCTGTGGGTCCATCATGATAGTGCCTTAGAATTTGTTCCGCTTCACTTCCATCTACGCATCTTCGGATCAATTGGTCTACACCGATTCTGAATAGATACGGGTCTTCCTAATAGTAATGCTTAATGTCAACAAATAATTTCTTCTTTTACTGATAAATCATTCCTTTGAGAAGGACTCCGCTTGCCAAGTAATTCACAAAATCGGCAAACCAAGAATGTTCATTGATTGAGGATTGGATGCGCATAAGGAGTTCGTGAGGAAAATTATCGTTTATTTTGGATTCCTCAGTTTGTGAATGCCTTCAATCTTCAAGACGCGAGAGATGATCTGCCGCCAGATTTTCTCCTCTTTTTTTATCGTGAATTTCAATTTCGAATTCTTGAAGTAGAAGTATCCAATAAATCAATCTTGGCTTTGCATATTATTTATTGAATAGATAACGAAAGGTTGCATGATCGGTGTAAACGATTGTTTTTGAAAGGATTAAATACGAGCGGAATTTGTCAAATGCAAAAACTATGGCAAGAAGTTTGTTCTCGGTGGTGGTGTAGTTTTCTTATGCATCGTTTAGGGTTTTTCTCGCATAGTGAATTGGGTGGAATTGCTTGTCTTTTCGCTGGCCTAACACGGCTCCTACCGCGAAATTGCTTGCGTCGCACATGAGTTCAAATGGTAGCATCCAATCAGGGGAAACCATGATCGGAGCTGTTCCAGTCTCTCTTCAAGAAAATTGAATGCATTAATGCATTCGTCTGAAAACACGAATTGTGCGTCTTTCTCAAGAAGTTGAGTCATTGGTCGTGTGATTTTTGAGAAATCCTTGATGAAACGACGATAGAATCCTGCATGACCTAGGAAGCTTCTGATTTCTTTCATGGTTGTGGGATGTGGAAGTTTGGAAATAGTGTCGACTTTGGATTGATCAACCTCAAGCCCTACTCGAGAGATTTTATGTCCTAACACTATTCCTTCAATAACCATGAAGTGGCACTTTTCCCAATTCAAAACAACGTTAAAATCTTTACATCTAACCAACATCTTTTCTAGATTTTCAAGGCATTGTTCAAATGAGTTCCCACAGATAGAGAAGTCGTCCATGAAAACTTCCATTGAATGCTCGATCATGTCGTGAAAGATTGCTACCATGCATCTTTGAAATGTAGCAGGGGCATTACATAATCCAAAAGGCATTCGTCGATAAGAAAATATGCCATATGGATAGGTGAATGTTGTTTTTTCTTGATCTTCAGGAGCAATAGGAATTTGGAAATATCCCGAGAAACCATCAAGGAAACAATAGAATATTTTTCCATATAATCTCTCAAGCATTTGGTCGATGAAAGGCAGAGGGAAGTGATCTTTCTTGTGCATCATCGAGTTTGTGATAGTCGATGTAAACTCTCCATCCTGTAACCGTACGAGTTGGAATAAGCTCATTCTTCTTGTTAGTTACAACAGTCATTCCTCCTTTCTTTGGAACAACTTGGACGGGACTGGCCCAAGGCGAATCAGAAACATGCTAAATCAAACCAGCATCTAGCAGTTTGATTACTTCCTTTTTCACAACCTCTTGCATGCTCGGATTTAAACGTCTTTGAGGTTGAATGATGAATTTGAAGTTCTATTCCATCAGTATTTTGTGAGTGCAAAAGGATGGATTGATTCCCTTGATGTCCATGATTTTCCATGCAATTGCTCATTTATGTGCCTTAAGCACATTGAGCAACTTGTTCTTCTCATCATTTAAAAAGGCAGAGGAGATTATTATAGGAAGTTGAGACGTGTTTTCAAGAAAGGCGTATTCAAGATGAGATGGAAGTTCCTTGAGCTCTAAAACCGGAGGATCTTCGATAGAAGGTTTGGCTTTAGGTTCTAGTTCTTGTTCGATGATCTCAAATGCTTCTTGATGAGATAATTTTTCATCAACTTCTATTTCTGAAATTATTTGACTTCCACAGATGGGTTTGGATTTGGACATCTATTAATTGAGTGTTGCAAGCTTCATATTCAAGAGATTCCCTTAAATGACAGCTTATAATTGAATCGCAAACATCAATGTAATAGAGTGAGTCATCATGATGTTGAGGATGTTTCAAGGATTGTCCTATGTCAAATGTCACTTCCTCCTCATCAACTCGAAGTATAAGTTTGCCGGAGCAAACGTCATTGAGAGCTCGGGTAGTTGCTAAGAAAGGTCGACCATAGATAAGAGGAACATTCTTACCCTCATCCATGTCAAGGATCACAAAATCAACGAGAAATACGAATTTGTCGATTTTAACTAAAAGGTTTTCAACGATGCCCCTCAGATATTTAACAGAACGGTCAGCTAACTGGTTGCTCATACGGGTAGCTCTAGGTTCACCTAAGTTTAACTTTTCAAAAACCACATAAGGCATAAGGTTAATGCTAGACCTAAATCAGCTAACGTATTACTAATAGAAAGATTTCCTATTAGGCAAAGTATGGTGAAGCTTCCTGGATCAATCATCATTTGAGGTAGTTTGTTTTGAAGAACTGCATAGCATTCCTCATTTAAAACTACATGTGATAACTCTTCTAGTTTTTCTTTGTTTGACAATACACCCTTTAAAAACTTAGCATGATTTGGCATTTGGGCCAAGGCTTCTACCAAGGGCAGATTGATGTGGAGTTGCTTGAACAAACCTAGGAATTTTCCATATTATGCCCCCATTCATTTTTGTCTCAAACGACCTGGATATGGATATGGTGGAACATAGGGTGGCGATGGTACGTATTTCTTGGCTGGTTCTTTAGCAGCAACAGGTTGCTTTTGCTTATCACTTGCATTACTTGGAGTTTCGGTTTCTGTTTCTTCAAGGATTGGTTGTAATACAGGTGTATCACCTTGAGTGGTTTTGCCACTCCTTATGGTGATTGATTTCACTTAAGCATTAGGGTTTGTCATGGTATTGCTAGGCAAAACACCTTGGGGTCTTTCAGATAGTTGTTGTGCTATCTGACCTAGTTGGTGTTCAATGGTTTGCAATGATGCTTTGTTGCTTTTGATGTCAGCCTCGTTTCTTTGGAACCTCTCCTCATTTCTTTGATCAGATTTCCGGATGTAATCATCTGTGGCTTATGTAGTTATTAACAATTGCTGCAATAAGTCTTCCATTGATGATGCTCCACGGTCTTGGTTACTACTGCTTGGACCTTGGTATGGTGGTTTTTGTTGTTGGTAAGGTGGCCTTCGGGTGAATCCAGATGATGATTGGTTGTTACCAGCTTCTCTGTAATTTGAGTTTTTCCTCCAATTTGAGTTGTTGTTTATGACTTGTTTGGGCCTCCTACCTAGTCAACATCTTCAACCATCATAATGCCTTGTGGGCATTCGTTGGTCTTGTGTTAATTTCCACATGTGTTGCATCGTGTTGGGGTTTTCTTCAGTTCTGCTTTGCAATTGTTCGAATCGTTTGGTTAGGGCTTCTAACTGGGCTGCAATTAGTGTTTCAGAGTCTACTTGATGAATGCCTTTATAACTAGGTTTGCTTCTTAAAGGGTTATAAGCAAAGCTCTTCTTAGATGCTCTTTCTAGGGCTTGGTATGCCTCAGTTGGCGTGACACTTCCGAAATCTCCTCCCGCACTTTGATTGACAGCTTGTTTGTGTGCTCTGCTAATTGCATCATAAAAGGTTTGACACTGCAGCCACAGATCAAGTCCGTGATATGGGTATCTTTGAAGGAGACCTTTGTATCTCTCCTATGCTGTGTGTAAGGATTCATCATCGTCTTGGCAGAAGCTTGTGATGCTGCTTCTTAGTTTGGCAGTGCAATCGGGTGGAAAATATTTCAAAAGGAATTGTTCAGCCATTTCCGCCCATGTAGTGATGGAACCAGGTGGAAGCGAGTTGAGCCAGTCAATGGCTCTGCCTTGAAGTGAAAATGGAAATAGTCTTAGTTTAATGGCGTCGTCTGAACAGTTATTGATTTTGAAAGTTGCATAGATACGAAGGAATCGTGAGATGTGAGCGTTAGGATCTTCATCTTGCAATCCATGGAACTGAACAGAGTTTTCTACAAGTTGGATAATGCTAGACTTAATCTCGAAATTGTTGGCCGCTATTGCTGGTTGGACAACACTAGACTCGTAACCATCGATTGACGGTGTAGCATAGTACGACATCTTCATTTCCTCGTCTTGGTTAGCCATGTCTTCTTCGGATGGTGTACTTTCCAAAACGTCTTCTTCGATAATCGTTGTTGTTTTTCGAGGTCTTTCACGTAACCTTTGACGGAAAAGTCATTCGGGTTCCGAAAGAGGTGAGACAAGTTTAGGACTAGACGAGTAGGACATACACTAACTTAAGAAAGCATAAACTTACTAAGACTTAGAATGAATTAGGCAAATGTACCTAAACTAACTAACTAATAAAAATAAAATAAATTTGAACAAAAATATATAAACAGGATATAGACAAGATAGTCAAAAATTTAGATTGTCTTTCAAAACTGCGATGTGTCCCCGACAACGGTGCCAAAAACTTGATGCCGAAAAGTATATATATTTTGATAAAGGTTTTTTTCACGCAGATTCAGTTTTAATTGGTTATTACTAATACTAAACTACACACACAAAAGGCAAGTGTACCTGTCGTGTGGTAATATAGTGATGGTAAGAACCGAGTATCAATCCGTGGACACACCGAGCCAACTCAACAGCCTTAATGATTGACTATCGGATTAGATTTTTGTTTAGAGAGAATGATAAATTGCATTGATGTAATTAAGATTTTCAGAGTTTAGAAATAATAATTAAAATAAAGTAAAATGTGAGCTGGGGCGATTTTTGTTTAGCCTTAATGATTGGCTATCATCCTAATTAGATTACACTTATGTAACTGTGATGAATTGGTAGTGTGATTAAAGATATTGATTAAAGTAATTATGTTAATGTTTATAAATGTGAGCTGGGGCGATTTCTCGTCTATCCGCTCCATAGTGACTAGGATCTCATCAGGATGATTACTGAACAGATCAAAGCCACTAGTAATGTAGGTAAATCTCCTGTGACCTTTTGACATATGATTTCTGAAAACATAACTTAATGTTAAAAAGAGAGTTGATCAGGTTCCATTCTAACATACCATTAATTTTTGCAAACCATAACAATTACTGTAGATTTCTCGGACTAATAAAAGGGAACCTGTAAATGATCAGAAAGTTAAGGTGATATGATTTCTAATAACCATTTCTAGTTCATTAGCCATGGATTTATTATGAAGACCGGTTTCACGAATAAAAGTTAGTTCATACGTTTTTCAACCTTGTATGACATTCACAATTACAAATCATAAGTGTATAACTTCCCGCTCAAATGTTGATGCTACCCATCAAAAGTTTTCCCAAGATTACCATAACATTAACATAATACAAATCACACCATTAGTTCATCACAAATTACATAAGTTTCATCCAATTAGGAAGATAATAAGAGTTTCGCTCATAATGAGCTTGCACCTAACGACAAGTAACATAGAAGATAGATATGGAAACATCGGTGAAATGGAACAATCAAACCGGTGATCCACAATGTATGATGTTTGGATAATCCCGAGCTTCTTCCAAGTGTTTTATGCACCTCCCGAGCCTCCAAATGATCTTCAAGTCTTGATTCCTGAGAGAATTCAGTAGAGTAACTCTCCCACCAAAAGCTTACCAAATGATGAACTTCAACCTCTATTTATAGGCTTTCTGGAGTGTTCACGGCCCCGTGCCTAAAAGGAACGACCCCGTGCTAGTACAATGCTTACGAAATTTGGTCGGGTCATACGTGCAGAAGGTGTCGGGCACGACCCCTTGTTATGTGGGGCACGACCCTGTGTTTGGGGTGGGGCACGGCCCAGTGACTCATGGGGCATGGCCCCGTGACAACTTTTGGGGGACGGTACTTTTTGACCTGTCAGATGTCCAAACACGAGGGTGTGCCAATTTAAGCACTGGGTGTGTTTCAGGTAAGTCATGGGGGCGTGCTTAATGAGGCATGGCCCCATGCTTGGACTCCAAAGCTCGGATTTCTTCAATTTCTTATCAAATATGCTTCTTTTGTCCATCTTGCCCTTTTTAACAACTGGAAACACAATTTAACAATTTTAAGTACATAATCATCATTTTAAGAGAGATATTAAGGAGTAATTGATGTGCTTTTGATAAGAATTTTATGTATAATTAAGAGCACATCAGTTGACTATCAACTAAGCAAACAAACAAGGTCACAACATAAAGACACAGCTGATGAAGATGATAACTATCATTGGTGATCTCAATGTCAGATTGACATGCAGTCAATCTGATACAATAAGCATTTGCCTATTTGTTGCTTTCTATCTCTAACTATACCCAAAAACAGTACAAAAGCCCTCAAAGACAACAATTAGATAGAAGCCGTGCAAGAGGAACTATTAAAATTTAGGAAGCAAGAGTTGTGGCAGTTAGTTGGTTTTCCAGAAAGTCAGTATGCCATTGGCCCAAGATGGCTATTTAGAAACAAAGCAGATGGTAGAAGGATTTTTATTAGAAGTAAAGCAAGGCTTATTACCTTGGGTTACACTCAAGAGGAATGCATTGATTATGACGATGTCTTTGCTCCTGTAGCTAGACTAGAAGCCATCCGAGTGTTCCTTGCATATGCCTCATCAAAGAATTTCACTGTCTTCCAAATGAATGTGAAATGTGCATTCCTCTATGTAAAGATAGATAAAGAGGTATATGTTGCTAAACCACCAGGGTTTAAAGACCCAGACTTCCCTCATAGAGTCTACAAGTTATATAAAGCTCTGTATGGTCTTCTTCAAGCACCTAGGAATTGTTAGTTGTAAAAGTCTATGTGGATGACATCATATTTGGCTCCATCAACATACAATTTTGCAGAGAATTTGAGGCTCTTATGCAAACAAAATTCCAAATGAGCTCAATGGGAGAACTCACCTTCTTCCTTGGTCTTCAAGTTCAACAATCTACTGAAGTAATTTTTATCAATCAAAGCAAGTATGTGAATCAGATCTTGAAGAAATACAACATGACTGATTGCACATCAAGCAAAACACCATCTGCAATTAGATTGAAGTTTGGCCTCGATCCAGAAGGAACATCAGTTGATCAAAAGCTTTACAGATCCATGATAGGCTCACTAATGTACTTAACTGCAAGTAGACCGAACATCATTTATGCAATTTGCAAGTGTTCCAGATACCAAGCAAATCCAAAAGAATCATGCATAAATGCTGTAAAGAGAATTTTTAGATACTTAAAAGGCAAACTAGTACTTGGCTTATGGTATCCTAAAGATGGAGATTTCTCTTTATTTGCATACACTAACAGTGATTATGGTGGATGCAACAACAACAGAAAATCCACAACAGGAGAATGTCAGTTCCTTGGATCAAGATCTCCTGGCAGTGCAAGAAACAAAACAAATGTGTGTGTGTCAATAACTGAGGCAGAATACATAGTTGATTTTTCATGTTGTCCTTAAGTGCTTTGGATTCAAAACTAAATGCTTGACTATGGCTTTAATTTTCTTAAATCACCCGTACACATAGACAATATCCTGGCAGTGCAAGAAACAAAACAAATATGTATGTGTCAATAGCTTAGGCAAAATACATAGTTTCTTCTATAAGTTGTTCTCAACTGCTTTGGATTCAAAACCAAATGCTTGACTATGGCTTTAATTTTCTTAAAACACCCATACACATAGACAATTTGGCTGCCATGTTCATCACTGACAATCCTGTTCAACATTCAAAAACAAAACATATAGATATCAGATATCATTTTCTGAGAGATTGCTCAAAAAAAGGTCTGATTAAGTTGATCAATGTTCATACTGACAATCAGTTGGCTGACCCTTTTACAAAACCATTTGATTCAACAAGATTTGAATTTCTGGTTTAGTCACTTGGCATAATCAACTATGAAGCAGACAAGTAATGTTTTCAAAATATTACTTTCATACAAGCTTGATTTTGTTAAAGTCCAAAGTTAACATCAAACATACATCTTTTCAAAATCAAGATATCAAACAAACATTCATGTTTTCAGAATGATAAACAAGTTTGAATCACACATGACTACTCATGAGAAATGATAGTACGCTAGATTATTTCTTCAGTTGAGTCATTGTCCACTAATAAAGACTGTCAATATTTTGTTTGATGTATGGATAGGCTTAGCATGGGACACCTAACATCACATACAATAGTGAAAACCTAAATTTTCATGATTGTGTGGTAAGCAATATCCATCTTGTTTTATGATAAGTATTGATCTATGCAATATAGATTGCTTGTAAAGTAACTCATATACACCAAGTGAAATAGTTTATAAATTGCTCAATCATACAAGTGTCTCCTTTGTTATGATTATCATAGACCTGGAGTACACTAAGGCATTCTTTGTTATGCTGAGCACAGACCTGAATGACCAACATCACGATCCAAAAATTTTCCTAATGAGAAAAACATCCATCTTGGATGAACAACCAATAAAGTCTTTTAGACTACAGTCCTTGTGAATGAATCAAAAGAATCCCAAAGAGGATCACCTTCCAAAGTGAGGTGCAAAAGAATCATAATGTGGATCAAATAATAAGGATAAAATTGAGCAATTATACTCTTAAGTAGCTAGGTCATAAGTATTGAAAGTGCTTTCTAGCATATCTTGAGGAGGGTTGATCGTAACATGCAATCAGGTGTGGGCATACAATTCATCTAAATATACCTAAAACATGATAATCACTCACTATTTTAATCAATCATTAATACAATGCATGAGTTTAAATGGATCACAATATCTGCAATCAACAATGTATTAGCCTATGTCTATTCTCAAAATCATCAAATCAACTCATTAAGGATTTAAGACTAGTATGATCTCATGTCATGTGCAAATGATTCATGTCCAAGCATTCAAATCATTCACTTCTTAGTTAGATAAAGTGTTATCTTTCTAAAACTTTTTCATGCAAACACTCATATTGGACTTTGATAATTTCCATTAAGATAATTTCAAATTTTTGTCATTTTATAAAAGTCTTTATAAATATGCAAAAATTTAGGGGGAGCAAATGAATATGGAAATATCAAAGGTAGCAGAATATGTGCATAATCATACAATTTAAAATTTAAAATATTAAAATTTTGATGATTTTAAAATTTTGAGTTTTAAATAAAGCCAAGTCAGGCCAGCACTCAAAAAACAGCAGTCTAACACATATACATGCACAATATTGCTTGTGAGTGATATTTTATCATCCATATATTAATCATGCTAAAATTATAAAGTTTTAACAAACATTCAAATTTTAAAACCTTTCAAAAATATTTTTAAGCAAAAATAGAAACAAAATTTACAGCGCATGTATTGATTTACATAGCTGATGAGCAAAATTGTCAAAACAAACAAAAGTTTTGAAATTTTGTCAACTGTAGACACAGCAGACATACAAACATATATCCGCTGTAGCTACAGTTAACCAATAAACATAAAAATTCATCAAGTGTTTATAGCGGACAAACAAACATGCATCCGCTATGCATTATTGAACATACAAGTGTTCACAACTCATGATGTTAGTAAAACATCCGCTATGAATACAGTAAGTTTTCACAGTGCATGACTAACTTTGGTCATCCGTTGTTAAAACAGTGTTCACAGCATGACAATAAGTCATCCGGTGTTAACATCTCAAACAATCAAAGTGTACACAATGCATGACAAATTTGTCATCCGTTATGAATAATCAAACAATCAATCAAGTATACACAGCGCATGAACAAATGTTCATCCGCTTTGTGAACAGTGGTCAAATACACAGTGTATAACTTTTAGTCATCAGTTGTGAATTTTCATTTTACACAAGTCTCCACAGTGCATGTCCAAATGGTCATCCTCTATGAACATAGAAAAACATTCAAGGGTCCACAACGTACAACTTAAAATTGTACAGCGGACACACTATTCATACAGTGCATGTGTTACTCATAGCACATGACTTAAAATTAAGTTTTAAGTTGAAACTGTTTACACAGTGCACATACACATTGTATATATAGAGGACGTTCATTTTGTTTGTTGTATATATAGATCAACACTTGTAATTTTTACATCATCACGAGTGTGCGAGTAAAATCAGATTTCTAAACGTTGATACAGTGCGATAATCCCATGATCATTCAAAACTCTAATTCTGGTAGATTTCATCACTAACATTTGTTTAAATAGGTATAATAACATGTAGCTAATCATTAAACAATCATCAAAACACATAGTTGCTTGTTTTTTATTCGAACATTGATAAACCCTAAGCCGAATCATGAACCGAAGCAAACTGAAATCATTTGATGTTATTAGTGAAAGCATTCATTGAATACATTTTTAACATCCATTGTCACATGTATTAGACCTATTTATATGATGAATTTTGATTAACTGTTCATCGGGTTTATGAACAGTTAATGCGTTCATGTCAAAAACATTCAAAATTGGTTGTTGATATTTGAAAAAGTTGAAAATGATTTGAAAGGTGTTATAACTTAGTAAACATGTTCAAAGTTTAGTAACAAACATGTAAAATCAGTTAATTTGGCATGGCATTAAACACAACAACATTAAATGCATATACATTCAATGTGCATTAAACAATCTGTTTTGACTTCAAAAGTCAACTGAAATTCATTGAACAAACTGTTATGAGACATAATCAATGTATGATTAGAACATAATAATTCATAGTTATGAATCAAACATGATCCAAATAAATTTGGATCAAAACAACTTGAAATCAGCAAGAATTGCAAGATCAAAATTGACTAAATTTGACTTCTTAAAAGTCAAACTGCTCAAATTGATAATCTTCAACTAACAAACACTTTGACATAATCATTGTGTTCAATATACATGATTCATCATACCATATCATACAAATGTTCAGTGAACATATAATCAAAATTTAATCATATTAAAAAAATGCATTACAATCATACAAGTTACTAACATACTCTTCCTATTTGCAGATATGGCATACCTTGTGTTTGTCAGAGATCATAATCTTTGTGTATAACTCAACCCTGATTCACCAAAAGTTGAAAATTACAGAGATATTATACAAGCCATCAGATAGACCAGGCTTGTACATGCCATGAGTTGAGATATTTTAAGACCATATTGTTCAATTCAAGACAAATGCTCATTTGGGGCAAATGCAAGATCAACAAGTTGTGGTTTCCACTGTCCATGATCAATAAATCACTATCTCAGAAGAAGTGATAACGAGAGTACTGTAGTTGGGTGATGAAGATGTAGAAGGCCCAATAGAGTATGATAAGAAGTATGTTCTATATGTGTTTAGATAGATAGACTACACTAGTACCATTGACAGAAAGCAAATCAAGAAGTCTTATATATGTGCCCAATTCAGATTTCTTATGCACACATATCAGAAGACTATGACCAACAGGAAGATTGGTTGGGATGCAACATCACTGAGAGGCTCATCTGCAATTGCTAGTATTATAGCAAGGAGGTCTTTTAATTTTGCTGCTCAAGTGCTAAATGGAATGATCTACAATTTTACAAAAGTAAGGAACAAGTTTCAGATGTATCCCAGATTCCTTCAGATGATCATTGATGATCTTTTACCAAACATACCAAGAGTGGGAGCAATATTTCAGCCTGTTCACTTCAATGAACATGTGTTCAACAAGATCAAATCAAGTTTATACCATGGTGAGGAAGTTGTTGTGCCTCCTCACATGATCAATCATGATCTACCTGTACCTGAAGTGTTTTTGAGGATCCCTGGTCAAGGTGAACCACACATGCTCTTCAAAAATGTGATTCACCAAGACCCTATCATTCAGCCTATACCAATCATTCAGCAAGAAGATCCCATTACACCTGAACCAGAACCAATCATCCAACAAGAAGCTCAAGAAGAAGAGCAATTCCAATTTGATCAAAATATTCCTTCACCACCTCACAGCCCTAATATCTCTGATCAACAGACTCGTTCATTTCTGTTAAGAGATATTGATGCAACCATGGCAAAACAAGAAACTGATTTTATCTTGAAGAAGTAGGAACATCATCTTTACATGATTCTGAGCAAAAAGAGCTGAGTACTCATGTTGAGCATACAGAACCAGATGAACAAGCAAGTGAAGTGCCTAGTAAAGAAGAAATTGAGTACTCAAAGGTGTTTTTATTCACCGAGTACAACAAGCTGATAGAGAAGTCTAACAACATAGCCAAAGGGTTAAAAGAGCAGCTCAAGAGCAAAGATGAAGATATAGAGAAGCTCACAACTGATCAAAAGGCTCAGAAGTTGATTGTTCAGTTTCTGGAACAACAACTTGAACAATCAAAGGCAGGAGTGAAGGTGAAAGACCAAGATCTAAGCAGTTCAAGACTTGACATTGCTTACCTAAATAAGCAGACAATTTCTAAAGACAATAAGATTGAAAAGCTAAAAAGAAGATAATCTCCAATCAAAATGAAGAAATTAAGAGATTGGATAGAGAATTGGAGCATGTAGACAGACGGCTAAATGAGGAAGAACATTCAGAAGGTCAAGAACAAGTATTAAGAGAAGAATTCTTTGATCAAACAATGTCTCCTGTTTGAAGAAACAAGCACAAGGGAAACTGAGAAAGCAATTATCATCCCTGAGGAGACATACTCAATGGATCAGCTGTTTGGTAAAGCTAATTCATTTAAGAACATTCACTATTCACCTATTCTAAGACAATACTTTCATACACCTAACACCTAACAAGCTCAAACAAGCAACATTCTTGTAAATCCTTTATCTGAGAAGCAAAAAGAATTGATCAAACAGTTTCCTAAATCATTGAAAGTGCAAACTGAAACATCCAAAGATCAAGCATCATCATCATCACAGCCTCTATTGAACACCTATGAAAGGAAGAGAAAGAGACTATACCTAGCTTCATGAGGAAGGGAAAACAAAAGTTACAAGAACAAGATGAACCTTAGTCTCCACCTCTAAAGCTTCTTAAAGTTAAAGCATAACTTGTTGATGAAGATGAGCCCAAAAAGAATTTGAGGCTGCTATTTTAGAAGAAGGAGAAATTGATCAATCTCATGACAAACAGCAAAAGCCAATCATTATCCTTACTGATTCTGATAAAAAAGAAGAAGATAAGGATGAAGAGGAAATTGAGAACATTCAAGACTTATTTCCAGATGATCCAGAAACACTTATGGGAATAGATTTAGCATATACAGGTTTTTCTTACGATACATTCATGCATCTTAACTTATCTGAGGTTAAAGACTTGCTCAAGGATTTTCAAGAAATTATGAAGAATGAGACTGAGCAAACATACAGAAGGTACAAAGAGATCAAAGACCAGCAAGAGTTTCAGAAGAACTTGCCTAAGGATCCTTAAACAGAGAAAATGATATACTCCCAGGTGTAAAGCTAGTTAAGTTATACTAGGATGCCTTACAGGTCATATGCTGGTAGATCTTTATCCCAAATAAAAGACCTTGCAAGAGAAATATACAAAAACATGCTCACAAGTGCCATAAAGCCTCAAGTGATTAGACCTTATCTAGAAGCTTCTCTCTCCACCTATTATCAAGCTCCACCTGAACTTCATCTTATAGAAGAGCCTAGGCAGTTCATGCCTCATAGGCTATGGCTTGAAGGAAATAAAGTGAGGGAGATGACTAACGAGAACAAAAGTTTTGTGAAGCTCTTTGATAGGATAACCCTCACAGCTTCAGCAGATGAGAGAAAGATTGTAACCTGGAAATATGCTGAGGTATAGGATGTTGGGCTGATCAAGAGAGTATCTGGACTTGTCCAATACTTATCATACATATCTCAACTGATATCATTGACTTATGAAGATAGATTGGACCTAATGCAGTTGAGAATGGTCAATCATATAAATAATCCTATAGTTGCTGATTTCTTTCATTTCATGAGATCATACATGAATAGACAGCATAATGAGATGAAACTAAAGGCTAATATAGAAGACAAACTTCATATTGCCAAACTTAGAAGAGAACAACAAGCAACTAGTAAACAGAAACAAACAAGTGAAGAACAAATAAAGCATATATACAGTGAACTTCTAGAGAGAGTTGTTGTAACACCCGGCCTCTCACACCACCAATATTCTCCGCTTTGCCCAGGAGGAGCTCATGAATTTGCTTTTGGTTGCTCGGGAGAAAACTTCCCTGGGAGGTCACACATCCCTGGATTGTAGCCACCTAAGCACGTTTAACTATGGAGTTCTCCTCTCATCCATAACCAATACACCCAAAACACGTTGGTGATATTAGATGCCAGAAATTACTTATGAACCAGGAATCTCTCCTATCCACGGCTGATATGGGTTATATGTAGGGTGTCACAATCACCCCCCCTTTGGACTCATCGTCCTCGATGAGCCCGAAAAGTCACCATCCTTGGTGAGGTATGTCCCACATCCCGAACGGCACAAGAGTGGCTCTGATACCATTCTGTAACACCCGGCCTCTCACACCACCAATATTGTCCGCTTTGCCCACAAGGAGCTCACAGATTTTGCTTTTGATTGCCCGGGTGAAAACTTCCTAGGGAGGTCACCCATCCCTGGATTGCTTCCACCTGAGCACGCTTAACTGTGGAGTTCTCCTCTCATCCACAGCCAATACACCCGAAACACGTTGGTGATATTAGATGCCACACATTACTTATGAACCAGGAATCTCTCCTGTTCACGGCCGATGTGGGTAATATGTAGGGTGTCACAGTTGGATATCCTATGTGGCCATCAGATTTAAAGCTGATCATGAAAAAGATTGATGGTAATCAATACTACCATCCAATCACTAGATAGTTTTATGATGAAACCTACTTTGAAGTGGTGTTAAAGAGAAAGTTGGAGGGAAAAGAGGCAACTGATATCAGATTTTTTGATCCAGTTGAGATTAAGTTGCTACATCCATTATATGTATCATTTTTGAAGACAAAGTCATTCCCTGCCTTGCATGGGTGATTGTTCTTACTTCATACATATGCTGAGAATCTTAGGCACTGTGTATGTGAATGCTGCCTTCAAGCAAAGGTTAGAGACAAACCAGCACTCATTGACACACATTGAAGGAATACAAGCCTCAAGATCTCAGAGAACAAAAATCGTGTAGTACTTAAGGGTGATCATGTTGTAACCACACTGGTTAGCAATATTGAAGTACAAAGCCTTGATCAAACCACCCTAGAATAGATGGTACAAATCCCAATCAAGTTCAAGTATGAAGATCAGAAGAGTGCAGTTCAATACTTCATCGAACACATAGTGAACTGCCTCAATGCTTTGAAGATTACACCATTATCTGATCAAGTCAAGGAAGCTGAGAAAGACATGTTCACAGAGAAAGATTTTGAAGTGTCTCTCAAAGCTACCACTAAAGTGCAAAAGAATGTAGATGAAGCTGGTCCATCCCATTCATAAAGGTTTCTAACAATCAAATAGTCAAACCAACAATCATACATATCTAACCACACAAACAATCAAAACATCAAATCATACATAACAGACATAACTCACATATCAGAACATCAATCATTCATGTATATCATACATATTATCAAACATAACAACAATCATATAAGTAACAAGTCATACAAGCAAACATATATGAATCAGACATACATGGCAATCTGATTACACATGTGTAATCAGTTACACAATTAATCATGCAATCATACATGAAATTAACCAATCAATCATCATAAGTAAATCATGCAATCACTTAAATAAAACATAAACAAACACATTATCACTAAGTGCATAAAAGGATAATGCTTGCCATAATCAAACACAATATGTTGTAACATTCAAACAACAGTTAACTAACATATAAACATCATTAACATTCATGTCAAACACTAATTAAGTTTAAATTTCTTTTTTAGGTTTGTAGAAAAAAAGGAATTTTTGCTTAAGTGTCCACGGCGGATAAGGACTTGTCCATAACGGATGAAGAACACAATCTAAGTGCCCACAAAGGATTAACAATCACACATAATAGATGATCAAGTCCACAGCTGAAGAACAATCCACAAGGGATCTACATCTAAAGCGGATGCACACTCCACAGCGAACAACAACAAAGCAAACACCAAGTGTTCACAGCGGACAACATCCAAGGCACAATGGATGAGTTATTCAACATTCACAGTGGACATCTTATCATCTACAGCAGACAGCTAATCATCCACAGAGGACGACTTATAGACTTAGGATTATATGTATTATTATTTTACATAAGGGTATTTTTGTAACTGTACATAGATTATTGTATAGGTTACAAATAGCAGTATACCCTAATCCTTTGTAAGCTTTTGAACAATCAATCAAACAAGTAGTTATTATTATTATTATTATTCAAGCATACAAACACACACTATCATACACACACATAGATCTCATATCATTAATCATGGGTTTCCGCACTATTATTAATGAGTATTGAACCAATAACAACTTGTTGTTATATATTCAGAGATTGAATTCAATCCTTGGGGGAATTCATTGTTTTGTACTTGTGTTCAAAGTTCAAAACCCGAATTTAAATTCGATCATCGTCTCTTTGTAATATTTCGTATATGACACCCAAACTGTACAACCATAGTTAAATCGTTGTTATATTCATATGAGAACAAATTCAAACGACAACGATTCAAGAAAGCGCAACCAGCGGCAAGAAGAACGTTGAGCAAGCTTTAAGGAAGTCCTAGAAGACACGACTGTAAACGAGATCGTTAACGAGCTCAAAATATGGGCTCGGGCTCGATTGCTAATATAGGAGTCGAGACAAGCCAGCTCGCGACACAATTATTTTATTAAAAAAATAATATGATTATATTCCACATATTCATGTATATGAAACCAAAGTATAATAGTTTTTATATTTGTTTATCTTAACTCGTTATAACAATAACACAATATTGATATTTCATAAACTATGAACTATCCTTTATATTTTTTTCCACATAGGTTTTTTAATTAGGAAATGTCAATAAAACTATTTGTCTATGATTTATTTAAATGACAGAGCATAAATCCGGCTAATAATTTATAAAGATTATTATTTAGGCTTTAGTTTAAACGAGCCAACGACTCAGCTGAAAAGAGAGCCATGAGCCGAGCAAATCTTAGCTCAAGCTCAGCTCATTTACAAACCAAGTTGACCTGAAGCAGCTCCTTTATAAACGAGTCAATTTTAAGCGAGTCATTTTCAAATTATTCGAGCTTTTTGAATAATCCTAATATAAAGTAACAATTACCCTCCACATATCAATTAGGCCATTCATATTCCGGGGGAAACCACTTCTCAGGTTGCTAAAACAAAATTCCAACCAGAAACAATGGTTCCTTTGTTGCGGGAAAACTTTTTTCTTCCAATTTTAATGAATCCTCCCCGGTTTTTAACAAATCCTTTTCACTCACTTTCATCGTTTAATTCTTATTTTCTTTAACAAAAACTTATTTTCCTAACCTTATATATGTTATTCAAATTCACAATTTTTCACACGAAAATATCAACCTCTCATTCAAATCACTTTTAAATTTCTCTCGGTATATACCGTGGGAATTAAATAGAATAAACATATTCTAACACATAAATAAATATAATAAAATCTAAATTCAAAAATTTAATTATATGATTCCTCTAAAGTTGTGTCGTGTTCTCATAGGTTATGATAATGATCATTTTGCACATATTCGTCTTGCCATAGATAACGAGCCACATACTCTTCTTCTAGGAGGGCTCATCCTTCTACTGGTACTCATCTTCTGGCACGTACTAGTCTTCTAGTTAAATATTGTGTTTCAACATAATTTAAGGAAAGAAGTTCTTAGAACCATATATATAGAGAGAGAAAGTTCACGGTACAAAATTGAATAATCGTGCGAAGTGTGCAAAGTACTTCCAACCATTGATTTAGGAGATTGATGGTTCAGATTAAAGATGAAATAATCATGTATGGAATGATGATTGCAGGGATAAAATCGGAAATAGCCTACAATTGTTAAGTTTTTAAAACTCTCGCAGTTTTTTTAAATGTATATAACTTTTTTATACGACATTATTATTTTTTTCTAAAATACACCATAAAATCGAGCATTTTTTCTCTTTTATTTGAGTATAGTATTGTTATACCTTTTAAAAAATTTCAACACTTTTTTTAAAAAAAAACTTCTATGTGTTGTGCGTATAACTTGCGTGATTATTCACTACGTTATAAACAAAACCATATAAATATAACTTGCGTGATTATTTTTTATAACGTGAGTATTTTTCCTTTGAGTAATAATAAATATAATTTACGTAATAATGGATATAGCTTGAGCAATTATGAATATAACTTGCATAATTATGTACATTTTATGAGTAATCGTAGCGTGGATGAAACTACTCTTCCGCCAAAAAACACGTTTCACGCTTTGCTCACTTTGGAGTCTTCGCACGAAAATTAAACTTTGTATAGTAACCGACCCCTATATATATAAGCAATATAAGCCACACAATTTACATTACATGCAAGTCATATATCATTTCCACCTTTTTTTAAAACGTTCATAACTTTGTTCACGACATTATTTTTTCAAAAAATTTTCACCATTAGTTTAAGTAACTTTTTAACTTTCTAATGCCTACTATATTGATATACGTTTTTTAACAAAATTATCCACCCGTCATTTACACATGTGTAAATTTGGTTATACACATGTGTAATACCGGATTTACATATGTGTAAATCCGGTGTTACACATATGTAAAATGAATTTCATAAAAAAAATGAAATTTTTTATTTTTTATAATTTTTTTATTTTTTTATGAATAGGGAAACAAAAGAAAATTTTTTGTGTTTTTATTTATTTTATTTGTATGTTATTTTTCTTTGTATATATTTTTAATCACTATTATGCCACTAAAAACTAGTGACTCAAATTAGTTCCTAGAGTTCTCACAAAAAAAGAGTTCTTATTTGATCACTCCCCTATATATATATATATATATATATATATATATATATATATATATATATGTATATATATATATATGTATATATATATATATGTATATATATATATGTATATATATACATATGTATATGTATATATATACGTATATACGTATATATATACATATGTATATGTATATATATACGTATATACGTATATATACATATACATATATATATATATATGTATATATATATATATACGTATATATATACATATACATATATATATATATATATATATATGTATATATATATATATATACATATACATGTATATATATATGTATGTATATATATATATACATATATATATACATGTATATGTATATATATATATATATATATATATATATATATATATATATATATATATGTATGTATGTATGTATGTATGTATGTATGTATGTATGTATGTGTGTGTGTGTATATATATATATATATATATATATATGTATATATATATGTATGTATATATATATATATATATATATATATATATATATATATATATATATATATATATGTATATATATATGTATGTATATATAAAAATGTATATATATATATACATACACACACTCTCTCTTTTTTATAAGAATTCTAGGAACCAATATGAGCCACTAGTTTTTAATGACAAAATGTTAATTTACAAAAACATAATATAAAAAATTATAAAATGAAAAATAACATAAAATAAAAAAACTAAAGACACAAAAATGTTTCTCTTATTTTCCTCTTTCATAAAAAATTAAAAAAATTTATTACAAAATTTGTTTTACACATGTGTAATACCGGATTTACATTCATATGTGTAAATCCGGTGTTACACATGTGTATAACAAGATTTACACATATGTAAATAATGGGTGAATGATTTTTTTTTAAAAAAAATATATCAATACGGTAGACGTTGGAAAGATAAAAAATATTAAAATTAATGGTGAAATTTTTTGAAAAAATAATGTCATGAAAAAAAGTTATGAACATTTTAAAGAAAGGGGAAAATGACATATGACTTGCATGTGACTAAAATGTGTGACTCATATTGGTTCTTAGAGTTCTCACAAAAATGATTCAAGATAAACCTACCAAATATATATACTTATATGTATATATATATATATATATATATATATATATATGTATTATATTTATACACATATATATATATATTGTATATATACATATCTATACTCTATTAATATGCATATAAGAAGGGCAGCATGGTAATTTGCTCAAAATCTCTTAAGTTTAAGAGTTATACATGTTGTATAGCATTAGGTACAAGAACTAAAGCATAAAAGCATAAAAGTATAAAAGGAGGATTTAAATTTCTAAGCGGGTATTCTACCAGGGATTCAAAATTGAAATGCTAGGATTTAAAACTCAAAAGATCTAAAAGCTTGAGTGTACCTTACATTTGATTCAACATATCAACATTGGAGGCGGTGACTTAGGGTTCGAATAAGAGGACAAGACACACTTTACCTTTGTGCACCCACCATGGTTTCTCTCCCGTTGATCATATGAATATCAAAGCTTTATACTACTACTGCACTTCGTTCTCCTTCATAGAGCACACACAGTCATGAATCAAGAAATCATAGTCCTATAGAATGGCTAAATGGGTATTACTGTTTTACTTAAACATAATTGGTCATTTGGGGCTCTCTAGGCAGATTGTAACATCCGGCCCTTTTTCAAAGTAGAAACCCAAACCCGAACCCGTTTGAGTCAATCTTGTAAATCAAATTCATTATTTAGTCATTTTATTTATTTTTGTGTTCCAAAAACAATAAATGTGTCACTTAATTAATTTAACTTAAATTATAAATAATTTATAAAATAAATTTTATAAATGTTAAAAGGTTATTAATATCTATAATATTTTAAAATCTTCAACTAAAATAAATAATCAAATTACAAGTTCTTGTGAGATTTATAAAGTTTATAAAGATTTAATAAAAAAAAAGTTGTAATTAGAGTCTTCATAAATTTAGAGTTTAAATTGTAATTATTCTTTTATTTATTTAATTTATTTAATTTTATATTTATTTCAAATTCTAATCATAACTCTATTTTAAAAGACTTGTAACTCATCATTAACATCATTCATAACCTCCTCCTAACATCAACTATAAAAACAAGGTTTAGGCCTCACTTTTTATTTGCTCATTCTTTAAAATTCTCACACACAAACCTTTCATCATTCTTTGTTTATGATCAATTTCAAGAATTTTCTTTTACAAGTAGTTTCAAGAATTTTCTAATACTAAGGTAATTTTATATTGCTTATATATTATGCATTTCTATATTCTTTCAATCATCCTAACATCAAATTGTTTTCATGTTCTTACTTTTATTATTTTTTCTACTAAATCTATTTTAATTTTAATCATTACCATTTGATCATTAACCTTCTAATATTCACTAACCTTATAACAATCACTAACATTCCTAAATCAAGCTGACAACACACTAACGTAAACAAAGAATCCCGTTTGCATATGGACGGCTATGCCGCCGCATTCAGTTATTCCATAAGATTATTTCTCTAAATGATGGCTATGCAAAAGTCTTGAAATATTTTTTTATAACTCAAACGAAGTCTAATATACCATATATCGACATAATAAATTTGTTCTAACCCTTTTTATGCTTTAGCAATTTTAAAAGTGCACATAAGTGCCTTATTACATATTTGGCAGAATATAGTCTGACTTCAACTAAAAATAACTTGGTCATAAAAAACTAAATTTGAGTAAAATCCAACTCCAACATTAAGTTCATTAAATTACCTTTTTAAAGATAGTTTATACGTCTTCAAACTCAATCGGACGACTCAACAATAGCCTTCACAAGATAAGTGCGCATTTCAGCACCTTTGGTCTTGTGCTGCTGTTTTGACCTATTTACGGATATTTTCATAAAAATGTTTTTGAACGAAAGTTGTCCGGAAGACTCTGAACTAGTTAACTGTATATTTTTATAATTTTATGAAACCGTTTGCTATTTTTAAATCCTGTTCAAACACATACCAAACATTCTGTCCAGAATCTAAAATTGGTACAATAATCTTTTTTCAATCTACCTTTCGCTTTTTGGCATTCTCTAAATATCCTAACTCTTTGTAATAAATTCCGAACTCAAGTTATTGTTTCTTTTTACCCTTTAGGACATCACCTTTGACTCTTGAACATCCAAGCTTTCTTTTGTACTCTACATCCATCATTATACAATGTGAGTTTTCTATGTGAGTTTTCATGCCCCTTTTTACTTTATTTTACACCTTTTGGGGTGAAACATGTTAACTTTATGAACTTGCACTTCTAAACATCTTGATACTTGTAAATTCACGAGCAATTCATTTATAAACTTTGTCATGGTTATTTGAGATGCTTGTGAGTCTTATATGATAGTCATCTTGTAAAAACAATCATTAACTATTGCTAGCCTAGCGACGTTATAGATCTATGGGTCTGACAAGCCTATTTGGTGCTAAAGCCGAGGTTATTGCCGGCTCCTAGTGTCGTATTCTTGAGCACTATGGGAACCAAGTACACTTAGCTAATCGTTATAACTTGTAATGGATATCTTTGTCAAGGTTTGATTGTAACATTATGCTATCTATATTCTTGCAATATTTCTTAACCTATGACATGAATTGCCTCTTAAACGTTGTTTTCATACGTATGTACAAATTCATGGGAACTCACCAACATTATATGTTGACCTTATTTTTAACATGTTTCAGGATTGCTACTTTGAGGATTTCTTCATGCTCATATAGGACTTGGACTTAGTTTAATTAAAGATTTTATGTTGTTGTTTGAATCTTTAGTGTATTGTAATGATTTATTTGTTTAGTATTATTCAACGAAAAATGGCATTTAATATTATTTCAACTTATTAAATTTCATGAGCTATGAACAATCGTTTCACATTCGTCCGCCCCGATGATTCCGCCGTCGGTTGGGGTGTGACAGATTGGTATCAGAGCCATGGTTATAGGGAATTAGGTTATTAGAAATGGAATGACCTAGCCTATAACTAAGTACCCTTGCACATGAGTCCTCTCATGTATTTTACATGCTTACATAGGATTTTATATGTCTTATATGCTTATCCATGATTATGTGATTATATGCCTTATGTGCTTATTCTTACACTTTGATTATTATCAATGCACACAGATTTTCAAATCATATGTTAAGGCATTGTGCCTAAATCAAATGGTTCACATTGAATTTTGAATCGTTATTCATGGTTTTCAAATCTTGTCAAAGTTTGTGTCCCATAACTGAAAACATGTAATGCTGGAAGAGTGGGATGCCTGTATCTCGAGGTGTTCTGTCTAGGCAAGGTATTCATATAAATCCAAATCAACCGATGGATCCGTTTACCTTACCTGGGAACCCTTGAGGTGAGTGTCCGCTTATAGGTACACATGTCATCATTAAAGTTGTGGTTGACCTAATACTTTGATAAGTCAATGTATTTGCTTTGGTTTGTAAACCGAACGTTTACACTTGAAACATCTTGTTGTCATTTTGATTCATCTTATCTTTGATTTTGTTTCTGAAGTTTTAAAACTCATTCTTCAAATTCTAATAAGGTTTCTTAATAATCTTTTCGAATGCTTTCCCCTCAAAACCGCTTTTGTTTTGTAAACCCATTACAATGGTCCTCTTATTTTGAACCGTATCCTTAATCTTAACAAACACGATTCTCGTATCAACCCTACGCTAATGCAACTTTGAAATATCAATGTCATCTAAGAACCATGCCGAAGTTGTCTGCTTTGAGAAGCTCCTCTGGATTTGTATTTCATCCAAAAGAGTCTTAAACATATTTATCATGTTCGTCAAGCCGAGCCTCGTATTGATCAAATGCTTGGTGCTTCACTCGTGAAAAAACCTTTCTAATCGTCTTGCACCATCTGAAATGCAAAAGCTTGAAAGCCAAAATTCCAATTAAATGGATGATTCTATCCACATTGTAAAGAAACCCATGAGATCATAAATTATGGAAACTTAAACGTACCCAAAACTCATTAAGTTTAAACGTTCCCCATAGATCACTTTCGAACATGAAACAAAATCCAAGTATTTCTTTAAATCAACCGGTTCGTGATTAAATTTCGAGACGAAATTTCCTAAAGTGGGGGAGACTGTAACATCCGGCCCCTTTTCAAAGTAGAAACCCAAACCCGAACCCGTTTGAGTCAATCTTGTAAATCAAATTCATTATTTAGTCATTTTATTTATTTTTGTGTTCCAAAAACAATAAATGTGTCACTTAATTAATTTAACTTAAATTCTATAATTTATAAAATAAATTTTATAAATGTTAAAAGGTTATTAATATCTATAATATTTTAAAATATTCAACTAAAATAAATAATCAAATTACAAGTTCTTGTGAGATTTATAAAGTTTATAAAGATTTAATAAAAAAAAAAGTTGTAATTAGAGTCTTCATAAATTTAGAGTTTAAATTGTAATTATTCTTTTATTTATTTAATTTATTTAATTTTATATTTATTTCAAATTCTAATCATAACTCTATTTTAAAAGACTTGTAACTCATCATTAGCATCATTCATAACCTCCTCCTAACATCAACTATAAAAGCAAGGTTTAGACCTCACTTTTTATTTGCTCATTCTTTAAAATTCTTACACACAAACCTTTCATCATTCTTTGTTTATGATCAATTTCAAGAATTTTCTTTTACAAGTAGTTTCAAGAATTTTCTAATACTAAGGTAATTTTATATTGCTTATATATTATGCATTTCTATATTCTTTCAATCATCCTAACATCAAATTGTTTTCATGTTCTTACTTTTATTATTTTTTCTACTAAATCTATTTTAATTTTAATCATTACCATTTGATCATTAACCTTCTAATATTCACTAACCTTATAACAATCACTAACATTCCTAAATCAAGCTGACAACACACTAACGTAAACAAAGAATCCCGTTTGCATATGGACGGATATGCCGCCGCATTCAGTTATTCCACAAGATTATTTCTCTAAATGATGGCTATGCAAAAGTCTTGAAATATTTTTTTTATAACTCAAACGAAGTCTAATATACCATATATCGACATAATAAATTTGTTCTAACCCTTTTTATGCTTTAGCAATTTTAAAAGTGCACATAAGTGCCTTATTACATATTTGGCAGAATATAGTCTGACTTCAACTAAAAATAACTTGGTTATAAAAAACTAAATTTGAGTAAAATCCAACTCCAACATTAAGTTCATTGAATTACCTTTTTAAAGATAGTTTATACGTCTTCAAACTCAATCGGACGACTCAACAATAGCCTTCACAAGATAAGTGCGCATTTCAGCACCTTTTGTCTTGTGCTGCTGTTTTGACCTATTTACGGATATTTTCATAAAAATGTTTTTGAACGAAAGTTGTCCGGAAGACTCTGAACTAGTGAATTGTAAATTTTTATAATTTTATGTAACCGTTTGCTATTTTTAAAGCCTGTTCAAACACATACCAAACATTCTGTCCAGAATCTAAAATTGGTACAATAATCCTTTTTCAATCTACCTTTCGCTTTTTGGCATTCTCTAAATATCCTAACTCCTTGAAATGAATTCCGAACTCAAGTTATTGTTTCTTTTTACCCTTTAGGACATCACCTTTGACTCTTGAACATCCAAGCTTTCTTATGTACTCTACATCCATCATTATACAATGTGAGTTTTCCATGTGAGTTTTTCATGCCCCTTTTTACTTTATTTCACACCTTTTGGGGTGAAACATGTTAACTTTATGAACTTGCACTTCTAAACATCTTGATACTTGTAAATGCACGAGCAATTCATTTATAAACTTTGTCATGGTTATTTGAGATGCTTGTGAGTCTTATATGATAGTCATCTTGTAAAAACAATCATTAACTATTGCTAGCCTAGCGACGTCATAGATCTATGGGTCTGACAAGCCTATTTGGTGCTAAAGCCGAGGTTATTGCCGGCTCCTAGTGTCGTATTCTTGAGCACTATGGGAACCAAGTACACTTAACTAATCGTTATAACTTGTAATGGATATCTTTATCAAGGTTTGATTGTAACATTATGCTATCTATATTCTTGCAATATTTCTTAACCTATGACATGAATTGCCTCTTAAACGTTATTTTCATACGTATGTACAAATTCATGGGAACTCACCAACATTATATGTTGACCTTGTTTTTAACATGTTTCAGGATTGCTACTTTGAGGATTTCTTCATGCTCATATAGGACTTGGACTTAGTTTAATTAAAGATTTTATGTTGTTGTTTGAATCTTTAGTGTATTGTAATTATTTATTTGTTTAGTATTATTCAACGAAAAATGGCGTTTAATATTATTTCAACTTATTAAATTTCATTAGCTATGAACAATCGTTTCACATTCGTCCGCCCCGATGATTCCGCCGTCGGTTGGGGTGTGACACAGATGGCAAAATGGAAGCTTTCGAGGCTACAAAAATTATGTACAAGAGATAATTAGAATGGCTAAATTGAAGGTAATTGTTGTTGAGTGTTGTTTGGATTTATTTCTTCTGTATGCTTTTAAAATCATTGTTGTGTTTCTGCAAGATTTTGTTTGTTTCCAATAGTCATAAGAGTTTTGAGGTATCAAGAATCATAGAAATAATGATGCCGATTTTGTTTGTTCATAATAATAAATTATAACTACATTCATGAATTTGTTTAATAGTTGCATATCTAATTCTTCTAGCTTGCATATATAATTTGTTTGAGATAACATTGTTGAATTTGTTTAATAAATGACTATAATGTTTAATACATTACTATAATTTGTTAAAAGATATGCAAGCTAGAATTGTGCCTAATGTATTTGTACAGAGTCGTTTTCGAATTAAGAAAACTAAAAGAAGTATTATATTCCATATCATGAAATGAATGAATGATAACTAATAGAAAACTAGTACCATGTTGTAAATTGTCACCTCTACAACATAGAGCGGGTTTCTTGCTAGTGTGTGTGTGTGTATGTGTATATATATATATATATATATATATATAGAGAGAGAGAGAGAGAGAGAGAGAGATAGGTTCCACTAAAAAATATATTTTGCCTAAGAAGAGTAGGAAATTATCATAGTATTCTATTTCTCAACCAATTCTATTTTTAAGCATTTATAACTTTTTCATACTAGATTATTTTTTAAAACAAATTACACCATAAAATCAAGCATTTTTCCTCTTTAAATTGAGTATAGTATTGCTATATTTTTTACAAAAAAAAAACAAATTATATGAAATTATGCTGCATTTTAATGTTTTTGTGTTATATTCAATAAAAACAATATAAAATTGTGATTTTTATGTAAAACATCACAGTTTTGTGTTGTTTTTCATCAAACAACACAGTTTTGTGCTGTTTTACGTCATACAGCACAGTTTTGTGTTATCTTGCTTAACATGTTCTATGTTTTTTTGCGTCAAAACAACAAAATATCATGTGTTGTTTCTATCATTTATTATCTTATTTAATCAAAATATCTCAGAACTGTGCTGTTTTGCATCAAACAACACAGTTCTGTACTATATTGCGTCTTTAGCACATCTTTTGCATTATTTTATGAAATGCAGCACATATTTTGCGATAGCCAAAGGTTGATGCGAGCGACTTGAGACCTTGAGGTGGCAACACTCGCCATGGTTGGTGGGTTTATAGTTTTACAATTACTCATACTTGGGGTTGCTATTAAAGAGTGAAAATATTTGTTTGAGATTAGAGATGGAAGAATATGTATTACATTTTTGTTAAAAAAATGTTAGATTTTATTTTTGACATAATCGCCCTTAGGCTTTAAATTTGAATTATGCTACATGTCAGATTAGTATTGATTCTTAGATTTCTTAGGGAAAATTTATTTTTTTATTTGAACCTCTATCTATATATACATATATATACACTAGCTTTAGTAAAACTATGTATTACCCGAGTTGAATAAATAAAATATTAATATAATAAATTTATAGAATTTAAAACTATATTCTAATATATGATATGACTAAAATTACGTTCGAGTAAGTACCATAAGTAATAAAACAATGATATCAACTTTTTAAATTTTGTGTTTAACTTTTTTTTAAAAAACTACACATTTTGTTCTTAAACAAACCGTATAAAAATATTATTTTTTAAAATAATTTAATTATTTACTTTTTTAAATAATTATTTTTTAAAATAATTTAATTATTTTTGGTTTTTAAATAATTCACTTTTAACAAATTTACTCCTAAATTTAATTATTTTTGGTTTTTAAAAAATTTACTTTTTAAAAACACCAATTTTATAATATATCATATTTTTATAAAAGTTTGATGTTTTAGAAAAAAATATTATTTATAAAATGTGTTTATTTAGAAATAACATTAATAAAAAGATCTTTTTCTTAATTTATAAAAAACTATTCTTAATCTAAAAAATATTTAATAATATTATTAGTAATTAAGGTAATTATTTAATAGGATAGAGAGGCGGGAAAATTTTAGTGAAAATGATTGTGGTGTTGACACGTGTCATCCCAAGTTACCCTTTTATTAGAGTAAAAAGATATATATATATATATATATATATATATATATATATATTTATATATATATATATATATTTATATATATATATATATATATATATATATATATATATATTTATTTATATATATATATATATATTTATATATATATTATGGTATAGGTTCAAATGAAAACCACACTTTAAGTTGAAAGCCATGAAAACTCCATTCAACCAATCTTCTATTATTATTATTTCATCATTAAAAAAGGTATTTGAGTAAATTACACTCCTCTTATATATGAAAATTATCCTAATTTATTTGTATTCTATAATTCTCCACACTATTTGAGTTTTAAAAACCATTTATATAAAACAAATGCTACACTTTTTTATCTACATAGATTACTTTATCGCATCATTTTTTCCTTCTCAATAACAAACCTTTTTCATTTCTCTAGATTGTTTTAGTGTTCATCTCCAATAACAAACTAATTCAAAATACGAAGAGACAATCATTGTTGGAAAACTGGACAAGGTACCATGAGTTTTGTGATTGTCATATTTGTGTTCATCATGATTTTTAATAAATCGCATTAAGATATTGATGGAATCATGGTTTTTTTGTATTCATAAAAACACACACTAGTGTGTGTTCTTGGTGTTCGTGATGAAGATGATTAAGGGATGAAAGCCCTAGCTAGTTACGTACGTTTACGTAACTACTTAACAAAAGCAAAATTCATTATTTGAAGAACTCGATGATGATGATAAAAGTGAACTTCATATTGTTGGGTTACGTATACGTAACTACGAGTTCCATATGTAAAGGGGTATGACACATGAAAATAATAAAGATAAGAACCTCACTAGCGTTACATACATATATGTAACCCATGAAGATGTATGATTTTTTGAGAATTTCAATTGAAGAATAATCGTAATATTCTAAAATTTGATCAAATTAATGATATATGGCCTCGACATCATGACTTTTGTGAATTTTATATTTGTTTTCATGATATTATTAATTAATAATATCAAGAATCGAATGAAATCATGTTACATTTATCAAACCAAAAACTAGTGTGTGTTCTTGGTATTCATAATAAAAGGATGAATATTTGAAAACCTACCAAGGTATATACATATAACTTAGTATTTTTTGTTTCCAAGTTTTGAGTTATCAAGTTGCATACTTACATAGATGATGGATCAAGTTTGATGAATGGTTAAAAAAGATGATGCATGGAAGATCATGACAAGTTGAAAAAGATGAACATTACAATTATCGACACGTCTAGTTTTAAACATGACGAACAAAATAAACAAGACGAACACTACTGTTACATATATGTAGCACTGATGTTACATATGCGTAACACTACTGTTATATATATATATGACTTTATTGTTGCCTATACATAACACAACTGTTATGTATACGTAACCACATCTATATATGTGTAGATTTTCATGCTCAATAATAATGTTTTGTACTTGTTACATATACATAAATAACCACAAGTTTATACACGTAACAAGATTAATGAACGTGGTTTAGATTGTCAAAACATTTTATTGGACTTGATGGTGAAAACGAAGTTTGTGTCACACCCTCAAAATACACTGGCGGGGTTCTACCGCGAGGCGTGTGACAAACTGGGATCTCATACACAGTCATATCAAACGACACTATATGCGATTTAAAATAAGCGTTTAACCTTAAATCAGAGTAAACCTTAGTTCTTAATGTAATCAATGCGGAAGCATAAACGTTTGTAAAACCATGAGTAATAAATACGCAAAACATGCACCGAATGGAAATTAGTAAATATATATGAACTTGCTTTAAAATGATAATAATGATGTATGAACCACATATGTACAACCCTAGCCTTAAGCGTGCTAGCAACCTGAGAAGACATGCTAAAGTGTGTCAACACAGGTGAGTTCACAGGTTTAAATTAGTAAATATGTTTGAGTGTTTTCCTGGTAAAAGTAAAAAAAGGTATACCATATGTAGCTAGCCTATATATTGAGTTACTTAGCGTTTCGACCTCCAGTTGAGCTAGCGCGACTAACGCGGGTGGGGTTTGTCAAACCCAGTAGTACTACCTAAAATTACCTCACTATCCTGTTATTAACTATTTGAGTGTGTAAGGACTTGCATGATAATGTTTGCACTATAGTAACAAGAGATATACCAATAATACCAAAACCAGATAAAAATAGTTTGCATGCTTCTCCCCCAAAAAGGAAAGTAGGTAAAAGTGGGGCTGTGAAGACTCACCTTAGATGCGTAGGAACACATGAAACGTAAAAGCCAAAAGCTAATTGTTACCTAAAAATTGTATGTCCATGAATGTATGTACATAATGGTCAAGATGAACCCCATTGTAACCAAAAAACGTAACTATTAGCATGTTCAAGAAATGTTTGACAAGTTTAACTTTTTGACCTAAGTTAACCGGATTAAACCAACGATCCATTGGTGACTCAAATAAGTAAAAGCATGTTTATTCATGCTCAAATAGATCAAATAATGATTCATATAAAGTTTCATGTTGAAACACTATTTTTGGAAAGTTTCTATTTTTGAAAAGTATGACGTCATTACACATGTGCAATCCGTTTAAAGATAATGAATCATATCACAAAAACCATCACAATTATATATGTAGCATATCCAACAATTATCCATGGCATGCTAACATAACCAAGAAACTTTATCATGCCCAAAGTTTCATAATTTATAACATAAGAACTCAAGTTGCAAAAATTTCATCCAAATCTCCTAACATGTTCTTATGATCATTTCAACATCAATCACAACATGATAACACACATATCATACTCATCACACAACACATCGTGGCTCAAAATTTTCATAAATAGCAAGCATGTTCATACAATGCATTTTTCACCATTCAATTATTCCCAATCTATTCTTATTCCCCAAACATCTTAAAACAACTATCACATCTTAGCAAGCATGCATAAATCATCATTTAGAAACCAACCTACCCAAAAAGTTTCCTATAATGGAAAGTACCCTGAAACCAAGCCAAAATCAAGGTTCAAAACATGACTTTTCATCTATTAGCATCAACTAACATACTAGAACCATCAATTCGATCCAGTTTCATCAAAATCATGCAATTTCTACAAAAGCCCCAAATTAAATTTTCTATTATAAGTAAGTCTCGGGTTTTTATCAAAATGACACAATTCCACAAAACCAATCCATACAAACATCATTATATTGAATACTAACACATAATCAATCATCAATTTCAATCTATTTCAAGCATTGATTTGAGTTTGGATATCTAGGGTTCATGTTCATCATGATAATCAAAGAATATGAAATCTAACATAAAACTTACTTGTAATGATGCATAGATGCAAACTAACATTTTTGTTGCAAGAACAATCCATAATCATCATCAATTGCAAGGAAGAATCAATGTGTGTATGTGTTTTTATATGTGTGTGTTCAAAAATGGTGAAGGGGTGGGGTGGGGTTTTTTGCGGCTGAAATGGGGATTACGGTTGGGGGTTGGGCTTTTATATATATTTCTTTACAAGAAAGTCCCACATCTTTTATAAAATTGTTTTAACGTTACACGATTGAACTTTTTCTACACCGAAACCATAAAATGCTCATATAGTATCAAATAAAAACTAATAACATGAAATAGTATATAGTTTTCTAGTTCAAAGTCATTTTAATAATTTCTAGGTTTTAAAAGCCGAAAATACGGGAAAACGCGTAAATGCTAGAAAATTCCCAATTTTCACAACCAAGCTACATATTTAATAACATAAACACACAACACATAATTTCACACCAATTATGATTATTTGAAAACCATTTTGACAAATCACCAATGTTCGAGGACAGATGGATGCGTGATCCGGCAATTCACCGAATTACCGTTACGTGAAAGGTTCGTGAAACTTTGTGCAATAAATGACGCATTTAAGTAAATAACATTAAATGCATGAATGTATGATCGGGAAACCATGTTCGTGTTGATCGAAAAGTGATCGGAAAATGCCGGGTGTCATAACATCCCCTTGTTGAAAGAAATTTTGTCCCGAAATTTAACTAACTCTGGTAAAAGAATGACGAAAATTTCTCGGTTGCCACATCATCTCCTTGTTGAAGGAATTTCACCCCGAAATTCCCAACTGGTAACCTTGGCACTTAACGGTGCATCTTTGAGTAACTGCGGATATTTGTCCTTTATATTATTCTTGCGTTCCAAGTAAACTCTGGTCCACACTTAGAGTTTAAACTAACTTTAACGTTAGAGGTAAAATTATGCTTGAGTGTTTTTGACCACTTGGTCCATGATTTCAAATAGTTCCTCGATGAATCGCAGCTGGCCGTCCATCTGTTTCTCGTTTTACAGAATGACAATTATCTCATCGGGTAGACATTATTTCATGTTTTAAACGTGTAACACGTTATGTAGTCCACTGACTTCACTAGAAAAATTAAGTTGTTAATCTACTGGACCAACCCTTTTGACAATCTTAAAAGATTCAACGTAGCATGGGTTTAACTTTCTTCATTTTTCCAAAACAAATTGCACCTTTCCAAGGTGACACTTTTAGAAGTACTTTGTTGTCGATTTGATATTCAATGGGTTTTTAGCGTTAGCCCACATAAATCTTTTGTTAGTCACGTGCTGCTGCCCTAGGGTTATGAATTTGTATGATCTTCTTAGTCGTCTCATGCACAAGCTCAGGACCAGTAAGTTGACTTTCCTTGAACTTCTGCCCAACAGAGAGGTGATCGACACTTATGTCACACCCTCGCTAGAAGTGGAAACACAAGGATGCGATGGACGGGATCATCATAACACATTGGGGGTCTAAGAGAATCACTAAAGGTATTCTCCGTAAATGGGTCACAAAGTCGCCCAAAACCTAGGAACACGTGTCAAGTATAGTCAATTCTAAAACGTCATACCATAAATGCATAAATAATCCAAAGTTCCATTCAGGAACAAAGAAGCACAAGTACCAAAACAATCCCAAGTACAAAACCAACAATTACAATTCAACAAAACAAACAAGCCTAAAACAAGTCCAAAAGTCCCATGAAATGTCTATTACTCCCAAAGGAGCGGTCCTGTCTAAAGACCACAGCCAAGCACCTAAGCGTCATTACCTGAAAAGACATGCTCGAAAGAGTCAACATACATTGGTGAGTTCACAGGTTTAAAAGTACAAATAGTTTGCCTTTTATAACATGTACAGAAAGTTATATGTGAGTAAGAGTACATATCAGTCAAGATATCAACACAAGTTTAAGATCAGTCCAAGTCCAATTAACCGGATTATATTCAACCAAGGGCAAGCCTAGGCCAAGTCAGTCTCGACTAGTATACCGATGATAAGGGTGGGGGTGTCAACCAGTTAGTACTAACAATACCTCTCCATGACAGTCAATCACAAGAACAAGCCCAAGAACAAGGACAAGCACAAGTACACACTCATGAATGAACATCTAGACTCAAACCATGACCCAAACCACATACAATGTTCCCAAAATAATTTTTACGACACGAAATAGTCCAAAACCATGAGCATGCTTTTCCCCCAAGTAAAATATGTTAAAAAGGGGCCGTGGAACTCATTTTAAGATAATATAGTCCAAATCCCACAATATGCAATGCAAGCACTAAAAGTACAAATCACAAAAGGATTACTAAAGAACAAAAATGACCAACACGTGTGTAATCCTTGTAACCCAGTCCTTAACGTCCATCAGGGTTTTTATTTTATGAAAACATGAGTTACTAATAGAACAAATCCATATTCGATGAATTATAGAAGGTATAAACTTATTCTTTTAAAAAGTCATTTAACCACTTTTAAATACAAAACTTTTCTTTGATTGATTATTTACTTTCAAATCTTATTTTAAGTCTATCAAAATATTTCAGCGCGTATATCCGATTGCACACCAGTTTTGTATAAGCTGTTTAGAGATTGAAACAGTAACAAAACATTGCATAATAGGTTCAATTTAAAAGATGGGATTTTTAATTAAACTCCAGAAAAAATCATCTCCATTGGATAAAATATGAGAGAGATATGACTCGATGAATACAGACCAATCTATTGCCCAGATTTGTCAGTTTTGACCTTTAGTTTTGTTTGCCACGTTTGGAGGACCAAACGATGTTGAAAAGACACGAGATCACTTGGGTTAGTTATAGGACTTATTGAACTTGATTTTAGATGCAAAGTTTTCCCCATTTGGACGTATTATGACCAAGTGATGACCAGTATAAATTGTCTTATTTTTCTAGCAGCAAGCCGTCCAGTTCATTAGTCTTGTTCCTTTGCATCCCCAACCTCAATATTTGACCTATTGACCTGAGCACTTAAAGAAAGTTTATTCCATGAAATAATTGAAAAAAATTTGTATCAAACACTTGGATTATCCCAATTTTTCAGTCCCAAAACAGTTAGTTGGATTTTAGTCTTCCGATTTACAACATTGATTAATCAATACATGATTTTGACTGTTTAACGCGTCCATCCATTCAAGAAACGAGATTAATGATTTCAAAAGAAATTTATAAGACCAAGATGTCCATTTTGATCAGGTAACACAAGATTACAACCCAACTTCAAAAGATTCAAGAATATACAAAGATCAAGAATTAGGGTTTTACCGGTTAGAGAGTCCAACACTCGTAACACCCAGATCTTCACGATCCAATGTACACAACAAAGAATATAAGAATGTTAGATGATGATTTTGTGTTTAGATGATGAATATCATCAAGATTGCAGTAGATCAAGGAATAAAATCATCAAGAAACGATTTTTCTTACCGAAGATTAGAAGATGAACGAATCTTGCTTAGAATAAGATCTTGAATGTCTTGACTATGTCAAAACTCAATAGAATGACACAATGAAGCTGATTTTTGATTGGAATATGGGTTGTGGTGGCTAGGGTTTGCAATATGGAAGTGGCTTGATGAGAAAGTTTGCAAAAGTGAGGAAACAAGGGGGAAATTCCCCCTTGTAATTGTTTTTGGCCGCAAACAAGGGAGGGGAAGGGCCTCCAGGCCCTCGGCCCGTTTCGTCCAATTCGTCTTGTCACACCCTCGCTAAAGCGGAAACACGAGGATGCGACGGACGGGATCGTCATAACACATTGGGGGTTCAAGAGAATATCTAAAGGTATTCTCCGTACATGGGTCATGACGTCGCCCGACACATAGGAACACATGTCAAGGATAGTCACTACCAGAACGTCATACCAAAATGCATAATCATACCGAAGCTCCAGACGGAAACAAATCAACACAATTGTCAAACAAGAAAAATCTCAAAATCCTCAAAATTACAATCCATAAAACCCAACAATCCACAACAAGTCCCAAAAGTCTCTTGAATGTCTAATGCTCCTAGTGGAGCGGTCTCGTCTAAGTCCACAGCCATACACCTAGACTTCATTACCTGAAAAGACATGCTCTAAAAAGGTCAACATACGTTGGTGAGTTCACAGGTTTATAAGTACAATTATTTTGCCGTGTATAACATGTATAGAAAATTGTATGTGAAAGAGATACATAGCAGTCAAGATATCAACATAAGTTCGAATGTAACCCAAGTCCAAGACATTCCAAAATTGCACACAACCGGATTATATTCACCCAAGGGCAAGCCCCGGCCAAGTCGGTCTCGACTAGTATACCGACAACATGGGTGGGGGTGTCAACCCGTTAGTACTAACAATATCTCTCCATAACATCCAAGTACACAAGTTGAAGCACAAGCACAAGCACAAGTACACACTCATGATTGAATATCAAGACTCATACCATGACCCAAACCACATACAATATTTCAAAAGAAAATCAAACACGGCATAGTCCAAAACCATGAGCATGCTTTTCCCCCAAGTAAAATATATTAAAAAGGGGCCGTGAAACTCACCTTGAAATGTCACAGTTCAAATTCCACAACACGCAGAGGAAGCTCTAAAAATATATAATTCACACAAGGATTAATATAACACCAAATATCGATGACTAATATGGGTGCAATCCTGTTAGTCCAGCCCTTAACACTAATCAAGGTTTTCCATCATCACACTTATTAATTTAATTCTTTTGTAAAGAGTTTTAATCGATATTATATGCAAAATTTGTCTTAATTTAGACTATTTAATCCCAACCCTTTTTTTTTAGGTTTTAACAAAATAATTCAGCATACATATCTGATTGCGCATCAGTCTTGTATAGGCTGTTAGGAGATCGACACGACCACGAAACATCGCGTACGAGGTGTCATTTGAAAGAAGAGACATTAAATTAACTCCAGAAAAAGAATCAGGTTCATTTGACAAAATATGAGTAAGTTATGACACGAAGAATAAAGACCAATCTGCTGCCCAGATTCGTCAGTTTTGACCTTCAGTTTTGTTTGCTACGTTTGGAGGACCAAACGATGTCGAAACGACATGAAACCACTGGGTTAGTTAGAGGACTCATAGGGCTTAGATTTAGACCCAGAGTTTGCCTCAATTGGGCGTTTTTCGACCAAGTTATCACACGAACAAGATGACCCATTTTTCTGACAGCAAGCTGCCCAGATTGTTAGTTTCGTTGTTTCGATTTGTTCAACACATCAATACTTTCAAGGAACAATTCTAGTTATTTCAAAACGTTTTATAGGTCCAAAATCTCGATTAAGGGCAGGTCATCCAAGATTACATCCCATTCTTTTAGATTCGATTACCATACAAGACCAAGGATTAGGGGTTTTACCAAGTGACGAACCCGACAATCGTAACGCTTAGATCTTCACGATCTAGCACCAAAAACCAAGAATGAGAGATCATTAGATGAAGATTTTGAATATAGATGATGAGTATCATCGATTTTAGAGTGTAACTAGAATTAAACTTCATCAAAAACGAATTTCGCTTACCGTAGCTTTGAAGACGAATGTTTCTAGCCGAGTTTAACGTTCTTGGATGATTGGTTGCCAAAAACTCGATGGATGCACAAGTGATTTCAGAATTTTGATGGCCAAGTGGAGAAGAAGAGAGAATTTTGGAGAAGGAGGTGGCTAGGGTTTCAAGGGAATTCCAAAATTTGTGAAAGTGAGGCCAAGGCAAAGGGGAATACCCCCCCCCCTTAATCCTTGGGGTCGAAACATGGGAGGAAGAAGGGCCTTCGGGCCCTTGGCCTGTCTCGTGTATTCCGTCACGTCTCGAGCCGCGTGTCGTCTAATTTTTACGCTTTCAAATTCCTCGCGCAATAACGGTTCGAACGAACTATCACATGCCCTAGGATTTGGATAAATTATATTTTTAGAACCAATTTAAGTTGTTTTAACAGGCTTTAGGCAAAGCCCATGGATGTAAGACTAATTGGGTTATGGTGAAGTTTTCATGTTTTACATTTTAGAAAACCCTCGATTGGGCTCAATACATAGAACCACATACGGCGACAAGCCAATAGTCACATAAAGATATAAACTCCAGGCCCATTATAAAAACGTAGGCCCATTAGACCAAAATTTGGGCCCATCAAGAAAAGAACCATAAATCAAGACCTAGTCCAATTAAAGACGAAAGTCAAAGTCAAAAGTCAAAATTCAAACTACTGCCAAGGCCAACGTACCTATTTTGGTGACGGATGTCACAGTATCCCCCAGTTGAAAGAATTTCGTCCCGAAATTCAACTAGAGTCATCAACTGCACTGTCATCCGCAAATAGGTGAGGGTACTTAATCCTCATTCCGTCTTCTCTTTCCCAAGTAAACTCAGGGCCTCTCCTTGAGTTCCATCTTACCTTCACAATCGGGATCTTGCTACGTTTCAACATCTTTATTTCCCGGTCCATGATCTCTAATGGTTCTTCGACGAATCGAAGTTTTTCATCCACTTGAATTTCCTCGAGTGGCACATGTAGCGTCTCATCAGCGAGACACTTCTTGAGATTTGAAACATGAAACGTGTTATGTATGCGTTCAACTCTTGCGGCAATTCCAGTCGATATGCAACAGGACCAATTCGTTCAATAATCTTGAACGGACCAACGTATCTCGGTGCTAACTTGCTCCTCTTGCCAAAACGAATAATGCCTTTCCAAGGTGACACTTTCAATAGAACATTATCCCCAACAGTGAACTCTAATGGCTTCCTTCGATTATCAACATAACTTTTCTGACGGTCTTGGGCTGCCTTCAATCTATCCCTTATCTGAAACACCTTGTCGGTAGTCTCTTGTATAATCTCGGGTCCAATCATCTGACTTTCCCCGACCTCTGCCCAACACACGGCGACCTGCACTTACGCCCATACAATGCCTCAAATGGTGCACATCCAATACTTGTATGGTAACTATTATTGTACGAAAACTCCACCAATGGAAGGTGAGTGTCCCAGTTACCGCCAAAGTCAATCGTGCAAGCCCTCAGCATGTATTCCAAAGTCTGAATCGTACGCTCACTCTGACCATCGGTCTGAGGGTGATAGGCAGTACTCATGTCAAGACGTGTCCCCAGTGACTTCTGTAAGGATTGCCAGAATCGGGATGTGAATCGTGCGTCCCGATCAGATATGATTGACACGGGTACCCCATGTCTAGACACAATCTCACAGATATAGATCCTTGCCAACTTTTCCATTTTGTAGTCTTCGCGTATAGCCAAGAAATGTGCAGATTTGGTCATTCGATCCACAATAACCCAAATCGTATCATGCCCGCTACTAGTCCTTGGTAACTTTGTAATAAAGTCCATCGTAATATTCTCCCACTTCCATTCAGGGATTTCAGGTTGCTGCAATAAACCTGATGGTCTTTGATGTTCTGCTTTGACCTTCGCACACGTTAAACACTTACTAACATATACCGCTATATCCCTCTTCATTCCGGGCCACCAGTATAAATCTCTAAGATCGTGGTACATTTTATCCGCACCAGGGTGTACCGAATACCTCGTCGTATGTGCCTCATCCAATATGATTTCCCGAACATTCCCCGTTATGGGTACCCAAATCCTACCCATAAGGTATAACCCTCCATCATCCTTTTGTTCGAACTGCCAGTCCAGTCCTCTCAACCCTTCACTCTGTACGTTTGTTTCCTTTATTGCTTCGACTTGAGCAGCAATAATATGAGTCTTAATATCCGAATGAATGGTCATTTGTAGGGCCCGGATGCGTACAGGTTTGACTCTTTCCTTTTGACTCAAAGCATCCGCTACTACGTTTGCTTTACCCGGGTGGAACCGGATTTCACAGTCGTAATCACTAAGCAATTCCATCCATCGACGCTGTCTCATGTTCAATTCCTTTTGGTCAAAAATGTGCTGGAGGCTCTTGTGGTCGGTATAAACGACACACTTTGTACCATACAAATAGTGCCTCCAGGTCTTAAGAGCAAAGACCACCGCGCCTAACTCCAGGTCATGGGTGGTGTAATTCTTCTCATGATTCTTAAGTTGTCGCGACGTGTATGCAATCACTTTATCTTTTTACATGAGCACACAACCTAAACCTTGATGCGACGCATCACAATGCACAACGAATCCGTCTGAACCCTTAGGGAGTGCCAATATCGGTGCATTACACAACTTATTTTTCAATGTATTAAATGCGTCCTCTTGTTTAGCACCCCATTCGAACTTCTTATCCTTCTGCGTCAATTGCGTAAGTGGTTGTGCAACCCTTGAGAAGTTCGCGATAAATCCCTATAGTAACCTGCTAACCCAAGGAATTGTCTTATCTCTGAAGGCGTCTTAGGTGCCTCCCAGTTTTTAACTGCCTCGATCTTTCCAGGGTCCACATGAATTCCTTTTTCATTCACTACATGCCCAAGAAATTTCACCTCTCGCAGCCAAAACTCACACTTGGAGAATTTGGCATAGAGCTTCTCTCTTCCCAATAACTCCAAGATTGCTTTCAGGTGTCCCTTATGATCCTCCTTCGTCCTTGAATAGATCAAAATGTCGTCAATGAATACTATGACAAATTTATCCAGATAGGGTTTACACACCCTATTCATTAGATCCATAAATACCGCGGGTGCGTTTGTTAGCCCAAAAGGCATAACCAAGAATTCATAATTCCCATAACGCGTCCTAAAAGCCGTCTTTGGTATATCGTCCTCGTGCACCCTCAACTGATGATATCCGAAACGAAGATCAATCTTAGAAAAATAGGTCGCCCCTTGCAGTTGATCAAATAGATCATCTATCCTTGGCAAGGGGTAATGATTCTTAATAGTTAACTTGTTCAATTCTCGATAATCTATGCACATTCTAAAGGATCCATCCTTTTTCTTAACAAAGAGCACTGGCGCTCCCCATGGTGAATGGCTTGGTCGGATGAAACCCTTGTCTAGCAACTCCTGGAGCTGACTAGACAGTTCTTGCATTTCTGACGGGGCTAGTCGATAAGGAGCCTTAGCCACAGGCACTGCGTCCGGTATCAAATCGATTCGAAAATCTACCTGTCTTGGTGGTGGCAATCCTGTCAAATCATCCGGAAACACCTCTTGAAAATCCTGCACAATAGGTATGTCTTCAATCTTTATTTCTGCCACTTTCATGCCCATTATGAATTCTTTATTCACTTCAGGCTTCTCTCCATGTACTTCAAGCGTCCTAGCATTTGGTAAGGGTATGCGAAAAATCTTTTCATTGCACATGATTTCAGCTTTATTCTTAGTTAGCCATTCCATGCCCACCACTACGTTGAAACTCCCAAGCCTAAGAGGTATAAGAGCTATTCTAAAAGCATGGTCATCTAATATTATGGTATAGTCCCGAATTACAACTATAGTCTCTACTAGGCTACCGTCAGCGAATTCAACTACATAGCTTGTTTCCACGCTGCTGGGGGTCACGAGTACCTTAAAACACTTCACTAAGCGTTCCAATTGCTTGAAATTGAAACACACAGGTCATGATATCATAGTCGGTTAGTGCAGATTGCACTTATTACTCTCCAGACAAGTGCCGGCATAGCTCTTCGTTTCCAGCACGGCAGCCACATATCCTTTCATGAAGTTGTCCTTCTTATCTACCTTAACACTTCAAGCTCACCCGATTCCTTAACACCCTTCTACATCTCACTAGCTTTCTTGAGGTTCTAATACGAACCAACTCATCCACTAAATACAAGTCTTCAATATTGCACTCCAAATGGTTGGGGTGTGTAGTGACCACCATTCCACGAACTATAGAACCAGCCTCCTTGATGTACTTTTCCATTCGCTTTGATTTATGTGCCACAAATATGACACCACCTTTGCCAACTTATGGAATTGGTAGGGATAAGCAGCATGACTAGATTCCACCATTACTTGATTTCACAACTAATGATCTATATTTCGTATCTTGTCCATGAGGTAGTACCTCTCAGTTATTAATGTTTAGCCCATCCAAAGTCATGACCATCACAACTTTTCTACTTCGTGCTTGAACTTGGATATTCCACCATGTTAGTACTTTGCCCACTAGTGGCCGGATAACACCCTTTGCATTTTGATTATTAGCACCGATCTTGATGTCCACATTCATTTCTGTTTTCTCAATGCAATGGGTTAGAGCTATTGCTCTAACTTCCTTTCAAACTCTTTTGGCTTGGAAATCATGTACTTCGTGTACGTAAAACCAATCCTGCCTTCAGTGCCACTTTCTTTCAATTTAACAGTCTTACCATGTCCATCTCTAATCCTCTCGGATCATCACATAGCCCAGTTTAGACACATCCCTAACATAGCAAAGATGTTTATGTATAGGGTTCCCCGCAGCGTTCCCACCACACCGATGATATACCTAGGATGACGTCTAAACTGGTTACATGACATCCATTTACTCCATCAATTATAATGCTAGCATCTCTCGACAACCAATGAAACAAGTGTCATGATCAGTTTGAACAAAGCAGCATAGGTACAAGGAGTCTCACTTCCCTACTTCAGATCTTCAAAGACCAAGTACACTTTGAACATGTAGTCAATTTCTACGATCACAGAAATAAAATCAAGAGAAACGTCTCATAGATACTGGGCTAAAATGTCCCGGTGTGATTCCCATGAATGCTCTAGTTCTATTTGTACTTGTGCAAGGATATATGGGATGGGTGTTTCCACACCATTGATTATCATAATAACAGGAATTCCACTATCCCATGAATAAGATGGAAGATTCGTACTAACTATGACTATTATCTCATGAAAAGGTTTGCCAGATTTCGCAGGCACTGCAAATTGCGATTACGTGTGCACCCGTAATGGTAATTTGCATTGCATGGTCACCCCTAGCTCCTCCTACCAGAGTTAACATGTCTTGTTAAGTACAGAGTGTTATCTAAGATTGGAGGATCAAGGATATGGTCACTAACCGAAGGTTAAGTAACCGAATTTGTGCAGAGGAATCGACTGACAAAGCATTCACTTGGGTAAGGAACCGTCAAAAGAGTCCATTTAGTATAGTTTGAGATCCAATAAAGTAGCCATCTAACCTGAATACGCCATGGCCCTTGTATAAGCTAGCATGTTCATCTCCCAATAATCAAACCACAAGTTATAAATAGGGCCTTGTACAACAAAGCTAACACCAGCAGACGCACATAATAAAGGTTGGCTTAACAACCAAGGTCCTTTAAAAGAGTCCTTATAGCCGCACTTGTCAATCCAGACCAAATAATAATCAAGCGCATAATGAGAGGACGTCCTTACCTAATGCTTTCTCAAGGCACACAGAGATAATACAATGACCAAAGTTCTCCAAATAAGATGATCATAGATAACACATAAGGCAGGCAACATAGCACAACATATAATACACATAAAACATGCACATGTATAATAGTACACACATAATCCTATGATGCATACTACATGTGGGTACTTAGGTTATAGTCTAGGTCGAATAATCCACCTAATTCTCTATAACCAATGGCTCTGATACCAATCTGTCACACCCTCGCTAAAGCGGAAACACGAGGATGCGACGGACGGGATCGTCATAACACATTGGGGGTTCAAGAGAATATCTAAAGGTATTCTCCGTACATGGGTCATGACGTCGCCCGACACATAGGAACACATGTCAAGGATAGTCACTACCAGAACGTCATACCAAAATGCATAATCATACCAAAGCTCCAGACGGAAACAAATCAACACAATTGTCAAACAAGAAAAATCTCAAAATCCTCAAAATTACAATCCATAAAACCCAACAATCCACAACAAGTCCCAAAAGTCTCTTGAATGTCTAATGCTCCTAGTGGAGCGGTCTCGTCTAAGTCCACAGCCATACACCTAGACTTCATTACCTGAAAAGACATGCTCTAAAAAGGTCAACATACGTTGGTGAGTTCACAGGTTTATAAGTACAATTATTTTGCCGTGTATAACATGTATAGAAAATTGTATGTGAAAGAGATACATAGCAGTCAAGATATCAACATAAGTTCGAATGTAACCCAAGTCCAAGACATTCCAAAATTGCACACAACCGGATTATATTCACCCAAGGGCAAGCCCCGGCCAAGTCGGTCTCGACTAGTATACCGACAACATGGGTGGGGGTGTCAACCCGTTAGTACTAACAATATCTCTCCATAACATCCAAGTACACAAGTTGAAACACAAGCACAAGCACAAGTACACACTCATGATTGAATATCAAGACTCATACCATGACCCAAACCACATACAATATTTCAAAAGAAAATCAAACACGGCATAGTCCAAAACCATGAGCATGCTTTTCCCCCAAGTAAAATATATTAAAAAGGGGCCGTGAAACTCACCTTGAAATGTCACAGTTCAAATTCCACAACACGCAGAGGAAGCTCTAAAAATATATAATTCACACAAGGATTAATATACACCAAATATCGATGACTAATATGGGTGCAATCCTGTTAGTCCAGCCCTTAACACTAATCAAGGTTTTCCATCATCACACTTATTAATTTAATTATTTTGTAAAGAGTTTTAATCGATATTATATGCAAAATTTGTCTTAATTTAGACTATTTAATCCCAACCCTTATTTTTTTTAGGTTTTAACAAAATAATTCAGCATACATATCTGATTGCGCATCAGTCTTGTACAGGCTGTTAGGATATCGACACGACCACGAAACATCGCGTACGAGGTGTCATTTGAAAGAAGAGACATTAAATTAACTCCAGAAAAAGAATCAGGTTCATTTGACAAAATATGAGTAAGTTATGACACGAAGAATAAAGACCAATCTGCTGCCCAGATTCGTCAGTTTTGACCTTCAGTTTTGTTTGCTACGTTTGGAGGACCAAACGATGTCGAAATGACATGAAACCACCTGGGTTAGTTAGAGGACTCATAGGGCTTAGATTTAGACCCAGAGTTTGCCTCAATTGGGCGTTTTTCGACCAAGTTATCACACGAACAAGATGACCCATTTTTCTGACAGCAAGCTGCCCAGATTGTTAGTTTCGTTGTTTCGATTTGTTCAACACATCAATACTTTCAAGGAACAATTCTAGTTATTTCAAAACGTTTTATAGGTCCAAAATCTCGATTAAGGGCAGGTCATCCAAGATTACATCCCAATCTTTTAGATTCGATTACCATACAAGACCAAGGATTAGGGGTTTTACCAAGTGACGAACCCGACAATCGTAACGCTTAGATCTTCACGATCTAGCACCAAAAACCAAGAATGAGAGATCATTAGATGAAGATTTTGAATATAGATGATGAGTATCATCGATTTTAGAGTGTAACTAGAATTAAACTTCATCAAAAACGAATTTCGCTTACCGTAGCTTTGAAGACGAATGTTTCTAGCCGAGTTTAACGTTCTTGGATGAATTGGTTGCCAAAAACTCGATGGATGCACAAGTGATTTCAGAATTTTTGATGGCCAAGTGGAGAAGAAGAGAGAATTTTGGAGAAGGAGGTGGCTAGGGTTTCAAGGGAATTCCAAAATTTGTGAAAGTGAGGCCAAGGCAAAGGGGAATACCCCCCCCCCCCCCCGGTTAATCCTTGGGGTCGAAACATGGGAGGAAGAAGGGCCTTCGGGCCCTTGGCCTGTCTCGTGTATTCCGTCACGTCTCGAGCCGCGTGTCGTCTAATTTTTACGCTTTCAAATTCCTCGCGCAATAACGGTTCGAACGAACTATCACATGCCCTAGGATTTGGATAAATTATATTTTTAGAACCAATTTAAGTTGTTTTAACAGGCTTTAGGCAAAGCCCATGGATGTAAGACTAATTGGGTTATGGTGAAGTTTTCATGTTTTACATTTTAGAAAACCCTCGATTGGGCTCAATACATAGAACCACATACGGCGACAAGCCTAATAGTCACATAAAGATATAAACTCCAGGCCCATTATAAAAACGTAGGCCCATTAGACCAAAATTTGGGCCCATCAAGAAAAGAACCATAAATCAAGACCTAGTCCAATTAAAGACGAAAGTCAAAGTCAAAAGTCAAAATTCAAACTACTGCCAAGGCCAACGTACCTATTTTTGTGACGGATGTCACACGTCTCATCTCGAATCGCATGTTGACCAATTTTAACGTTTTTAAATTCCGCGCGCTAAAACGGTTCCAACGGACTAATATACGCTATAAAAACTATAAAATTTATATCTTTAAATTGAATTAAATGTATTTTGTAGACTTTAGGCAAAGCCCATTGATGTCCGATTTTGTTTGCGTGCTTATCGTAAGATGCATATTCTTACATTATTAAGTCTTTAGTCCAATTTTAAGCACACAACTATCATGCTAAGTCCAAATCGGTGAACGCCCACTGTCATCATGTCCAAGGCCCACTAGAACATATTAAGCCCATCATGCACAATACTAGAACTTAGCGTGTCTACACGCGTCTAATGTACTATACTCAGATCAAGTCAAAGTCAAAAGTCAAAGTTAAAGTCAACGGTCAAAGTCAATGGTTAATACACCTATTTTGGTAACGGATGTCACAGTATCCCCCCGTTGAGAGAATTTCGTCCCAAAATTCAGTCAGAGTTATCAACTACAATGCCTTTCCGTGAATAGGTAAAAGTACTTAGTCCTCAATTGACCTTCCCACACACAGATAAATTTTGGTCCTCTCTTTGAGTTCCATCTAATCTTTAGGATCAGGATTTTACTACTTATCAAAGTTCAATTACTTTGCTATGATCTTAGCCAGTCCTTCGACGAAATCGAAGTTTACCGTCCATGAAACGTGTCATTCACCCCTCTCGGTTCTTGCTGTAACTCAAACCAATGATCCCATGACCAAATCTGTTTGGAAGTCTTAATTGCACTTACCAATATAGGTGCTAATTTGTTCATTTGCCAAAGCAGACAATGCCTTCTAAGGCAACAGCTCGTATACTGCCCATAAAAAAAACAAAGTCTCTTGAGATGGATTTTCAGGTTTTACAACCAATTTACTAATATCTCCAGAGTATTACTGTTGTCCATTACCAAAAGTTAGATTCCAGTCCGGATTCCGATGTCACATTCATGGTATCAATATTGTTTATATATAAGGTGTACCACAGCTAACCCACCACACTACTAACACCTTCATAGTGTACCAGTCACCAATCGTATCTAATTATCAAAACAACCAACATCTGAGAACATGTGCCTAAAACGATGGTTCATTTGATTGTCAATGTAAATTTCTGGTGATCTTGAGCTGCCTTTAGTCTGTCTGCGATCCAAAACCCCTACTCATTCGTCTCTTGAATGATTTATGGTCCAGTCATCTAACTTTACACGACTTCTTCCCGTTACGTCGGCAATCGACACTTATATCCGTTTAGTGCCTCGAACGGTGCTTCTATAAGACTCTCATTGCAACTATTGTTATAGGAAATTAAACCAATGGTTGGCGAGTCTCCTAGCTACCTCCATGTCAATGATAAAAGACATTAATATATCCTCTAATGTTTGAATAGATCACTCACTCATACCATCCGTATGATAGTGGTAAGTCTCACTCATGTCCAGACGTGTACCTAGCACCTAGCATGAGCTATGCCGAATCGTTTCATGAAGCGACTGGCACGAACAGGGATAATCGACATAGGTATTCCATGTCTATCCACAACTTAACTAACATAATGACTCAAATCAAATCATGCTTACTACTAATTCTTATTAGCTTCATGATGAAGTCAACAATCATGTTTTTCCACTTCCGATCCAAAATCTCAAATTGTTGTAATAGGCTAGGTGGCCTTCGATGCCTCACTTTAACATTTGAACAAGCCAAACACTTGCACACATAGTGCGCTATGTCCCCTTTCAATCCAAGCCACCAATACAAGTCCTTACGATCATGCCACCTCTTGTTTGCACCAGGATGAACAATATACTTAAACTTGTGTGCTTCATCCAACACTAATGTCTACACATTCCCCATAAATGAAACCTAAATTCTCTTAATAAAGTACAATCCTCCCTATCCTCAAATAAGTCAAAATGTCCTCAATGAATACCATGACAAATTTATTCAGATATAGCATACGCATCTAATTCATCACGTCCATGAACACCGCAAGTGCCTTTGTTAGCCCAAGATTCATAACTAGGAACTCGTAATGTCCATAACGAGTTTTAACTGCTTTCTTCGGTATGTCATCCACATATACTCTATGTTGATGATTTCCGAACAGAGATCAATATTTAGAAAGTACGTCGATACTTGAAGCTGGTTGAATAAGTCATTTATCCTTGGAAAACAATACGGTTATTGTCAGTTAGTTTATTCATCTTTTGGTAGTCCATGCACTTCCTATACGATCCATCCTTCTTCTCGACAGAAAGCACTAGCGCCCCATGGTGAGCGAATGGGTCGTATAAAACCCTTACCGAACCAATCCTGAATTTGATTGGAGAGATCTTGCATCTCCATGAGGGTTAAGCAATAAAAAGCCCTAGGAACACGTACTGCCTTATGTACCAGGTCAATCCAAAGGTCCACCTATTATGAAGTAGGCAATCATACCAAATCCTTCGAGAACACTTCTTAGAAGTTTCACACAACAGGTATATCATCTAACTCTTATTCCTCCACCTTCATGCTCGAGATCTAGGTGTTGTCCTCATCTGATCTGTCACCATACACGTCAAGTGTCTCACCGTTTGACAATGGTATGCAAGCAATCTTCTCACAGCAGATGATCTCAGCACTATTCCTTGACAATCAATCCATCCCCGTGACCATGTGGAAACTTTCGTGCCTAAATCGTACAAGATCTATTCTAAATGCGTGATCCTCTAATAGCATAGTACAGTCCCATATTACTTCCCTAGTCTTTACAAGTCTATCATTAGCCCATTTAATAGCACTTATCCTCATGACTGGGGTTAAGCCCAACTTAGTTAAAAAGTCAAAGTCACTATGTATGGGTCCTTTTGGGCATCATTGACACCAATAATACCTTTCTATGAACAGGGTTGCCATATTACCTTACCCTGGGTTTGCATAAATTGCAGACCAGATTTTTATTGTTTTTCAATTTATTTTTGATTGACCATTTGACCTTGAACCCTATTTAACCACACATATGCATTTCAATAATGCTATTGGATTCCGCACTCATATTGTCAACGTCAAACTCTTGTCGATTTGAAATCATTAATCGGCACAACTGGGTTCACAAATACCTTAAAACTCTTAGCTAAGAATTCCAATTGCTTGAAATTAAAACACCCAGGTCATGACATCATAGTTGGGTGGTGTAGATTGCACTTATTACTCTCCGGACAAGTGCCAACATGGTCCTTCGTTGCAAGTACGACAGCCACATATTCTTTCATGACCTAGTCGTTCTTGTATACTTTAACACCAACTAGCTCACCGGATTCCCTAACATCCTTCTACATCTAACTAGCTTTCTCGAGGGTCTAATACGAACCATCTCCTCAGCTAAAGTACATGTCTTTAGTATTGCACTCTAAGTGGTTAGGGGGTGCAGTAGCAACCATCATTCCATGAACTATAGAACCAGCCCCCTGATGTACTTCTCCATCCACTTTGATTTGTGGGTCATAAATATGGCACCAGCTTTGCTAGCTTATAGAAATGGTAGGGATTGGCGGCATGACCTGATCCTACCATTACTTGACTACAAAACTAATGATCTATATTTCGCATCTTGTCCATGAGGCAGTACTCCTCAATTACTATTTCTTTAAGTCTGTCCAAAGTTATGGCCATCACAGCTTTTCTACTTCGTACTTGATCTTGGATATTCCATCATGGTAGTGCTTTGCCCACTGGTGGCCAAACAACACTCTTAGCCTTTTGATTATTAGCACAGATCTCGATGTCCGCATCCGTTTCTGTTTTCTCAATACAACGGGTTAGGGCTATTGCTCCAACTTTCCCGTTGTACTCTATTGGCTTGCAAGTCATGAACTCCGTGCACGTAAAACCAATCCTACCTCCAGTGCCATTTCCTTCCATGTTATCAGTCTAACCATGTCCGACTCTAATCCTTTAGGATCATCACATAGCCCAGTTCAGGCACATCCTTAACATACCGAAGATGTTTATGTATAGGGTTCCCTGCAGCGTTCCTACCACACCAACGATATACCAAGGACGATGTCTAAACTGGTTACATGACATCCATTTACTCCACCAAGTATAATACTAGAATGTCTCAGCAACCAATGCTCCAAGTATTAAGATCAGTTTGAACAAAGCATTATAGGTACAAGGAGTCTCACTTATCTACTTCAACTCTTCAAAGACCAAGTACATTTTCAACATGTAGTCAATTTCCACGATCACAGAAACAAAAGCGAGAGAAACGTCTCATCGATACTGGGCTAAAATGTCCCAGTATGATTCCTATGAAGGCTCCAGATATATTTGTACTTGTGAAAAGATAAATGGGATAGGTGTTTCCACACCGTTGATTATTATAAGAACAGGAACTCCAATGTCCCATGTATAGAATGGAAGATTCGTACTAACTATGAGTGTTATCTCACGAAAGGGTTTGCCAGGTTTCGCATGCACTGCAAATTGCAATTACGTGTGCACCTGTAATGGTAATTTGCTTTGCATTGTCACCCCTAGCTCCTCATGCATAATGCATCTTGCCAAGTACAGAGTGTTATCCATGATTAGAGAATCAAGGATATGGTCACTAACCCAAGGTTAAGTAACCGAAGTTATACAGAGGAATTGATTGAGAAAGCATTCACTTGGGTAAGGAACAGTCAAAGGAATCCATTTAGTACAGTCCGAGATCCAATAAAGCAGCTATCTGACCTGCATACGCCATGGCCCTTGTCTGTTGTTGTCATGTAAGCTAGCATGTCCATCTCCCAATATTCAACTCACAAGATATAAATAAGGCCTCATACAACATAGGTAACACCGAAGACGCACATAATAATGTTTGGCTTAACAACATATGTCCTTTAAAAAGAATTCTTATAGCCGCACTTATCAATCCAGACCAAATAATAGTCAAGAGCATAATGATAGGACGTCCTTACCTAATGCTTTCTCAAGGCATGCACAAATAATACAATGACCAAAGTTCTCCAATAAGAAGATCACACATAACACATAAGGCTGGCTACACAACACAACAGATAATGCACATAAATCGTTCACATGTATAGCTGTACACACATAATCCTATGATGCATTCTACATGTGGGTACTTGGGTTATAGTCTAGGTCGAGTAATCCACCTAATTCTCTACAACCAATGGCTCTGATACCAATCTGTCACACCCTCGCTAGAAGCAAAAACACGAGGATACGACGGACGGGATCGTCATAACACATTGGGGGTCTAAGAGAATTACTAAAGGTATTCTTTATAAATGGGTCATAACGTCGCCCGACACATAGGAACACGTGTCAAGTACGGTCAATTCCAAAACGTCATACCATAAATGCATAAATAATCCAAAGTACCATTCAGGAACAAAGAAGCACAAGTACCAAAACAATCCCAGGTACAAAATTAACAATTACAATTCAACAAAACAAACAAGCCCAAAACAAGTCCAAAAGTCCCATGAAATGTCTATTACTCCCAAAGGAGCAGTCCTGTCTAAAGTCCACAGCCAAGCACCTAAGCCTCATTACCTGAAAAGACATGCTCAAAAAGGTCAACATACGTTGGTGAGTTCATAGGTTTAAAAGTACAAATAGTTTGCCATGTATAACATGTACAGAAATTTGTATGTGATTAAGAGTACATAGCAGTCAATATATCAACACAAGTTTAAGATCAGTCCAAGTCCAATTACCCGGATTATATTCACCCAAGGGCAAGCCCAGGCCAAGTCAGTCTCGACTAGTATACCGACGACAAGGGTGGGGGTGTCAACCTGTTAGTACTAACAATACCTCTCCATGACAGTCAGGCACAAGAACAAGCCCAAGAACAAGCACAAGCACAAGCACAAGCACAAGTACACACTCATGAATGAACATGAGTGAACATCTAGACTCAAACCATGACCCAAACCACATACAATGTTCCATTACAACATGACATAGTCCAAAACCATGAGCATGCTTTTCCCCAAAGTAAAATATATTAAAAAGTGGCCGTGAAACTCACCTCGAGATAATATAGTCCAAATCCCAAATTATGCAAAGAAAGCACTAAAAGTGCAAATCACAAAAGGATTACTAAAGAACAAAAATGACCAACACGGGTGTAATCCTTGTAATACAGTCCTTAACGTCTATCAGGGTTTTTATTTTATGAAAACGTTTGTTACTAATAGAACAAGCCCATATTCGATGAATTATAGAAGCTATAAACTTATTCTTTTAAAAATTAATTTAACCAATTTTAAATACAAAACTTGTCTTTGATTGATTCTTTACTTTCAAATCTTATTTAAGTCTATCAAAATATTTCAGCGCGTATATCTGATTGCGCACCAGTTTTGCATAAGCTGTTTAGAGATTGAAACGGTAACGAAACTTTGCGTAATAGGAGTCATTTGAAAGATGGGACTTTAAGTTAATATCTAGAAAAATAATCATCTCCATTGGATAAAACATGAGAGATATATGACTCGATGAATACAGACCAATCTGCTGCCCAGATTCGTCAGTTTTGACCTTCAATTTTGTTTGCCACGTTTGGAGGACCAAAGGATGTCAAAACAACACGAGACCACTTTGGTTAGTTTGAGGACTCATTGAAATTGATTTTAGATGCAAATTTTTCCCCATTTGGATGTATTATGACCAAGTCATGACCTGTATAAAATATCTTATTTTCCCGGCAACAAGCTGTCCAGTTCATTAGTCTTGTTCCTTTGCATTCGAAACCTAAATATTTGACCATTATTGACCCGAGCACTTAAAGAAAGTTTATTCCATGAACTAATTGACAAAATGTTGTATCAAACACTTGGATTATCCCAATTTTTCAGTCCCAAAATAGTTAGTTGGATTTTAGTCTTCCGGTTCACAACATTGATTAATCAATACATGATTTTTATTGTTTAACGCGTCCATCCATTCAAGAAATGAGACTAATGATTTCAAAAACAATTTATAAAACCAAGATGTCCATTTTGATCAGGTCACACAAGATTACAACCCAACTTCAAAAGATTCAAGAATATACAAAGATCAAGAATTAGGGTTTTACCGGTTAAAGAGTCCAACACTCGTAACACCTAGATCTTCACGATCCAATGTCCACAACAAAGAATATAAGAATGTTAGATGATGATTTTGTGTTTAGATGATGAATATCATCAAGATTCCAGTAGATCAAGGAATAAAATCATCAAGAAACGATTTGCAGATAATACTGTCAATGACACATGCTCGCAGCATGTCTTTTAGAGATTTAGTCGTACGCTCACTCTAACTATCGATTTGCAGATAATACTGTCACACCCTCAAAATCCACATGCGGTTTTACCGCGAGGCGAGTGAGCAAACCAGGATCTCAGTCATTAGTTACTCAGAACGACTCTAAATGCAACATTTAAACAAATCAGAGTTTAAAACTTTAAAATATCTACGGAAGCGTTTTCTAAATAACCCAAACACAAGGTACTAAAAGTAAACTGCGCAAAACACGAGCCCAAACCAAAATACCTAAGTAAATGCTAAATTAAAAGTAAACGATGTTTGAACAAAGCATGCTTGACTCGTGCGTGCTCCTAAGGGCAACTGCTAGAAATGACCTGAGAAAAGCATACTAAAAGTTTCAACACGATGGTTGGTGAGTTCAAGAGTTTGTAATCAATCATAAGCAGTACCGTTAGTAAAAATATATAAACAAGTGCACTGAAATAGATAGCTAGTCTAATTTCATTAATTAAGAACAATAGTGATTTCGCGATCGAAGCTGACTATGTTTGTCTGTTTGCCTCCCTCCACGACATACCAGGTCATGACGTTGTTAGTCGTTTAGCACAATATTGCACCCGTTGACTTCTGGTCACCCGGGTGGGGCATGTCAGACCCAGTAGTACTACCCAAGATTTCCCGCTAGAACGATCCGAAAGTGTGAGGACTTTCTATGGTATAACCCACTATGTCTTACCAAATACATGTTATATCAGTAAAACGTTTTAAAACAAGTATGCTTTCTCCCCCAAAAAGAGAAGTAGTAAAAGTTGGGCATTGAACTCACTTGGTGCGCAAACGAATGATCGTAAAAGCTAACAGTGAACGGAAAGACAACCTTCAGAGGTTACCTAGAACACGCAAGTACATAAGTACGTGTACACAAAATGTTAACAACCCTAAGTGCTCAACAAACACATTGACTCAAGGTTTTGGAAAACAAGACTCATTTAACCAAGTTGACCCGTTTGACCCGTTGGTGACATGTCAAATTAAGTTCTTGTTTGATCAAGTATAGCAATCCATCATACATGGTTATCACACAAGTTATTCACGTATGCCACATTACAAACCCTTAAGTGCTATAAAGCTCATCATACATCATCCATTATCATGTATATTCCGTAAGAGTCTAAATTTCCAAAGCTGTGCATCAAGCATTCATACAACCCAAATAACACAATCTACCACCATAGACATCATAAACAAACATTCTAACATGATCCTAACATCATAAACATGCTCAATTTACAATATCCAATGATCTACATAAATAAAGTTTCCCTTTCGGGAAAGTAACACCCAAAATCAATCTAACACCCAATTCATTCATGAATTCATCAACATCATGCCTAATCAAGTCCATAATTATCATCTAGACATGACCAACATCACCAAATCATCATAATTAATCAATCTCATGCATAAAAATTGCTATTAATAGTAAGGAATGAACAACCACTAGATTTCATGATTTTTCTTACACAATCCATGTAAACTAACATCAAAGCAATACAACTAACATCATACAATCATCAAATCATGATTTCCAAGAAGAAAAAGTTTCTACTTTAGGCAATGTATGAACTACATGATCAATCCATGGATTTCTTGCACAATTATCATAATCCAACATTCATACAACATAACCAACAACATATCATCATCAAACAATCATCAATTTCAACATTCATCACAAGTTTCGGCCTAGGGTTCATCAATAATCAAAAACCATGAATATCCAATAAAAATCTAACCTTTAAATGTGCAAAGATGATGATTAACACTTGTAACACTTGAATCCCAATCAAAATCGACTTGTTTGTGCTTGTTCTTGATCAAAATCGCAAAGGGGAGGGGAGGGGGGGTGTTCGGCCGAATGGGGGGGGGGGGGTTTGGGGGCTAGGGTTTGCTTAATTTTGGTAATATTAAGTTAAATGGTAATTACAAAATAAACCCTACTTAATCACCTTTTGTAAAAGTTAATCTTTTTAGCATTTTTAACAACTTTAACTACAAAATACAAGTATTTTTAACCAACAATATTAATCGTATATATTTTCCACTAATCACACAACACATGAAATAGATATAACACGTTGGCACGTTACAAGGTAACATTCACAAATAATACTTAAAATTCATGAAGCACATAACCATGAATTAATAATCAACATTATTAATCAAGTTATTATCAGATAATCATTGTTAGTTATTATTAAGTCACCAACGTTCAACGACAAATAGTGTGTGCTAACGACACGTGTATGCAAGACCTAACGGAACAAACGGAGTTTGGTAACGGAAAATTACCGGATGTCACATTATCCCCATGTTGAAGGAATTTTCGTCCTGAAAATTGCGTTACATGGTTGTGTTACAACACTGGTCTACTGCATTGGCATAAAGAAATCGGGTGAGTTGCGGGTGGGTTGTCACATTATCCCTATGTTGAAAGAAATTTCGTCCCGAAATTTAATCATTACCTCCACCGGTTGACATTGTCGTTTCGAACAGATGAGTATACTTAAGCTTCATCTGATCCTCATGTTCCCACGTGAATTTCGGTCCACGTTTCAAGTTCTAACAAACTTTGACTATGGGTATCTTGCTTTGCTTAAGAGTTTGACCTCACGGTCCATCACCTAAACTGGTTCCTCAATGAACGGTAGTTATTCATCTACTTGTACTTTCTCCAGTGGTACAACCATCATCTCGTCCGATAAACACTTTTTCATATTTGAGACATGAAATACATTATGAATTCCACTTAACGAATCTAGTAAGTTCAATCGATAAGCCACTGGACCTATTCTTTCCAGAATCTCAAATGGTCCAACATATCTTGGATTTAGCTTTCCCCTTTTACCAAATCGAACCACTCCTTTCCATAGTGAGACTTTTAGTAAAACTTTATCGCCAACCTGAAACTCCAGAGGTTTTCGTCACTTGTCTGCATAACTTTTTTGTCGGTCAAGTGCTGCGGCCATATGTTTCGTTATTTGTACGATCTTCTCAGTAGTCTCATGCACCAACTCGGGACCTGTTAACTGGCTATCACTAATTTCTCCCCAGCAAACTGGTGATCTACACTTCTGTCCATACAAAGCCTCAAATGGTGCTGCCTTAATACTGGTGTGATAACTATTGTTGTAAGAAAATTCCACCAATGGTAGGTAAACTTCCTAGTTATTCCCGAAATCAATCACACAAGCACGTAGCATGTCCTCCAATGTCTGAATAGTACGTTCGCTTTGCCCATCTGTTTTTGGATGATACGCAGTACTCATGTCCAGACACGTATCCAAAGATTTTTCAAACGACTGCCTGAAATGTGATGTAAAACGAGCATCACGGTCAGAAATATTGGAGACCGGTACACAATGTCTCGAGACTATCTCCTTCAGATAAATTCGGGTTAATTTATCCATTTTATTTATTTCCTTGATTGCCAAGAAATAAGCGGATTTAGTTAATCGATCCACGATCACTCATATCATGTTACAACCAGTTGGAGTCCGGGGTAATTTAGTAATAAAGTCCATAGAAATCTGTTCCCACTTCCACATAGGAATCTCAGGTTATTGTAGTAACCCAGATGCCTTCTGATATTCCACTTTAACTTTCGAACAGGTCAGTCATTTGCCAACATACGTAGCTACGTCTGCTTTCATATTAGGCCACCAATAGTGCGCCTTCAGGTCATGATACAATTTGTCAGAACCAGGATGTATAGAGTACTTAGACTTGTGTGCTTCACTCATAACCAAGTCCCTTAGGTTTCCATACAAAGGCACCCAGAGTCTGTCCATGAAATAACGAATTCCATCCGCTTTTACCTCCAACTATTTGTCCATTCCCCGTAAAGATTCAGACCCAATGTTTTCCGCTTTCACGGCTTCTGTCTGAGCTTCTCGTATTTCTTCAGGCAAGCGAGTGCTAATCGTAAGCTGCAAAGCTCGCACTCGTCGGGGCTTAGCGGTTTCCTTTCTACTCAACGCATCCGCGACCACATTTTCCTTTCCTGGGTGATATTTGATAGCGCAATCATAATCGTTCAACAATTCCACCCAGCGTCTTTGCCTCATGTTCAACTCCTTCTGCTCAAAGATATGCCGAAGACTCTTATGATCAGTGTAGATAGTGCACTTGGTACCGTACAAGTAATATCTCCAGATCTTTAAGGCAAAAACTACCGCACCGAGTTCCTAGTCATGAGTGGTATAGTTCTTCTCATGTACTTTTAGTTGTCTTGAAGCGTAGGCTATAACTTTTTCCCGTTGCATCAAGACACAACCAAGTCCTTTGATAAAGGCATCGTAATAGACAACAAAGTCATCACTTCCCTCCGATAGTGCCAATATCGGTGCGCTACACAATTTTTGTTTTAGCAACTGAGAAGCAGACTCTTGACTATCACCCTATTTATATGTTGTTCCTTTATGAGTCAAGGCTGTAAGAGGTTGAGAGACTTTAGATAATCCCTCAATGAATTGCCGATAATATCCTGCCAGTCCAAGAAACTGTCGTATCTCATTAGGTGTCTTGGGAACCAACCAATTCTTTATCGCCTCAATCTTCACAGGATCAACATGTATTCCCTTCTCGTTAACGATGAAACCCAAAAATTGTACTTCACGTATCCAGAAATCACACTTGGAAAACTTGGCTTACAGTTGTTCCCTTCTGAGTAACTCCAAGATTAAGCGTAGGTGCTCTTCATGTTCTTCCTTGGTCCTTGAATGGATCAATATGTCATCGATGAACATAATAACAAATTGATCAAGATATGGTTTGCACACATGATTCATGAGATCCATGAAAACTACTGGTGCATTTGTCAACCCAAATGGCATGACCAAGAACTCATAATGACCATAACGTGTACGGAATGCTGTCTTCGAGATGTCTTCCTCACAAACTCTCAGTTGATGATAACCAGACCTCAAATCAATCTTAGAATAATAGCTTGATCCTTGAAGTTAATCATACAAATCATCTATACGAGGTAAAGGGTATCTGTTCTTAACTATAACCTTGTTCAGTTCTCTGTAGTCAAAACACATTCGAAATGTGCCATCCTTTTTCTTGACGAAAAGAACAGGTGCTCCCCAAGGGGATGAGCTCGGTCGAATAAACCCTTTATCCAACAGCTCCTGTAGTTGTGCAGATAGTTCCTGCAGTTCGTTCGGGGCTAACCAGTAAGGTGCTCTCACAATCGGAGCGGCTCCGGGAGTCAAATCAATCTGGAACTCAACTTGATGATGAGGTGGTAGTCTAGGCAGATCCTCTGGAAACACCTCCGGAAAGTCACGAACTACCGGAATATTCTCTATCTTCTTTTCCTCCCGTTGCTTGTCAGTTACAAGGGCTAATATGGCTAAGCGACCCTTACGTAGCCACTTCTGCGCTTTCATAAAGGATATGATGCCTATCACAGCACCACCTTTCTCGCCCTTAGCTGAGAGAATTTCCCCGTCCAGGAGAGGAATGCGGATAACCTTCTCGTGGCAAATGACTTCCGCCTGCTTCTCAGAAAGCCAATCCATACCCATGACTACATCGAAACTCCCAAGCATAACAGGCATGAGGTCGATGTCAAAAGTATGACCAGCAAGTTCTATCTTGCAACCCTTAAGGATGTGTGTCACGTGGATTTGCTTACCTTCAGCAAATTCTACCGTATATTTAGATTCCAACGGAGAAGGCATATCACTTAAGAGACTACTAAACTTAGTAGAAATAAAACTTCTATTAGCTCCAGTGTCAAACAATACAGTAGAAAAACAACCATTAACGGGAAATTTACAAGTAACAGTAGTAGAGTCGTTTAGAGCCTCACCTGAACCTATGACGAAGGCTCTCCCTTTAGCTCCACCGTTGCTGCCACTGTTATTGTCACCATTGCCATTAATGTTGTTGTTGTTTCCACCATTTCCAGCACCATTCCCGTTCTTCTTCAATCGAGGACAATTCCTCTTGTAGTGTCCTTCCTTTCCACACTCAAAGTAACCTTTTGGTTTTTCCTGGGATTGTTGAGCTTCTTCATCAATTCACCACAACAATCCTTTACCGTGTGCCCAGCCTTACCACAAGGCTGGCATCGAAAATTATCACACATGCCAGTGTGGTGGTAGTTGCATTGGTTACATTTGGGATATTTCCCCACATATCCACCTTGTCCCTATGTTGAAGAGGACAATTGATTAAAGTTACGATTGTTATCAAACCTCCTTTGTTGCTAGTGAGGTTGATGCTTATGTATGTGTTGTTACTACTGCAGCTGTTGCTGGTTGCTAGAGGACGAGCCCTTATTGCTAGTATTCTCCCACTTACGTTTGTTATCGGGTACGCTATCCACCATGCCCCGTTTGGGTAATCTTCCCTGTTCCACTGCTTGGTCAGTCAGCCTGTGGGCTAACCGAATAGGCTGTTGTATGGTAGCAAGATTGGAAGTTGTCACCATACTCTGGATCTCAGGAACCAGTCCACGTATGTAATGCTCGATCATTTTATGCATTTCATTAACCATTCCAGGGCACAGTGTTGCCAACTCATGAGACCATGTAGTATAGGCCTCAATCTCAGAACCTTGCATCTTGAGTGCCAGAACTCAACTTCTGGCTCCTGTACTTCATCTTGAGGGCAATACTCCTCTGTGATCATCGCCTTGAACTCGACCCAAGGTAGGTCATTAGCCATCGCCTGACACAACATTTGTACCAGGGCATTCCACCAGGAGAGGGTTGCGCCTTCAAGAGTTCCAGTTGCGTACTTCACTTGATCGGCTGGCAGACAGTTACATTTTATGAAGACGGATTCGGTCTTCTCAAACCATCGTACCAGTCCCATAGCTCCTTCAGTTCCGCTATAGGTATGAGGCTTGCAATCCATGAAGGATTTGTAGGTACAGTGTGCGGGTCCTGTTCTGACAAACCAAAACATTAGTTGAGCAGCCTAGATGAGCAACTAAGATATTGGTTAGGCCACTTGTATCATTTACCTGCTGGCTGTCCAGTTTGTGCAGCAGCCACTGCCGCCTATACATGTTCATTAATTAGAGCTGCCAACTCAGCGGGGGTCATGTTTATAGCACCGGTACCACATCCACCGGCACCACGTCCATGGCCACGCCCACGTCCTCTACCTCGTCCATCCATATTTCACTTTACATTCACAAATACAATAATGAGTAACATCCAACATATTTATCTCATTGAATTAGAGTAAATAATAAGAAATAATGAATTTGTCATAACCGCAACATTTATAACCAAAATAATAACCAAAGACAAATAAATTGTATATGATTCACAAAATATTCTATCAATGTCAGAATTTTAGTTTTTCAGTTGGGTGGGAAACAACCCTTCCCACATAGGTTTCAAAAGAAATGAAACACTATATAGTCCAAGTCATATAAATGTATAATCAATCCAGCACGTCAGATCCATCACTGTCCTCTTCCATCTCTTCTGGTTCTTCTTCCTCCGGGGCTTCCTCCGATTCTTCTTCAGGTTCCTCCTCTGGGTCTTATTCAATAGGATCTTCCTCGTGTGCAGGGGCTTCGGCAATCTGAAGCGCCGCTAGTTGTGCCTCCATATCAGCAAATCTATCTTCGATCACTATGTTGTGATGCTCTTGCATGTTTATGCGCAAAGTAAGTGCTACAACGTTGCCTGCCTGGGTATGATGCCCACCAATGGCCATCGAGAGTCGCTCCTGGAGCGTCTCTACCTAGAAACACAACTGACGCATCTCATATCATAGAGTGGAGTTCTCATCAGTGAGTCCTCTATTGCGCTGTCGCTCAGTGTCTAACATAGCCACTAAAGCTGCAATCGCCTGCTCGAGAGGGATGTCTAGGGAAGGAAGAGTAGGTGATGTAGAGGCTATCGATGACCTAGTCCTAGGTCGGGTAGGAACTACAGCTGGTACATGCTCCCTGTAAACCATACGGCGTATATAGGTAAGGTAGAAGTTCCAGTTCCACGGAGGATCGTGCTTGGGTAATGCGAATGGCTGATCCCAATCCATCTCTTTAGAGGGGTAAGGATGTCAAGGGCAGTCTGATCCCCTATCAGGTACAGGAGAAGGAGGAGGTGACTCAGATCGTGTAGGTCTCTTACCCAGAGCTCGTGAAGAGGATGCCATGTTGCGAGGTACGTGACGTGTATGCCAATGAGTATACAGTGAGGGATAAGTAACGAGTAACTAACAAACTATGCGGGGTTTTACTCAGATCGTGCAGGTCTCTTACTCAGATCGTGAAGGTCTCTTAGTCTAGTGTGTATGCAAACTTAGTTCCCTAAAACCAATGGCTCTGATACCAATCTGTCACACCCTAAAAATTCACGAGCGGGGTTTTACCGCGAGGCGAGTGAGCAAACCAGGATCTCAGTCATTAGTTACTTAGAACGACTCTATATGCAACATTTAAACAAATCTGAGTTTAAAACTTTAAAATATTTGTGGAAGCGTTTTGTAAATAACCCAAACACAAGGTACTAAAAGTAAACTACGCAAAACACGCGCCCAAACCAAAATACGTAAGTAAATGCTAAATTAAAAGTAAACGATGTTTGAACAAAGCATGCTTGACTCATGCATGCTCCTAAGGGCAGCTGCTAGAAATGACCTGAGAAAAGCATATTAAAAGTGTCAACATGATGGTTGGTGAGTTCAAGAGTTTGTAATCAATCATAAGCAGTAGCGTTAGTAAAAATATATAAACAAGTGCATTGAAATAGATGGCTAGTCTAATTTCATTAGTTAAGAACAATAGTGATTTCACGATCGAAGCTGACTATGTTTGTCTGTTTGCCTCCCGCCACGACATACCAGGTCATGACGCTGGTAGTCGTTTAGGACAATATTGGACCCGTTGACTTTCGGTCACCCGGATGGGACTTGTCAGACCCAGTAGTACTACCCAAGATTTCTCGCTATATTCCTTAATTAACGATCCAAAAGTGTGATGTGACATCCGTCACCAAAACAGGTACGCTAACTTTGGCATTGATTTGGATTGTGGCTTTTGAGTTTGATGTTAGTCATAATTGGGCTTGGTCGTAATTTATGGCTCTTACTTGGTGGGCCCAAATTTTAGCTTATTGGGCCTATGTTTTCGTGTTGGGCCTAGGGTTTCTATCATTAAGGTGACCATTGGGCTTGTAATCATACGAGGTCCTGTGTATTGAGCCAAATCAATGATTTTTCTAAAAGGTGAAACACGAAATTTATATCGAAACCCAACTAATCTTACACCCATGGGCTTTGCCTAAAGTCTAGTAAATGCATTTAATTCAATCTAAAAATTTAAAACTAAATGATTTATAGGGCACGTGATAGCTCATTGGAACCGTTATTGCGCGCGGAATTTGAAAACGTAAAAATTAGTCGACACGCGGTTCGAGACATGACGGATTACGCGAGACGGGCCAAGGGCCCAAGGGCCCTTCTTCCCTCCCTTGTTGCGGCCGCAAGCTAATAAGGGGGTATTCCCCTTTGTTTTGCCTCATTTTCACAATTTGGATTTTTCCATTGTAACCCTAGCCACCACCACACAAAAATCCTCTCTTCTTCTACATCTAACCATCGAAAATTCTGAAGTTCTTGCACCATCCATCAAGGTTTTGGCAATCAAGTCAATCCAAGATCTCAAACTAGGCTAGATTCGTTCATCTTCGAACCTACGGTAAGCGAAAATCGTTCTTGATGATTTAAATTCTAGATTTACTCAAAAATCGATGATATTCATCATCAAAATGTAAAATCTTCATCTAATATTCTCTTATTCTTGGTTTTGGGTGCTAGATCGTGAAGATCTAAGCGTTTCGATTGTCGGATTCGCCATTTGGTAAAAACCCTAATTCTTGGACTTGTATATTCTTTGAATCTATCAAATTGGGTTGTAATCTTGATTGACCTGCTCTAAATCGACATCTTGGACTTACATTCAATTTGTTTCTTGAAGGAATAGTTGTGTTTAATGATTGAAACAACGAAATTACCAACTACCGTTGTAAACCAAACAAACTGTTTGGGACTGAAAATTTAAGTAAACTAAGTGTTTAATTGAAGTTTTGGACAACTAGAACTGGAATGAAAGTATTTTTACATATTTGGGTTGTTAACGAGCTCATGTTGAAACTTGGGACGCAAAGGAACGAAGCTAACGAACTGGACAGCTTGCTGTCAGAAAAATGGGTCGTCTTGTACATGTGATAACTTGGTAGAAATACGCCCAACTGGAGCAAAATATGGGTCTTCGTTAAAGCCCTATGAGTCCTCTAACTAACCCAAGTGGTCTCGTGTCGTTTTGACATCGTTTGGTCCTCCAAACGTAGCAAACAAAACTGAAGGTCAGAACTGACGAACTGGGCAGCAGATTAGCCTGTATTCTTCGAGTCATAACTTTCTCATATTTTGTCAAATGGATACTATTATTTTTCTGGAGTTTAACTAAAAGTCTCCTCTTTCAAATGATACCTTTTACGCAATGGCTCGTTATCGTTTCAATCTCCAAACAGCTTATACAAAACTGATGCGCAATCAGACATATGTGCTGAATTATCTTGGTAAACTTAAAAGTAAAAGTTGAAACTAAATAATCTAAATAAAGACAAGTGTTTCCTATAAAAGTGATTAAATGATTTTTTTTAAAAAAGATTAATATAATAAGAGTGCTAATGTAAAACCTTGATTAGCGTTAAGGGCTGGGTTAAAAGGATTACACCCATGTTGGTCATTTTATGCTATGGTAATCCTTTTGTGTATTGTACTTTTAGTGCTTGCTCTTCGAATTATGAGATTGGACTTTGGGAAATTGCTACTTTGACGTGAGTTTCACGGCCCCTTTTTAATATATTTTACTTGGGGGAAAAGCATGCTCATGGTTTTGGACTATGCCGTGTTTGATTTTCTTTTGAAATATTGTATGTGGTTTGGGTCATGGTATGAGTCTTGATATTCAATCATGAGTGTGTACTTGTGCTTGTGCTTGTGCTTCAACTTGTGTACTTGGACGTTATGGAGAGATATTGTTAGTACTAACGGGTTGACACCCCCACCCATGTTGTCGGTATAGTAGTCGAGACCGACTTGGCCGGGGCTTGCCCTTGGGTGAATATAATCCGGTTGTGTGCAATTTTGGAATGTCTTGGACTTGGGTTACTTTCGAACTTATGTTGATATCTTGACTGCTATGTATCTCTTTCACATACAATTTTCTATACATGTTATACATGGCAAAATATTTGTACTTATAAACCTGTGAACTCACCAACGTATGTTGACCTTTTTATAGCATGTCTTTTCAGGTAATGAAGTCTAGGTGTATGGCTGTAGACTTAGACGAGACCGCTCCACTAGGAGCATTAGACATTCAAGAGACCTTTGGGACATGTCGTGGATTGTTGGGTTTTATGGATTGTAATTTTGATAATTTTGAGATTTTTATTGTTTGATAATTGTGTTGATTTGTTTCTGTATGGAGCTTTGGTATGATTATGCATTTTGGTATGACGTTCTGGTAGTGACTATCCTTGACATGTGTTCCTATGTGTCGGGCGATGTCATGACTCATGTACAGAGAATACCTTTAGATATTCTCGTGAACCCCCAATGGGTTATGACGATCCCGTCCGTCGCATCCTCGTGTTTCCGCTTTAGCGAGGGTGTGACATGTGAGAACATTCTAATGTATAACCCACTATGTCTTACCAAACGCATGTTATATTAGTAAAGTGTTTTAAAACAAGTATGCTTTCTCCCCCAAAAAGAGAAGTAGTGAACTCACCTGGTGCGCAAACGAATGATCGTAAAAGCTAACAGTGAGCGGAAAGACAACCTTCAGAGGTTACCTAGAACATGCAAGTACATAAGTACATGTACACAGAATCTTAACAACCCTAAGTGCTCAACAAACACATTGACTCAAGGTTTTGGAAAACAAGACTCATTTGACCAAGTTGACCCGTTGGTGACATGTCAAATTAAGTTCTTGTTTGATCAAGTATAGAAATCCATCATTCATGGTTTTCACATAAGTTATTCACGTATGCCACATTACAAACTGTTAAGTGCTATAAAGCTCATCATACATCATCCATTATCACGTATATTCAGTAAGAGTCTAAATTTCCAAAGTTGTGCATCAAGCATTCATACAACCCAAATAACACAATCTACCACCATAAACATCATCAACAAACATTCTAACATGATCCTAACATCATAAGCATGCTCAATTTACAATATCCAATGATCTACATAAATAAAGTTTCCCTTTTGGGAAAGTAACACCCAAAATCAATCTAACACCTAATTCATTCATGAATTCATCAACATCATGCCTAATCAAGTCCATAACTATCATCTAGACATGACCAACATCAGCAAATCATCATAATTCATCAATCTCAAGCATAAAAGTTGCTATTAATAGTAAGGAATGAACAACCACTAGATTTCATGATTTTTCTTACACAATCCATGTAAACTAACATCAAAGCAATACAACTAACATCATACAATCATCAAATCATGATTTCCAAGAAGAAAAAGTTTCTACTTTAGGCAATGTATGAAGTACATGATCAATTCATGGATTTCTTGCATAATTATCATAATCCAACATTCATACAACATAACCAACAACATATCATCATCAAACAATCATCAATTTCGACATTCATCACAAGTTTCGGCCTAGGGTTCATCAATAATCAAAAACCATGAAAATCCAATAAAAATCAATCCTTTAAATGTGCAAAGATGATGATTAACACTTGTAACACTTGAATCGCAATCAAAATCGACTAGTTTATGCTTGTTCTTGATCAAAATCGCAAAGGGGAGGGGAGAGGGGGTGTTCGGCTGAATGGGGTGTTTAGGGGCTAGGGTTTGCTTAATTTTGGTAATATTAAGTTAAATGGTAATTACAAAATAAACCCTCCTTAATCACCTTTTGTAAAAGTTAATCTTTTTAGCATTTTTAATAACCTTAAATACAAAATACAAGTATTTTTAACCAACAATATTAATCATATATATTTTCCACTAATCACACAACACATGAAATAAATATAACACTTTGGCACGTTATAAGGTAACATTTACAAATAATACTTAAAATTCATGAAGCATATAACCATGAATTAATAATCAACACTATTAATCAAGTTATTATCAGATAATCATTGTTAGTTATTATTAAGTCACCAACGTTCAACGACAACTAGTGTGTGCTCATGACACGATGCAAGACCTAACGGAACTAACGGAGTTTGGTAACGGAAAATTACCGGATGTCACAAATACGTTATGCACCTAATTCTCTACAACCAATGGCTCTGATACCAATCTGTCACACCCTTGCTAGAAGCAGAAACACGAGGATGCGACAGACGGGATTGTCATAACACATTGGGGGTCTAAGAGAATTACTAAAGGTATTCTTCGTAAATGGGTCATGACGTCGCACGACACATAGGAACACATGTCAAGTACGGTCAATTCCAAAACGTCATACCATAAATGCATAAATAATCCAAAGTTCCATTCAGGAACAAAGAAGCACAAGTACCAAAACAATCCCAAGTACAAAATCAACAATTACAATTCAACAAAACAAATAACCCCAATACAAGTCCAAAAGTCCCATGAAATGTCTATTACTCCCAAATGAGCGGTCCTGTCTAAAGTCCACATCCAAGCACCTAAGCCTCATTACCTGAAAAGGCATGCTCGAAAGGGTTAACATACGTTGGTGAGTTCACAGGTTTAAAAGTACAAATAGTTTGCCGTGCATAACATGTACATAAAGTTGTATGTGAGTAAGAGTACATAGCAGTCAATATATCAACACAAGTTTAAGATCAGTCCAAGTCCACCCGGATTATATTCACCTAAGGGCAAGCCCAGGCCAAGTCAGTCTCGACTAGTATACCTACGACAAGGGTGGGGGTGTCAACCCGTTAGTACTAACAATACCTCTCCATGACAGTCAAGCAAAAGAACAAGCCCAAGAACAAGCACAAGAACAAGTACACACTCATGAATGAACATGAGTGAACATCTAGACTCAAACCAAGACCCAAACCACATACAATGTTCCATTACGACACGGCATAGTCCAAAACCATGAGCATGTTTTTCCCCAAAGTAAAATATATTAAAAAGAGGCCGTGAAACTCACCTCGAGATAATATAGTCCAAATCCCACAATATGCTAAGAAAGCACTAAATGTTCTAATCACAAAAGGATTACTAAAGAACAAAAAATGACCAACACGGGTGTAATCCTTGTAATCCAGTCCTTAACGTCTATCAGGGTTTTTATTTTATGAAAACGTTTGTTACTAATAGAATAAGTCCATATTCTATGAATTTTAGAAGCTATAAACTTATTCTTTTAAAAAGTAATTTAACCAATTTTAAATACAAAACTTGTCTTTGATTGATTATTTACTTTCAAATCTTATTTTAAGTCTATCAAAACATTTCAGCGCGTATATCTGATTGCGCACCAGTTTTGCATAAGCTGTTTAGAGTTTGAAACAGTAACGAAACTTTGCGTAATAGGTGTCATTTGAAAGATGGGACTTTAAATTAATCTCCAGAAAAAGAATCATCTCCATTGGATAAAATATGAGAGATATATGTCTCGATGAATACAGACCAATCTGTTGCCAAGATTCGTCAGTTTTGACCTTCAGTTTTGTTTGCCACATTTGGAGGACCAAACAATGTCAAAACGACACGAGACCACTTTGGTTAGTTAGAGGACTCATAGAAATTGATTTTAGATGCAAAGTTTGCCCCATTTGGATGTATTATGACCAAGTCATGACCTGTATAAAATATCTTATTTTCCTGGCAGCAAGCTGTCCAGTTCATTAGTCTTGTTCCTTTGCTTCCGAAACCTCAATATTTGACCATTATTGACCCGAGCACTTAAAGAACATTTATTCCATGAAATAATTGACAAAATTTTGTATCAAACACTTGGATTATCCCAATTTTTCAGTCCCAAAACAATTAGTTGGATTTTAGTCTTCCGGTTCACACATTGATTAATCAATACATGAATTTGATTGTTTAAGGCGTCCATCCATTCAAGAAATGAGATTAATGATTTCAAAAACAATTTATAAAACCAAGATGTCCATTTTGATCAGGTGACACAAGATTTCAACCCAACTTCAAAAGATTCAAGAATATACAAATATCAAGAATTAGGGTTTTACCGGTTAGCGAGTCCAACACTCGTAACACCAAGATCTTCACGATCCAATATCCACAACAAAGAATATAAGAATGTTAGATGATGATTTTGTGTTTAGATGATGAATATCATCAAGATTTAACTAGATCAAGGAATAAAATCATCAAGAAATGATTTTTCTTACAGGAGATTAGAAGATGAACGAGTCTTGCTTAGAATAAGATCTTGAATGTCTTGATTATCTCAAAACTCAATAGTATGACACAATGATGCTGATTTTCAATTGGAATGATGAAGAAAAAAGTGGAATTGAGTTGTGGTGGCTAGGGTTTGCAATATGAAATTCCCCCTCTGGGTCCTTGGCCCGTCTCGTCCAGTTCGTCTCGTCTCGAATCGCATGTTGACCAATTTTTACGTTTTTAAATTCCACGCGCTAAAACGGATCCGACGGACTATTATACACTATATAAACTATAAAATTTAAATTTTTAAATTGAATTAAGTGTATTTTGTAGACTTTAGGCAAAGCCCATTGATGTCTGATTTTGTTTGCCTGCTTATTGTAAAATACATATTCTTACATTATTAAGTATTTAGTCCAATTTTAAGCACACAAATATCATGCTAAGTCCAAATCGGTGAACGTCCACTGTCACCATATCCAAGGCCCAGTAGAACATATTAAGCCCATAATGTACAGTTCTAGAACTTAGCGTGTCTACACGCGTCTAATGTACTAAACTCAGATCAAGTCAAAGTCAAAGTCAACGTTCAAAGTCAATGGTCAATACACCTATTTTGGTGACGGATGTCACAACTTACTCCCATAGAGTGTCTCAAACAGTGCGGCATTGATTGCCTCTTGGTATTTGTTATCATAGGAAACCTTAATCAATGACACATGCTCGCATCATGTCTTTTAGAGATTTAGTCGTATGCTCACTCTAACTATCGATTTGCAGATAATACTGTCACACCCTCAAAATCCACGTGCGGGGTTTTACCGCGAGGCAAGTGAGCAAACCAGGATCTCAGTCATTAGTTACTCAGAACGACTCTATATGTAACATTTAAACAAATCAGAGTTTAAAACTTTGAAATATTTGCGGAAAGGTTTTGTAAATAACCTAAACTCAAGGTACTAAAAGTAAACTATGCAAAACACACGCCCAAACCAAAACATGTAAGTAATGCTAAATTAAAAGTAAACGATGTTTGAACAAAGCATGCTTGACCCGTGTGTGCTACTAAGGGCAGCTGTTAGAAATGACCTGAGAAAAGCATACTAAAAGTGTCAACACGATGGTTGGTGAGTTCAAGAGTTTGTAATCAATCATAAGCAGTAGTGTTAGTAAAAATATATAAACAAGTGCATTGAAATAGATAGCTAGTCTAATTTCATTAGTTAAGAACAATAGTGATTTCGCGGTCGAAGCTGATTATGTTTGTCTGTTTGGCTCCCGCCACGACATCCCAGGTCGTGACGCTGTTAGTCGTTTTGGACAATATTGCACCCGTTGACTTCCGGTCACTCGGGTGGGGCTTGTCAGACCCAGTAGTACTACCCAAGATTTCTCGCTAGATTCCTTAATTAACAATCCAAAAGTGTGAGAACTTTCTATGGTATAACCCACTATGTCTTACCAAATGCATGTTATATTAGTAAAGTGTTTTAAAACAAGTATGCTTTCTCCCCCAAAAAGAGAAGTAGTAAAAGTGGGGCATTGAACTCACCTGGTGCGCAAACGAATGATAGTAAAAGCTAACAGTGAGCGGAAAGACAACCTTCAGAGGTTACCTAGAACATACAAGTACATAAGTACGTGTACACAGAATCTTAACAACCCTAAGTGCTCAACAAACACATTGACTCAAGGTTTTGGAAAACAAGACTCATTTGACCAAGTTGACCCGTTGGTGACATGTCAAATTAAGTTCTTGTTTGATCAAGTATAGCAATCCATCATACATGGTTTTCACACAAGTTATTCACGTATGCCACGTTACAAACTGTTAAGTGCTATAAAGCTCATCATACATCATCCATTATCATGTATATTCCGTAAGAGTCTAAATTTCCAAAGTTGTGCATCAAGCATTCATACAACCCAAATAACACAATCTACCACCATAGACATCATCAACAAACATTCTAACATGATCCTAAAATCATAAACATGCTCAATTTACAATATCCAATGATCTACATAAATAAAGTTTCCCTTTCGGGAAAGTAACACCCAAAATCAATCTAACACCTAATTCATTCATGAATTCATCAACATCATGCCTAATCAAGTCCAAAACTATCATCTAGACATGACCAGCATCACCAAATCATCATAATTCATCAATCTCAAGCATAAACGTTGCTATTAATAGTAAGGTATGAACAACCACTAGATTTCATTATTTTTCTTAATTAACAATCCGAAAGTGTGAGGACTTTCTATGGTATAACCACTATGTCTTACCAAACACATGTTATATTAGTAGAGCATTTTAAAACAAGTATGCTTTCTCCCCCAAAAAGAGAAGTAGTAAAAGTGGGGCATTGAACTCACCCGGTGCGCAAACGAATGATAGTAAAAGCTAACAGTGAGCGGAAAGACAACCTTCAGAGGTTACCTACACGCGCAAGTACATAAGTACGTGTACACAGAATCTTAACAACCCTAAGTGCTCAACAAACACATTGACTCAAGGTTTTGGAAAACAAGACTCATTTGACCAAGTTGACCCGTTTGACCCGTCGGTTACTAGTCAAATTAAGTTCTTGTTTGATCAAGTATAGCAATCCATCATACATGGTTATCACATAAGTTATTCACGTATGCTACATTACATACCCTTAAGTGCTATAAAGCTCATCATACATCATCTATTATCATGTATATTCCGTAAGAGTCTAAATTTCCAAAGTTGTGCATCAAGCATTCATACAACCCAAATAACACAATCTACCACCATAGAAATCATCAACAAACATTCTAACATGATCCTAACATCATAAACATGCTCAATTTACAATATCCAATGATCTACATAAATAAAGTTTCCCTTTCGGGAAAGTAACACCCAAAATCAATCTAACACCCAATTCATTCATGAATTCATCAACATCATGCCTAATCAAGTCCATAACTATCATCTAGACATGACCAACATCACCAAACCATCATAATTCATCAATCTAATGTATAAAAGTTGCTATTAATAGTAAGGTATGAACAACCACTAGATTTCATGATTTTTCTTACACAATCCATGTAAACTAACATCAAAGCAATACAACTAACATCATACAATCATCAAATCATGATTTCCAAGAAGAAAAAGTTTCTACTTTAGGCAATGTATGAACTACATGATCAATCCATGGATTTCTTGCATAATTATCATAATCCAACATTTACAAAACATAACCAACAACATATCATCATTAAACAATCATCAATTTTGACATTCATCACAAGTTTCAGCCTAGGGTTCATCAATAATCAAAACCATGAAAATCAAATAAAAATCTAACCTTTAAATGTGCAAAGATGATGATTAACACTTGTAACACTTGAATCGCAATCAAAATCGACTTGTTTGTGCTTGTTTTTTATCAAAATCGCAAAGGGGAGGGGAGAGGGGGTGTTCGGCCGAATGGTGGGGGGGGGGTTTGGGGGCTAGAGTTTGCTTAATTTTGGTAATATTAAATTAAATGGTAATTAAAAAATAAACCCACTTGGCATAATCAGAAACTCATGGTGACAATACCAAGTTCTCAATGGCGCCTTAGATATGTCAACGTCTCGGATCCTCAGATGATGATATTCCACCCTCAGGTCTATCTTGGGAGATGAACTCAACCCTTGAAGCTAATGAAGCAAATCATCGATGCGTGAAGGAGAATAACGGTTCTTAATTGTCACTTGATAAACTCATGTAATCAATACCCATACAGAAAGTTCTATCATTTCCCTTGACAAACAGGACTAGAGCTCTCCATGGCGATGAGATTGATCAGATGAATCATTTATCCGACAGCTCCTATAGTTGCGTAGATAGTTCTGGTAGTTCATTTGAAACTAATCTATAAGGTGCTCTAGCAATAGGCGCGACTCCATGTGTCAAATTGATCTGAAACTTGATATGTATGTGTGGGAAGATCAGGTAAATATTCCATGAAAACTTTAGGAAGATAAAGAATGATAGGGTTCTCTTCGATCCTCTTTTCCTCGGTTGCTTTCTTGGTGATCGTAGCTAAAATAGCAGTATGACCCTTGCGTAAAAGACTTCACCACTATGAAATAGTATGCGAATATCCTTTCACGACAAATAAATTCAACTTGGTTCTTGGACAACCAAGCTATGTCGACAACCACATCGAATTATCAAGCGAAATTAAGCATAAGATCTATACACGTCTTATGTCAAGTGAATCCAAATGTACATCCCTTCAGAATGTGAGTTGATTCAATTAGTTTACCATCAGCTAATTGTATGGTCTAACTAGGTTCCATTCTAGTTGAAGCTACATCTAGAAGTTTGCTAAATGGTAACCACATTCTGGTCATTTCTTGCCTTACCAGACCTAATCACAAAGGCTTGACCCTTGGCACTCTATCCATTGTTTTTTTCCATTGTTACTGTCCTTATTGCCATTTTTCAATTAAGGGTAATCTCTCTTGATTTGCCTATCTTTGTTCCATTCAGAGCAACCCTATGATGCTTCAACTTGTATTGCTACTAGGGTTTGTTGCTGCTTGATCGTTGACTTTCCCTTAAAGTCTTTGGTACATGGTCTGTCCTACAACATCTTTTGCAATAATAATGATCATACTAGCCATGATGGTGAATGACTTACTTTGCATGCCATCCTATTCCTTCTTGCTACCAGATGAACCATCAATAATGTCACGCTTAGTCAGAGTGCTCTATACCACTATCAAATCAGTGAGCTTTTGAGATAACCTTATAGCATGCTGAATGGTTATAGGATCAACAACGATGACCCTTGCTTAAATCTGAGGTGATATCCTATCGATTGACATCTCAGTATCCTTGTAGGTTGGAGTTACCATTACATAAAGAAACCAACTCATGGAAACAAGTTGTATATTCCTCAATATCTGTCCCTAACATCTTAATGTTGTAAAATTCCTTTTCTAGCTTCTAGTCTTAATTCTGAGTGCAGTACTACTCCTCCAGATCTTCCTCAGATGCAGTAGCAACTACAACATAGGTTTCGAGCCCAGCTACTCTCAATTTTGAATAATACTAGTCTCCGTTGCATATCTTGTAGTGTAGCCTTGAGGGTTTTTATCTTATCCAATGCTTCCTCGACTATGCCATCTAGTGAATTCTGCTTGTTTGTTTTCCTCAAACATATCAACAAAAGTATTTTGTTTCTTACCGGTCTCTACTCGGCCTTCCTTAAGTGTTTCCACATATTCACTAATAGTGGTCTAACGCTCTGGTATCTCTCTCACTGGGTGCTTCATGTACATTATGAATCTTTGATCTAACCTTGCCACATGGGTGGCGAATGACTGCTTAGTCAGATGAGGTATATGTGATGATGCAGGAGTACAATCAGTTATGTCAGCAGTAAGGGGAAGAGTGCACGCTCCTCCTGAATTCAGCTAGCAATCATATCAGGTAAACACTCCTAGTGTTGTGTATCTCCCCCGATTTGAACATTCAACAACACACCCATGTTGTTTGAAGTTATCAGCAGGCTCCAGCCGATGCTTATCCAGCTTTGATGGTAAGGCTATTAGTATAGATGAAGAAGGTATGAGAGCGAGATCCTTAGTCTCCTTATTGACTGGGGGTGATGCTAGTGACATGGGTGGTGTAGATGATGATAAGGACATCCAATATCATTACGTATGTGTGAAATGATATGTATGTTTGAAAAATAGTAAACAGATAAGAGTATGTGCAATGGTAGTATATGTCTAAAGCTATAGTCTAGATGCAAATGCAATCGTAGTTCTCTATAACCAATGGCTCTGATACTAATCTGTCACACCCTTAAAATCCATCGGTGCGGTTCTACCGCGAAGCGTGTGACAAACCAGGATATCAGACACAGTCATATCATATGACACTATATGTGATTTAAAATAAGCGTTTGACCTTAAATCAGAGTAAACCATAATTCTTAATGTAATCAATGCGGAAGCATAACCATTTGTAAAACCTTGAGTAATAAATGCGCAAAACATGCACCCAATGGAAAGTAGTAAATGTACATGAACTTGCTTTCAAATGATAATAATGATGCATGAACCTCATATGTGCAACCCTAGCCTTACGCGTGCTAGCAACCTGAAAAGATATGCTAAAGTGTGTCAACACAAGGTTGGTGAGTTCACAGGTTAAATCAATAAATATGTTTGACCGTTTACCTAGTAAACATAAACAAAGGTATACCATAGTTAGCTAGCCTATAATCGAGTTACTTAGTGTTTTGAACCAAAGCTGACTATTTAAGAATTGTCTTGCCTTCCGCCATGTCTTATCACAGAACAATGGCAAGTGTCCAGGCCAATTAAACACTCGTTCGACTTTCAGATGAGCAAGCATAACTAACACAGGTGGGGTTTGTCAAACCCAGTAGTACTACCCAAAATTACCTCGTTATCCTGTTATTAAAGGTTCGAGTGTGTAAGGACTTGTGTGATAATGTTTTCACTACAGTAACAAGAGATATACCCATAATACCAAAACCAGATAAAAATAGCTTGCATGCTTCTCCCTCAAAAAGGAAAGTAAGTAAAGTAGGGCTATGAAGACTCACATTAGATGCGTAGGAAAACATGAAGCATAAAAGCCAAAAGCTAATTGTTACCTAACAAATGTATGTCCATGAGTGTATGTACATAATTGCCAAGATGAACCCTGTTGTAACCAAACAACGTAACTGTTAGCGTGACCAATAAATGTTTGACAAGTTTAACTTTTTGACCAAAGTTGATCGGACTGACCCAACTATCCGTTGGTGACTCAAATAAGTAAGAACATGTTTAGTCATGCTCAAATAGCTAAAATAATGATTCATATAAAGTTTCAAGTCGAAAATCTATTTTTGAAAAGTTTCTACTTTTAGAAAGTATGACGTCGTTACACATGTGCAATCCGTTTAAGGATTATGAATCATATCACAAAGACCATCTCAATTATATATGTAACATATCCATCAATTATCCATGACATGTTAACATAACCAAGAAACTTCATCATCCCTAAAGTTTCCTAATTTAAAAATAAGAACAAAGGTTGCATAAATTTCATCCAAATCTCCTAACATGTTCTATGATCCTTTCAACATCAATCATAACACCATAACATTTCCTACACATAACATACTCATCACACAACATATCATGTCTCAAAAGTTTCCATAAATAGCAAGAATGTTCATACGATGCGTTTTCACCATTCAATTATTCCCAGACCATTCTTTTGGCTTAAACATCGTATAACAACTATCACATCTCATTAAACATGCATAATCATCATTTATAAACCAACCTACCTAGAAAGTTTCCTATAATGGAAAGTACCCTGAAACTGAGCCAAAATCAAAAGTTCAAAACATGACTTTTTATCCATTAGCATCAACTAACATACTTGAACCATCAATTCAATCCAATTTCATCAAAATCATGCAATTTATACAAAATACCCAAATTAAAGTTTCCATTATAAGTAAGTCTTGGGTTTTGATCAAAACGACACAATTCTACAAAACCAATCCATACAAACATCATTATATTGAATACTAACACTTAATCAATCATCAATTTCAATTAATTTCTAGTTTTAATTCGAATTTGGATATCTAGGGTTCATGTTCATCATGATAATCAAAGAATATGAAATCTAACGTAAAACTTACTTGTAATGATGCATAGATGCGAGCTAACACGTTTTTAATACAAGAACAATCCATAATCATCATCAACTGCAAGGAAGAATCAATGTGTGTATGTGTTTTCATATATGTGTGTTTGAAAATGGTGAAGGGGTTGGGATGGGTTATTTGCGGCTGAAATGGGGATTAGGGTTGGGGTTTGGGCTTTTATATATATTTTTTTTTACAAGAAAGGCCTCCATCTTTTATAAAAATCGTTTTAATATTATGCGATTGAACTTTTTCTACACCGAAATCAAAAAATGCTAATATAGTATCAAATAAACACGAATAACATGAAATAATACTTATTTTTCTAGTTCAATGTCATTTTAATAATTTTTGGTTTTAAAAGCCGAAAATACACGAAAACACGTAAATGCCAGAAAATTCCCAATTTTCACAACCAAGCTACATATTTAATTACATAAACACACAACACATAATTTCACACCAATTATGATTATTTGAAAAGCATTTTGACAAATCACCAACGTTCGAGGACAGACACGTGCTCGATCCGGCAATTCACCGAATTATCGGTACGTGAAAGGTTTGTGAATGTTTGTGCAATAAATGACGCAATTAAATAAACAAAATTAAATGCATGAATGTATGATCGGAAAACCATATTCGTATTGATTGGAAAATGTCGGGTGTCATAATTTGATTGGGTTACGTATACCAAACACAATGTTTCATATACATAAACCATTATTACATATACTTAACACAATATTTTAATAATTAAATCCTGTTTAACATGGTTGCATTGTGTTTTTGTGCTTATTTAATTTATATTCAATTAATTTAATATCTTAAATTTAGTGTGATTTGATGTTTAAATTTAAAAAATGTTAGTAGAATATAATATGAGAGAGAATGAAAGGTTTTATATTTTATAAATTGAGATAGATGAGAGAGAATGAATGATTTTAAAGATTTTATTAATTAAGAAAGAGTTTCCATAAAATTTAAATATGTTTTGCCTATTATACCCTATAACCTTTTAATTAAATACTTCAAACATCATTTAATTACAATCATACCACAGTCAATCTTAACCATAGATCCAAAAAATAAGGGCCATAAAGTAGTTTTTTTGGTTTTTAATTATAATATGGTTTTTATTGAAACCCTCCCCTATATTGTATATACATACATACATACATACATACATACATATATATATATACACATACATACATATATATATAGGGTAGTGTTATCTTAAGAACCAACTTTTTTTGTGAGAACTCTAGGAACCAATATTAGCCACACAATTTATATCACATGCAAGTCACATGGCACTTTCACCATTTTTTTAAAACGTCCATAATTTTTTTCACGACGTTATTTTTTCAGAAAAATTTCACCATTAATTTAAATATTTTTTTATCTTTCTAATGCCTACCATATTTATATACTATTTGTAAAGAAATCATATACCTGTTATTTACACATGTGTAATACCGGTTTTACATGTGTAAATCCAATATTTCACATATGTAAAATGAATTTCGTAAAAAAATAAGATTTTTTTTTATTTTTTATAATTTTTTATTTTTTTATTAAAGAGGGAAACGAGAGAAGCATTTTTGTGTTTTTATTTTTTATTTTTATTTTATTTTTCGTTTTATAATCTTTTTTATTATGTTTTTATTAATTACCATTTTGCCATTAAAAACTAGTGGTTGAGATTGGTTTCAAAAGTTCTCACAAAAAAGTGAGTTCTCATTTGATCCCTACTCTCTCTCTCTCTCTTTATATATATATATATATATTATATATATATATATATATATAAAGAGAGAGAGAGCGCGCGAGAGAGTAAAGTTCATTTGTTAACTTTTGTTTATTGTGATAACTCATTAACTCAAATTGTAAAGTCCTCATCACGATCGATTCCACATATTTTGCACTTGATAATCAAATTATATATTGTTTACTCTCTATATAAATAGAGAGAGTATGTTCATTTGGTAACTTTTGTTTATTGTGATAACTCGTTAACTCAGATTGTAAAGTCCTCATCATGATCGATTCCACATATTGTTGCACTTGATAATCAAATTAAGATGGATGTGTGCTTGTGTGATATCAACGAACATTAATCAAACTCAATCGAATATTATAAATCAAATGATTAAAATACCAAAGGAGTATACATCGTTTAAGCTCGATCCACCCAAGGTGAGCTCCCCTCGGGCAGCCTATCATACAACTCTCTGCTCTCTCACCCTTAGAGCACTTTTTCAAAATGAACATACATAATAAAATACAAAGGAAAAACATCTATATATACTATGCAGATGTTCTTGCGCGAGAACTTGATGTTCTCGCATGGCAACTTCAAGTTTTCGCGCGATGAAATTTTTATCATTCATCTTGGAGTTCTTGCATCCTTGTATTTCTCGTATGATTTGGGTTTTTGCTTTTCACTTGATATTGTAATCCATAAAGGCTAGGTCCTTAGACAAATGTAATGAATATTTACAACATAATTATATTGTAAGGACCAATGTAACAAACTTTTACACCATGCTACTCCACTAATGTAACAACCCCCCCTCCCCATTCTCAAAACTCCCTTACTTTTTTTGAAAAATTCACTCTTTTTATAATATATCTTAAACTTTTTTGTATAATGTTATTTTTTATATAAATTACATCATTAAATTGTTCGCTTTTATATCTATAATTTGATTTTAGTCTTGCTATATTTGTTAATTTTTTTAGCGTTAGTTATGGAGCACTAGTTATACCACTATAATACTAACTTATAGTGGTGACGTGAACTCCTGTAAACCACTAGTTGGGTTAACATGTTAATAAGTGAGTAAATTACACAGATCGTCCTTGAGGTTCGCTTAAATTTCACCTTTCGTACCTGGGATTGAAAAATTACAGATTTAATTCTAAGGTTTGAAAAAATATAACATGTTTCATACCTGGGTCTAACGGTCGTTAGTTTTGACGTCTAATATGTCACACCACCGCTAGTAGCGGAAACACGAGGATGCGACGGACGGGATCGTCATAACACATTAGGGGTCTAAGAGAATCTCTAAAGGAATTCTCCGTCAATGGATCATGACATCGCATGACACAAAAGAACAAGTGTCAAGAACAATCAATACCATAACGTTATTCCATAAATGCACAAATAATCCAGAAGGTCAAAACTAGAATAACCAGTACTACATCAATCAATTTAAAATTCAAATACAACAATTACATAATGTCCAAACTAATGTTCCAATGTCTAATGCTCTAGAAGGAACAGTCTCGTCTAAAGTCCACTATCCAAGTACTTAAGCACTGTTACCTAAAAAGGCATGCTCTAAAAAGTCAACATACATTGGTGAGTTCACAGGTTTAAAAGTACAAACAATTTTCCATGTATGATATGTACATAAGGTTGTATGTGAATAAGAGTACATGGTAGCCATAGATATCAACACAAGTTTATGATCAGTCCAAGTCCAATTAATCGTATTATATTCACCCAAGGGCACGCACAGGCCAAGTCAGTCTCAACTAGCATACCGACGACAGGGGTGGGGGTGTCAACCCGTTAGTACTAACAATACCTCTCCATGACATTCAAGCACAAGAACAAGCACAAGCACATGTACACACTCATGAATGAACATCTAGACTCAACCCATGACCCAAACCTACTATTTTCTAAAATACTCTTTTAGACACGGTATAGTCCAAAACAGTGAGTAAGCTTTTCCCCCAAGTAAAACATATTAAAAAAGGGCCTTAAAACTCACCTTAAAATAGCACAGTCCAAATCCCATAAATACACCAAGCAAGCACTAAAAGTACAAATCACAAAAGGATTACTAAAGAACAAAATGACCAATATGGTTGTAATCCTTGTAACCCAGTCCTTAATGTCCATCAAGGTTTTAATTTTATGAAAACATGATTTACTAATAGAATAGGTCCAATGTTGGATTTAAACTTTAAATCTCACCATATTAAGGGTTTTAGTTGTCACTTTATATTAATTTAGTAACGCCCTTCAATAAACATCTATTAGTTCATATTCAATAAATTATAGACATTATTAATTTATTCTTTTAAAAAGTCATTTAACCACTTTTAAATAAAAATCTTGTCTTTATTTGATTATTTAGTTTCAAATCCTTAGCTTTAAGTTTATCAAAATATTTTAGCATGTAGAGCTGATTACGCACCAGTTTAGCATAAACTGTTAGGAGGTCGAAACGGTAATGAAACATTGCGTAATAAATATCATTTGAAAGATAAGACCTTAAATTATACTACAAAAAAAGAATCATCTCCGTTGGATAAAATATGAGAAAAATATGACTCGATGAACACAGACCAACCTGCTGCCCAGATTCGTCAGTTTTGACCTTCAGTTTTGTTAGCCACGTTTGGAGGACCAAACAATGTTGAAACAACACTAGACCACTTGGGTTAGTTAGAGGACTCATTGAAATTTTTTTTAGATGAAAAGTTTGACTCATTTGGACTTATTATGACCAAGTTATGGCCTGTACAAAACGTTCTCTTTTTCTAATAGCAAACTGTCCAGTACATTAGTCTTGTTCCTTTGCATCCCAAACCTTAATATTTGACCATTATTGACCCGAGCACTTAAAGAACGTTTATTCCATGAACTAATTGAAAAAAACTTGTATCAAAGACTTGTATTATCCCAATTTTTCAGTCCCAAAATAGTTATTAGTATTTTAGTCTCTCGGTTCACAACATTAATTAAAATCAATTCATAGTTTTGATCGTTTAACACGTCCATCCATTCAAGAAACAAAATTATTAATTTCAAAAACGATTTATAAGACCAAGATGTCTATTTTGATCAGGTCACACAAGATTACAACCCAACTTCAATAGATTCAAGAATATACAAAGACCAAGAATTAGGGTTTTCCCGGTTAGAGAGTCCAACACCTGTAACACCTAGATCTTCACGATCCAACATTCAAAACAAAGAATAAAAGAATATTAGATGATGATTTTGTGTTTAGATGATGAAAATCATCGATATAAAAGTACAACAAGGAACAAAATCATCACGAAACGATTTTTCTTACTGGAGATTAGAAGATGAACAAGTCTTGCACAAAATCAACCTTGAATGCTAGAATATCATCAAAATCAAAGGATTTGATGATGATGATGATCGATTGGAATGAAGAACAAGAAGAAGATGGATGACGGGGGCTAGGGTTTTCTCTAGAGAGAAAACTTGGAGATAAAGTTTGCAAAAATGAAAGAATAAAAAAACAAGGGGTAACTCCCCCCTTTTTGAAGAAATTCGGCCAAAGGGGCCATGAGTGGGCCTCCCGAGCCCATTTCTCATCTCCTCTAATTCTATTTTGTCTTGTCTCGATTCCCGTGTCATTAGAATTTTGCGTTTTTGAATTTTCTGCGATAATAAGATTCCAACGAACAATTATATGCTATACAAATTATTTAAATTATATATTTTTAAATTAAATTATGATTATTTAGTAGGCTTTAGGCAAAGCCCACATGTTCGATTTTTGTTCCGTTCCTAAAGCAAATTTTAATATTTTACGTTTTGCCAAACCGTGATCGAGATCAAAACACATAATTATCGTACTACAATCAGACAAGTGAACCTGTCACCCATCCTAGGCCCATTAGAACATATTAAGCCCATAATACATAGTTCTAGAATCTAACATGTCCAAACGCGTCTAATGTACTATACTCAGATCAAGACCATATTAGGTCAACATCCAAGTCAAAGACCACATTAAGACCAAGTCAAAGTCAAAGAGTCAGAGTCAAAAAGTCAAAGTCAAAGGTCAATGCACCTATTTTGGTGACAGATGTCACAAAATAGCAGTAAATTTACCATTTTACCCTTCTTCTTCTTCCCCAACCCCCTCCCCACACTTCTTATTCTTCTCCAACCCCCACCCACACTTCTTCTTCTTCTTCTACCTTATCTCAACCATCACACAACCAACCATATCTGCACCATCACCACCACTCCTAGCCACTTCTACCACCACCATGGCCAATTCACCGCCACCGCCACACACACCCATCTCCACCACCAACACCACACACATCCATCTCCACCATCACCATTAAACCACTACTCCACACCACCACCACCACCAACAATCCACCAATCTACCACCATTCCTCCCCACCACCACCACACACCCCCATCTCCACCACTACACCATTTCTACCATCACTCCAACACACCACCACCACCTACGCATCTGATCACCTACGCGTTTGCTCACAAGAGGCATAAGATGGAATGGGGGTTGAGGAATTTTGGTAATGTGAAAGTGGGGTATTTTGTTTTTGTAGTGTGGTGTTGTTGTAGGTTCACCGGAAAATGGCAAGGTGGGGCTTTGGTGGTGGCAAGGTGGGGTTGTGGTGGTGGCAAGGGGAAAACCATCATTTTTTAAATTTTAACATCAAAAACTAACGACCATTATACCCACGGAAGAAACGTGTTATATTTTTTCAAACCTTAGTAAGCAAACCTATAATTTTTCAGTCCTAAGGACGAAAGGTGAAATTTGAATAAAATTCAGGAACGATCCGTGTAACTTACTCTGATATATATATATAGTCATGTGAAAACTTTATCTTTTGGTAAGAACTCATTACCTTTGATTTAGCATAAAAATAGAATATCCTATTTGAATGGTGAGAATTATATTAGGGGTAAATATTAATCTCATCGTTGTCCTTTTCTTTTCGTCAGATCTAAATTATGTACTTTGCTTTTCTTTACATCTCCTATCATACACCATTATCACCTCCATCTACTGTACCATCACCACAAAAATGCTCTCTGGTTAAATTTCCACCTCCACGCTAGCAACCGGACCACTGCCAGAGATCGGCAATGTCGATTCATTCCAAGTTTCCTTTTTATGTGCCCTAATCCTATTGTTATTGCCAAGGGCACAACTCTACACAAGCGTCTGCAAAGTGGGTTACTTCTGTCATAGGCGAAGCAGTTCCCAGAAGTGTCCACAAATAGGTAATGGTACCTGCTGCTATGCCCAAGAAGCAAACCCTCGGATACTCCAACCCTTGTTCTTAGGGTTTCATCTCCTTCATTTGTTTGCATATATTTTAGGCTTTTTATTTTTCGATCTCTTTGATGCTTTTAGTTATTAAATTAATCACAATTTCACAATATACATCAAAGCATATGTTTCACGTCTTCTACAATTTATTTTAAACTAATTTAATCAATGTCCATTCATCATTCCATGATCTTATGAAACGCACTTTATTTCTTATATAAACACTTTCTTATGTTGACATTATGTATGTTAGTTTATTAAAAAAAATTATAGCTTTGATTTTGAAGGTGGAATATAGGAGGTTCATAATTTACGAGAAATGTTAGAAATGTGAAATATGATTAATGTAATTAATGTAATAGCATGTTTTTAAACTACACAACTGTATAATTAATCAATCTCTTTACGTTGATGTTAGAAATTCTTGCACTAATGTTACCCATTCTTACATTGATATTACACCTTTACACTGAAGTAACACTAAGTTAAATCAATAAATTACCCCATGTTACATAAGTTTAAAACTTATATTATGTAAATTCATTACCCATGTTACATTATTTGTAACACTTTTTACATTTACTTAATACCATAAACAACTCATTTTGCTACAAGTTATAGTTGTTAATATTTTGATGCAAGCTCATGGATGTTCAAGTTTAAAGTCAAGACTTATTTTTAAAAAAAATGTATCAAATCTTTCTAGTGCAAGTAATAGTTTGATGGTTCCTTTCAAGTTCTTGAACTCTTTGTACTTGTATTCATTATATAAAATGCAATGAATTTAATGACGTTGATGAGTTTCATTTATTTACATTTGTTTGTAAGTAATTACAATATATGAATGGTTGTTAGTAAATAATTACAATATGATATAAGTATTAGGATTGGTATTGAAATAAACATAATGTAATTAATTGTAATATGTAATGTTTGGAAAAAAAATTTAAAACTTTTCAAGACTATAGTAGAATTAAGAAGAAAATGAGATGGGTCTAATGGTGTAACTTTTATAAAAAATATAATAATGTATAGAAAATTTATAAAGGTTTTAAAAATAAAAGGGGCAAACTTTTTAAAAAGAAAAAACAAGAATTAGGGGAAATAGGATGGACATGTGTCATATTCATGTTAAAACAAGAATTTTGATAGGTGGGTAAATTGACTATTTCGTCCTTTTGTATTAAAAAAATAGAAAGATCTAGTTCACGTATTATTTGATCAATGGTTAATATTGGGTTAAAGGTTCTCACAAAAAGGGTTGGTTCTTATTTGAACCGCACAATATATAGATATATACACATATATATAGATACAAGCACATATTTATATATATACATATATACACACACTGTTAGACACCGAAGGGATCATGCATAGCAATTCAAGTAGTAATGGATTATGTTCTAGTTGGAAAAACATAAGTGTGATTTATGCGAATGGATTTATATGCATGAAGAAAAAAGAAGTGCGGATGCAGAAAAGGCTAAGTGTTTGTTCAACCACATTAGTTTTTGCGGATAAACAAAGACAAATGCAGATGGGCATTTGTCTAGTCACAAAGAACTAATGCGGGTAAAACAAAACAAATACTTATGCCTACCACAAGAAATGCGGACAAGACTTGTACACCCACAAAAATAAATGCGGTTGTACAAGATACAAATGTAGGTGAAAAACCACTTTTGCGGATAGTATTATTTTATACTTTGTACTTAGTATTCCTAGATTGTATGTCAAGGTATTTAGGTCATTGTACAGGTCATAGTATATGACCTATAAATAGATAAGGTTTTTACTCTTTTTGTAACTCCTAGCCTAGATTAACAACTTTTGCGCAAACTTTCACACATAAAGCTTTGTACACACTGAATTCAATACAATACATTATTATGAGTATTTTTGATTGTTTGATTATTAATATTTGTAATTCTGTTTCAAATCTTCATTGATATATATACATATATATATCATCTTATATATATATACATATATATATATATATACATATATACATATATATATGTATATACATATATACATATATATATATATATATATATACACATATGTATATATGTATATATACATATGTATATATGTATATATATATATGTATATATATGTATATATATGTATATATACATATATATATGTGTGTGTGTATATGTATATATATATATATATATATATATATATATATATATATATATATATATATATATATATATATATGAGAGGGATCAAGAGAAAACCACTAATTTATGAGAAAACCAAGAAAACCCTTTTTAGCCAATCAAAAAGTTTTCTTTTTAATTTTTAAATTTTATTTAGAAAGTTAATAATGTAATTTTAAAACCTTTTTCATTTTAATAGTTACCTTAGTTTGTTGTAAATTCCTTAATTATCTCCTTGTTTAATTTTATGTTTTTGACTAATTGATTCCATCATCTTCCTCTATTATCATTTATATTCTTTGAACCAAAAAAAGATATTAATTTTATATAGAGCATCCTAAAATATTATTGTCAAAGAAGTAGAATTGGACTTTACGTAAACCATCAAAACAAAAGTTATGAACTTTCATAGCATCATAGGTAAATAAAGTGTCATTGACTATTTATTGCATTGTTTATATTATTTGCTAAAACACCATAATGGCAGCTTACATCAATTGGGGTTGGACCAACCTTTTTAAGGTGAAGACTTTCTTGGATTTTATGTTGATAACTAGTATCACGTGAAGTCGATCTTGGTGGCTTTCATATTTTTTGTTTGATATAAGGATTGATTACTTGAATATCTTGCAAACATTGGTGAACAATCGATTGATTCAAACTCAATGGATTGGCTCTCAATGGCTAAGGCAACCTTTCTTGATTTGAATTCATCTTCCTTAATTTACATATACGTAAGCAGATATACATATATGCTTACATATATGTAACTAGGTTAACACACGTTTTTACATATACATAATCAGGTTGCTTATGTGTTTACATATACGTATGGTGGTGGCTAGGGCAATCATGCTTAGTTTTACTTCATCTTTGTCACACCCCAACATTAACGGCGAAAACGTCGAGATGTGAGGGTTAGGATTGTTCATGCACACAACGCTAATTTTAAAATGACAATATTATTAAAGATCAATATTCATGACGTACATTAAAGAAATTGAGGAAGCTCAAACATCCAATAATACATAAGAAATTCAAAGTCACAAAATGATCAATGTCTTTTATTTTAGTCTAGGTCCAATCCTAGATTTATGTAAGTCTTCAAGGCATGCTAAACAGTATCATTTCCTGAAACATGTTAAAAATAAAGGGTCAACATAATGTTGGTGAGTTTTCCATAGTTTTCATACATAAATATATATAAAAGATGGCAATCCATGTCATAGGCTATTGAATAAAGTAACTAGGGATGGATGAACAAATGTAACAATCAAACCTTGACAGATTATAAGATTACAAGATTACAAGATAAAACGATTAGCTAAGTGTACTTGGTTTAACACCAAGTAGGCTTGTCAGGCCCATATGTAAGGCCCCGTTCCCGGAAACCTCATAGTTGGGCATTCACTGTACAATTTATAAAGATTTCATAATTTATCAAACATTGCAGCAAAAGTTAAATCTCAAAAGCCATTCATTAGTTTAAAACCACTGTTGCTAAGCAATACATATTTGTTAATAGTTACAAAAGATCATTAGTTTGCATTACAAAACAACAATGTTATATTCATGAATGGATGTCAGCCTTGTCCCGACGAGTAGCCTCCCCGAGTGCCATCCTCAGCAATATTACCTGCCAACTGCAAATGCATAAAAGTCAGCTTTGCTGAGTGAGTTCTAGTTTTAAAATCATAAAAATATCTTGATAGATTTGTATACAAAATACTTCTTAAAAAAATATCTTATCTTTCTTTCGGATGTGATCACACATCATACATACAAATCATATCCATTTACATCATCACAATTCTCTTTCTTACTTATTTATTATGATCTTTCACTGTCGATATGGACCAAAGTGCTATACCCCCCATATAATGCGCATAAACCTGGTACTGGGCCTTGAAGTCTATAAATAGACTCCATCCGTAGTGCACATATGCTGACTCTAGTACCGGGGCAGCAACAGTGGTCCCCTCAATCTTAAAGATTGACCCTGTGTACATCCTTTGGGTTAGCTAAACCGTACACAGTTGAGCAAACGACAACATGGTCGTGCACCTCCTGTAAATTTTTACTTGCAAGTCTTTTCATTTTTTATGTTCCACTTTTCATTAATATTAATCTTTCACTTGATTAATAATAATACTTTATGATCATAGGCAATCCACATAAAGTGTTGAATCAATATTTCAGATTCTTTGAGCTTGGATCTTAGGATTCATCAGTTTCAGATCTGAAAATTTCAAAATTAAAGATGGGTGGAAGTGTGTGAATCGAAGAACAAGGATGTGTGTGTAATGTATAATGTTATGATTTCATTGATTTGAATAACAAAATACAATGAAGAAACATATACAAAGATGGATGTGCATCAAACCCACCCAAAGGACAGAATTTTTCCTTGGGTGGTGATTTACACCATGAAAAACACACACTTAAGAATTACAAGCCACTCACACACTTTGCAAAAACCACACATTACAAGTGGCACTAGTTGTTCTATTTATAATGTTATTACATCATGACCTAATTTTTACTTTTCTTATGGTCTTGATGTTGACTTTGTCTTGTTGACTTTGTCTTGTGTTTGTTTTGTTCTGTTTATCAACTTGCTCTCTGAACTTGTATAATAAGATCTTCAATTGGCTTTGATTGTGGTTTGGAAAGCTTCAGTTTATCAATTGTTGAACCCAACATAAAATCACATGCTAATATCATAATAGGCACATAAGGGTAGCCCACAACATGCATAAGATAATCAGATACAAGCATCAAGTCAACCATGGTCAAACCCTAATTTTTGATCTTCCAAAATTCCAGAAAATTCCTTAAGTCTTAAAGAAATACGGGTGAACAGAACCAATACGGGTGAACAAAACTAATGCGGGTGAACAAAAACTAATACGGGTGAACAACTTGCAAATGCAGATGAACAACTTGCAAATGCGGGTGAACAACTGCAAATGCGGGTGAACAAAAGTGAATGCGGGTGAACACTTAGGTTGAATTTAGGCAAATGCGGGTGAACAACTGCAAATGCGGGTGAACAAAAGTAAATGCGGGTGAACACTTAGGTTGAATTTAGGCAAATGCAGGTGAACAACTGCAAATGCGGGTGAACAAAAGTAAATGCGGATGAACCATCAAACCTGTAAATGAGACTTATGCTATAACCAGTTCTAAAACCTCATTTTCATACATTCTTAACATAGATCTATCATGCTAAACTCTTAGAACAAGCTTACAACTTCATAGAACATAGAAGTTCATACACATACATACACAGTTATCATACATAACGGTTGTAAAGCATTTTAAATGCATTTTCAGCCCCAAAGAAGTTTAAAAAAACATAGAATCGGGGTCCTAAAACTCACCTATTGCAGAAGACAAATACATCTCCACTAACTTGGCCGCACTTTGAGTTCAAAACACCTAAAACAAACATAAACAAGCACTAAAACACCACATACACATAGAAACCAGTTTCTAAGGTTGAAACCTCAAAGAAACCGAACCAATTAATCACAAAAACATACTAACCTTGAAGATTCTTCTTCACCTTCACAATTCGACTGAGAGAAATGAGGATTTCAGTTCTTCTTCTTTTGGTTTGTCGAGCAGCAGCAGCAACCGAAAGTGTTATGGGCGGCCATACCACTTTTGCATTAAAATAATAGAATTTGGTACTTTTTACACTTTTCACCCTTCAACTCTACTTTATTCAAGATTCTTTTCTTCTTTTGGATTTTGGCCCTTATAAAAATTCAGGTGTTACAAGTCTACCCCCCTTAAAGAGGTTTTGTCCCCGAAACCTGTCATTCTTCAAATAACCGAGGGTAGTGCTGCCTCATTTCTTCTTCGGTCTCCCACGTAGACTCGGAACTTTTCGATGTTTCCATTGTACCCGCACAAGTGGAACAACTTTATTTCTCAACCTTTTCTCCTTTCGGTCGATGATTGCCACTGGTTGCTCCACATAATTGAGCCGTTCATCCACTTCAATATCATCCAATGGTACAATCATATCTTCGTCGGCTAAGCATTTTCTTAGATGAGATACATGGAATGTCGGGTGAATCCTACTTAACTCATCGGGCAATTCTAGACGGTAGGCCACCTCTCCTACTCGTGCAACGATTCGGAAAGGCCCTATGTATCTTGGACTCAACTTGCCCCTCTTTCGAAACCGGATGATTCCCTTCCAGGGCGAGACCTTTAACATGACTTTATCACCCACGTTGAACTCGATTGGTCTACGCCTCTTATCGGCATATGACTTCTGTCTATCCTTGGCTGCCTTCATAAAGGCCTTGATCTTTTCTAGCTTCTCAGTCATAGCCTCGATCAGCTCGATACTTCCCAACTCTTTCTGCCCAATGTCTCCCCAACACACGGGCGTTCTACACCTTCTACCATATAGCATCTCATATGGTGGCATACCATGTTGGCATGATAACTATTGTTGAATGATAACTCTGCTAACGGTAAGTGATCATCCCAATTTCCCCCAAAGTCGATCACGCAAGCACGAAGCATATCCTTGAGCATCTGGATCGTCCTCTCAGACTGACCGTCCGTTTGAGGATGGTAAGCCGTGCTAATATGTAGACTCGTCCCCATGGCATCATGAAATCTCTTCCAGAACTTTGACGTGAACCGGGTGTCACGATCCGACACGATAGACACCGGCACACCATGACGAGCTACAATCTCTATGATGAACAGATTTGCCAATCTCTCAGATGAATACGTCTCGCGGATCGGTAGGAAGTGAGCACTCTTTGTTAGACGATCAACTATCACCCATATGGTATCATACCCCCTCGCCGTACGGGGTAGCTTCGTGATGAAGTCCATGGTGATGTGCTCCCACTTCCACTCGGGTATATCCAAGGGTTGGATCTTCCCGTATGGCTTTTGATGTTCTGCCTTCACTTGCAAGCAAGTAAGGCACTTACTCACATACTCCGCCACGTCATGTTTCATACCCGGCCACCAGTAATCTTTCTTCATGTCTTGATACATCTTGGTAGCACCGGGATGAATGGAGTATCGAGTCTTATGAGCTTCATCCATAATTCGCCCACGTAGATCCCCATATCGAGGAATCCACATCCGTCCAAAGCAGGTTTTAACCCCGTGGGTATTCTCTCCTAATTCTATGACTAAACCTCTCATACTTCCGGAGTTGAGGCGATCTTCTTTCAATGCCTCATCCTGAAATTCTTTGACCTGTGTCATCACATCAGAGGTCATCACCAATTGATAAGCCTTCACCAGGATTGGCTCGGGTCTCTCCTTTCGGTTGAGGGCATCAGCCACTACATTGGCTTTACCCGGATGGTAATGGATTTCACAATCATAATCCTTAATCAGCTCTAACCACCTCCTCTGCCTCATGTTGAGATCTTTCTGCTCAAAGAAATACTTTAGGCTCTTGTGGTTTGTGAAGATTGTGCATTTCATCCCGTACAGGTAATGCCGCCAAATCTTTAAGGCAAAGACCACCGCCGCGAGCTCCAAATCATGTGTGGGATATTTGACCTCGTGGGTTTTAAACTATCAGGACATGTAGGCTATTACTCTCCCACGTTGCATTAACACGCAACCCAGTCCTGAATAGGAGGCATCCGAATACACCACTAAGTCGTCACTCCCTTCAGGTAATGTCAAAACAGGAGCTTGAGTTAATCTTTCCTTTAACTCCTCAAAAGCATCCTCCTGTTCTCGTCCCCACACAAACTTCACATCCTTGCATGTCAACTTAGTCAAAGGTGAGGCTATATGGGAAAAGTCTTGGATAAACCTTCGGTAGTAACCCGCCAAACCCAAGAAACTGCGAATCTCGGATGGCGTCTTTGGAGACTTCCATTGCATTACCGCCTTAACCTTTGCCAGGTCCACCATAATTCCTTCGGTACTCACCACATGACCCAGAAACTGAACTTCCTATAACCAAAAAGCACACTTAGAGAATTTAGCATACAACTTCTCCTTTCTAAGTGTCTCTAACACTTGATGTATGTGGCCGGCATGTTCTTCTTTGCTCTTCGAATAAATCAGAATATCATCAATAAACACAATCATTGATTTATCTAACATTGGCCGACACACTCGGTTCATCAGATCCATAAAGGCAGCTGGCGCATTAGTTAAACCGAATGACATGACGAGAAACTCGTAATGTCCATAACGCGTGCGAAACGCTGTCTTCAGGATATCTTGTTCCTTTACCTTCAGTTGATGGTAGCCAGATCGAAGATCTATCCTGGAAAACCAACTGGCACCCTGAAGCTGATCGAATAGGTCATCAATTCTCAGTAGGGGGTATCGGTTCTTTACTGTCAACTTGTTCAACTCTCGGTAGTCTATACACATTCTCATACTACCGTCTTTCTTCTTTACAAATAATAGCGGAGCACCCCAAGGAGAGATACTCGGTCTAATAAACCCCTTATCCATCAGTTCCTATAGCTGATCCATCATTTCTTTCATCTTGGTCGGAGCTAACCGATATGGTGCCTTGGCAACGGGTTGCGCACTGGGTATCAGGTCTATCTGGAATTCTATTTCACGTTCCGGTGGCACACTTGGTAGATCTTAGGGAAACACATCCGGGAAATCACGTACCACTGGCACTTCTGATAATTGTGGTATCGACACATCCACATCTTTCACGTATGCCAAGTAGGCACAACATCCGCGCCTCATACACTTCTCTGCCACTGTCATCGAAATCACTTTCGGAACTGTAGTGACGCGATCACCATAAACTGTCACTGAACTCCCATCGGGTGCAACTAACCGAATCAACTTCTTCCGACACATGATGTTCGCCTCATAGGCTGCTAACCAATCCATCCCTAGTACTACATCAAATCCGCCTAGGGGTATCACATATAGCTTAGCAGAGAACTTATGGCCTTCTAGCTCTATACCACAATCCTCAATCATATCAGAAATTCTGGTACACTTACCAATAGTAGTTTCTACATCAAAAGGTTCATCGATGCTCCTACTACTAATAGGAAATTTAGCACAGAAGGCAGCAGATATGAAACTCCTACTAGCACAGAATCAAATAATACAGAGGCACAAGTTTGGTTTACTAGGAACACACCTGACACGACGTCGGGGTCTACTCGGGCTTCCTCTCGGGTCATCGTGAAGGCTCTTGCACTTGCCCTCTGCCCTCCTTCTTCCGGCCTCTTCTTCAACCCAGAACTTTCAGCCCTTGGCTTCTTGCAATCCTTGTTCATATGGCCGATTTCACCACAGTTAAAGCACCGTGGGGCTCCACACATCTTTGAAATATTACCAGGCTTGCCACATTTGTAGCAGACATTCATTCCCAAGCGGAATTCCTTGCTATGTTCCTTCCCATACTTATCACACCGCTTCAACCCCGAGCTTGCAGTAACCACTCGGCGATCATCCACCCTCAGCCTCTTACTGTTCGGGGTGAAACAACCACGCCCGAATCTCTTCCCATTCCAACTCCTTTTATTACCACCCATCTTCTTCACCTCCACTACCTCCACTTCTCTTTCATCATACAGTCTCCCAGCTAAATCTACCGCCGACCTAAAAGTGCTCGGTCGGGCAGCGATCAAGTTCCTAAGGATGTCAGCAGGCAACCCCTGAATATACCACTTAATCTTCCTTGACACTGGCATCACCTGATCCGGCACCAGCCTCGGCATTTAATTAAACTTTGTGGTGTATTGCTGGTGGGTCATGGTTCCTGCCTCAAGCTGTAGGAACTCTCTCTCTCTATCTTGTCGAGTTCTCGATGAGGACAGAATTCCTTAATCACTAACTTTTTCAGTTCACTCCATCTCATCCTCCCGACAGCCCTGTTGCCCTCTGCTAGGACAAGATTGTCCCACCAACACAGTGCCGATTCAACGAATGAGTGAGTGTCAAATTTCACCTTCTGATCCTCCCTGCACTCACTAATATCCAACACTGCCTCCATCTCTCTAACCCAGTGGTGGGCAGTAGCAGCGTTACCATTGTCGTCAAAAGTAGGGGGTTTACACCGTTGGAATGCCCCATAGCTGCATCCCCTCATGGTTTCCTGCACCTCTACATCTTCTTCATCACTGGAGGCTCCCCTTTCAACATTTATCTCCTCCTCATCATCATGATCTCCCTCATTCTCCTTTCTCCCAGCAGCAACCCTTCTCTCTTCCTCCTTTTCTTTCCTCTCATCCTTCCTTACGGCCCGGATAACCTCAGTCACGAAAGATGGTAGGATCGTCTGTATGACTTGGTGAACCTCCTCCACCACTGCCTCTTTCACTGAGGCCCTCAAATTGGCACTCTCATCCACTCCCTCCGGGTGGTGAAGCTCAGGCTCAGTAGGAGCCGTCTCTGCAGTTCTCGTCTTGTTCTTTGCGTCCCGGGGTCTACCAGCACGACCACCTCGTACTCCACCTCTAGAAGCCTTAGATGATCTACCACCAGCCATCCTCTAACACTATATGTCACACCCTCAAAATCCGCGTGCGGGGTTTTACCGCGAGGCGCGTGACATACCAGGATCTCAGTCATTAGTTACACAGAACGACTCTATATGAACTAACATTCAAAATCAGAATTTATCTTTAAAACATGCTGAAGCATTAAATAAACGAGTAAACCCAAAACAATGTAACATGATTTAAAATGCGCAAACATACGCTCCCAAGTATTATGCAAAACCAAAACACGATGTTTAAACAATCATAATCCAAAACAATGTTTCAGAACATGCTCCTAGGCAATAGCAACCTTAACCTGAGAATAGCATACTAAAAGAGTCAACACAACGGTTGGTGAGTTCAAGAGTTTGCGTTTAAACATAAACCAATAACAGTTGCAAAATATAAGATGTGTATTGTAATAGATAGCTAGTCTATAAACAAATAGTAATAATCATAGTGATTTAGCGATTGAAGCTGACTGTGTTACGTTTGTTGCCTCCTGCCACGACTTACCAGGTCGTGACAAATGTTCGTTAGGACAAAATTGCACCCGTTTGACCTCGAGTCTCACAGGTGGGGCTCGTCAGACCCAGTAGTACTATCCAAAATTTCCAGCTAATCATCATTATTAACAATCCGAAAGTGTGAGGACTTTCATGGTAATCAACACTATATTATACTATACACAACTTATCATGATAAAGCGTTTGTAAAACCAGTATGTTATCTCCCCCAAAAGAGAGTATTTAAAGAAGTGGGGCATGAACTCACCTGATGCGGGCAAGAATTAACTTAAAGCTTAACTTGAAAGAAAGAGTGGAAAGACAACCTTCAAAGGTCACCTAGAACACACAAGTACATAAGTACGTGTACACAGAATCATAATGAAACCCTAGGTGCTCTATAAACCGAAAGAACTCAAGGTTTTAGAAAGACAAGACACATTTGACCCAGTTGACCCGTTTGACCCGTTGGTGACATTATAGGTGAAATTTCATTCAAACAAGCATAATAGTACATCACACATGGTTAACATACAAGCTGATCACCTATGACACTTAATTACCCACATGTACTACCTAGATCATCATACAACCAGATATCATACAAGTCATGCGAATCTCAAACAATTATCATGCTCAACATAACTACAACACAACCAAAGCACCATATGTAGGATCAGATCATGCACAACATGCCATGTGAAGCCACTCACAACTTCACACCCTAAACCCTGCCAATCCTACTAAGTAGGGGCCTCAGATTCGCACGCGTGTATGATGATCATCAACATACCATCTAACAGAAATTATATCATCCAAAATGTTCAACCATGATCAACCACAAACCAATAATAGTCCTAACATAGCCATAAGACCCATTACCATGAATTCCCACAAACAGGCCAAATCAGATAACTAACCAACTAAACATTCATACAACCCAAACAATACATTCTACCACCTTAGAAATCATCCATGAACATGCTAACATGATCCTAATGTCCCAAACATGTTCAAATCCTCATACTTAAGAATTTGTGCAAATAAAGTTTCCCTTTTGGGAAAGCACATCCCAAAATCTATCAAACATCCAAGACATTCATGGATTCATCAATAATATACCAATTCAAGCTCATGTTAACATCTAGACATGATCAACAACATCCAATTATCACAATTCATCCACCTTCATAGCCAAAAGTTACTATCTTTAGTAAGACATGAACTACAACACTCATTCTTGAATTTCTAGCATTCAAATCAACAATCTAACATCCAATTATCATCACAAACACATCAATAACATCGATTCATCATCAAATCACCATATCCATGCAAATAAAGTTACTATTATTGGTAACCTATGAACAAAGCATCAAAAACGTAACTTTCTTGCATAATCGACGTAAACTAGCATCAATCTAACCTAACTAACGTCATTACATCATCAATCAATCAAGAATCGCCCTCCAATTCATCCAATTCGACTAGGGTTTCGGCCAACATGAGAAACCATCAAAAACATGTAAAAATCTAACCTTTAAATGTGTAATGGCTTGCAATTGATGATTCTAACTTTTTGTGATGCTTTGGAATCGGTTCAAAAGGTGCTGCCTTTATGCTAGTGTGATAACTGTTATTGTAAGAAAATTCCACCAATGGTAGGTGAACTTCCCAGTTATTCCCGAAGTCAATCACACAAGCACGTAGCATGTCCTCCAAAGTCTGTATAGTACGCTCGCTTTGACCATCAGTCTGTGGATGATAAGCAGTACTCATATCCAATCGCGTACCTAAAGATTTCTGCAACGACTGCCAGAAGTGCGATGTGAAACGAGCATCGCGGTTAGAAATAATTGAGATCGGTACTCCATGCCTCGAAACGATCTCCTTCACATAAAGTCGGGTTAATTTCTCCTTTTTGTCTGTTTCCTTTATCGCTAGGAAATGAGCAGACTTTGTTAATCTATCCACGATAACCCATATTATGTCGCAACCAGTAGAAGTTTGAGGTAACTTAGTAATAAAATCCATTGATATCTGATCCCACTTCCACATAGGGATCTCGGGTTGTTGTAATAGTCCAGATGGTTTCTGATACTCCACTTTAACCTTTGAATAGATCAGACACTTGCTCACATATGTAGCTACATCCACCTTCATGTTAGGCCACCAGTAGTGCGCCTTCAAATCATGGTACATCTTGTTAGATCCAGGATGTATAGAGTACTTAGACTTATGCACCTCACTCATCACCCGATCTCTCAGATTTCAGTGCAGAGGTACCGAAAGTTTGTCCATGAAGTAACGAATTCCATCCGCTTTTACCTCGAGCTGCTTGTCCATTTCCCATAATGATTCAGACCCAATGTTTTCTGCTTTCAAGGCTTCTGTCTGAGCCTCTCGAATTTGTTCAGGTAACTGTGTGCTAATGGTAAGCTGCAAAGCTCACACACGTCGAGGCTTAGCAGTTTTTTTCCTACTCAGCGCGTCTGCGACTACATTTGCTTTCCCCGGATGATATCTGATGGCACAATCATAATCGTTCAACAATTCCATCCAGCGTCTTTGCCTCATGTTTAACTCCTTTTGCTTAAAGATGTGCTGGAGGCTCTTGTGATCGATGTAAATAGTGCATTCGGTACTGTACAAGTAGTGTCTCCAGATCTTTAAGGCAAAAACTACTGCACCCAGCTCCAAGTCATGGGTGGTATAGTTCTTCTCATGAATCTTCAACTGTCTAGAGGCGTAAGCTATCACCTTATCCCGCTATATCAGGATGCATCCAAGCCCTTGAATGGAAGCGTCACAATAGACTACGAAATCATCACTACCATCCGGTAACGCTAATATTGGTGCGCTACACAATTTCTGTTTCAGCAACTGGAAAGTAGATTCCTGACTCTCACCCTATTTGTATGTTGTTCCCTTGTGAGTCAAGGCTGTGAGAGGTTGTGCAATCTTAGAGAATCCTTAGATGAACCCTCGATAATATCCCTCTAATCCAAGGAATTGTCGTATCTCACTTGGTGTCTTAGGAACAGACCAATTCTTTATCGCTTCAATCTTTGCAGGATCAACATGTATTCCCTTCTCGTTGACAATATGACTCAAGAATTGCACCTCACGTATCCAGAAATCACACTTAGAAAACTTTGCGTACAGTTGTTCCTTTCTAAGTAATTCCAAGATTAAACGTAAGTGCTCGCCATGTTCTTCCTCAGTCTTGGAGTAGATCAATATGTCATCAATAAAGACGATAACAAACTGATCAAGATAGGGTTTGCACACGCGATTCATAAGGTCCATGAATACTGCTGGTGCATTTGTCAACCCAAATGGCATGACCAAAAATTCATAGTGACCATATCGTGTACGAAAGGCAGTCTTCGAGATGTCCTCTTCTCTAACTCTCAGCTGATGATACCCAGACCTTAGATCAATCTTAGAGTAATAGCTTGATCCTTGCAGTTGATCAAACAAATCATCTATACGAGGTAAGGGATATCTATTCTTGATCGTGACTTTGTTCAGTTCCCTATAGTCAATGCACATTCAAAATGTACCATCCTTCTTCTTGACAAATAGAACTGGCGCTCCCCAGGGTGACAAACTCGGTCGGATAAACCCTTGTCCAACAACTCTTGTAGTTAGGCGGATAATTCCTACAGTTCGTTCGGAGCTAACCGGTAAGGTTCTCTCATAATCGGAGCGGCTCCTATAGTCAACTCAATTTGGAATTCAACTTGACGATGAGGCAGTAATCCAGGCAGGTCTTCCGGAAACACCTCGGGAAACTCGCGAACTACGGGGATATCCTCTATCTTCTTTTCCTCGGTCTGTTTATCTGTGACGAGTGCCAATATGGCCAGTCGACCCTTTCATAACAACCTCTGTGCCTTCATAAATGAGATGGTTCCTATCACCGTACCACTCCTATCACTTTTGACCGTAAGGACTTCTTTGCCAATGGAAATCCGTATGATCTTCTCATGGCATATGACTTCCGCTTGCTTATCGGAAAGCCAATCCATGCCTACTACTACATCAAAACTTCCTAGTGTAACAGGCATGAGATCTATGGCGAATGTATGACCAGCAAGCTCTATATTGCAGTCTCTAAGAATATACGTTACGTGAATCTGTTTACCGTCTGCTAACTCTACGGTGTACTTAGATTCTAAAGCTGACAGCATATCACTTAAAAGACTACAAAACTTAGTGGACACGAAACTTCTATCTGCTCCGGTATTGAATAATACGATAGCAAAACGACCATTAACCGAAAATTTACCAGCTACTGTTATAGGATCGTTTAGAGCCTCACCTGAGCCAATGACGAAGTCTCTTCCTTTGGCTCCATTGTTGTTATTGCCTCCATTGTTATTGTTGTTGTTGCTGATGTTATTGTTGATGTTGTTGCCATTGTTGTTGTTGTTGCCATTGTTGTTGTTTCCATTACCATTCCTTCTAAGCTGGGGACAGTTGCGTCTGTAATGGCCTTGTTTTCTGCATTCAAAACAACCTTTCGAAATTTCTTGTGATTGTTGTGGCTTTTTCATCAGTTCACCCCGGCAGTCCTTCGCTGCATGCCCAACTTTACCAAAGCGTTGGCATCGGAAGTTGTCACACCTGCCGGTGTGATGGTAGTTGCATCGATTGCACTTGGGACTTTTTGCCATATAGCCTCCTTGTCCCTGCGATGCCGAGGATGTCTGATTGAAATTTCGGTTGTTATCAAACCTCCTTTGTTACTGGGGAGGTTGCTGCTACTGTTGTACCTGTTGCTGCTGTTGTTGTGGTTGGTTGCTAGAGAATGAACCTTTATTACTAATGTTCTCCCACTTTCGTTTGTTGTCGGACACACTAGCAACCGAGCCCGTTTGGGTAACCGTCCTTGCTCAACTGCCTGGTCAGTCAGCCTGTGGGCTGTCCGGATAGCCTGCTGTATGGTAGTAGGGTTGGAAGCAGCTACCATACTCTGAATTTCAGGAACTAGTCCACGTATGCAGTGCTCGACTCTCTTATGCATTTCATTGACCATTCCAGGGCATAGTGTGGCCAGCTCATGAGTACGGGTCGTGTAGGCTTCAATTTCTGAACCTTGCATTTTGAGTTGCCAGAACTCAATCTCCAGTTTCTGCACTTCATTTCGGGGGCAGTATTCTTTGGTCATAATCCCCTTAAATTCATCCCAGGGTAGTTCATTGGCCATGGCTTGACCCAGCATTTGCACCTGGGCATTCCACCAGGAAAGTGCTGCGCCTTCCAATGTCCCGGTGGCATACTTCACCTGATCAGCAGGAGGGCAGTTGCATTTTGCGAAGACAGACTCTGTCTTCTTAAACCACCTTACAAGCCCCACAACCCCTTTCGTCCCGCTATAGGTATGGGGTTTACAGTCCATGAAGGACTTGTAGGTATATGGTGGTGGTCCTGTTTCGACAACCCAAACATTAGTCAGATATCCTAGACAAATAACTAGGATAATTAGTTTAATCTCTTATTATCATTTACCTGCTGGTTGTCCTAGTTGGGCAGCAGCCACTGCTGCCTGAACATGTTCGTTGATTAAAGCAGCCAATTCCGCAGGCGTCATGTTTATGGTTCCGGCACCACGGCCTCCGGTGCCACGTCCACGACCACGCCCACGTCCTCTTCCACGTGCGTCCATTTTTCATTTTATAATTCACAAATACAATAATGAGTAACATCCAATACATTAATCACATCGAAGTACAATAAACAATAAGAAATAATGGATTCACCACAACCATAACATTTATAACAAAAATAATAACCAAAGATAAATAAATTGCAATTGAGTCACAAAGTATTCCATCAATGTCAAAATTTGAGTTTGTCAGTTGGGTGGAAAACAACCCTTCCCACATAGGTTTCAAGGAAAAGAAACACTACATAGTCTAAGTTATGCAATGTGGATGTCAATCCACAACATCCGGCCCATTGCTGTCGTCATCCGTTTCCTCCGGTTCCTCCTCCTCTGGGGCTTCCTCGGGGTCCTCCTCCTCGGGGTCTTTGGCAGGTGCAGGAGCTATGGCAATCTGGAGTGCTGCCAGTTGTGCCTCTAGAGCAGCAAACCTATCGTTAGCCATCACCTCCCGCTGCTCTAGTGCATTCACACGACCCGTAAGTGCTCCAACTCTGTCAGCCATCGCATAACACCCATTAAGGGTTTTCCCATGTTGCTCCTCGAGCGTATCCACTTGTTGTCGCAGTTCTCGCACCTGGTGTCTTAGGGTAAAATTCTCACTAGTGAGTATCCTGACACGTTGCTGCTCGGTGTCCAATGCAGCTACTAGTGCAGCAAAGGCTTGCTCTTGAGGAATATCCAGGGTAGGGAGTGTGAGAGATGGGGTAGCTATCGACGACCTCATTCGTGGTAGGGTAGAGGCTATCGGTGGTACTCGCTCCCGATATATCATATGCCGTATGCAGGTAGGATAGTAATCCTAATCTCGCGGAGGATCACGTTTAGGTATCGTGAATGGTTGATCCCAATCAACCTCTTCAGATGGATACTGGTGTCGTGGCCAGTCCGATCCACTGTCCGATACAGGTGAGTAAGGAGGTGACTCAGATCTAGCGGGTCTCTTACCCAAGTCACGCGACGACGATGCCATGCTGCGAAGTACGTGATGCGTATGCCAATGAGTACACAGTAAGGAGAGTAAGCGACAAGTAACTAACAATTGTGCGGTTATAGTCTAATGTGTGTATGCAACCTAGTTCCCTATAACCAATGGCTCTGATACCAATCTGTCACACCCTCAAAATCCGCGTGCGTGGTTTTACCGCGAGGCGCGTGACATACCAGGATCTCAGTCATTAGTTATACAGAACGACTCTATATGAACTAACATTCAAAATAAGAGTATAACTTTAAAACATGCGGAAGCGTTAAATAAATGAGTAAACCCAAAACAATGTAACATGATTTAAAATGCGCAAACATACGCGCCCAAGTATTATGCAAAACCAAAACACGATGTTTAAACAATCAGAATCCAAAACAATGTTTCATAACGTGCTGACAAACACCATGATGCTGACTGATGTGACGTGCTCCTAGGCAATAGCAACCTTAACCTGAGAATAGCATACTAAAAGAGTCAACACAACGGTTGGTGAGTTCAAGAGATTACGTTTAAACATAAACCAATAACAGTTGCAAAATATAAGATGTGTATTGTAATAGATAGCTAGTCTATAAACAAATAGTAATAATCATAGTGATTTCACGATTGAAGCTGACTGTGTTACGTTTGTTGTCTCCTGCCGCGACTTACTAGGTCGTGAAAAATGTTCGTTAGGACAAAATTGCACCCGTTTGACCTCGAGTCGCACAGGTGGGGCTCGTCAGACCGAGTAGTACTACCCAAAATTTCCCGCTAATCATCATTATTAACAATCCGAAAGTGTGAGGACTTTCATGGTAATCAACACTATATTATACTATACACAACTTATCATGATAAAGCGTTTGTAAAACCAGTATGCTATCTCCCCCAAAAGAGAGTATGTAAAAGAGTGGGGCATGAACTCACCTGATGCGCGCAAGAATTAACTTAAAGCTTAACTTGAAAGAAAGAGTGGAAAGACAACCTTCAAAGGTCACCTAAAACACACAAGTACATAAGTACATGTACACAGAATCATAATGAAACCCTAGGTGCTCTATAAACCCAAAGAACTCAAGGTTTTAGAAAGACAAGACACATTTGACCCAGTTGACCCGTTTGACCAGTTGGTGACATTATAGGTGAAATTTCATTCAAACAAGCATAACAGTACATCACACATGGTTAACATACAAGCTGATCACCTATGACACTTCATTACCCACATGTACTAACTAGATCATCATACAACCAGATATCATACAAGTCATACGAATCTCAAACAATTATCATGCTCAACATAACTACAACATAACCAAAGCACCATACGTAGGATCAGATCATGCACAACATGCCATGTGAAGCCACTCACGACTTCACACCCTAAACCCTGCCAATCCTACTAAGTAGGGGCCTCAGATTCGCATGCGTGTATGATGATCATCAACATACCATCTAACAGAAATCATATCATCCAAAATGTTCAACCATGATCAACCACAAACCAACAATAGTCCTAACATAGCCATAAGACCCATTACCATGAATTCCCACAAACAGGCCAAATCAGATAACTAACCAACTAAACATTCGTACAACCCAAACAATACATTCTACCACCTTAGAAATCATCCATGAACATGCTAACATGATCCTAATGTCCCAAACATGTTCAAATCCTCATACTCAAGAATTTGTGCAAATAAAGTTTCCCTTTTGGGAAAGCACATCCCAAAATCTATCAAACATCCAAGACATTCATGGATTCATTAATAATATACCAATTCAAGCTCATGATAACATCTAAACATGATCAACAACATCCAATTATCACAATTCATCCACCTTCATAGCCAAAAGTTACTATCTTTAGTAAGACATGAACTACAACACTCATTCTTGAATTTCTAGCATTCAAATCAACAATCTAACATCCAATTATCATCACAAACACATCAATAACATCGATTCATCATCAAATCACCATATCCATGCAAATAAAGTTACTATTATTGGTAACCTATGAACAACGCATCAAAAACATAACTTTCTTGCATAATCGACGTAAACTAGCATCAATCTAACCTAACTAACATCATAACATCATCAATCAATCAAGAATCGACGTCCAATTCATCCAACTCAACTAGGGTTTTGGCCAACATGAGAAACCATCAAAAACATTTAAAATCTAACCTTTAAATGTGTAATGGCTTGCAATTGATGATTCTAACTTGTTGTGATGCTTGAAATCGGTTCAAAATCGAATGGAATTGCTTGTTCTTGATGAAAACCGAAGTGTGTGTGTGTGTTTGAGGTGTGTCGCGGCCGTAGGGGATGTGGGGGATTAGGGTTTGGGTTTTGTTTTTATTTTTGTTAAGTTTTAGTTTTAGGAAATTACACTTAACCCCCTTTGTTTGTATTTTATAAAAACTAAGCTTTTAAACACTTTTTAAAAGGTTTTAACTTACTAATATAAACATTATTAATCAACAATAATAATCATATGCTTTATTTTCACTAAATACACACGTTTCCACGTTACTCGATAAAATTCACAAATAATATTTAAATCGCATAAGCACAACCAATAATCCACATAGAAATTATTGTTTAACATTATTAATTATTATTAAGTCACCAACGTTCAACAACAACTAGTGTGTGCTCACGACACGTGTATGCAAGACTTAACGGAACTAACGGAGTTTGGTAACGGAAAATTACCGGATGTCACATTATCCCCATGTTGAAAGAATTTTCGTCCCGAAAGTTGCGTTACATGGTGAGTGTTCCATCACTGGTCTACTGCATTGGCACAAAGTAATCAAAATCGAGTGAGTTTCGAATGAGTTGTCACATTATCCCCATGTTGAAAGAAATTTCGTCCCGAAATTTAAATCAGTACCTTCGCCTGCTGACATCGTCTTTTCGAATAGCTGAGGATACTTAAGCTTCATCTGGTCCTCACGTTCCCACGTGAATTCTGGTCCACGTCTTGATTTCCAACGAACCTTGACCATGGGTATCTTGCTTTGCTTAAGTGTCTTCACCTCACGATCCATCACTTCGACCGGTTCCTCAATGAAGCGTAATTGTTCGTCTACTTGAACTTCTTCCAACGGTACGACCATCGTTTCATCCGTTAAGCACTTTTTCAGATTGGAAACATGGAATACATCATGGATTCCACTTAGCGAATCAGGTAGGGCTAATCGATAAGCCACTAGACCTATTCTTTCCAAGATCTCAAATGGTCCAACATATCTCGGATTTAGCTTTCCTCGCTTACCAAACCGAATCACGCCTTTCCATGGTGAGACCTTCAGTAAGACTTTGTCACCAATATGGAATTCTAGAGGTTTCCGTCGCTTGTCAGCATAACTTTTATGTCTGTCACGCGCTGCAGCCATATGGTTCCTTATTTGTACAATCTTCTCAGTAGTCTCGTGTACTAACTCAGGACCCGTTAGCTGGCTATCACCAATTTCAGCCCAACAAACTGGTGATCTACATTTTCGCCCATACAAAGCTTTAAAAGGTGCTGCCTTTATGCTAGTATGATAACTGTTGTTGTAAGAAAATTCCACCAATGGTAGGTGAACTTCCCGGTTATTCCCGAAGTCAATCACACAAGCACGTAGCATGTCCTCCAAAGTCTGTATAGTACGCTCGCTTTGACCATGAGTCTGTGGATGATAAGCAGTACTCATATCCAATCGCGTACCTAAAGATTTCTGCAACGACAGCCAGAAGTGCGATGTGAAACGAGCATCGCGGTCAGAAATAATTAAGATCGGTACTCCATGCCTCGAAATGATCTCCTTCACATAGAGTCGGGTTAATTTCTCCATCTTGTCTGTTTCCTTTATCGCTAGGAAATGACCAGACTTTGTTAATCTATCCACGATAACCCATATTGTGTCGCAACCAGTAGAAGTTCGAGGTAACTTAGTAATAAAATCCATTGATATCTGATCCCACTTCCACATAGGGATCTCGGGTTGTTGTAATAGTCCAGATGGTTTTTGATACTCCACTTTAACCTTTGAGCAGGTCAGACACTTGCTCACATATGTAGCTACATCCGCCTTCATGTTAGGCCACCAGTAGTGCGCCTTCAAATCATGGTACATCTTGTCAGATTCAGGATGTATAGAGTACTTAGACTTATGCGCCTTACTTATCACCAGATCTCTCAGATTTCCGTGCAGAGGTACCCAAAGTCTGTCCATGAAGTAACGAATTCCATCCGCTTTTACCTCGAGCTGCTTGTCCATTCCCTTTAACGATTCAGACCCAATGTTTTTATTTTTGTTAAGTTTTAGTTTTAGGAAATTACACTTAACCCCCTTTGTTTATATTTTATAAAAACTAAGCTTTTAAACACTTTTTAAAAGGTTTTAACTTACTAATATAAACATTATTAATCAACAACAATAATCATATGCATTATTTTCACTAGTCACAAAAATACACGAATTAAATACACACGTTTCCACGTTACGTGATAAAATTCACAAATAATATTTAAATCGCATAAGCACAACCATTAATCCACATAGAAATTATTGTTTAATATTATTAATTAATATTAAGTCGCCAACGTTCAACGACAACTAGTGTGTGCTCACGACACGTGTATGCAAGACTTAACGGAACTAACGGAGTTTGGTAACGGAAAATTTCCGGATGTCACACTATAAGATCAAACACTCACATGGTCATTCAAGGTAATTGCTCAGTTAATGTTAAGTATAGTAAGTCCCTAATTATAGTGGCCAGTTGTGATTAGCCACTTACTTTACTCTTCGTTCCCCGAGCATTTCCTATCCTGACTACATCAGTATTCAAACCTACTAAAGCACATAAATCAAATAGCATGCGCACATAATACCGGTTATCATAATGAAAAGAAATACCTGATGGCATGTAGCTACTGGGGCTGGCATCCCTTCATTCGGTCCCATTTTCAGTTTTAGTTTAGGTTTTTGAAACTATTTACTTATTTCTCTTAAACTTTGGCTCTGATACCAACTTGTAAGGCCCCGTTCCCGGAAACCTCACAGTTGGGCATTCACAGCACAATTTATATAGCATTTCATAATTTATCAAACATTGCAGCGGAACTTAAATATCAAAAGTCATTCATTAGTTTAAAACCACTGTTGCTAAGCAATACATATTTGTTAATAGTTACAAAAGATCATTAGTTTGCATTATAAAACAGCAATGTTACATTCATGAATGGATGTCAGCCTTGTCCCGACGAGTAGCCTCCCCGAGTGCCACCCTTAGCAATATTACCTGCCAACTGAAAATGCATAAAAGTCAGCTTTGCTGAGTGAGTTCTAGTTTTAAAATCATAAAAATATCTTGATAGATTTGTATACAAAATACTTCTTAAAAAAAATATATTATCTTTCTTTCGAATGTGATCACACATCATACATACAAATCATATCCATTTACATTATCACAATTCTCTTTCTTGCTTATTTATTATTATCTTTCACTGTCGATACCAAAGTGCTATACCCCCCGTATAATGCGCATAAACCTAGTACTGGGCCTTGAAGTCTATAAATAGACTCCATCCGTGGTGCACATATGTTGACTCCAGTACCGAGGCAACAACAGTGGTCCCCTCAATCTTAAAGATTGACCCTGTGTACATCCTTTGGGTTAGCTAAACCGTACACAGTTGAGCTAACGACAACATGGTCGTGCACCTCCTGTAAATTTTTACTTGCAAGTCTATTCATTCTTTATGTTCCATTTTTCGTTAATATTAATCTTTCACTTGATTAATAATAATACTTTATGATCATAGGCAATCCACATAAAGTCACTTGCTAATATCATAATAGGCACATAAGGGCAGCCCACAACATGCATAAGATAATCAGATACAAGCATCAAGTCAACCATGGTCAAACCCTAATTTTTGATCTTCCAAAATTCCATAAAATTCCTTAAGTCTTAAAGAAATGCGGGTGAACAGAACCAATACGGGTGAACAAAACTAATGCGGGTGAACAAAAACTAATGCGGGTGAACAACTTGCAAATGCGGATGAACAACTTGCAAATGCGGGTGAACAACTGCAAATGCGGGTGAATAAAAGTAAATGCGGGTGAACACTTAGGTTGAATTTAGGCAAATGCAGGTGAACAACTGCAAATGCGGGTGAACAAAAGTAAATGCAGGTGAACACTTATGTTGAATTTAGGCAAATTCGGGTGAACAAAAGTAAATACGGGTGAACACTTAGGTTGAATTTAGGCAAATGTGGGTGAACAACTGCAAATGCGGATGAACAAAAGTAAATGCGGATGAACCATCGGACTTGTAAATGAGACTTATGCTATAACCAGTTCTAAAACCTTATTTTCATACATTCTTAACATAGATCTATCATGCTAAACTCTTAGAACAAGCTTACAACTTCATAGAACATAGAAGTTCATACACATACATACACAGTTATCATACATAACGGTTGTAAAGCATTTTAAATGCATTTTCAGCCCCAAAGAAGTTTAAAAAAACATAGAATCGAGGTCCTAGACCTCACCTATTGCAGAAGACAAGTAGATCTCCACCAACTTGGCCGCACTTTGAGTTCAAAACACCTAAAACAAACATAAACAAGCACTAAAACACCATATACACATAGAAATCAGTTTCTAAGGTTGAAACCTCAAAGAAACCGAACCAATTAATCACAAAAACCTACTAACCTTGAAGATTCTTCTTCACCTTCACAATTCGACCGAGAGAAATGAGGATTTCAGTTCTTTTTCTTTTGCTTTGTCGAGCAGCAGCAGCAACCGAAAGTGTTATGGGCGGCCATACCACTTTTGCACTAAAATAATAGAATTTGGTACTTTTTACACTTTTCACCCTTCAACTTTGGCCTTTGTCTACTTTATTCAATATTCTTTTCTTCTTTTGCATTTTGGCCCTTATAAAAATTCGGGTGTTACAACATAGATCTATGACGTCGCCATGCTAGCAATAGTTAATGATTGTACATATTATCGTCATAACATGGTAATTACAAGAGTTCAACTAACCATGACAAATAAGAAGAATTGCCCAAGTGTTTACAAGATTCAAATGAGTTATAAGTGCATTTATCATAAGGTTAACATGTTTCACCCCAAAGTATGAAAATATATAAAAAGGGTATGAAAAAACTCACTTGATAATAAAGGGTGAACAAATAATAAGTCTTGTATATAATGCCGAGGATTCGTTAACGTTCAACCTAAACGAAATGTCGTATTAAGTTAATCATGGTGATCTTGGGGTTATGTTTATATCCATTTGTCCATGATTTTCATGTTATTAAATAGATGTAAGTTATTATTGTTTTGGTACTTAAATGATTTAAACAAGACTCTTAGTGATAAACACAATTAATAGAAGTTAAACCTTTATATTTAAATGGTTATTATTTACCTTTTAAATAAATTCGTATTTTGTAAATTTACTTGGTTAAAATAATCATTACATTATGTGTACATCTCTAAATATGTACATATATATTTATTTTCTAACAAAAATTTATAAAACAAATTTGTATTTAAATCCATAATAATAAGAAATTTATTAATTTAAAAATAATTAATAATTACAAGAGATTTATTAAAACTCCAAGTTAATAGTAGATGATGTCTTATAATTCTTTTTTTATAATATTTAAAATAAACAAATAAAAGAAAATAATGATTTTTAAAGTGGATTTTCTAATGAAATTAAAAGGAAATAATTTTATATCATTTTTTGATAGAAATGATTTTTATATAGTTACTAATAATATTTAAAAAGTTTTCTGAAGTTTAAAAGTTAAATAAACCTTTTAAAAAAATATTGGCAGGGACCCGGGTCGAACCCGGGACCTCCTGCCTAACAGTGTGGGTTTTTAACCGGTTGGGCTAGGCCCTGATTTTTGTTTTGAAATAGCAAAGTTGTTTTAAAACATAACCCAACAAAGTTCCCCCAGTTTCGTACAAACCCTAGAATTGAAATCGAACCATTCGAACTTCAATTCGATGTGGATACAGCAATTAACCATGAGGCTTTGATTCCCCATGGTTAGTCGAGTATGTAACCATGATCAATTACCTGATTCGAGGTTGAGCAAGTTGAAAACTGATTAGAGTAATGCCGCGACTGTTCTTGGTTCAATTCGATGTGTGTGTGGGTTTTTCGAGTGAAATTGAAGGTTCCAGAGGTTTAGGAAACCCATTTCGAGCAAAAGCCCTTTAATTTATAGTTTCAATTCGATCCCGAACACGTCCAATGGCTACAACATTACTGTCGACCATTTCAGGTCGATTTGTGGTGAATTTTAAAGTTGTTTCAGGTGAAATTAATCACCCATCGAAATGATTACTAGAACGTTTATGTTTGTTTAATTTGATTATTATTATGATTTAAGTGTATAACGGCTTTGAGGTTCGATGATCATTTGGTTAAAATTAGAAGACCATTAAAACTTCGACTAAAACCCGATTAAAGAGAATTCACGGGTTCGAAACTGACATATGATTGTAAAGGAGGGTTAAATTCGGTGTACATCGAGCGTTTTGGGAGTGGCCGGAGCTCGCCGGAGCTCGGTCGGAGGTGGAACCGGAAAAACGAGGTGGGGGATTGGGTTTTAAAATGTTACACTTAGACCCCCTGTGCTTTATGATTTATCCATTTAATTCCAAAGTTTTAGTTCCAGTTTAATCTAAATTACAGTTTTAGTCCCTGAACTTTTAAATGTTATTAATTTATGTAAAAATTAATTTAATTACAAGTTAAAAGATTAACTTATTTTGTTTTTATTCATTTCCAAGATTTAACAATTATTATGTTTACTATTATTATTTTTATCATTATTATTATCATCTTTATTATTATTTCTATTATTATTATTATCTTTACTAATTATTTTCATTATCATTTCATTGATTATCATTATTATTATTATTATTATTATTATTATTATTATTATTATTATTATTATTATTACTATTATTATCATTAATTATTTAATTATTTAATTACATTTAAATTACAAGGATACAAAAAGTTACAAATAAGTCCTCGATTTTGCATTAATGACAAAACACACTCTTGCAAGAGATAACTAAGTTTACAATTGTTTAACGAAAATTACGAGAGGTCACAGTCTCCCCAACTTCAAGGAATTTCGTCCCGAAATTAAAGACAAAGCTTAACATAAAGAAAGGGATATTTCTTCTTCATGTAATCCTCGCGTTCCCAAGTGAACTCAGCTCCACGTTTGTTTTCCCAACGGACCTTGACGATCGGTGTGGTAGATGTACGGGTCTTCTTCAACGTTTGATCCATGATTTCGACAGGCTTCTCAACGAAATGCAACAACTCGTCAATTTGGATTTCCTCCAAAGGAACATGCAAATTTTCATCAGTCAAGCATTTCCTCATGTTTGAGACATGGAAAACGGGATGAACCCCACTAAGTTCGGAAGGTAGTTCCAATTTGTAAGCCACTTTTCCAATTTTTTCCAGAATCTTGAAAGATCCTACAAAACGAGGGGCTAACTTACCCTTCCATGGAGAGACCTTAAGAAGAACCATGTCGTCGACTTGAAACTCCAACGGTTTGTGTCTTTTATCGGCATAACTCTTTTGACGACTTCTAGCCACCTCAAGATTATTTTGAATTTTGGAAACCTTGTCGGTCGTTTCTTGAATAATTTCAGGACCAGTGATGAAATTCTCACCGATGTCAGTCCAACAGATTAGAGAACGACATTTACGACCATATAAAGCCTCGAATGGTGCCATCTTGATACTCGAGTGATAACTATTGTTATACAAAAATTCCGCTAGAGGAAGATGCGTATCCCAGTCACCACTAAAATCAAGGACACAAAGACGCAGCAAGTCCTCAAGGGTTTGGATTGTTCGCTCGGTTTGACCGTCCTTTTGGGGATGGTAAGCCGTGCTTAAATCCAGTTGAGTACCCAAGAGTTCTTGCATAGAAGACCAGAAATATGAAGTAAAACGAGCATCACAATCGGAGATAATGTGCAACGGCACACCATGATGACTCATAATTTCATCGATGTAAATACGAGCCAATCTTGAAACTTTGTAAGTGTCTCGTATTGGTATGAAATGTGCCGTTTTGGTCAAACGGTCAACAATCACCCATATGCTATCATGGCCACGAGAGGTACATGGTAACTTGGTTATGAAATCCATGGATATGTGTTCCCATTTCCACATAGGGATTTCAGGTTGCTCAAGTAAACCACTAGGCCGTTAATGTTCGGCTTTGACCCTTGCACACGTAAGGCACTTAGACACATAAGATGCGATATCTTTCTTCATTCCTGGCCACCAATATTGGCCACGCAGATCCATATACATCTTATCGGACCCGAGATGAATAGAATATCGGGTTTGATGAGCTTCGTTCATGATGAAGTGCCAGAGATTATCACGATTCGGGATCCAAATTCAATTTAGGAAATACCACATGCCATTCGGTTTTGTCTCCAGTTGTGACCGAACGTTAAATGCCAAATCTTCATCTTTCCCTTCTTCGGTTAACGCCACTTGTTGAGCCCCACGGATGCAAAACTCGAGATCACTATCAATCCTTATGTTTTGAAGCATGATGGTGGCCTCGTTAACATCCTACGAATCTCAGTGTCAAACTCCCCTAACGTGTCAAACCATTGCCTTCGATCTCGGATTTCTTGAAGCGAGACAGTCTTGTTGTAGATCTTATGACTCAGCGCGTCGGCTACAACATTCGCGTTTCTAGGATAATAGCGAATGTCACAGTCGTAATCGTTAATTAGTTCAACCCAACGTCTTTGTCTCATGTTGAGGTCCTTTTGATTAAACACATGTTGGAGGCTCTTATGATCAGTGTAGACTATACATTGCGTCCCATAGAGATAATGCCGCCAGATCTTCAAAGCAAATACCACGGCACCAAGTTCGAGATCATGAGTTGTGTAGTTCACTTCATGAACCTGCAATTGCCTTGACGTGTAAACTATGACTTTACCTCGTTGCATGAGAACACAACCACGGCCTTGACTAGACACGTCGCAATATACAGTGAAGTCATTGTTTCCATATGGGAGAGTTAAGATAGGAGCATTACACAGTTTGTGTTTCAAAGGCTCGAACGCATCTTCCTGTTCGGGTCCCCACTCGAAAAGTCTATTCTTTTGAGTCAGCGCCGTAAGCGGTTTAGCAATCTTTGAAAAGTTTGCAATGAACCTACGGTAATAACCCGCTAAACCTAGAAAAGAACGAACCTCGGTTGGGGTCATGGGAACACACCAATTCTTCACGGCTTCTATTTTTGCAGGGTCGGCGTGAATTCCTTGGCTATTCACCACATGTCCTAGGAATTGAACTTCCTCGAGCCAGAATTCGCACTTTGAGAATTTGGCATATAGTTGTTCCTTCTTCAAAAGATCGAGGACTTGACGTAAATGTGACTCGTGATCGGTCTTTGTCTTGGAATAGATGAGAATGTCATCAATAAACACGATCACGAATTTATCCAAATACGGTTTACATACCCGATTCATGAGATCCATGAAGACAGTAGGTGCATTAGTCAAGCCAAAAGGCATAACCATGAACTCATAATGTCCACATCGAGTACGAAACGCGGTCTTTGGAATGTCGTTGTCGTGAACACATAATTGATGATACCCAGAACGTAGATCGATCTTTGAGAATTGTGTAGCTCCTTGAAGTTGATCGAAGAGATCATCGATTCTAGGAAGAGGGTATCGGTTCTTGATAGTGAGTTTGTTGAGTTCCCGGTAGTCGATACACATACGGAATGAACCATCTTTCTTCTTCACGAATAGCACGGGTGCACTCCATGGTGAAGATCTAGGTCGAATAAAACCCTTATCGGTCAATTCTTGTAGTTGACTAGCTAGTTCTTGTATTTCAGATGGTGCGAGACGATAAGGTGACTTAGCCACGGGGTCGCTCCAGGAATCAAATCGATTTTGAACTCAACTTCTCGAACGGGAGGCAACCCACTAAGATCCTTGGGAAACACCTCGGGGAAATCTCGTACAACAGGAATATCTTTCAATTCTTTACCCTTGACTTTCGTGTTGACTACGTAAGCCATGAAAGCTACGTAATTTTTACTTAGGCACTTTCGGGCCTTGATACAAGACAAAAGTTTAAGTCTTTGGGATGATCTCTCCCCAAAGACTTTTAAGATATCACTTGATGGTAAAGGGATTCGAATGCACTTCTCGAAGCATATAATTTCCGCGTGTTGCTTGGCTAACCAATCCATGCCGATAATAATGTCGAAGCTCCCCAGTTGCATAGGACTAAGGTCGATGAGAAACTCGTGCTCTTTAAGACTCAAGGTACAATCGAGTATCACGACGTCGACTTCAATAGATTTGACATTGGCTACTTTGATCATAAAGGATCTTTCTAAGTTTGAACGCGGCTTAGAAAGATTAGGCTCGAACTCTAAAGATACAAAACTCTTATCCGCACCCGAATCAAAAAGTACAGAGGCATATCTACTATTTACAAGATACATACCTGTTCAAATAATAAACTATTATTGGCACATGGACAGCAGGCAGGGATTTTACAAGATAAAAGGACGATTAAAGGAAATTAACGATGTACCATTCACCACATCATTGTTGGCTTGAGCTTGGTTGACATTGATATTGAAAGCCCTTCCTCGAGCTGGTGGCACAGTTCCCGCATTGCGAGGACATTGTTGACGGAAATGTCCAGGTTTGCCATAGTTATAGCAGGCTCGATTAGTCTCCAACGCAGCATTGTTCGGAGCACGAAGGCAAGTAGCCACCAAATGCCCATACTTCCCGCACAACGAGCAAACTCGGCAAGGAGTGTTACTCGCGTGATGGTACTTGCAAGTATTGCACATCGGGTGCGGCCCAGTATAAGCCCTCGCCACGGGGGCTTGATTTGCAACGACAGCTTGCCTTTGAGGGGCATTTGGTGCTGTCACCACGTAATTACGAGCCGGTGTGAACTTGCGCTTCTTGCCTTTGAAAGAGGACTCAGCCTTCACCTCCTTTGTAGCCTCGGGAGTCACCTTCACAGCAGTCTTGGCACCTTTCACCGTCAAAGTACCAGCCCTAATATGGTTTTCAGTGAGCTGGGCAGTGATATTAATCGCCTCCTCCAAAGTTATGGGCCTACTACCCACCACGGCATCTTGAATTTGAGGTGGTACCCCCTTAATAAACTTCTCGATGTTGCGGGGCATGGTATCCACCATGTGAGGTAGGAGCATGCTCAGTTCATGATGCCGGGTGGAATAAGCCAAGTGGTTGCCACTATCTTGCTTGAGGTTCTAGAATTCTTCCACCAGCTTTTGCAATTCACTCCTTGGGCAGAACTTTTGGATCATTATGTCCTTAAATTCTTCCCAAGGCAACGCCAAGGCAACTTCAGTCCCTCGGTTCCTTTTCTCAAATTCCACCATGTGAGTGCCCGTTGTTGAAGGACACTTACAGCATAGCGGACCTTGAGTTCATCGGGACACTCGCTGATGATAAACGTATTTTCCATACTTTCAAACCACTCGAGAAGTCCAGTGGCTCCTTCTTTTCCAATAAAGTTAGTGGGTTTGCACGAGTTGAAATGCTTGAATGTGCAGGTGCGGTTATTTCCACCTTGGTTGTTGCTATTTTCCCCTTGACCATTGTTGTCACCACCACCATTGTTTCCATTGGTGTTGTTGTTGTTGTTGGCCATTAAGGTGCTGCTAAGTTCAGCAACCATTGTCAGAAGTACAGCATCCATTTGCCGGGCGATCATTGCAACGAGTTTACGATCGGAGGTAGCACGCTTTCCTTGATGGCGAGACATTCTATAAGATAAATAAAGGAAATATTAGTATTCGGAAATAATCAGTTCAAAGAAAAACAGGAATTTTAGATTTATATACAGCCAGGATGGTTCCATTTGGTATCACATAGCCAATAGGAACATTGACACGTCGAGGTGACTTAACCCTAATTACCTCGAGGAAGATGTGTATGTTGACCATAATTTAGCACTCATCCAAGAAATCCTCAAGTAAGCATAACAGGTCTCGCAATGAGATTTATACGAAATGCTTGCCTTATCCCGAGGGCCTTTTGCCAGGAAATCCAGAATACAGATGTTTATGTGTCACACACTTCCCTAAGGCTATCAGAATTAAAACCTCGATGAGATTTTTTCAAGATTTAGACACATAGTCCAAAGAATTTTCCACTCGATAAGATGCGTAGTTTTCCACACGTAGTCGAGAATAAGATTAAGAAAGGATTAGGCGTGGTAGAACGTAGAGGCATAGGAAGAGGATTAGAAAGTTGGGGTTTACAAGGTCCAAGGCATATTCCTAAGGCACTATTGCTAAATGTAAACAAATAGCACATAAGGAATTGATCATGCTTCGTAATAGGCATATAAGAATACTTACAAGATCATAGAAAATGTCATGTAAAGGGTCCCTAGTTTAACCATAGTCTAGGCCACCATTTCTATAACCTAAATCCCTATAGTTATGGGCTCTGATACCAATCTATCACACCCCAACCTTAACGACGGAAAAGTCGAGATGTGAGGGTTAAGATTGTTCATGCCACACAATGCTAATTTTAAAATGACAATATTATTAAAGATCAATATTCATGACGTACATTAAAGAAATAGAGCAAGCACAAACATCCAACAATACATAAGAAATTCAAAGTCATAAAATGATCAATGTCTTTTATTTTAGTCTAGGTCCAATCCTAGATGTATGTAAGTCTTCAAGGCATGCTAAACAGTATCATTTCCTGAAACATGTTAAAAATAAAAGGTCAACATACTGTTGGAGAGTTTTCCATAGTTTTCATACATAAATATATATAAAAGATGGCAATCCATGTCATAGGCTATTGAATAAAGTAACTAGGGATAGATGAACAAATGTAACAATCAAACCTTGACAGATTACAAGATTACAAGATTACAAGATTAAACGATTAGCTAAGTGTACTTGGTTTAACACCAAGTAGGCTTGTCAGGCCCATAGATCTATGACGTTGCCAGGCTAGCAATAGTTAATGATTGTACATATTATAGTCATCACATGGTAATTACAAGAGTTCAACTAACCACGACAAATAAGAAGAATTGCCCAAGTGTTTACAAGATTCAAACGAGTTTATAAGTGCATTTATCATAAGGTAAACATGTTTCACCCCAAAGTATGAAAATATATAAAAGGAGTATGGAAAAACTCACTTGATAATAAAGGGTGAACAAATAATAAGTCTTGTATATAATGCCGAGGATTCGTTAACGTTCAACCTAAACGAAATATCGTATTAAGTTAATCATGGTGATCTTGGGGTTATGTTTATATCCATTTGTCCATGATTTTTATGTTATTAAATAGATGTAAGTTATTATTGTTTTGGTACTTAAATGATTTAAACAAGACTTTTAGTGATAAACACAATTAATAGAAGTTAGACCTTTATATTCAAATGGTTATTATTTACCTTTTAAATAAAATCATATTTTGTAAATTTACATGGTTAAAATAACCATTACAATATGCGTATATCTCTAAATATGTACATATATATTTATTGTCTAACAAAAATTTATATAACAAATTTGTATTTAAATCCATAATAATATTATTAATTTAAAAATAATTAATAATTACATGAGATTTATTAAAACTCCAAGTTAATAGTAGATGATGTCTTATAATTCTTTTTTTTATAATATTTAAAATAAACAAATAAAAGAAAATAATGATTTTTAAAGTGGATTTTCTAATGAAATTAAAAGGAAATAATTTTATATCATTTTTTTGATAGAAATGATTTTTATATAGTTACTAATAATATTTAAAATGTTTTCTGAAGTTTAAAAGTTAAATAAACCTTATAAAAAAAATTAGCAGGGACCCGGGTTGAACCCGGGACCTCCTGCCTAACCGTGTGGGTTTTTAACCGGTTGGGCTAGGCCCTGATTTTTGTTTTGAAATAGCAAAGTTGTTTTAAAACATAACCCAACAAAGTTCCCCCAGTTTCGTACAAACCCTAGAATTGAAATCGAATCATTCGAACTTCAATTCGATGTGGATACAACAATTAATCATGGGGCTTTGATTCCCCATGGTTAGTCGAGTATGTAACCATGATCAATTACCTGATTCGAGGTTGAGCAAGTTGAAAACTAATTAGAGTAATGCCGCGACTGTTCTTGGTTCAATTCGATGTGTGTGTGTGTGTTTTTCGAGTGAAATTGAAGGTTCCAGAGGTTTAGGAAACCCATTTCGAGCAAAAGCCCTTTAATTTATAGTTTCAATTCGATCCCGAACACGTCCAACGGCTACAACATTACTATCGACCATTTCAGGTCGATTTGAGAGAATTTTAAAGTTGTTTCAGGTGAAATTAATCACCCATCGAAATGATTACTAGAACGTTTATGTTTGTTTAATTTGATTATTATTATGATTTAAGGGTATAACGGCTTTGAGGTTCGATGATCATTCGGTTAAAATTAGAAGACCATTAAAACTTCGACTAAAACCCGATTAAAGAGAATTCACGGGTTCGAAACTGACATATGATTGTAAAGGAGGGTTAAATTCGGTGTACATCGAGCGTTTTGGGAGTGGCCGGAGCTCGCCGGAGCTCGGCCGGAGGTGGAACCGGAAAAACGGGGTGGGGGATTGGGTTTTAAAATGTTACACTTAGACCCCCTGTGCTTTATGATTTATCCATTTAATTCCAAAGTTTTAGTTCCAGTTTAATCTAAATTACAGTTTTAGTCCCTAAAGTTTTAAATGTTATTAATTTATGTAAATGTTATTTAATTACAAGTTAAAAGATTAACTTATTTTGTTTTTATTCATTTCCAAGATTTAACAATTATTATGTTTACTATTATTATTTTTATCATTATTATTATCATCTTTATTATTATTTTTATTATTATTATTATCTTTACTAATTATTTTCATTATCATTTCATTGATTATCATTATTATTATTATTATTATTATTATTATTATTATCATTATTACTATTATTATCATTAATTATTTAATTATTTAATTACATTTAAATTACAAGGATACAAAAAGTTACAAATAAGTCCTCGATTTTGTATTAATGACAAAACACACTCTTACAAGAGATAACTAAGTTTACAAACATTTAACGAAAATTACGAGAGGTCATAATCTTCATCAGGTTACGTAAGTCTAAGCAGATATACATATGTGCTTACATATACGTAACCAAGTTAACATGTGTGCTCACATATACATAATTAGGTTGCTTATGTGTTTACATTTAGGAGGCAAGTTTATATATGGCTGCACTCATTCAATGTTGATTGATTTGAAAAAATGATGAAGATGACGTGAATTATTTGATGAAGATGAAGATTATGAATGTGATGTCAATTGTCGGTTTAATAAAAATGCAATTTATGAAAGAGGAGAGAGAATAGTGAATGTAAGAATTTTGATGATAATTTCTAAAACTAATATTTTTCTATTCCATATTTTCCCTTATACCATTAATATAATCTCCTTTCATTTTAAATTAATTACTAAAATGCCATTGTTTATATTAACTATTGATCTAACAGATCAATGGTTTAGATTAGGTTTTTTTTAATTTCTAGTAAATGATGGTTTTCTTAGGAACCCTCCCCTATATATATATATAGAGGATGGATCAAATGAAAACCATGTTTATAATTAAAAACTATAAAAACTACCACTACCCAATCACATAATTTATAATTGATTTAACTTTTTGATTGTTTAAAGTATATTTGAGTAAACTTCAATCTTATTTTTCAAGATCATTATATATTTTTTTCATATAAACTCCAAGGAACATCGATGATGACAAAATGACTTAAGTATACGTAACTTGTAGGAGCTACATGTACGTAACTCTTAGTTTTACATTTGGTAACACGTACTTACATAAATATAACCCATACATGTATTACCATTTGATCTTTACCTTATATATACATACATACATACATACACTTGGTAACATGTTTTTTATTTTTTTTCTTTGAGTTATATATACATACACTTGGTACGTAACTCTTAGTTGTACACTCGGTAATATGTTTTTTTATTATTTTCTTTGAGTTCCCGAAGTTCTCACAAAATTTATGAATTACCATTTGATCTTTACCTTATATATACATACATACATACATATGTATGTATGTGTATATACATATATATAGAGATAGTTAGGATGTAAAGGTTAAAACCCTCAAAAGCGTAAAAAGGATTTTAAAACACTTATAATCGGCTCAAACGAACTCTGATTTAACTCATTCTAGCGTCGTTGGAACCGGCTCGTCGAATTCTATGCTGTTAGCTTTTAAGGTTTAGCGTTTAGGTTTTAGATTTTAAAGTTTTCTTGTTAGTCTTAGGGTTTTGTTTTTGAATTGTAGGTTTTTTTTCTTTTGTAAGGGTAGGGGGTTAGGTTTTTGGGGGGTGGGTGGGGGATTAAGATTTTTGGGGTTCGTTGAGGAAGGTGGTTTTAGTTTTTCGAGGGTGGGTTGGGGGTTAAGGGGTGGGGGTTAGGTTTTTTAGGGTGAGGGTGGGTTCGACTAGCTCGTTCAAACACTATTATAATGAGTTAAATCGGAGTTCGTTTGGTTATGAGTATTTTGAAATTCTTTTTTAAGATTTTTCCCCTTCTACCCTAATCCTCCCCTATTTTAGTTAAAAAAACTCATCATCGTCACCACCCGGATCATCATCGTAGGGTTTGGTGATTCGTCCACCAATGAAGGGTTTCCTATTCAAAATCATGTGTTTCTCTTCTTGCTTAAGCTTTCTCTTTCTATCCATGTATTTCTCTCTCTAAACCACAAGCTCTCTAAACTTGATAGATATTAAGATTTTCCCTTTAAAGCACATTTGTACTTTTGATTTCACCGGTTTACACAATTCACACATTTTTTTCCCAAAACTAACGTAGTATACATGAAACAAGGAAAACAAATCCAACATATAGTTATTATCATTGATACCGTTAAGAAACACATGAAAACTTAATTTCAAACTCACTCTTTTTTACAAATTATGGTAAAAGAAACAATACTATTTTAATTACATAATCTTTAAATTCATCAAGAATATATTATAGATACAAGTGTGTTCTCAATGAATAAATATATTAGCATGACGAGTATAAGAAGAAAAGATAAACTTTTTGAAAACTGAGTTTCTTACAAAAGTGATTTTTTCTTAACCTTATATATGTAATTGCAATTGATATATTTTTAATATTTGATTTTGTTCTGGTATGTGAGTTGTATAATGAACTAAATTGTGTCTAAAATAAGAAAAAAGTTCTTTTATTTATTTTAATTGAAAAACTCACTTTTTTTTATTTACTTGGTTTGTGTTCTACTATGTGTTGTACCATATAGTTTCCTATATATAAATAAAAAAACTATCTTTAGTTATTTTAATTGAAAAACTCAATGGTTCCCCAACAATAAAAGACCACAACAAGATAACCCATTTCAATCAATAGTTTTGACAGTTTACATCCAAGAACAGAAAAGGAGATATCTAGATATGCATACGATTGTTTTAATTAAAAATAATTAATGTTATTAAAAACTAGAAACTCCACAATTAGGTAGGCTCTAGTATTGGTCGGCAACACCTTCGAGAGAAGTATTTATCATTTATGGTTTTAGGCCCAACGAACGTTGGTATTAAAGATATAACAAATATGCAAATTCTATATTTCTACAATTGTGGCGCTTATAAGGTTCATATATAGGATCAAATTCTATCCACGTCACCAACATAAATATCATATGTTTTAGTGTGAACATATCTTTGGCTTGGGTAAAAAAGTGCACACTATAGATCTATATACTTGTAGATATAATAAATTGGGTTTTACCTTAGAATTTTAGGAATGTTCGTGGAAAGAAATGAATAGTTGAGGTGAAGTGGAGAAAAGAAAAGGGTTAGAGGGATATTATAAAAACTCTACGACTATTTACTAATCTTAATTTCTATTATTTTTTTAAACGTAAATAACACTTTTAACATTATTTTTTTAAATTACCCTGTAAAATCAAACATTCATTATTTAATTTGAGTATGATATTATATACTTTTAAAAAAATGTATAGTATACTATGTAAAATTTTTTACCGTATAAATGTGTTGTTTTACCATTATAGCAAAAATTATGGTGGTTTACCATTATAGTGAAGGGTTCAAAAAAAAGCCATCAATTTATTAAAAAACTATGAAAACCACATTTAGGTAATAACAAAATTTATAAATAATTTATTTTTTAAAATTTTCTTAGGAGTATTTGAGTAAATTATAAGCTCATGGTTTTAGGTAATTAATATAATACTAATTACTAACTTGGTTGATGCATTGTAGTTGTACTTTAGGCTTCAAAGGTTGTACCCTCAATAATCCTTATATATTTAACAAATTAAATTTATATCTCTTACTAATTATCAACTTATTTGTGCATTATGGGTTGTATCTAAGCTTTAGTGGGTTGTACCCACTTTTGTTTTTTTGTTTTACTTTATTCCTCTTAATCCCAACACGCCGCAACGTGCGTGTGTGTATGGTTCAATGTTTTGACGATTATTTTTTCCTGTTTAACGACACTGTCATAATGCACAGGTATTAGATCAACTTAGTTATTGTTTCTAACGTTTTACGTTTCATGTGTGGGGTTTAATGCTTTTACATCTACTCTTCATTTGGTATTAGTTTTCTTTATTTCTTTTATAACACAAGTTTTTCCGGTGTTGATGTGTGACATCCGTCACCAAAATAGGTGTATTGACCATTGACTTTGACCGTTGACTTTGACTTTAACTTTTGACTTTGACTCTTTGACAATGACTTGATCTGTGTATAGTACATTAGACGCGTGTAAACACGCTAAGTCCTAAAACTGTGCATTATTGGCTTAATATGTTCTAGTGGACCTTGGACACGGTGACAGTGGATGTTCACTTATTTGGACTTAGCATGATAGTTGTGTGCTTAAAATTGGACTAAAGACTTAAAAATGTAAGAATATTCATCTTACGTTAAGCACGCAAACAAAATCGGACATCAATACACTTAATTCAATTTAAAATTATATATTTTATAGTTTATATAGCGTATAATAGTCCGTTGGAATCGTATTGACGCTTAGAATTTAAAAATATAAAAATTGGACAACACGAATATCGGGACGAGACAAAATTGGACGAAATGGAAAAAGGGCCCGGAAGGCCATCAAAGCCCCCCCCCCCCCCCCCCCCGGCCAAATCCACATAAAGGGGGCTTCCCTCTTGTTCTCTCTTTCTTTTTTTACAATTTTTTCTCCAAGAATGCTCTCTAGTGAAACCCTAGCCATCACCATCCATCTTTTTCTTGTTCTTCATTCCAATCAATCGAAATTATCATCAATTACTTCGATTTTGACGATATTCTATCACTCAAGGTTGATTTTTGTGCAAGACTTGATCATCTACACCTTCTCCGGTAAGAAAACCATTTATTTTGATGACTAAAATCCAACTAACTGTGCAAGACGATCAAAACTATGTAACGACTAAGTAACGTTGCGAACCGGATGACTAAAATCCAACTAACTGTTTGGGACTGAAAATTGGAATGATTTGTAAGGCCCCATTCCCGGGATGCTTACAGCTGGACCGTCATTGCATAAAATATTTAAAACAAATATTACTTTTGCAGCGGAATTTAAAAACTTACTTTCATTAATAATTAAAACATGTTATCTCGTTACATAAATCGTTTACATATCAAAATACAATAACATGTCAAAATGTGGATGCCAGTCTTCAAAACACTCCCAGTAGCTTATGCATCCATGCCTGCAACTCCTCAGCATCAACAAAATACCTGCCAACTATTATGGATACAAAAAGTCAGCGACGCTGAGTGAGTTCTAGTTTTATAAATAAAATACTTTACTTTCTTTAAAACATATCCTTCGTAAACGTATGCGATCACACATCATACGTACACATTGATAATATTTATTATTATCTTCATCATTGTTCATTACGTACGTTTCGTACATTCATCATTATCTTTCAATGCAATCTGGATCTTGTCTCATGCAATACCCCCGACTCATGTCCGAAGACCGACACAGTAACGGGGTACGCGACAAGGATCCCCTTCGAGTCACGAAGACTCCCTTCGAGTCATGAAGACTCCATTCGAGTCACGAAGACTCCCTTCGAGTCACGAAGACTCCCTTCGAGTCACGAAGACTCCCTTGGAGTCACGAAGACTCCCTTCGAGTCACGAAGACTCCCTTCGAGTCACGAAGACTCCCTTCGAGTCACAAAGACTCCCTTCGTTCTTTACGTTCCACTTTTCATTATTATTATCTTTCACTTCGTTACATAATACTTTACGTTCAATCATACGTCACACCACGTAAAGCCATACATCATACATAACGTATAATAAAACATAATACATACGTTTTGAAAACCGTTTAACGAAGAAAGACAACAAACCACACACGCAACATAAACCACAGCACAACATCATGCAGAAGCCACCACATCCCAACGGGACCTATCTCAAAGATCACCTCTTAAAGCCCCTAAGAAAGCACTAAGTCTAAAATGAGGCACAACATAACATTCTAGGCTCATCGGCATGAAAATTCTAAGTGTAAACAGCCTGGGCGCATGGGAACTATTTGGGCGCATGAGCCCTGTTCAGGCGTTCTAACACTTAGCCACAGAAACAATTCTGGGTGCATGGGCACTCTGGGCGCATGGGCACTCTGGGCGCATGGGCACTCTGGGCGCATGGCCAACACTTAGCCGCCTGGACACTATCTGGGCGCATGGATACTATTTGGGCGCACCACCTATACTTGGCCATTTCCACACTTTCTGGGCTCATGAACCACTGTTCAGGCGCACCACCTACACTTAGGCGCATGGCCACTATTGGGGTGCATGACCCTGGGCGCATGAAGACAGTTGGGCGCATGGGAACATTCTAAACATCTAATCTGCCAAGAACACACCCGAAACATTTCTAGCCTAACCCAAACACAGATCTAGCATACTAAGGGCATCTAAACATTCTAGCAATAATTCTAACCACTAAACCACAACCAAACACACAACCACAACAGATACGGTCGAACAACAACAAGCATAACATTCGGTTAAGTTTCAAAAATGTTTACCCGGTATGCATAACAGCCCAAAGCTTTAAAATATGTAAAAGAGGGGTCTAGAAACTCACCTGAAGCAGATCTTCAAACCAGGTACTTCCACCTGCGATTTCAGCTTCAAATTCCCAAGAACAACTTCTAAAACATCAAGAACTTTGATTTAGGACTTAAAACCCAACTAAAACCAAACTCGTGTTCAAGAGAACTCACCTTAGCAGCTTCTTCTTCCTCTTTCTCCAAAAACCCACAAGCTTTCACCCTTTTTCTGCTTTGGCTGAAGGCCAAAAGCAGATCTCTGGTTTTAAAGAGGTGGCCATACCTCTTATATTATTAAAATAATAGAGTTTGTGCACTCTTTCACTTTGCACCCTTCAACTTGTGCCCAATATCTTTTATTTCTAGATACTTTCTTTTTGTTTTCTTTTAAATAAAATTCGGGGTGTTATAAGTCCACCCCCCTTATATAGGTTTCGTCCCCAAAACCTGTCGCTTCTTGAACAGTTACGGGTAACATTGTCTCACCTCTTCCCTGATCTTACACGTACACTTAGTCCCCTTCTGGGCTCTACTGTACTCTCACAAGTGAAACCATTCTCCTCTTAGCTCTCCTCTCCTTCTATCAGAGATGGCCATCAGTTGCTTCACGTAGTTGAATCGTTTATCAACCCAGTATTCTAGTGGCACGATCACATCCCTATCAATTGAGCACTTTCTTAGACGAGATACATGGAACATCGGATGACTTCTACTTAACACGTCTGGCAGCTCCATTCGACATGTCACTTCTCCTACCCGAGCAATGATTCAGAATGACCCTCTATACTTTAGCATTAGCCTTCCTCGGCTTCCTGATCCGAATGATCCTTTACCAAGGCGAGGCCTTCATCATTACTTCATCGCCGTAGGTCAGCACCGAACTCTTGTCGGGCGCGGTTGATCAAGCCATCTCCTTGCAACACTCAGTGTTTGGCTCATAGACTCTAGCCAATTCACAAGAAGGCGTACGTCTATCCACCTATGTCTGTCCTGAACAGTCTAGCAGGAAACATGCGCTCTCTCAACTCCATCACGTAATCCTCTATGGCATCAGGCAACCTAGTGGACTTACCAATAGAAATTTCTACATCGAAGGATGCATAGATCTTCCTACTCTTAACGTGCAACTTAACACAATCGCAGCAGGAACAAAACTACTACTAGTACCATAATTAAAGCACAAGGCACAAATTAAATTACCAGAAACGTACCTGAAATCGCGTCGAAGTCCGCTCTAGCCTCCTCCCGGTCAGGGCAAATGCTCCAACCTTCATCCTCTGTCGTCCCTCATTGCACCGGAGCTCTCAGCCCTTGACTTCGTGCAGTCTCTGCTCCTGTGTCCACTCTCACCACACCTGTAACATCTTATTGCATGACAATCCCTCGCCAAGTGGCCCTCCTTTCCACACTAAAAACAGAGATTTGATCCCCGCTTACATTCTCCTGCATGCTCCTTCCCACATTTCTTGCATGCCCTCGCTTCCTTTGTTAACATCCTTAGATCATCCATCCTTACCTTCTTACCACCAGCCTCAAATTCACCACCATCATCATCCCGCCTTCCGTTCCCACTCTTAACATAACTCCGCTCTTCCTCCTCATCCATCATCGCCACCGCCTCTCGCTCGTCATACAACCTCCCCGCCAAATCGACCATCGACCTAAACATGCTTGGTCGGGTAGCGATCAGGTGTCTGCGGATATCTACTGGCAGACCTTGAATGTACCTCTTGATCTTTTGTGACACAGGCGTCACTTGATCTGGCACCAGCCTTGCCATCTCGTTGAACTTCGTGGTGTACTGTTGGTGAGTCATCGTTCTCGCCTCCAGCTGCAGGAACTCCCTCTTAATTTTGTCAAGCTCTCTATGAGGGCAAAACTCCTCGATTACCAACCTCTTCAGCTCCTTCCACCTCATCCTCCTGATTGCCCTGGTGCCCTCAGCCTGAATAATATTATCCCACCAGCACAAGGCTGAATCCACAAATGAGTGGGTAGTAAACTTCACTTTCTGATCCTCGCTGCACTTACTGATATCAAGTACCGCTTCCATCTCTCTCACCCAACGTTGTGCAGCCGCTGCACTCCCATTTCCATCAAACGTAGGGGGCCTACACCTTTGGAATGCTCCATAGCTGCATCCCTTCGCAGTCTCCTGTACAGCTTCCTCATCCTCCTCATCGTCACTGGATACAACCATGTCAGTCTCTGGTTGCTCCATATCTCTAGAACCTCCGGCTTTACCTCCTCATCGTGCGGCTCTCCTCTTCCCACCTTTCTCTTTCTTTTCATCCTCCTTCATAGCTTTAATAACTTCGGTCACTACAGACGACAGAACCGTTTGCATGACCTGTTGAACTTCCTCTGCTACTGCCTCCTTCATTGAGGCTCTTAGATTAGCACTCCCGTCCTCACCGTCCTTGTGACGAAGCGCTGGCTCATCAGGAGCCGTCTCAGCAGTCTTAGCCCTGCCCCTTGTCACACGCGGCCTAACACCACATCCACCATGACCTCCACCACGCGAAGCCTTAGAAGACCTACCATCAGCCATCTAAACACTACAAGATTCAAACACCAACACGGTCAATCAAGGTAATAGCTCAAGATATGTCAAGTATAGTAAGTCCCTAATCATAGTGGCCAGTTGTGTTTAGCCACTTACTTTACTCTTCATTTTCCAAGCATTTCCTATCCTGACTACATCAGTATCTAAATCTACACAAAAGCATACAAGCCACATAACATGCGCACATAATACCGGTTAACATTTTACTTATATAAAACCTTTACATAAAACTTTTACCTAAAAACTTTTACCTGCAGGCATGTAGCTACTAGGACTGGCATCCCTTTCCTTTCGTCCCATTCTCAGTTTAAGATTAGGTTCTTTTTGAAAATATTTACCCAATTCTCTTAAACTTTAGCTCTGATACCAACTTGTAAGGCCCCGTTCCTGGGACGCTTACAGCTGGACCGTCATTGCATAAAATATTTAAAACAAACATTACTTTTGCAGCGGAATTTAAAAACTTACTTTCATTTAATAATTAAAACATGTTATCTCGTTACATAAATCGTTTACATATCAAAATACATCAAAATATGGATGCCAGTCTTCAAAACACTCCCAGTAGCTTATGCATCCATGCCTACAACTCCTCAGCATCAACAAAATACCTGTCAACTATTATGCATACAAAAAGTCAGCGGCGCTGAGTGAGTTCTAGTTTTATAAATAAAATACTTTACTTTCTTTAAAACATATCCTTCGTAAACGTATGTGATCACACATCAAACGTACACATTAATAATATTTATTATTATCTTCATCATTGTTCATTACGTACATTTCGTACATTCATCATTATCTTTCACTGCAATTTGGATCCTGTCTCATGCAATACCCCAGACTCATGTTCGAAGACCGACACACTACCGGGGTACGCGACAAGGATCCCCTTCGAGTCACGAAGACTCCCTTCGAGTCACGAAGACTCCCTTCGAGTCACAAAGACTCCCTTCGAGTCACAAAGACTCCCTTCGTTCTTTACGTTCCACTTTTCATTATTATTATCTTTCACTTCGTTACATAATACTTTACGTTCAATCATACGTCACACCACGTAAAGCCATACATCATACATAACGTATAATAAAACATAATACATACGTTTTGAAACCGTTTAACGAAGAAAGACAACACACCACACATGCAACATAAACCACAACACAACATCATACAGAAGCCACCATATCCCAATGGGACCTATCTCAAACATCACCTCTTAAAGCCCCTAAGAAAGCCCTAAGTCTAAAACGAGTCACAACATAACATTCTAGGAGCATCGGCATGAAAATTCTAAGTGTAAACAGCCTGGGCGCATGGGAACTATTTGGGCGCATGAGCCCTGTTCATGCGTTCCAACACTTAGCCACAAAAACAATTCTGGGCGCATGGGCACTCTGGGCGCATGGCCAACACTTAGCCGCCTGGACACTATCTGGGCGCAAGGCTACTATTTGGGCGCACACCCATACTTGGACATTTCCACACTTTCTGGGCGCATGAACCACTGTTCAAGCGCACCACCTACACTTAGGCGCATGGCCACTATTGAGGCGCATGACCCTGGGCACATGAAGACAGTTGGGCGCATGGGCACATTCTGACCATCATACAGAAGCCACCATATCCCAATGGGACCTATCTCATACATAACCTCTTAAAGCCCCTAAGAAAGCCCTAAGGCTAAAACGAGGCACAACATAACATTCTAGGCGCATCGGCATGAAAATTCTAAGTGTAAACAGCCTGGGTGCATGGGAACTATTTGGGCGCATGAGCCCTGTTCAGGCGTTCCAACACTTAGCCACAGAAACAATTCGGGGCGCATGGGCACTCTGGGCGCATGGCCAACACTTAGCCGCCTGGACACTATCTGGGCGCATGGCTACTATTTGGGCGCACCACCCATACTTGGCCATTTCCACACTTTTTGGGCGCATGAACCACTGTTCAAGCGCACCACCTACACTTAGGCGCATGGCCACTATTGGGGTGCATGAAGACAGTTGGGCGCATGGGAACATTCTGAACATCTAATCTGCCAAGAACACACCCGAAACATTTCTAGCCTAACCCAAACACAGATCTAGCATACTAAGGGCATCTAAACATTCTAGCAACAATTCTAACCACTAAACCACAACCAAACACACAACCACAACAGATACAGTCGAACAACAAGCATAACATTTGGTTAACTTTCAAAAATGTTTACCCGGTATGCATTACAGCCCTAAAGCTTTAAAATCTGTAAAAGAGGGGTCTAGAAACTCACCTGAAGCAGATCTTCAAACCAGGTACTTCCACCTGCGATTTCAGCTTCAAATTCCCGAGAACAACTTCTAAAACATCAAGAACTTCGGTTTAGGACTTAAAACCCAACTAAAACCGAACTCGTGTTCATGAGAACTCACCTTAGCAGCTTCTTCTTCCTCTTTCTCCAAAAATCCGCAAGCTTTCACCCTTTTTCTACTTTGGCCGAAGGCCAAAAGCATATCTCTGCTTTTAAAGAGGTGGCCATACCTCTTATATTATTAAAATAATAGAGTTTGTGCACTCTTGCACTTTGCCCTTTTCAACTTGTGCCCAATATCTTTTCTTTCTAGATACTTCCTTTTTGTTTTCTTTTAAATAAAATTCAGGGTGTTACATGATTTTAGTGTTTAATTAAGGTTTTGGTCAACTGGAACATGGAATAAATGTTATTTAAGTACTCGGGTCAATAAGGGTCAAATATGGAGGTTTGGGATGCAAAAAAACAAGACTATTGAACTGGACAGTTCCTGTCAGAAAAATAGGACGTTTTGTTCAGGTCATAACTTGGTCATAATATGTCCAAATGGGTAGAATTTTTTGTCTAAAAACAAGATCAATGAGTCCTCTAACAAAACTAATTGGTCTCGTGTCGTTTCGACATTGTTTGGTCCTCCAAATGCGACACACAAAACTGAAGGTCAAAACTGATGAATCTGGGCAGCAGGTTGGTCTGTGTTCGTCGAGTCATATCTTTCTCATATTTTATCCAATTGAGATGATTCTTTTTTAGTTTAATTTAAAGTATTATCTTTCAAATGATACCTGTCACGCAACATTTTGTTACCGTTTCCACCCTCGAAACAGCTTACGCAAAACTGGTGTGCAATCAGATATACATGCTGAAATATTTTGATAACTTAAAACTAAGGATTCGAAACTAAATAATCAAATAAAGACAAGTTTTGTATTTAGAAGTGGTTCAACAACGTTTTAAAAGGATAATCTAATGATATCAATAATTCATTGAATATGGACTAATAGATGTGCATCGAAGGGATTAAATAAAATAATATAAAGCGACAGATAAAACCCTAAAAATGGCGAGACTTAAAGTTTAAATCTGACATTGGACTTGTACTATTAGTAAATCATATTTCCATAAAATAGAAACTGTGATGGATATTAAGGACTGGGCTACAAGAATTACATCCATACTAGACATTTTTGTTCTTTAGTAATCCTTTTGTGATCAGTACTTTTAGTGCTTGCTTTGCGTATTGTGGGATTTCGACTATACTATTTGAAGGTGAGTTTCACAGCCCCTTTTTAATATATTTTACTTAGGGGAAAAGCATGCTCATGGTTTTGGACTATGATGTGTCTTAAAGACTATTTTAGGACAATGTATGTGGTTTGGGTCATGGGATGAGTCTAGATGTTTATTCATGAGTGTGTACTTGGACTTGTGCTTGTTCTTGAGATGGAAGTCATGGAGAGGTATTGTTAGTACTAACGGGTTGACACCCCCACCCTTGTCGTCGGTAAACTAGTCGAGACTGACTTGGGCTGGGCTTGCCCTTGGGTGAATATAATCCGGGTAACTGGACTTGGACTGATCTTAAACTTGTGTTGATATCTATGGCTGCCATGTACTCATACTCATATAAAACCTTATGTACATGTTATACACGGCAAATCATTTGTACTTTTAAACCTGTGAACTCACCAACGTATGTTGATTTTTTAGAGCATGTCTTTTCAGGTAATAAGCAATAGCCATTTCATGGGAGCAATAGACATTTCATGGGACTTTTTGGACTTGTGTATTTTGTTGAATTGCAATTTGTTGAATTTGTACTTGGGATTGTTTTGGTACTTGTGCTTCTTTGTTCCTGAATGGAACTTTATAATATTTATGCATTTATGGTATGACGTTTTGGAATTGACTGTACTTGACACGTGTTCCTATGTGTCGGGCAACGTCATGACCCATTTACGGAGAATACCTTTAGTTATTCTCTTAGACCCTCAATGTGTTATGACGATCTCGTCCGTCGCATCCTCGTGTTTCCGCTTCTAGCGAGGGTGTGACATGATGGTTGTTGTTGGTGGTGTAAAATTGATGCTACTTGACATGGTTTTACACCCTCATCGCAACATGAGAGCTTTAATACTATTTATATATATTTTTTAATTTAAATCCCCTTTAATCATGATAGAGAAAATATTGAGTTACATATACGTAACCTTTGTTTTTACAAATGTAGCTCGCACTTACGCATGCGTAACCATTTGGTTTTCACAGTTTCTCATAATTTGTGGTTTTCTCATTATGTTTAGATATATATATATATATATATATATATATATATATATATATATATATATATATATATATATATATATATATATATATATATATATATATATACACACACATGCATATTATAAGACCCTATCCAAGGAGACCTCATAGTTAGCATAACATAAGCATACATATTTTAAAAACTACAATGCTATAGAACCTTCACAGTGTAAAAAGTCATATAATCCATAAAACTAGCAAAACATTAATTTCAAATAGTCTTAAATCAAAAAAAATAATTTCAATCCTCTAGAAAATGGGATAGTTCTATGTTCTACCCAAGAAGGCCAACACTTTAAAATCAGTTACCTGAAATTAACCTAATATATATGTAAAAGTCACATATTATTCTTCCCTCCCACCCCAAATATTTTTAAAGTCCATAGCTTTTTTATATGTTATTATTTTTAAAAAAAAAAATTATGCCATAAAATCAAGCATTTTTCATCTTTAACACGAGTATGATATAGCAACATATGGTTTCTTCTAAAAAACATTTTTTTAAAAGCCTCTGATGTTATGTACATGACATTTTACAATTGTTGTACATAGAGTTTTAACACCGTGTTAAAACTAAACACATTAGGTATAAAAAACGATGACAAACTAAATGCCATGTTAAATTTGATGACAAAAGTGTAAAACTATACACACCCCGATTTCCAAGGCTTGGTGTGACTCATTGACATCAAAATTTAAGCAGCGGAATTAAAACATAGGACTTAATTAAATCTTTAAAGATGTCTAGATAGGTTTTCAGCCTCCAAAATATACAATATTAGAAGTTTAAAATACTTCAGAAGTCATATGGGTCTAACTATTACAATCAAGTCATCAAGTTAATCACAAAAGGTACTAATTCCTCTGAAGTCCAGCTCTAAACTCCTAACGAGCTCCCAGCTCAACGTCCTAAAATATATGCTCAAATATACGTTAGCTATAAAGCTAGTGAGTTCGCAACATGACTCAAATAATCAACCATAGTTTGTATAGTAGGTATATATATGCAAAACATTTGTGTCCCATCAATCAATCCGCACTCATGGTCGTCGCCAAGAGAGTTAGTAATGTCTAAATGTTAACCCCTGTCAATGTTACACTACTAGGTCACATATATATGATGCAAATCTCTAGTGTGTGGGCCGGGCTTCGACTAGGTCGACGCTATCAGTCATGTAGCCCATATAAGTTGGCCAAAAGTCTAGTATTCCCCAGTCCCTATCGGGAAAGTACCGTGCAGAGGTGGGAACATTACTCCCAAGTTCAAGTAATATTACCCAGATATGCATATGGCTTAAACGAGTTAATGATTGTACAAAAGTTCATGTAAGCATACACCATAAAATAGTTGAACTCAAATAGAATTAACATGTATTTTATCCTAGAAAGGTTTAAGTAAAAAGGGGAGTTTTAGTCACAAAACTCATCGATTTCTAGTCACAATGGTAGTGGTTTAGTAAGCTCGACAAGTTTTAGTGCTAACGGCTTCAAGTGACAGGAATACCTATGTCCAAACCACGTGTTACTAAAGCAAGAAACTCATCAGAGTTCTAGTCATGATAGTAGTTGTTTATTAGATACTATTAATTTGTTTGGAAATAAATAGTTCTTCGATTGGATAACTTTAATGCAATAAGTTTAACTTATTATTTGCAATTATTATTTGTTTAATAAAAATTGTTAGTTTACCATAGTGAAGTCACTCTCAATTATAGGTGTTCATCAAATCAAATTTAGTCGAATTCGAGTTAATCGAATCGAATAAGTTGAATTTTGAAATTTTCAACTAGATTCAAATTCGATTCGAATTTGAAAAAGATAAATCGAATTCCAATCAAATCGAATTTGAAACTTTCAAACAGTATTCGACTTCAGTTCGTATTAAGAAAAAGTTTGAATACTCGACAAATCCAATTTCAAATGCTCAAAATATATAAACAAGCATAACATATGAAATATTACAAGTTTCAAATAAGTCAAAAGGTATCAATTACTCTTTAACATTTTAGATTATATATTTTGTAAACTTTTAATTTTTAGTTTCTCATATGAATATTCCTAAATTAATATACAAATAAATAAATATATGTGCATGTATTTGTAATTCTAGTTTCTAATTGAATCGAATCGAAAATCACAAATTCGTAATTCGATTCGGATTTGATAATTAGACCTCGAATCGAATCGAATTTGAATTTGAAAATTCGAATCGAATTTCGAACCAGTGATTTTCGACTCGAATCGAATTTTGAATTTTTTGAATCCGATACGAATATTGAACACCCTTACTCTCAATGATTTAACAAGCAGGAAACTACACCAGATGTTATCCACTACTTGGGGAGTATAACCACATCACGGGTTTAATACGCGTCCGATTGGGGAAGGTATCCAGCCCTTTATAAAGAGACTTTCGTTCCCCTTACCAACCGATGTGGGATGTTACATCCACCCCCACTTGGGAGAGCAGCGTCCTCGCTGGCACAGCGGTCCAGCCCTTCCGGCCCTGGCACTGATACCAACTGTAACAGGTAGTGAATCGCACCGCATATTGTCCGCTACTTGGGGAGAATACCCTCATCACGGATTTTAAACGTGTCCGATAGGAGAAGTTATCCAGTCCCTTATAAAGATACATTCGTTCCCCTTCCCAACCGATGTGGGATGTTGCAAATGACTCGTTTATCTTAATTACGTTTGATTTATCGGTGTTGTCGAAATGTGTAATTTAAATTCTTTTAATTTATTTAACACCAAAATAAATAAATTCAGTTTATAAAGAGAGTTTATATTATATTTGTAAGCCCAGAATATTATGTAAATAACTAAATAGTAGAAAAATATATATATTTATATATTTTTATTTATGGTCGATTTATGTGAGCACTTTTTAAACGTTTAATTATGTAACTAACGTAAAGATTGTCATTTTAAACCTTCTCAAACTATTATCATATATGTAGACTTATACTACTGGAAAACTAATAGTTTTGTAATTACAGGTCCAAAAATCATTATTTTGACGGTCAACCGTTAAACACTCGGTTTTAACAGTACCAGTAGGTTAAATAATTATTTTTTCACTTTTTATACTAAAGACCACTTTTATATGTCTAAACAACCTGCGAATTTGTAATTTTATATATTTAGGGTTTCGGGTCCAGTTATGCTAGATTTCATCATTATTTGAATATTTATTGGTTTTTAAATGTTTACTAGTCGTACCTTCGACATAAAAATATTTATAGACCATGCTAAACCCTTTTTAGTACACGTTGGATCAGGGTCGGCTAACACAAATAAGAACTTCTTTAATAATCAATAACTAACGAATGCAGAATCTAAGTTAGTTATTTACTATCACAACACAAATACTTTGAGTAAAGATAGACAGTAGAACTTCTTTCAAAGTATTCATTTGATTAAACTGATTTGTACAAAGGTTACTGTGATAATGGTAAAACTTTTGTGATTTCTATTGATCATTGTACAAGTTTAAATACAAGAAGATGTTACAACAAAGAAAGAGAGAATATCTCTGTTTCTTAAAAATATACAAATCACAATAAATAGAAATGAAGTAAGCGATAGACTAGGAGGGAATCAAGGAGAAGAGATGATTCCAAGGCTTGTGTTATGGGATATGTTGACACCCCCCGTCAATGCGAGATGGCAGTTGACCTAGACGAAGCATTGTGCTAAACCGCTCAAATAAAGGTTTTGGAAGACTTTTTGTGAATATATCCGCAACTTGCTTGTCGGTAGAGATAAACTTGGTGTGAAGACCAAGGCAAATAGTTCTCGAATGAAATGATAGTCAATGTCGATGTGCTTTGCTCTTTTATGAGAGATCAGATTTTGAGTTAGGAACAAAGCACTCTTGTTATCACACAATAATGTCGGAGGACCTGGTGGTAAAGCTTTAAGTTCCCGTAGGAGATTTGTGAGCCAAATGATTTCTGCTGCCGTGTTTGCCATAGCCCTATATTCGGATTCACAACTGGACCGTGAGACTGTAGGCTGCTTCTTTGCACTCCAAGTGACCAAGTTTCCACCTAGATAGATACAGTAGCCATAGGTGGATCTTCTAGTGTCGATACATCGGGCCCAATCTGCATTTGAAAAACCTAGTAAAGTAGTGTTAGGAGGTCTATCAAAATGTAAACCATGAGTCAAAGTGCCTTTAACATATCTAAGAATTCGCTTGACCAACTGAAAATGGGTGGTGGTGGGTTGTTGAAGGAATTGACTGGCTTGGTTTACAGCATAGGAAAGGTCGGGTCTAGTGATAGTGAGGTATTGAAGGGCACCGACAAGAGAGCGATAAAGAGTAGGATCATGAAATGGAGGACCCTGGGAGTGGAACACATCTTTAGATGTGAGAGGAGTAGCAACGGGTTTGGAATCAAGAAGACCCGCTCGAGTTAATATGTCATGGGCATATTTGGATTGATTTAGAAATAAACCCGAGTCAGTGTGCGTCACCTCCAATCCGAGAAAAAAATGAAGTAATCCAAGGTCTTTAATTTTGAATTCCTTGTCAAGACGTGTGGTGAAGTTGGTAATAAATGTGTCATTATTACCGGTGATAATGATGTCGTCCACATAAACAAGGAGATAATTTAAAATACCATGGCGTTGGTAGGTGAATAGAGAAGGGTCGAATCTACTATTTTCAAATCCGAGAGTAAGCAAGAAGTTGCTTAGGCGTTGAAACCAAGCACGAGGTGCTTGTTTTAGTCCATAGAGAGCACGATTGAGTTTGCACACATGATTGGGTTTGTTTGGATCTTCAAAACCGGGAGGTTGTTCCATAAAAATTGTTTCGGTTAAGTGGCCATTTAGGAAAGCATTGTTTACATCTAATTGACGTAGTTTCCCCTTGTTGATCGTGGCAAGGCTTAGGACAACACGGATGGTAGCGGATTTGACTACCGGACTAAAGGTATGTGAGAAATCGAGTCCCGGTATTTGAGTGAAGCCTTGAGCTACAAGACGGGCTTTGTAGCGATCAAGAGAGCCGTCAGATTTATATTTGATTCTATAAATCCATTTGGAACCAATGATGTTGGTGTGTGACGGTCGAGGAACGAGATGCCATGTGTTGTTTGTACGCAAGGCATGTAATTCCTCGTTCATTGCTTGAATCCATTTGGGGTGTTTAAGAGCCGTTTTTATTCCCTTGGGAACATGTGACGAGAAAAAGGAATTGCGATTTTCAAAGTTTTTTGGTTTGAAAATGCCATCTTTTGCTCGCGTGGTCATGGGATGAATGTTATGAGGCGGGTGGGACGAAGATGAGTTGGGAGAATCCAAGACAGAGGGGCTGTGAGGAGTGGAGGGAGTTGGGGTGGAGTTTTGGGCCGGTGAGGGTGGTTCAGTTTGGTTTGACATGGAAGGGGTCGATGTTGGGCTTGAAGGGTGAGGTGAAGATGGGCTGATGGGTTGAGATTGGTTGTGGGGATTTGGACTGGATGTGGAAGGGAAAAGTAATGGATCAGCGAAAACAGAAGGGTGGGGTTGAATGGTTGGTGAGGTTGTGGTGTTTTGGTTTGTGAGAGATGGGCCGAGAGGTTATGATGATGGGCCAGGAGAGTAGGGTTTGACATGGGGTTTTGGGCTATTTAGGGTGGGTGAGGGTAAATGGTCATCAAAGTTAGTAATAGGTAAGGTTGTAACATCCGAAGATGTTGAGGAGGTTTGGAATGGTAAGTTGTCCTCATCAAATCTAGCGTGTCTTCTGGTGTATACCCGTCTGGTTGTTGTGTCAAGACATCAAAAGCCTTTGTAACGTTGTCTATAACCAATGAATATGCAAGGTGTACTTCTAGGAATTAGTTTATTTTTTGCATAGTCATGTAGATATGGGTATACATGACAACCAAAAACACGAAGATTTGAATAGGTGGGTGGTTAATGAAAAAGAATTTCAAATGGAGATATGTTGTTTAAAATGGGTGTGGGGAGGAGATTTATGATGAAGGTCGCGGAGGCAAAGGCATCAAACCAAAAATCGGGTGGAGCATGAGCATTGAACATCATGGCTAACCCGGTTTCGGTTATATGATGGTGTTTGCATTCCGCACGCTCATTTTGTTCGGGTGTGTGAGGACATGATAACTGATGATGTATGCCATTTTGTTTAAAGAAATTTTGCACTTGATGATTTGTAAATTCGATTCCACCATCGCTTTGGAAAACTTTGATGGTTGTTGAATATTGGTTTTGTACAAAAGGTAAAAACATTGTGTGAACATTGTAGAAATCCGATTTTGCCTTTAATGGATAAAACCAAGTGAACCGAGAATAATCATCTATAAATATGACATATTATCGATAACCATCGGTAGATGGGATGGGGGCGGGTCCCCATAGATCGAAATGAATGAGATCTAAAACATGTTGTGCACCTTTAGAATTTTCAATAAATGGTAAATGCTTAGCTTTTGATAATTCGCAAGAATGGCATAGACCCGGTTTGGGTAACAAGGATGTAACAAAAACATGTCCAAGTCTATTTAATTTAGAAATTGTATCAAAAGAAACATGACCAAGGCGACTGTGCCATTTATTGAAAGAAGCACGAAGGTGCGTAGCAGAAAGCGCGGTGACAAGGGACTTGTGACTTTGAGTGAGGACATAGAAGCCGTTTTCACATGTGCCTCGAGCTAGAACTTCCGATGTTTTTCGATCCTGAATATGAAAATAATCATTAGAAAAAAAAACATCAACCGGTGAGTCATTTGTTAATCTACTAATGGAAAGCAGATTTTTTGTGAGGTTTGGAACAACTAGCACATTTTTTAACGAAATGGAATTATTTAAAGTAGTTTTTCCAATGTGGGTTACGGGTAATGATTCCCCGTTACCAAATGTGACTCGAATGTTTTTGGTTTGAGGTTGTGAATAAGTTAGACTAGAAATAGTAGGAAGCATATGTGTGGTAGCACCTGAATCGGCAGTCCAATCCGGAGTGTCCGTTGCAACATTGCATTGAGCAAGAAAGGCATCGGCTAGATTTGCATCAAGAGATTTTTTAGCAAAAGTACCAAGGTTTGGACAAGTAGTGGCGTAGTGCCCCTCTTTTCGGCATAATTGACATAAGGGTGGTCGTTTGGTATATGAACCTGTTCGACCATGATTATTGTTTGAGTGCCGTCCTCTTCCACGGGATGAGCCGGTATGATTTTTGATTTGATTCACGTAGAACGTGGCTTGGTGAGGTTGAGACCCGTGGAGTTTTTGGACAAACATTTCATGGTTTTCGGCATTAGCTAAGAGGTCACGAAAAGAAGGTGCGGGATGGATGGTTCTTTGAGATGTGGAGAAATTTTAAAAGGAGGTGCCTAGCCCACAAAGGAACCAATGACACTTATCCTCATCACTTATGGGATGCCCAATAGCTGCTAGTTGGTCGGAGAGGGACATGAATTTTCAACCAAATTCGGACACAGAGGAGTTGCCTTTTTGAAGGGTTAGAAGAGTATCCTTTAGATTGTGAATACGTTCGATGGAACAATGGCTATAGGCATCGGCTAAAGATTTCCAAACGCTAGCAGCCGTGGTGTGGCCGATGGTCTCTGCCATGGCCTCTTCGGTTAGAGTGGAATTTATCAAAAGGAGGACCTTTTGATCATTAGTTTTCCAAGATAGGTATGCGGGATTGTCTGAGGTTTGATTTTCGGAAGTTATTTTTTCTGGTAAGGGAGTGGTCGAACCATTGACATGATCGAGTAAATTGAGATAGGCCAAAACCGGCATAAATTGTTTCTCCCATGGAAGATAGTTGGTGGAGTTCAACTTAATATTAATGAGATGGCTAAGGAAATGGAGAGGGATGGAGGAAGGATCAGATGTATTGAGGGTTATCATTTTGAGTAATCGGTTGGGAGAAAGGAAAACAGGAAGAATAAGAAGAAGGTTAGCGAATTCAAAAAGGGAAAAAGTTTTGATCTTTGCTGACTGATACCATGTGATAATGGTAAAACCTTTGTGATTTCTATTGATCATTGTATAAGTTTAAATACAAGAAGATATTACAACAAAGAAAGAGAGAATATCTCTGTTTACTAAAAATATACAAATCACAATAAATGGAAATGAAGTAAGCGATAGACTAGGAGGGAATCAAGGAGAAGAGATGATTCCATGGCTTGTGTTATGGGATATGTTGACAGTTACAATTCGACATATATAATCAAATGGCTGGGAAAGCTTTTGATTAAATCTGCCGAATTATAATTTTTATACAAATCAGTTTAATCAAGTGAATACTTTGAAATAAGTTCTAGTGTCTATCTTTACTCAAAGTATTTGTTTTGTGATAGTAAACAACTAACTTAGATTCCGCATTCATTAGTTATTGATCATTGAAAAAGTTCTTGTTGGTCTTAACCGACCCTGATCCAACAAGTGGTATCAGAGATTTGGCTCTTGATTTCCTAGAGTTCATTTTTCAAACAAATCACTTGTTTCTTCTTTTGATCACAATGTCAAACACCACCCTTTCCTCACACTTCCCTACCCTCTCAAGATGACTGTTGTAGCCATTTCGAGTAAACATGATTTGGAAAATGGGACTAAGACCAAACCTCCCATGTTTACTCCACATGATTATGATACTTGGAAAATTCGAATAGAAGATTTCATAAGGAACCAAGACATAAGACTACGGCTCTCAATTCTGAATGAACCACATGTCCACATGGACCAAGCCGCTGGTGAAGATAGAGTAATGATTCCAAAAGATCCTACAAAGTACTCAGTTGAAGATCTAAAGAAGATGGACATGGATTCAAAGTCTCTATGGCTGATTAGAATGAGCATACCCAACAGCATCATGCATGGATTCAAAATATTCACAATTGCTCAATTGTTTTGGGAAGCCTTGAAGTCCAGATTTAAAGGTACGGAAGACATGAAGGAAAACAAAAGAGATGTCTTGAAACAAAAGTTTGAAAACTTTAGTTTCTTAAGGGGTAAAACCATGACTATTACATATCTTAGATATGTAGAACTTATAGACTCTCTTAATGAATCTGGAGTGAAGATGGAGAATAATGATATTCTTAGGAAGTTCTTAAGATCCCTACAAAAAAAACATGGACAGTTTATATTGTGTCCATAAGAAGAACTGAGAATCTAAAGGCAATGACACTTTAAGAGTTATATGGCATCCTCAACGCTTATCAAACAGAGATGGATGCCGATGAAGATTCACTTAGCAGATCTTCAAACTCCTTAAAGTCATCAGCTCTCATGACCCCTATTCATGAGCCGGTTCATTATCACTCACACTCCCTAGTCTATCAAACTCCCATGGTGACTCATCAAGCACCTATAATCACCTACCCTGAATCTCCAACTGCTGAATCTCAATCATCACCATCATTCAACAGATGGAACTAGCCACACTCAACGTCCTTTTCACAATCATATCCCACAAACTCTGCCTTTATCAGTAACCAAGCCAACTTCTTTTAACTCTTTGAAGAAGATCTGAAATGCATTCATCTAGATTACCTTGAAGAAATTGATATCAACTATCAAATAGCATTGATATCCTTTAGGGCCAAGCAGTTTCAACAGAGGACCGGAAGAAACTTCCTAAAGTAGAGAAGATCAGGATTTGGATTTGATAAAAGCAAGGTAAAGTGTTTCAACTGTAACTAGCTGGGACACTTTGCTAATGAATGCAAAGTACCAAAGTCTAACCCATCTCCTCCAAGCACATCCAACCATCAACAACACTCAACTCATTAAAGAACTCCCTCATCCTTTAGCCAAAGGAATACAGCAGAAGTAGCCTTAAGAGAAGAGGTGATTGGCTATAGTGTTGGATCATATGAGGCTGGTGCAACCAAAACAACACTTAGAACAATTTTGTGTACAAGTTGAAGAAGTCTTCCGAAGACAAAACTACTCTTCCACAGCTATGTCAAAGATCTTTCGAAGCATTATGTCTGAGCTTCTGGAGGAAAACTAAGTCTTCTGAGACTAAGTAGTTTTCCTTCCGAAGTATATGAAGAACTTCCAAAGGATAGAACAAAGTCTTCCAAGACCAAGCAGTTCTCCTTCCGAAGCATTCACACTTAGAAGATCCAAGACAAAGTTTTCTGAAGAATAAAGTCATAAAGACCTGTAGAAGACTCAGAAAAAGTTGTTTCTTCCGAAGTATAAATGGCCTCGAAAGAACTTATTCTTCCGAAGCAATTTCGCTTTGGAAGAATCAACTATAAACCAGTGGACATAAGTATGGTCTGTCTGACTGACTTTGATACATTGCATGGTGCTTTTCTTAACCCATGTAGTTGACCATACTTTAATCTACTGTTCATCTTTTCAAAAGGTAAGTCGTGGACCTGTCATGACTACCTTATCTAGGATATTATTTTATCTTAGATACTTTACTTCTAGCAATGTAGTATTTTTCTAGTTGTAGATTCTAGCTGGTTTTCCAAGTATAACCTACTGTAAATAGTAGTATATATAGTTTTTCATTGTAACTTAAGTAGCATGAGCTTAAGAGTCTTGTAATACTGAGTTGAGAAGTAATATATACAAGTATCTTGAAAACCATTCTCTTGTTCATTAACTTCGTATATTATTATCAACTTTAGTTTGAGATTCTGTGTTTCATCGATCAAGTGAGACTTAGTGAGTTTTGTGTTGAGAGTCAAAACTAATCCTGTAATTGGTAACAAAGCTTTCAGGCTCTTGATTGTGAGATCTAACCATCCCAAATCACCCTTGCTTCTTCACACTCACTCACTTCACTTTAATGGATCTTAACCAGAAATTCTCTGAGTCCGAAACAGGAACCATGACCAAGGCTCCTATCATCACTCCTGATGATTTTGGAACTTGGTGCAAACGTATTGAAGGGTTCATCAAGTATCAAGATAGCCGCATGTGGAAATCTGTCACTCATGGTCCTTACCTTCCTAAGGTAGCATCCTCAGCGGGTAATGGTGCCATGATAGAGAAGGCCGTTGAAGACTACTCTGATGAAGACTTCAAGAAAATAGACATTGACTGCAAAGCAATGACTGTTTTGCTTACAGCCATACCAAACTCCATAATAGTTGGCTTTCAGCAACGCGAGTCAGCCAAAGAACTCTTTGATGCTTTGGAGCTGATGTACTCTGGTTCCACTGAATCCAAGGTGTCCAAGAAGGATGTACTGAAGCAGAAGTTTGAAAACTTCACATATATCATTGGTGAGACCTTGAGCCAACAATAATTCAGGTACATGAACTTGATCACCTCTCTTCAGTCTATGGGAGTGGATCTTCAGAAGAGAGACATTGTAAGGAAATTCATGAGTGCACTTCCTCATGAATGGACTTTCTATTGTGTTTCTATCAAGAGAACTGAGAATCTTAACACTCTCACCATGAATGAACTATACAGAATCCTTAATGGATACCGTATGGAGATGGAGACTCAGAAGAGCCACCAGATGAACCGACCCTCAAATCCTGCTATCAGCAATGCTCTACATATTGCTGAAGGATCAAGACAACCTTAGTTGTACCTGAAATATCCCCAACAGCCATCATCTTCCCCTGGGCCATACATCACTTTCCCTGAGACACCAGGTCTCAACAGGCTTAACACATTCCTTTTTAGGATAGTTGTGCCTCTGTCTCAGGAAGTGAACACTCTGGAGATTTTCGATTCTGCTTTGATGATCTAGAGTGCTTTAGCCCAGATGACATTGAGTACATGGACACTGTCCAACAGATGGCTCTCTTTACATATATAGAAAAGAAGTTCTTCAAAAGAATAGCAAGGTAGTTCCCTCAGAATCCAACCAACAGCAAATTTGGATTTGATAAAAGCAAAGCCAAGTGTTACAACTGTAATCAGCTTGGTCATTTTGCTAGGGAATGCAATGCTCCAAGATCCAATCTCGGAGATACTCAAGCCTCCTAACATCCTACCACCTCAAGGGCTGCACCAAAACCTACTAAGCAGCAAACTGCGGGTGTTGCTCAAGAAGTTGACTGGAGCTTTATGGTGCAAGATGCCATTCCTGCTCAAGCTCTCATGGCTGTAACTGAAGACATCAAGGTATATGAAAACCTCTCTACTCCAGCTTGTATTGCTAAGGTTAAACTTTATCAGGATTACAACATGGAAATTAAATCCGATATTGAATCCTTAAACATCCTAAAATCTGATTTCAATAGAGCAGAATTTGACTATAAACTCAAAATTAAAGAGTTAGAGAAAACTTTTTCTTCTTTAAAACATTAACACACAAACTACAGGGCTCAAATAAAGGATTTGATTTCTAAGTTAACTGAGGCTCAAGCCCAACTAGTAATAGCTGAAGCTAAAGCAAAGAAGTATGCTATTGAAGAGCATAACTTCAACACCATCATTGCATCATCCTCCCACTCAAAGGTGTGTTATCAAAACAAAAGTGGGTTGGGAACCAATGAAATTGCTCCAACACACTCTTATGTGTCTGTTAGACAGCCAAGATGTGGTACTCATGAGCAAGAGGTTCCAACTGCTGACCCACTACCCAATGAGCAAAAGAATGATGCAACTATGGTGACCACCACAGGGAAGGATAAGGTAGAAAACCTCATTCCCACCGCTAATGTCCTACCCCTAACCACCAAAGAGAGAAAGAACAAAATCAAGGCAGCAAAGAAAACTGCCAAGAAGCTGACTGAGTCTAGGATGAAGATAGATCCTAGACAAAAGGGTGTATTCATTTCAGCTAGATTCCAAGTGGTTGGAAACTCTGACTCGGGAAAGGAATATAGTACCAGCATTCCTGTCCAACTGAAGGATCAGAAGTTAAATAGGAAAGCTGTTGAAGAAAAGGAGTGCAAGAACCAATAGCCATCACGCCCCATCAAGAGTAACATTGAGTGCATAATCTGTGGTCTGCATAACCACATGGCTAAAGATTGTTACTACAATCCTGCAAGCACACATTATGCAACCAATGTTAAAAGGGAAGGAGTCAAGGAAGGTTTCACATTTGGACCATATCACATGGTCCAAGCGACAAGGAAAGGAAAGCTTGTTTCCAAAGCTAAGTTGCTTTTGGAAGAAAATCATTCTTCCGAAAGAAAAATAGCTTCGGAAGACAAGCCAAAGAACAAATAAAGGAACAAAAGGAATCCTTTGAAATCTTCTGAAAAGAAAGTAGCCTCGGAAGAAGGTCATGATGTTCAATCCTCTTTAGGGTCATCTACACTAGTCAACCATAGGATGGTATGGAAGAATAGAATAGATGCTGCAGCCAGTAACTCTTCTTGACAAACATAAATTAAACCCACTTGCCTATACTTTGGTTCAATTAAATCATCTACATTGGAAGAACCCAAGACCAACAAGGCTTGGGTTTCCAATAGTAACTAATCATCTCACTTTATGTGCAGGGACATCCATATGACAAGGATGGAAATATATGAATTGTGGATAGTAGATGCTCCAGGCACATGATAGGGAACATATCTCTTCTTCAACAATTTGAACATTTTGATGGAGGTCCTGTTCAGTTTGGAGGTGAAGCCAGAGGATACATTTCTAGTAGAGGTAGTGTATCCAATGGTAAGTTAAAAGTTGACAAAGTAAACTTTGTCAAACAGCTTGAACACAATCTGTTAAGTGTTTCTTAATTCTGTGATCTAAAGCACCAAATGCTTTTCACAAAACATCAGTGCATTATCCTCAAACCCGGGATGACAATTCCTGAAGAATTGGTGCTTCTTAGATCTCCCAGGAGAGGGGATATGTACAAATTGAATATGAACAATGCTTCCCCACTGGGTGAAGTATCATGCTTTCTTTCCAAAGCCAATGGTGATGAGTTAACTCTTTGGCATAAAAGAATATGCCATGTTAATTTTAAAACCATGAACAAGTTGGTTAAAAATAATTTGGTACATGGTGTGCCTAAAAAGGAGTTTTTCTGTAAAGACAACTGTGTTGCTTGCCTGAAAGGAAAACAACACAAGGTCACTCACAAATCCAAAGAGGTTAACTCTATCACCACTCCATTACACTTATTGCACATGGATCTTTTTGGTCCCACAAGTATAATGAGAATTGGAAGGAAATCATACTGCCTTGTGATTGTTGATGATATAAGATTCACTTGGCTATTCTTTTTAAGAACTAAAAATAAAACGGCTGAGACTTTAAAATCTTTTATTCTTAAAATTGAAAATCAAAAGGATCACAAGGTAAAAATCATTAAAAGTGATCAAGGGACTGAGTTTAAGAATCAAGTTCTTGACTCATTTTGTAACTCAAAAGGGATTACCAGACAATATAGTGCTCCTAGAACTCCTCAACAGAATGGTGTTGCTGAAAGGAGGAACATGACACTTATTGATGCTGCAAGAACAATGTTAGTTGATTCAAAACTGCCTCTAACTTTCTGGGTAGAGGTAGTCAGCACTGCATGTTATGTGCAAAGAAGAGTTCTCATTGTTAATCCTCATAGGAAGAACCCTTATGAGTTATGGAAAAAGAAGCCACCATTCATTGGCTTTCTTAGGTCCTTTGGCAGCAGGTGTACCATACTCAACACAAAGGACAATTTAGCAAAATTTGCTGAAAAGTCGGATGATGCTATCTTTGTTGGATATTCCTCTATCTCTATTGCTTATAGAGTGTATAATATCAAAACTCAATAGTTTGAGGAATCATCCAAGATTGTTGTTAATGAGCACACTCCTTGTGTTAGAAGGAATGGACCTGAATATATTTTTGATTCAGAATTGTTTCCAAACTATTCTAAACCATCTTATGAGAATGTTTCAACTGGAACAAAAACTCAAAGTGACCCATATGAAGATCAATTATTTGAGCTACCCAGACCTATTTCTAGTTCTCCAAGAAGAAATGAACAATAAGATCCTACTGCTGAAAGTCCTAAAAGCAAGAGTGTCTCAAGAAACAAAGGAGCTTCAACAAATTGTCAGCTCACTGAGCCTCATAACGCAGAGGTTGACAATTCAAGCACTCAACACCAAGCTGATGAAGACAGTGACATGGAGGAACAGGCAACTGTTGATGCTGCTTCATAGCATACTGTCATTAATGATGTCACTCCTACATTCAAACAGTCCACATTGAATGAATGTGAGACATCAGCTGGAGAAGGTGTTTGAAGTTCTGAGCAAAACTTCTCAAACTTAGACCTATCTATGCAATTAGATGTAATTCCTAGGATCAGGATACACAACACTCATCCAGCTGAAAACATCATTAGGGATGTATCAGAAGGTGTGAGAACAAGAAAACAAACCCATAATAGGAATGTATGCTTGTACTCATGCTTTCTCTTTTAATTAGAATCAAAAAATATGGAAGAAGCCCTCAAGGACAACAATTGGATTGAAGCTATGCAAGAGGAATTGCTTCAATTCAAGAGGAAAATGGTATGGAACCTGTGTCCTTTGCCACCTGGCCAAGTCCCTATTGGCACCAAGTGGGTGTTCAGAAATAAAAGAGATGATAGAGGTTTAATCATCAAGAATAAGGCAAGACTTGTTGTTCAAGGATACACACAGGAAGAAGGCATAGATTACACTAATGTTTTTGCACCTGTTGCAAGACTTCAAGCTGTTCGAATCTTCCTTGCTTTTGCAGCATCCAAGAACTTCATAGTCTATCAACTTGATGTCAAATATGCATTTTTGTATGGGAATATAGACAGAGAAGTCTATGTGTGTCAGCCACCTGGATTTGAAGACCCACAGCATCCCAACTATGTATGCAAACTGGATAAAGCTCTTTATGGGCTGCATCAAGCACCTAGGCTGTGGTATGAGACTTTGTCTCAGTTTTTCCTTAAAAACGGCTACACCAGAGGCACCATAGACAAGACATTGTTCATAAATAAATCTGGGAAGGACATGCTACTTGTTTAAGTCTATGTCGATGACATCATATTTGGTTCCTCAAATGACTAAATGTGCAAAGACTTTGAAAGCATCATGAGAAAGAAATTTGAGATGAGCTCCATAGGAAAGATGGATTTCATTCTTGGGATTCAGGTGAAGCAGATGGAAGAAGGGTTCTTTATAAACCAATCTAAGTATGTCAAAGACATCTTAGAAAGATTTAAGATGAAAGATTATAAGACAGCCAAGGCACCTATACCCAGAAATCACAATCTATGTCCTGATTATGAGGGGGAGGATACTGATCAGCATCAGTACAGGCAATTATTGGATCTCTGATGTATCTCACAGCTAGTACACCTGATATCATGTTTGCAACATGCATCTGTGCAAGATATCAGGCTGCTCCCAAGGTGTCTCACCTAATTGCCGTCAAAAGGATTCTTAGATACCTCAAAGGAGCTCCCAAACTAGGTCTCTAGTATCCTAAGAATAAGGATTTCAATCTTTATGGGTACTCTGACAGTGATTATGGTGGCTTCAACATTAACAAGAAATCCACATCAGGATGTTGTCAATTTCTTGGTGGAAAGATTATTTCCTGGCAATGCAAGAAGCAATCATGTGTCTCTACAACAACTGCTGAAGCTGAATACATTGCTGCTGCGAGCTGCTGTGCTTAACTGCTATGGATTCAAAATCAAATGTTAGACTATGGATTCAACTTCATGAATACTCCTATCCACATAGACAACACGAGTGCTATTTCCATTACAGAAAATCCAGTCAAGCACTCCAAGACAAAGCACATTGACATCAGGTATCATTTCATTCTAGATATTCATGAGAAACACTTGATTAAACTAGTAAAAGTCAATTCATATGAACAATATGCGGACTTGTTCACCAAAGCCTTTGATGAACAAAGATTTAAATACTTAATCATAACTATTGGGATGATTAACATTGACTAGTTTATTTCTTTTGAAAACCTTTTTAAAATATGTCTTGTTTATGTTGTCTAATTACAATCTAAGCCCTATTACTAAAGTTTTTCTTCTAAGTGGAAATTTTTCCGAAAAGAACTTTGCCCTCGGAAGAGATCTTTATATCTTCCGGAGGTAAATTCCCTCACTTTAGTACTCTCTTTCGAAGAGTTTTTACCCTCGGAAGAAAATTTGATCATAGATCAAATTTATTTCTGAAGATTATTAACTTCCTCTCGGAAGAAGTCTTTTCTCTCGGAAGCAACTTTCCCTTCGAAAGAAAACTTTTACTGTGTAACGGAAACCTTTGGGCTCGACTGTGTAAAGATTAAGATCTTTTCGGAATATTTTGAATTATCTACCTTGCCACCGTACTCAAGTACACACCCAAACTGTCTTTTCGCCTTATCGATATGGTATTTTACCCCTTATTTAAAACTTCCGACTCTCTTTCTTTACCTTTTTACCACCACTGATACCTAATACTCCTATTATCGTATTCACTCTCACTCAAACTCCTTCAATCAAACAATACTTTCTTACAATGGCTCTCAATCCTCAACACAACCAAGTCGCCATCCTTGATTCCTCTAAGGATGCTGACTTTGCCCCCATCATCGATTTTTTGTTCCATTCCACATACTTTACCGCCCTCACTGTAAAACCCACCATATACTCTAATCACATGACCAAATTTTGGGCAAACGGTCGTTGTGAAACTCTGAATGATGAGAGGGTCATCAGGTCGAGAATCAGCGGACAAGAGATCATCATTTCTAAATCTACCATCAGGAAGCAGCTGGAGCTTCATGACAAAGGCGTCCCTATTGAATTCCCCAAATCTGAGCTAGCAAACACATACACTCAGATGGGATATGGTGGTGATGTGCACAAGTCCACTGTTTACAAGTTTAATTTCTCTTACAACTGGAAATTCTTGTTGCACATCGTTTTACACTGCCTATCCAACAAATCAGGGGGTTGGGATCAAATCCCATATGATCTGGGCTGCCTAGTCGATGGAAAGGTAAAAGGCCTCCGCTTAAACAATTCAACGTTTGTGCTAAACAATCTGTGAGGAAATCTTGCCTGGGATTCATTTTTCATGTATCCCCGGTTTATTCAGCATATCATAACCTGTGAGCTAGACCAGAAAAAACTACAACATGTAGACACCCTAATGGTCGCACACATGAGGCCGGGTATCTTCAAGACCTTGAAGAAGGTGTCCACCAATTTCACAGGGAGATTCACTTATCTTCTCCCAGGTATGCTTGAGTCAACGGCTCCTAGTGACATCCCTGCAAGCCCAGCAGGTGATGAACCCACACCAGACCTCCCCACTCAAATGCCAACTACTTCTTCCCACCTAATAAAGGTTACACACACCAAAAACCCCAAGCAAACCCCTGATCAATCTACTCTGATTGATTAGGTCCCCTTTGTTCACACTAAAAAGGCTCAAGTGGAACTCAGGGCTCCCACTTAGCCAGAGGTCCTACCATCCTCCACTATCGACCTCAATATCAGTGTTGAGTCTCCTCAGTCTCAACCTGATGAGCCCAAAATGCAAGCCGTTAGCCCTCATGGTGAGTCCCAAGACTCCTCTGAGCAACCAAAAAGGGACAGCCACATCATTGGCACATCTGCTTTTGCAGAAGAGCCATTAGGTGCTGACCAAGGTCTCGAGTCATTAAAATTAACCTCTCTATCCTTCACTAACCTTTTAATCCAACCTAATGAGGATATCATGTTCCATCAGGGCCATAATGTTAATCTACAATACCTCTCTCAAGATCAACTGAGCCCCAGGAAACCTCAGATATCTAGCCAACATCAGTTAAGCCAAACTGAGGTGAGTCCAACTGGTGTGGAGGTGACTCATGTAGACTCAACCGCCACTACTGAGAGTGTCTCACTGGCCTCTCAAGAATGTGGTGACATCAGTGAAACTGAGTCTATGGCAACCTTGCCAATTGATGTTTCTGAAAAGGACATCAGTAGCGAAGGGTATCCAGGTCGCCAAGAAACCATTACTGGTGGTGATGATGAACATGTCAGGCATGTTATCTCATCTCCCTATGATTCTTCAAAAGAAGATAAGGGTAGTTTGCAACTCATTATCAGACACTTGATTTCTAAAGTCTCAAACCTTGAATCATTGGTTTAGACTTTAGAGGACAGGTCTGCCACTCATCAACTTGAGATTGAACATCTTAAGGCTAAACTAGCTGAGAAACAGATTGAGAAGTCTGTCAGGCATGTACCTATCCAGGTTTCTTTAAGTTCTTCCTCCATCTCATCTACTTCTCATGATGATGCTACCAAAAAGGGGGAGAATACACAAAAACAACATCATGTGGAACCCACTTATACCATAACAACAACTTCTCCTGATGCCTTATCTGTCTTTTACCCCCAACAGCATCACCCTACTACAGTCTTCCCTCAACCAGCTCCCATTACCTTTCAAGTGGACCAAAGGATGCTCATAGATCTCAATAGGTTTCTAACCAAATTTCTGTTGAGCTCCTCCATTGAACAGCCCTCCACTGATCTAGCTGTCGCCTACTTTGGAGCTGAAGAGCTTCAAAGGCTAAATGCACCACCTACCTCTAAAGAGGAAGTTGGTCAACCTAAGGTCTCTACTGAACCCAAGATTAACTTCGAAGGGGATGTACAGACTGATGGCCCAGCAACTGATTTGGATGGGACAGGTGATGCAGTTCCAGTTACTTCCGAGGCAAAAATCCAAGCTGCCGAAGGAATAATTGGATTGTCTTCATTGTCCAGTGATCTGTTCATCACAGAGGCAATCCTTGAACTAGCCTCTGCGATTAATAGTGAGGACTTCCTTACAACCCCTCTCTTACAGAAACCACTACTTCAAACACCCTCACTCCAACCTGAATCTTCTAAACCTGAGTTCCTAAAGGCTGAATCTTCCTCTAATCCTAAGGGGAAGAAAAAGCTTACTACTAAGAAGCTACTAGACTAGGAAAGATTGGAGAAGCTAAAGAAGAAGGGCAGACTTAATACTGGAAAGTTGTTGGCTACAAGTAGCAAAGCAGCAGCAGCCGCCCAAGAAAGTCTCAACAATCAAACGAGGGTGGAAATCATTGATAGGCTTATCAGCCTGGGAGTAGCCAACGAAGAAACACTTCTACTCCCAACTAATGAGCTTGTGAAACTAAAAAAGGCAACCTTGCTGCACAAAGAAAAGAAAGAAGCAGCAAGGTTGGCCAAAGAGGAGGAAAGAATAAGGAAGAAGGAAGAAGCTATAGAAAGGGAGAGAATGGAGAGAATAGCCTTTCTCTGCAATAGAGGCTATTCTCAAGAGGAGCTGGCACCTCAGAAAAACAACATGATCTTGTTTCTTTTTCACAAAGAGCATGATCTAATCAACAAGGAAAGGAAGAAAGCTGCCCGGGAGAAGCTGAAAGAGAAAATAAAAAAAGAGGTAGAGGGAGAACTTGCGGTTGCCAAAAAGGAGGGAGACAAGGATTGGATGAAATCCTATCTTCGAGCTCACGGCTTCTCCGACAGGCAAGTGGGTCCCATGTTAATCAAGACCCTACAGCGACATGTTAGCGATATCAAGGCTGACATTCGCTTAGGAAGAAGGCAGGAGGTTGCTCAAACACCTATTGTTCAGAGGATGGTACCCAAACCACTACCCAAAACACAATCTATACCTTCTCCCTTCCCCATCAAAATAGAACCTTTCACCCCTGAACCTTCACCATCAACCTTACCTACACCCTCACCCACTGCTTCCCACTAACCACCACCACCACCTATCCTACGACCCAAAACACAACCAAGAACCCACTCAAAAATCAACCCATTCTCAGATCCATTAAAACCCCTGACCTTGAAAGAATTCAAGGAGATAAAGAAGAAGCTCACAAAATGCACAACACTGAGCGATATTTCTTGTGAGGAAGAGTCCATCCAGCTGACTTTCATTGGTGGCTCTTCCAGTTCCCTCACAAGAGATGCATTCCTTGATCTTCCTAGAGGAACACTAGACTAAGCTCTTCAACTTCTTGCAACAAATTCAGATACTCTCAATGAAGTTGAGAAGAACTTAAGAAGAATGCTGGAGACTCTGCTGGACACTAGGAAACGGGACAAACTGCCAACAAAACCCCTCAATCCTAGAAAGCAAAATGTCCAGTGGAGGTTCGATGAATATTCCCACAGCTTTGCTGTGGAAAGGGAGAATGGTGAAGTTACCAGGGCTGACATTTCATCTCTGCTACATTCCAGCAGATTTGACATTGCTTAGTTAGCAGAGAAGCCATTCTCCAATCCCTCCAACTCTGAGATAGCTGCTCACATCAAAAATCATTTAACTAGCCTTCATCTAGCCAGGCTCACAAAGAAGGCCAAGATTGAAAAAGAGTTGAAAAAGAGAGCACAGGATGCAGAAGAAGGCACAACCATAAAAGGGAAGACCTTTCTACAGATGGTTGAGGCTCCACTTCAGATCCTATAGTTAGATGGGAATATGACTACCATTCCCATCAACTAACTCTCTTTAGAGGGATGCAGCAAAGAGTACATGTCATTCAGACCAACTGACTGTATTTATTATCTACGAATGACCTATACAAACTCCTCACCACCACATCGGGGAAGAACAAAAAGATAGATAAATATCTACTTTCCCTAGTATTGAAGACCTTGAGGAGCAGGAAGAAGTGAAGTTTTGGTAGCATCAGCCTAGGGGGAGTTTGTTGGATCATATGAGGCCGATGCAACCAAAACAACACTTAGAACAATTTTGTGTACAAGTTGAAAAAGTCTTCCGAAAACAAAACTACTCTTCCATAGCTATGTCAAAGATCTTCTGAAGCATTATGTCTGAAGAGCTTTCGGAGGAAAACTAAGTCTTCTGAGACTAAGTAGTTTTCCTTCCGAAGTATATGAAGAACTTCCGAAGGATAGAACAAAGTCTTCCGAGACCAAGCAATTCTCCTTTCGAAGCATTCACACTTAGAAGATCCAAGACAAAGTCTTCCGAAGAATAAAGTCATAAAGACCTGTAGAAAACTAGGAAGAAGTTGTTTCTTCCAAAGTATAAATGGCCTCGGAAGAACTTATTCTTCCGAAGCCATTTAGCTTCGGAAGAATCAACTACGAACCAGTGGACATAATTATGTCTGTCTAACAGACTCTGATACACTGCATGGTGCTTTTCCTAACCCATGTAGTTGACCATACTTTAATCCACTGTTCACCTTTTCAACTTAGTCCAGATGCCATCTTCAGTTGGTTACAAAAGGTAAGTCATGGACCTGTCATGAGTACCTTATCTAGGATATTATTTTATCTTAGATACTTTACTTTTAGCAATGTAGTATTTGTCTAGTTGTAGATTCCAGCTGGTTTTCCAAGTATAACCGGCTGTAGATAGTAGTATATATAGTTTCTCATTGTAATTTAAGTAGCATGAGCTTAAGAGTCTTGTAATACTGAGTTGAGAAGTAATATATACAAGTATCTTGAAACCCATTTTCTTGTTTATTAACTTCGTATATTATTATCAACTTTAGTTTGAGATTCTGTGTTTCATCGATCAAGTGAGACTTAGTGAGTTTTGTGTTGAGAGTCAAAACCGATCCTGCCTCCCATCAACAATGCTTTGATGGCTATAAGTTCAAACCTCTCATCATAGGTAACTCCTGAACCTTGCTATACTCCTGAATGCATAGCTAAGGTTAACTTGTATAGAAGTCATAATTTGGATCTCATGAAAGATGTTGAATAAACCAATCTTCTTAAAACTGATTTTAAGAAAACTGGTCAAGCTTAACAGGATAAAATAATAGAGCTAGAAAAAGTTGTTTCACAAAAACAGGAACATACCAACTTAGAAACCCAAATCGATGACCTCTTGAGCAAATTAAAATTAGCACAGGTTGATTTAGCCATTGCTAAAACTTATGCTAATAAATACAATATTTAAACTGAAAAGTTTGAAAATTGCTTGCTTTTACTGAAAATTCCCAAAGGTTGTATCAAACCAAGACAGGTCTAGGGTATAATTCTATAGAATCTCCAACAATATACACTCCTACATATACCCCTAAATGCAACCTTGAAGTAAAGAAGCAAGTATCTGCCAAACCCATCTGTATAAAGCCATCTGTTGAAAAGATTAAGACAACAGAGAAGGAGGATAAGGATGATGTAGTTAAGGATGTAGACAAAGAGGAGGAGAAGAAAGAAAAGGAAGAAGAGAAGAAAAGAAAGAAAAAGGAAAAGAGGAAGATCTGAAGGAAAAAACCAAGGAGGATGAGATCAAGAATATCAAGTTTGCAAAAGAAATACCATCTTCCGAATCGCATCAGTTGTCTGCCATATTAGAGACCTTTCCCAAGACAAAGCTTCAGACAAAGCACAGCTGCAGCAAGAAGAACCATTCCAAAGATTATTATGCTAGAACCTCAGTCTCTTCTAAAATGAGACCCCAACCCTATGTTCAAAAAGCCATTTCTATAGCAGCTAATATTCATAATAAGAGGTTCCCAAAGAAGAAAATAGATACGTTCACTCACGTTGATCAAAAGATAAACAAGATGATGAGTGGTATTGAGGGAAATAAGAAAGAGAAAATGAAAAAGGAGCTACAAGAGATAAGACACATGCTGAAGTCATCAAAGAAGATGGAAATCATATGCCTAATGTGTGGGAAGGACAGTTATTATACAAAAGACTGATATTACAATCCCCTAGCTCACTCTTTCAAACATCACAACAAGCCCAAACCCTTAAGAACTACTGTAGCTGCAAAACAACCATCAAAAGAACATGTTCGGCAACCAAATCTTTCAAGTGCCAATATGCAAAATTCAGCACCTTTGAAAGATCTGCCAAAAGGATCAGCAGTTGCAGACCAAAAGAAGAAGAAATTGGAGAAACCTTCACCATCTACAAAAGCTTTAGGGGGTCAAAGCACAAATGATGATGTCAAAACAAGAGGCAACACCAAGAGAAAAGCCTGCTTACCAAAGACATCTGTCAAATCCTTAGTTGACCCAAATCCAACTCTCATTTTCTCAACATTTAACATTGATATAAATATGCTGAAAACTTAAAGACCCAAGACTAAACAGGCTTGTGTCCTCATTCATCACTAACCAAATTGCTTATGTGAAGGATCATTCACAGGCCAAAACTAACTTGTGGTTTGTGGATAGTGAATGTTCCAGAACATGACAGGTGACAGATCATGCCTGCTGAATCTAGAACCATATGAGGGTGGATATGTTGCCTTTGGAAGTGATACAAAAGGAGGATACATTACTGGCAGGGGGACAGTCAGCAATAGCAAGGTAAGTTTTGATAAGGTGAACTATGTAAAAGAGTTAAATTATAATCTACTGATTATGTCTCAGTTGTGTGACTAAAAACATAACACTCTTTTCATAAAGCATGAATACATTGTCTTATCCCCTAGTTTTGAAATTCCAAATGATAAAATACTTTTAATAGCTCCCAGTAAAGACAATATGTACATACTCAATATGCAGAATGCATCACCTTCAGGAAATGTAGCTTTTTTCATTTCTAAAGCTTCTTTGAGTGAATCCTATCTTTGGCACAAAAGATTAGCACATGTAAATCTCAAAAAATATGAATAAGCTAGTTTAGAATGGGTTAGTCATCGAACTACCGCACAAGGAGTTTGCATGTGCTTACCTCTTACCAATTGAGGCATAAGAGAAGACCACTCATATGGTTTCTCAGACCTTTTGGATGTTCATGCACCCTTCTCAATACTAAGGATCATTTATTCAAGTTTGCTGAGAAATCAGTAGATGGTTATTTGTTGGATACTCATCACAAGCTAAGGCTTGCATGATATACAACAAAGTTGACCACACTATTTAGGAATCTGAAATTGTTATATTTAATTTAAATTTCTCAAATAATGTTGGAAACACCCCAAGTTGGATGTTTGATCTAAGTGGATTCACAAATGCATTTAACCATTTGAATGAAAATGTTTGAAGAGACTCTCTGAAAAGGTCAGTAGATATGCAAACCCTAACTACTGTAGATCACAGGGTAGATCTACTATAAAGACCAAATCACATTAGATGCTAGTACCACAACCAATATGGGCCATCCATCACATGCTTATTATGAATCCTTAGATTAAGAGTCTCATGATCATTATGGTACTAGACAACCCTCTGAAGATGATCCAATTATGACAAGTGATAGAGTCATTTCGGTAGATGAACCAGGAAATCCATCCTCCGAACTTCCTAAAACAAACTTCTCTAATTTGGATCTTTCTCAGCAACTCCAACTAGTCCCAAGACTAAGAATTCATAAAGAGCATCCAGTTGAAAACGTCATTGGCAATGTAGAAGTGGGTGTCAAGACAAGAAGCAGGGTAAATGAATCAAACATTTGTTTATTATCATGCTTCCTTTCTCAACTGGAGCCAAAGAAAGTTGATGAGGCCTTAAGAGATAACAGCTACTTAGAAGCAATGCAAGAAGAGCTTCTCCAATTTGCCCGGCAGAAGGTTTGGAAACTATATGCACTTCCAAAGGGGAAGACTCTAATAGAAACCAAATGGGTTTTTAGAAACAAAAAAAGATGACAGGGGCATTATTATCAAGAACAAAGCCAGGCTTGTGGTACAGGGGTACACACAAGAATATGGGATTGATTATGATAAAGTTTTTGCTCCTGTGGCCAGGCTTGAAGCAATCAGGATTTTTCTAGCATTTGCTACCTCCAAAGACTTCAAGGTGTTTCAGATGGATGTCAAGAGTGCATTCCTATATGGTGAGATTTATGAAGAAGTCTATGTCTGCCAACCTCCAAGCTTTGAAGATCCCAAGTATCCAGGTCATGTATGCAAACTTGACAAAGCCCTTTATGGTTTTCATCAAGCACTAAGGAAATGGTATGAGACACTCCCCACCTTTCTCTTGAAAAATAGGTATAGCAGGGATCAATAGACAAAACTCTCTTCATCAAGAAGGTTGATTTGGATATTATCTTGGTACAAGTTTATGTTGATGATATCATTTATGGTTCTATAAATGAGAGCTTGTGCAAAGCCTTTGAAAGTCTCATGAAGTCAAAGTTCAAGACATCTTATTAAGATTTAAACCTCTGATGGCATTTTCATCTTAGTAAGAAGGTTCACTGGGAGGACTCGTTTTCTTTCTAGGGCTACAAGTGAAACAAACCTCTAATGGCATATTCATAAACCAATCTATGTATGTTCAGGACATCTTAGTAAGATTTAAAGCTATTGATGCTAGGGCTGCTAAAACCCTAATATTGAAGACATGTTCATTATCTTCTGATCTTGAGGGGGAAGCAATTGATCAGCAATAGTATAGAGACCTCATTAGATCTCTCATGTATCTCATAGCAAGCAGACCAGATATCATGTTTACCATATGCCTATGTTCAAGATTCCAAGCTGCTCCAAAGGTGTAACATCTAATGGCTGCCAAAAGAATTCTAAAGTATTTCAAATAGGAACTTAAGTTGGAATTATGGTACCCTAAGAGTGCTGACTTTAATCTCTATGGATATACAGATATTGACTATGGAGGATGCAACATCAACAAAAAATCCACCTCAGGAGGATGTCAATTTCTAGGGGAAAGATTGGTTTCATTGCAATGCAAGAAGTAAACTTGTGTCTCTACATCAACTACTGAAGTAGAATACATTGCTACATCAAGTTGTTGTGCACAAGTGCTATTGTTTTCATTGCAATCCAAATTATGTCAACAACAGTGCAATCTCAATCACCAACAATCTTGTTTAGCATTCCAAGACAAAGCACATTAATATCAGATATTATTTCATTAGAGACTATGCAAAAAAGAAAAGCATTAAATTAACTAAGGTCCATACAAATGAATAATATGCAGATTTATTAACAAAGGCTTTTGATAAATCTAGATTTAAATATCTTGTATCTGCTATTGGAATGATGAACTTTGAATAATTAAATGATTTATATTAATGATATTTGAAAATTTTGTAAAGAAATGTCTTTCTTGATAAAATGCAAAAAACTGCATATCTGCTGAAATTCGCAAATCAGCAGATAAATAGGTAACTGCCAAATTTAAATAAATATTGGGGTATCTGCCAAATTCTACAGTTCAGTAGATATCAGGGCAAAGAGGGTATCTGCCGAATGGGAAGATTTGGCAGATAGGATGAATTCAGCACATGTTTTTGAAAAAGATCTGCTAGGTCCCACTTTCATCTTTTGATAGGTAGTGGCGCCGGATTAGTTACCTAAAAAGACTATTTCATCATCAAATGCCGTAGATCTCAACAGTTACGGTGGTAAATATTTTAAGATTCAATTTTTTATATTATCCATAACTGTTAAAATTGGAGGTTTTCCCACCATTTTCATCTTCAATCTTCTTCACAAAGCAAACCCTCAAATCTTCAATCTCTCAAATTCTACCAAAAATCAACCAATTTCAATGGCCGCACAAACCCTAGAATTCCGTCCAAATCACAACATTAGCACATCAATTGAGCCCATAGGTGATGACACTTATGATCATGTTCTTAAATTCTTAAATAATAGCAATTACTCCTTTGTTATCACTATAGCCTCGGTGATTTTTGAATCCAACATAAAGGAATTCTTGAAAATTTGCTCCATACAATGAGAGAATGGAGTCAAGGTCATAGAGGCAATAGTACAAGGGATGAAGGTCACCGTCTCCTGCACCAAAATTCTTTAACATTTGAAATTGAATGACAAAGATGGTCTATCTTCCTTCTCCAAGGATGTAGTGAGTGCCATCTTCAAGGAGTTGGAATATGAAGAACCCCTCACGATGTCTACCTTCTCCAAATCTCTGGTATATCACAATTGGAGAATTATCCTTCAGATATTCCTACACTGTTTATCCAATAAGTCAGGAGGATGGGACCAAGTACCATTGGATGTAACAGTGGCTATCCATGGTTTGGTCAAACAAAAGCATTATGATTTTTCAATCTTTATTTTTCAACATCTATAAAATGTAAATGCTGCTGCAAAATTTAAGTTTTTAATATACCCAGGTTCTTACAACTGATTTTACAAGAAGAACTAGGGGATGAATTAAAACTGAAAGGAGTTATTCATGCTCTAAGAACTTTAAACAAAGCCATGTTTTAAAAGTTTAAGGCAACTTCTAAATCTTTTTCAGGGAGGGTGACTCCCCTTTTTCCGCATATTCTTGAGGTCACTGAGCCTAAGGGTGACAGCATGGCTACATTCACCATTGCTGATGCCACGCCCTCTACTTCACAGCCAAAATCTCTCAAACATAAGTGAACCCCTGTCTCTTCTACTAAGAAGATACAGGCTTCCAAATCACCCACTCTCAAAAAGGCAAGACTAGAAACTAGGGTCCCAGTCAAATCAAAGGTGTTAGCCATACCTACACAAGGATCAAAGAAGAAGGTTACTCTTTCTTCTTCAGAGCAGACCCATACACCAACTACAAGCCCTCAATTGGAGTCCAAACACTCCATTGAGTAAACCAAAAGGGATACCCACATGATTGAGACAACTTCTACACAAGAAGTCTCATTAGGATCTGGTTCAAATCCCGGGCCAATAGACACAGCTCCACTCTCTCCAATACACATATCTACCACCCAGGATGATGATGTTCCTGTTACATATCAGTATGATCCACTTTCTCCCCCTTCCTATATAACAAAGACAGCGGAGACTAATGTGATTACATCAACATCTGACCCCATTTCCTTTATCCCAAGAAATTGATCCTATGGAGAAAAGGATCAATATAGAAGAGGCTATCTCTACTGCTGATCCATTGAATTGATTAGCAGGATAAAGACAACATAAATAAGACCTTAACCATGGAAACTCACCTTGAAGATGTCATCTTGGAGTCATTCTTTGAGGAGAGGAATCCAGGGCGCCAAGAAACCATATCTTGTAGTGAGTGTGTAGAGGCTAGGCCTAGTACCTCATCTCTGAAGGATTCCACAACTATGGATGAGGGAAGTATGAAATAGATTGATTAATTGATGGCTCAAAACCTTGATCTTGCACAAAGATTGATATTTCTATGTAGCACCCAGAAAATTTTAAAAAAAAAGAAATATAAAAGAGAAAAGATAGTTATTCCAAAAGTGGAGGGGTTAAAGGTGTGCAAAGATCAAACTTACCCATTATGGGTTTCAAAAAGGTGGTAAGGCCGCCCACACCTTTCTCTCATGCATATTTCATCCGGTTTTTAGATAGAGAAAGCAGAAGTTCTTCCAGAGGGTAAGATTTTCTAGAGTTTCTTCTAGGTTTTCAGTTGTGTTCGAGCTGTTGGACTAATTTTTTATGTGTTTCATTCGTGTTTGGTTGCTTGTTGTTGCGTGTTTAGGTGCTAGAACTCAGGGTTGCTCATGGGTTTGAAGAAGTCTTACTTAAAAGCTATTAGAGGTGAGTTCTAGATCCCCTCTTTTACTTGTTTTCAACTTGCTTGGGGCTGATATGTATAGCAACCGATGTTTTATGAACTAACTATGTCTTTTTTCATGAAATACGACCTTCTATGTTTGATGCATGTTTTAAGTGTTTTCTATGATGTTGGGTGTAGTTGTTATCTTATTTAAGCATGTAACATGATAGATCTATACTAAGTTCATGTTAAGATGATGTTTGGGACTGGAAGATTTCATAAGTTGCATCACAGGTACTGGACTTGGTGTCCGCTGTGGACACTGTGGGTCCGCTATGGACACTTGGTTATAAACAAAGTGTCCGTTGTGGATGTTGGTCATCCGCTGTGGACACTGCCCGTTGTGGACACTATCCGCTGTGGATATTGTAGGTCCATTGTGAACACTTAGATATTTAGCCAATCCGCTGTGGACTTTGGCTGTCCACTGTGGGCATTGTTCATCCTCTATGAACACACTTAGTGTTTTACTCATCCGCTGTGGACTTTGGCTGTCCGCTGTGGGCATTGTTCATCTGCTGTGAAACCTTTAACCATCCGATGTGAACACACTTGGTGTTTTACTCATCCGCTGTGGACTTTGGCTGTCCGCTGTAGACCATGGTTGTCTGCTGTAGACACTTAGTGTTTTAAGCCATCCGATGTATATATTATTCATGCACTGTGAACACTTAGGATTTTTTTGTATTTTCAGGAATAGATTTTAAGTGTTAGGAACTTATGTTTAACGGAACTTTATACTTGTTCTATGTTTCTACTGTTTCATTTATCTCCTTATGGGCTGCTTGTTATGGATAATTATTACTATTTCATAATACGTGATTTTAAGGTAATGAATATTTTAAAAGTATTATTCGTAATAAGTGGTCAAAAAGGAATAAAAGAAGGACAGTGAAACTTAATGAATGTTACCCCTAGGCCCTTGTAATGAATGAAAAGCCTTGCAAGCACAATAAATGGAGGTGCACGACCATGTTGTCGTTAGCTTAACTGATGTGCGGTTGTTTCAGCCCATGAGGATGCACATCTGGGCTCTGATCCTTGTGATTGACTAATGTATGATGAATGGGACCCGTATTCATGAGCAGGCTTCATGCGTAGCAATGTGGGTCAACTGTACATGGGTTAGCTACCATGATAAACGTTTGCCGACAGGGGTTCGGCATCTGTTGCCAACCAGTAATGTACGCTCTTGCTTTGTGCAATCCTAGTTAATGAAAGGGAAAGATAATGAAAGAAAGAAGAATAATGAATCTCCTAATGATTGATTATGTAAAATGATGGATGATCACCAAATAAAGTTTAAAAAAATGTATATTTTCTATATTTTCAAAACTAGAACTCACTCAGCAACGCTGACTTTTTATATGCATATCAGTAGGCAGGTAATGAAGTTGCTGAGGATGGTACAGGGTGGAAGTGCTTGGCAAACAAAGATTGGCATCCATCTTATGCAGAAATAATATTTTTGTCTTATAATACAACTAAATATTCTTTTGTAATCTTTTAAACAACGATGTATTACTTGGCAAAAATGATTATTAATGCATGAATGGTTTTTGATAACTTATTCTGTTGTAATGTTTTTCTTATTTAATGAATCTTATTATGTTTTGATATAAATGATGTTGTGAATGACCAACTGTGGGGTTTTCTGGAACGTGGCCTTACAAGTTGGTATCAGAGCTAAAGTTTAAGAAAATTAGGTAAAATAATTTCAAAAACCTAAACTTAAACTGAAAATGGGACCAAAATGAAGGGATGCCAGCCCAAGTAGCTACGTGCCAACAGGTAATTTTCTTAAAGTTAACCAGTATTATATGCGTGTGCTATTTGATTTATGTGCTCTTAGTAGATTTGGGTGCTGATGTAGTCAGGATAGGGGATGCTTGGGGAATAAAGAGTAAAGTAAGTGGCTAATCACAACTGGCCACTATAATTAGGGACTTACTATACTTGACATAATCTGAGCTATTGCCTTGAATGACCTTGTTAGTGTTTGAATCTTATAGAAAGTAGACTTTATGGCAGGGAGAAAATCTAGGAAGGCAACCCGAGGTGGTGCTCGTGGCGGGCGTTCTACTAGGCCACGTGTCACCAGGAGCAAGGGTAAGGCTCCTGAGACGATTCATGAGAACACAGAACTCCATAGCCACCAAGAGGGTGCAGGATCAACTATCCTCAAATCTAAGGTGAAGGAAGCCATTGCTGACGAGGTCTATAATGTCATGCAAAATATGTTGCCTTTAGTGGTGACTAAGGTGCTGAGGGCTATAAAGGATGAGGAAAAAGCTGAGGATACGAAGAGGAAGGGGGAAGCAGAGGAAGAGCCATCTAGCCCAAAGGTGGTAATTCATTATGATGATAGTGAGGAGGAGAAGGAGATGCTAAGGGGTGCAGCTGTTGGGCATTTCAAAGGTGCAAACCCCCGACCTTTGACGGTAATGGCAATGCTACTGCTACTCACCGTTGGGTTCGAGAGATGGAGGCAGTCCTGGACATTAGTGAATGTCGAGTGGATCAGAAGGTGAAGTTTGCCTCCTATTCTTTCGTTGACTAAGCATTATGCTGGTGGGACAACATTGTCCAAGCAGAGGGAAAATGATCTATAGCAAGGATGAGGTGGTCGGATTTGAAGGAACTGGTACTGGAGGAGTATTATCCACATAGAGAGTTGGATAAAATTAAGAAAGAGTTCTTGTATTTGGAGGCTGGAAACATGACTCATCAAGAGTATACCTCTAAGTTCAATGAACTAGCAAGACTTGTGCCGGATCTAGTATCTTCGAAGTCCAAGAAGATTAAGAGGCACATGCAGGGTTTGCCCATGGACATTAGGAGGAACCTGATAGCCTCTAGACCGAGCACGTTTAGGTTTGCGGTAGATTTGGCAGGAAGATTGTATGATGAGAAAGACCTGGTGCCAATTCAGAGGAAGGTTGAGAAGAGTTGGAACAAGAATGGTAATAGGAAGAGGTTTAGGAGTGACAACTATAGGATCATTGCCCAGGATTGAGTAAGGGGAACGACAGTAGGGAATGTAGGAAGTGTGGGAAGATTCACATGGGTGAGTGTAGAGTAGGGACGAACCGGTGTTTTAAGTGTGGAGGCAAAGGCCACTATGCTAAAGAGTGCAGGGTACTGCTATGTTACCAATGCGGGGAAGTAGGCCACTCAGGCCGAGATTGCAAGAAGGGTGGAGCAGGGAGCTCAGGGACCCAGACTATGGGAGAGAAAGGGAGAAGTGAGAGCACCAAAGCCAAGGCAAGGGCATTCAACATGACCCGGAAAGAACCCAGAGTGGACCCTGAAGTAGTTTCAAGTATGTTTTTGGTAAACCAATTGTATGCTTCTGTGCTCTTCAATTCGATTGCTAGTTGGAGTTTTGTATCTGCCACCTTTTGTCATGTAATGCATCGTAAGAATAAGAAGATAGACGTGCCCTTCCATGTAGAGACAGCGATAGGAAAGTCTACCAAGGTGACTGATGTGATAGACGATTGTCTCGTAGAATTGAACGGTCATAAGTTTCCTGCTAGATTGTATGTGATGGCCCTAGGAGGTTTTGACGTGGTGTTAGGAATGGATTGGTTGGCGACCTACGAAGAAAATATCATGTGCCGAAAGAAGACGATTCGTTTGACTGCGCCCGATGGCAACTTGGTTATGGTACATGGAGACATGGAATACACTACTCCGCGAGTGATCTCGATAATCACGATAGAGAAGTTTATAAGACGAGGGTATGGTGCTTACCTGGCTTATGTGAAGGATGTGGATGCTATCATGTCTCAGCTGTCAGACGTGCTGGTAGTATGCGATTTCCCTGATGTGTTTCCCGAAGACCTACCAAGGGTCCCACCTGATAGAGAGATCGAGTTTCGGACTGACTTGATACCTGGAGCGCAACCCGTAGCTAAGGCACCATACCGGTTGGCTCCATCCGAACTCAAGGAGCTGATGATTCAACTACAACATCTCTTGGATAAAGGCTTTATTCGGCCGAGTATCTCTCCATGGGGTGCTCCGGTCCTATTCGTGAAGAAGAAAGACGGTAGTATGAGGATGTGCGTCAACTACCTGAACTGAACAAGTTGACCGTGAAGAACCGGTATCCGTTACCGAGGATTCATGACTTGTTTGATTAGCTCCCGGGTGCTAGTTGGTTCTCTAGGAAATACCTTTGGTCAGGGTATCATCAGCTGAAGGTGAAGGAACAGGATATCCCTAAGACAGCCTTTTGCACTTGTTATGGGCACACAAGTTTCTCGTGATGTCTTTTGGCTTCACCAACGCGCCGACTGCCTTTATGGATCTTATGAATCGGGTGTGCCGACCGATGCTAGACAAGTTGGTGATCGTATTCATTGATGATATTCTAATCTATTCTAAGAGTGAGGAGGAGCAAGCCTATCATCTCAGGGAAGTACTAGAGACACTTAGAAATGAAAAGTTGTATGCAAAGTTCTCTAAGTGTGCACTTTGGCTACGAGAGGTTCAACTTTTAGCCATGTGATTAACCCCGATGGAATAATGGTGGACCATGCGAAGGTCGAAGCTATAATGAAATGGGAATCCCCAAAGACGCCATCCAAAATTCGTAGTTTCCTGGGTTTGGCGGGTTACTATCGGAGATTCATCCAAGGCTTCTCCAAGATATCTTCACCGTTCACGAAGTTGAACCGTAAGGACGTGAAGTTTGAATGGGGTCCCGAGCAGGAGAATGCGTTTCAAGAGTTGAAGATGAGGTTAACCCAAGTTCCTGTCTTGACATTGCCCGAAGAGAGTGATGACTTGGTGGTATACTCCGATGCCTCGTATTTGGGTTTAAGTTGCGTGTTGATGCAACAAGGGAAGGTTATAGCCTATGCCTCTCGGCAGCTGAAGATCCATGAGGTTAATTACCCTACTCATGATTTGGAGTTGGCCGTTGTGGTCTTCGCATTAAAGATTTGGAGGCATTACTTGTACGGGACGAAGTGCACCATCTTCACAGACCACAAAAGCTTGAAGTACTTCTTCGAGTAAAAGGATCTTAACAAGAGGCAAAGAAGGTGGTTAGAGTTGATCAGAGATTACGATTGCGAAATCCACTATCATCCGGGCAAGGCGAACGTGGTAGCTGATGCCCTCAGTCGAAAGGAGAGGCCTGAACTGATTCGGGTGAAGGCTTGTCAGCTGGTTGTGACGTCGGATGTCCTGGGTCAAATCAGTAAATTCCAAGATGAGGCACTGAAGGATGACGAGATACCACCTCCATGAGGTAGATGTTAGTTAGCTTTTCCATCCGATCCATTTCCTTAATGGGTAGGAAATGAGCAGACTTAGTCAACCTATCGACTATTACCCAAATAGCGTCATGACCACTTGATGTGCGGGGTAACTTTGTGACAAAGTCCATTGCTATTTGCTCCCATTTCCATTGAGGAATCTCTGGATGTTGAAGAAGTCCTGATGGCTTTTGATACTCCGCCTTCACTCTAGAACATGTCGAACACTTGCCCACATAGGTGGCTATTTCACCCTTCATATTGGGCCACCAATAATGTTCCTTCACATCCTTGTACATCTTATCCGATCCGGGGTGAATTGAATACTTGGATTTATGAGCCTCATCCAAAATCAATTTACGTAGGTTCCCAAAACGTGGAACCCAGATCCGATCCATGAAGTACATCACATTATTGGTTTTAGGCACTAACTCCTTGACCATGCCTTTCAATCCTTCATTCTTCAAATTTTCATCTTTCAGAGCTTCGAATTGAGCATCTCGAATTTGAGTTTCAAGACCTGAATGGATAGTCAGCTCCAATACGCAAACATGCTTAGGCTTATCATTCTTATTTCTACTCAATGCATCGGCCACAACGTTGGCCTTGCCTGGATGATAGCGGATCTCACAAACATAATCATTTAGCAACTCTACCCATCGACGTTGCCTCATGTTAAGCTCTTTTTGATCGAAGATATGCTGAAGACTCTTGTGGTCCGTGTAAATAACACACTTCGTACCGTATAGGTAATGCCTCCAAATCTTGAGTGCAAAAACCACCGCTCCCAACTCTAAATCATGAGTGGTGTAATTCTTCTAATGCACCTTTAATTGTCTGGATGCATAGGCTATGACCTTATCTTTCTACATCAACACACAACCAAGACCTAAACGGGACGCATCACAGTACACAACAAACCCTTCAGTTCCTTCAGGAAGAGATAAAATAGGAGCACTACATAAATTCTGCTTCAGTAATTGAAAAGCTGCCTCTTGCTTATCAGTCCAGTCGTACATCCTATCTTTTTGAGTCAATAGCGTCAACGGTTGCGCTATCTTCGAGAAATTTTCAATGAATCTTCGATAATATCCAGCCAATCCAAGAAACTGACGCACCTCGGTCGGGGACTTGGGTGCCACCCAGTTCTTAATCGCTTCAATCTTTGCCAGATCTACATGTATGCCTTTCTCATTAACGACATGTCCAAGAAAATGAACCTCTAGAATCCAAAACTCGCACTTCGAGAACTTTGCATACAACTTCTCTTTCCTTAGCGTCTCTAAGATGATCTTCAGATGTTGTTCATGATCTTTCTTGGTTCTTGAATAGACTAGTATATCATCGATGAATACTATGACAAACTTATCTAAGTAAGGTTTGCATACTCTATTCATAAGATCCATGAACACAGCAGGTGCATTTGTCATACCAAATGGCATAACCAGAAACTCGTAATGGCCGTAACGTGTTCTGAATGTTGTTTTTGGGACATCTTCCTCAGCTATTAACAATTGATGATAGCCCGATCGCAGGTCAATCTTCGAGTAGAAACTGGATCCTTGAAGCTGATCAAACAGATCGTCGATTCTTGGTAATGGGTATCGATTCTTGATAGTGAGTTTGTTCAACTCTCGGTAATCGATGCACATTCTAAACGATCCATCTTTCTTCTTGACAAATAAGACTGGTGCTCCCATGGCGAGAAGCTTGGTCTTATAAATCCCTTATCCAACAATTCTTCTAATTGCTTGGACAACTCTTGCATCTCCGAAGGCGCTAATCAATATGGTGATCGGGCAATAGGAGCAGCTCCTGGTACCAAATCGATTTGGAATTCAACCTGTCTAGATGGAGGTAATCTAGGCAGATCGTTAGGAAAGACATCTGGATAGTCTAGCACTATCGGTATGTCTTCAATCTTTCGCTCCTCATTCTTAGTACCTACCGCCTTGGCAAGAAACGCTGGGTACCCTTCATGTAGATACTTGCAAGCCTTCATTACATTGACAATCTTCAGGGTAGGTTTCCCTTTATCACCTTGGATTGTCAAAGTTACACCGTTTGGAATAGGGAGACGAATAATCTTCTCGTGGCATATTACCTCAGCATGATGCTTTGACAACCAATCCATACCCACGACAATATCGAAACTACCAAGCATAACAGGTAGGAGGTCGATGTTAAAGGAATGACCCTCTAATTGCATAGTGCACCCTCTAACTACATCACATGCTTCAATTATCTTTCCGTTGGCAAGCTCGCTAATATATTTCTTATCTAATTTTGAGTTATTCTATGTTTTGACATAAATTTGGTTTTAAGTCGTATCAAATATAATACATTTTCATTCGACTGTATAAATTCGAATTATTTTACGTCTCGAGGTAAATTTAGTTCGGAAACAAGTCGGGTTAATTATAGTCTATATTTTATCACGCTGCAATATGTGACAGGTAAAAAAACTAGTTATTACTTATTTAGTAAATTCGATAACCACCTTTTTCATTTTTAGTTCATTACGAGATATCATTAAAACAATGGATAATCACAAATGTTTCCGATCTTGGTTGGGCAGTTCATTGTCTCATCATCATGGTTCTTTGCAAGGGATTTTTGGTATGTACCCTCTTTCACACTCCCACACTCTCCACACATAAACCTCTCTCATAGTCACATACACACACATAACATAGGTATTTTTTTGTTCTTTTATAATTTTATACACACCTAACACTCTCCACGCCTTAGACACGCACACACATAATATTTTATTTTGTAATTTCTATAATTAATTAAGGTTTTTCATATTTAAATTTGATTATAGATTTTTTTTAGTTGTTTTTCATGTTTCTTAATTCTATTTTACCATCATATAACTTTTTTTGTGATATCCGAATATACCGACGGAAATATCTTTTTATCCATGATCAAACACTTAAAATAAAATTGTCATAACTTCATACATTTTTAATGTATAAAAACGACGTCTTCAATTTCATGTATCTTAGTTGTCTATATTTTTTATACGCAAAGCCGAATCAACACAAGATGATATGCTTATGTTTACGTAGTTAATGACAACACTAGTCACCGGTGCAACCTGCCAGCAAAAAAAATCATATTTTCATCATTTTAGCTCTTGACAGTTAAATAACTTGATTTTTAACAGCTCACACCAGATTATAAAACTAGTTGTAATGTAATTTGATTTTGCCCAAAATTCTTAGCAAGGTGGCAGAATAAAGTCGTCCATCGTTTTATAATGAGGGTGTTTGGGATTGCTTCTTAAAACAATGTATTGACTTATTAATTTTTTTAATAAGTTAATAAGTTAGTTTGAACTGATTTATTAATTTATTTCCCTCACAACCAACACATTGTCAAACATTATAAAACGACTTTTTAACTTTTTAAAAATTAAAAAGTTAAAAATTTGTAAAAAAAAAAAAAAAGAAAGACTCCCAAACACCAACAATATCTTTATGGTGCTTTTGATGAGCACATGAAGTTGGTAAAGTTAATGGTTGATAAAACTGAGCTTCTTCCTTGATCAATAGAAACTTCAAAGTCATCAATCCACCTGACTCTGCAAGATTCCTTCCGATCACTGGTATGATTGTAATTGTTTCATTACAAGAACCGCTACTTTCCAGTTTCATGTTCTCTGTCGATCATCTGTTCTTTTGAATTGTTTAACTTTTGTTTCATTGTTGTGCAAATTGGATGTTATTCTGTTTCACCACCGGATTCTCGATAGGTTATTGGTGTAAATGATGTTCGTTTGGTGTTTAACTTTAGTTCGAATTCGAAAGCTAGGGGTTTTTTTCTATCGAAGCTCGTAGTTCTAGACTAATCTGTGATTAGCGATTAATGATCTCAAAACTGTACGTTTGATGAGAAAGTTGTCGATCCTTTGAGGAATGCAGAACATATCAGTAAGAAAAAAAAACCCTAATTTTGTTAATTGTTAGTTCATTTCAATTTGAACTTTTGTGATGTGAATTGGGGAAAATAGAAGATATCACTAAGATAATGGAGTTATGATGTGTATTCACCTCCGTTGAAGTTGTGGATGCCTCTGTATGTTCAGATTTCGAGGTCATTAGACAAAAGTTTCTTAGGAAGATAACAGGGCCTAATGTCTTACACTGCCTTGCTACATGGAGCCATTACTTGTCAGAACATTAGCTATCAGTGCTTTTTACTTGTTTCTTTGTTGGAAGATCATCATCTTTAACAGTTTTTATCTTTCATTTTTAAATTAACTATCAGTGGTATCAGAAGTCTGTTAGAAGATGATTGGAGTCATATTCCTTTCCCAATTTTCTAAACTTACAAAGACAACTACCAACTATGAGAATTCATATATTCGAATAGAATCTCAAGATGTATAAGATATTGTAGAAAAGTGATATAAACAACTAGAAGATGTTCAAGCAAAGGATTAAGAGCAAAATGAAGCACTTCCAACAATCAAGCATATACCATGTTAATGGCTCATAAGAATTTGAGAACTGGTTGAACCTAGGATCGCTTCTTATACCATATTAATGTCTTTTGCTTCAACTTATAGCAATACTTCTATGGCTTATATGGTCAGCTGTATTTTCTTGCCTCTTGGTTATTTCAGATTGCCCTTACTATGTATCCTGCGTTTGGCTGTTTACATGGCTGTCATTGATTAGAGTTTTTGGAGAAGCTGCATTGACTTGAGTGTATACAACTTCTACGTGTGTTTTGTATTCGTCCTACAATTTACTTTAGATTATAAACTTAATTTTACTCCAACTTTTTGTCTAGACATCCATTATGATAAGATGTCATGGCATGGTATTGTGAAATTAATTTGTCATAGCTAGTCAATTTATTTTGTTTATTTGTTTTAGCATTTGATCGGGCTTAAAATATATCAGGTCTTTTTATTTTTGGTTGACACATTGTGTCATAATGTGAAATTTCCCTTGATTTTTGTTGTTGTAGGATGGCTGTTGCATCTCAAGAACACAACAATCTAACTGATGACTACCCTTTGCTCATAGAAAACCAGCATTTTATTGATGTAGAAAGAGAAAATACTGTTCCTTCTTCTTCTGCTTCATCATCACCGGCATCATCATCAGGGTTATCTGAAAATTCTCCTATTCATGGGTTTTCTCATACCCGTCAAGTTTCAACAACTCAATTTCGTCCATCTAATACATCAAGTGGATCAAATGCACCTGGGTCCCGACAAAGATGGAGCCCTTTTAACTCTTTGTTATGGATTTCGATTGAGCTAATATTCACCTTAGGACAAATCATTGCCGCCATTGTCGTCGTATTTATCTCACAAAGTGAAAACCCCCAGAATCCTTTGTTTGCTTGGGTTGTTGGTTATGCCGGTTGTTGTGCTACTAGCCTTCCACTGCTATACTGGCGGTATGTTAACCGGAATCAAGCTCCAGGGCGGCGTTCAACTCAAGGCCCACAACAGTCGCATTCTGAGCTAATTACTCCACCAGAACCAAATTCTTACATAACCATCTCGTTTGCTCCCTCTTCTGAAGAAGAAACTCATCGGACTACATCTTCAAACACTTGGACTGGTCCAAATATTTTGGGTTCAAATGCTAGGTAATTCATCATATTCATTTTCTGTTTAAAATCTTTCTTTATATTAATTTTATCGCACTTACCTTTTCAATATTTCAACAATACTAGTTCTACTTGCAGGCTTAATATGCTTGTGGACCATTTCAAGATGGCTTTAGATTGTTTCTTTGCGGTGTGGTTTGTAGTAGGCAATGTGTGGGTATTTGGGGACCATTCATCTTCTGTTGATGCCCCTAATTTGTACAGGTCACACTCTGCATCATCATCTGGAGTGATAAGTTGCAGTTCACCTTTAAATTCTTTTTTTTAGAAAAAACTTACAATTTGTGTTATTTACTACAGGTTATGTATAGTTTTTCTTGCCTTTAGCTGCATGGGGTATGCAATGCCTTTCATTTTATGTGGAATGATATGTTGCTGTTTGCCTTGTATCGTTTCTATTCTTGGAATCCATGAGGATATGAATCAAATCAGAGGAGCAACCCAAGACTCTATCAATGCTTTACCAACACACAAATTTAAATTAAACATGACTACTGACAACAAGGAATATGACAATTCAGGCGGACTTTTAGCAGCCGGGACAAAAAACGAGCGTGCAATATCTGGTGAAGATGCTGTAAGTAACATGAAATTACCTATATACCCCTGCATTTAACCTAACTTAATATTTTACCTTGTTAACAATGAGATGTGTTATTGCAGGTTTGTTGCATATGCCTGGCTAAATACACAGATGATGATTTGTTGAGGGAGCTCCCATGCACACATTTCTTCCATACGGAATGCGTTGATAGGTGGTTAAAGATCAATGCATCATGTCCATTATGCAAGTTTGAGATTGGTGATCCGTCTTCTACCCAAGACTCACCGCATCAGCAGCAAACATGAAATATAAACAGAAATCAGGTTACATGGTTCTATGAAATCAGAAACAGTCGAACAAGGTCAAAATTGAGCTCCTATATTAGCAGGCTTGAAGGTAGGTGTCTATTATAAGGTAAAGGGCTTTAGTTTAATATTTTGTATAAATGAATGAATATCGGTGACGTAATTAGCACGGTGATGGTTTCAGATTATGAGCTTGATGTGCTACTTTATTATTTGATTGCGTTCCTGCCTTCTGTTCCCAATCACATCCTACGCGGTTCTACTCAAGATCGGATCAAGCAGGTGTTATTCTTGGTTGTAACTGACCATTCATTCATAGGTTGTCATTTGAGGCTATTTGTTTTGCCATTTATAAAAGGGTTAACGTGGGGTAAAACAAATACAAACATACAACTCAGTACAGTCCCACTTTTAGTGGGGTCTGGGAGGGTCAGATGAGAGTAAGTCTTACCCCTATCCCGAATGAGAGACTGCTCCTAGAGAGACCCTCAATGTGCAAAACAAATACACTTTCACTAAATTCTTAGTTTAACCATTAAACAGTTTTTTTTTTTTTTTGGTGGTTGCTGTTGTTGTGTACCCCATTATTCTTATCTTACTCAAAGAGTCATTTTGAGTTGAGTTATATGTGTCTCATTTTTTTTTACGTTGATATAAATGTCATGCACTCATCGTTTGTTGATGTAAGAGAAAAATACCAACATTATACTTCATTTCCTTTTTTTTGTATGTATGTATACAAGGTTGGTTTATCTAAAAAGTGGGTTTTGCCTTAAAAGGATAAAACAGAATAAGAATGCGACACATGTATGTTGTTTTGTAGGCTAGGGGTAGTTGCATACATTTACACATGCCAAATACAACATAGTTATATGGTATAATTGTGTTGTTTTATCATATCAAGTATAATTTTCACTATAATGTATAACTCTGTTGTTTTATTAGATAGAAAGAAATTTTCATTATAATAGTACAACACAAGTATAAGATTCTTATACTCAAATTAAAAATAGAAAAACTTGAACTATTCTTAGTTTTAGACTCGTTCTTATCTTGACCAGATGCTGTTATGGGCTTTATGCATATTAAACTCCTTAATTTAACTATGTTCTAGCTTTTGTGCATAGTGCCCCTATGGCCTGTATTGGGTCTATGCGGTCCATATTTGGGGTTTGCCCATACCCATACGACCCGTATCAATTGTGATGAACAGTTGCTCTTTTGTACTTATTTTTACTCTGTTCTAATTTATAATCCAAAACCTTAAACTTTTCGCATATCTTAAGGATTGAGGTTAGTATGGCTTGCCAATATGGATAAAGACGGATTCTGATGTTCATGACAACCGTTGAAGCAGATTTCTCACACCTCTAAGCTCCTGATGAGTGCCAAACATCACATACTATCACCATTAGGATTATATTTCTAAAAACCCTCAACAACACCACAAGCTCTCTCAAAATCCTTATTTTTGCTCAAGATTTATCATCTTAGAAGCCATAAGGAGTGTTTATGTATGCAAACTCTGCTCACGGGCCTATACATCTAGTTGGAGGTGTGGAAGTTCAGCGGCGGAACCGTTTTTAAAAATGTGGTAGAAGGTGCGGAAGCATCCGTCTGCTGATACGGCCTATATTCATGGCTTCATGCAATATGCTCAGTATTGCATGTGCATATTGCAGAGTGTTAGTATAAAACGGCTCGTATATACCACCCATTTTTGCTCATGTAGCTCGTACGGGTGACCTCTATGTCATCATAGGGGTCGTATGGCTAGCAATCCGGTTCATGAAATTCTTTTGGCCTGCTATTAGACAAGAATATTTTCTACCAATCTGGTCTAGAGATGTATGTTTACATACTTAAAGTGAGTCGTGATTTATTATTATCCACAACAAACCTCCCATACACGCGGAAGCCGCATCTCTACCCATTACTTTGCTAGATTTCTTCTTCATCGAAGCCAATTTCTTTCCTATCTACTTTTGCATTTGTAGATCTCGAATATTTAGTTCATGTATATAACTACAACTATAGTGTTACCTGTCTTTGTAGCTCAAATAAAGTCGGATTAATATTCTTTGGCTCCTATCCTGGCTGAAAAAAATTAGCAATGCAGATAAAAGGAAGTGTTTGTTAATTTGTAAACTTAAATAAATGAAACTAACCGCATGACAACATTAAAAAGCAACTTTTGCAAATGTCTTGTGAATTCTTCGTAAGTGGGTGTTTGGGATTGTTTATTTTTAATCAATTTAAGAAGTCAATAAGTTTAAAAAGTATTTGACAATATCAAAAAGAATTTTCAAATTGATTTTTCATATAGGGTAAAAAGAGTTTTTAAAAAGTAAGTAGGGAGTGACTTATTAATTTTTGAAAACTCATTTTAGTCAAATTTTCTATCATACCACTCTACTACTTTCTATTAACTTTCTTTAATTTTTAAAAATATATCATTTTTGGTAATTTTATAACTTTTTAGTTTATAAGATAATTCAAACATTTTTTTAAAAAACTACTTTTAAATATTCATAAGTTAATAAATCATTTTCATCAAAAGCCTTTTTCAACTAAACTAAACAATCCCAAACATGACCTAAATTATAAAATAATTTTATAATAAGTTAAAACTTTTTTAATGAAAAAAGTAACTTTTGAAAAACAAAACTTTATGAAATATAAATTCTTACTACAAAGAACTTTTTTAAGAAAATGGCATTGTTCAAAAAGTAGTTTAAAAAATGGATTGTCTGAAAAAAAATAATTTATCTTGAACCAAAAAAATTTAAAAAGCGAAATATAAAATGTTGTTATTGTTTTATACTTAAAGTATTTAATTATACGTAATTTTAATCATATATTATATCAAAAATTATTTTATGCTTTCTAAATATTAATAACTATTATTTAATATTTTCTTCCAACGATATACATGTTTCTAAACTATATTCCATATATACGTACCTGTTGAACCATGAGAAGAATGAAGCCACCGAAAACTCCAAGTTCAGCGCTCATTCGCAACTGCTGAAATCAGCCAAATGCAGAACTACTGCAAATCGTCATTCAACTTGATGAGCTGCTGATTGACTCTTACAATAGACAAGAATGTTTGTACTGAAGAATACTAGCGACTACAATGTTCTGCCTTTTGGGAACAACATTGTACTGAAACTGCCGATCTCTAAAGTGTTGATTGCCTGTATATGTTATACATATATTATTCTAAACCTAGAATAGATGTTAAGTGATTTATTGTAAGTGTTTAGCTTTTTTAGTATAAATACCTCACACTTGTATAGTTTTGAGATTAGTTTGTTTGCCCATTTGTTATCTGCTGTTATTACTCATTGTAATCAAAAGATTTAATCAAGTGAATACTTTGAAAACATCTTTTGTGTCATTACTTTTACTCAAAGTATTTGTGTTTGTTAGTAGACAGTTGACTTAGATTCCGCGTTTATCATCTGCTGATCACTAAAAAAGTCTTGTTAATTCATAACCCGATTCAATAGTACCCAATGATACGATGCTTCCAAATCATCAACTAAATTTATGGTTAACATTCACTTAGAGGGTGTTTGGTAGCATCTGAATCAGCCTCTTAATGCTTTAGATGTCTGAATAGTTCAGCACTTAATAGTTCAGACTGTTTGTTTCGCGAGCAAATGTCTGAATGGTTCAAGCATTTGTCTCTGAATGGTTAGACATTATATTAATGTTAAATGGTTAAGAGCTCTAATGCTGAATGGTTAAGACCTCTTATCTGAATTAGTCAGATATTTGCCTTTGAATAGTTAAACGATATACTAGCTCTTAATAGTTCAGCATTTAATGGTTCAGGCCTCTTATTGGTTCAACACTTAATCATTAAGAAATTACCAAACAGACTCTTAGTTTTTTTAACCTTGTGTCCTAAATACCAAACTCGACCAACAATAACAAATAATCATGAATATCTGTACCCTTTAAATTGCTTAAGTTTTGTTCAACGAGCAATTCACCATTTCACCCCTGGTTGGTCTCAGCTTGTTTATAAACAGAGTTGGCTCAACTTAGCTCTTTTACAACCCGAGCCAATTCAAGCGAACTTTACTTGTGCTTTTTACCACAGGCTATTGGAGAGTACTAGTTCGTTAGCATTGGAGCCTCACTTCTTTGGGGAGTTATTGAGGTGGTTGTTCTTGTAGAAGAACGGTGTCAAACTAGTGGGAATAAGGATAGGGTTAGGGTTGGATTTTTTTGTGTTACTAAAAAAGTGGAGGAATATGTTGGGAAAATGGAGAAAAGAGAGAAAATAGAAAGAGAAAAGCGGGGTGGAAAAGATGTTCAGTTTTTATAAGTTCTTTTTTTTCTACTTTGATTTTTTCTATTTTTTTTATTTGAAAGAAATATAAGTTATGTTTATTGTTTAAAAATTGCAAAAGTTTATAATATTTTTAAATACAAATTAACTAATTTAAAATAAAAAATATAAACAATAGTTTTAATAAATTATTCGGTTAAACATAAATGCGTTATGTGCTGATATGAAAACATTTTTAGAAGAAATTATTAAAATTGAACGATTTGTGTTTTTCCGGATATGATAGTCGATCTTTTTTACTCCTAGCCATATGGATGCTAAGAGCATTCACAGTCTGTTCCTTATTTTTATGTTAGTGGGTGCGCTATATTATAAATGATGGTTGTGAGTAGTTGTGAGTGAAAGATTTAGAAAATTTATGGGGATTGTATCGTATTTTTTTATATTTGGAGAAACACTGTACAACCTTCATAATTTTGTTAATATTTTTTAAAATGGTTATAAGTGGACGAGAAAGAAAAGATAATGATAAAGTTATGAAAAAATATTATTTAACTGAAAAAAAGAGAAAAAATAATAATATTTAATGTAATTATAAGAATGTGAACGGGGTATGGATTGTAAATCCCCTTATGTTGTCAAAATAGTACGCCTCAAACTTTGTATTAAAGATATTCTTGGATTTAAACCTGTGATTTTTCATTTATTTTGATTAAAAATTTAACTCAAATTTATTATATATATATATATAATACTGAAAGAGTAACTTAAGGGGACACTTGACACATTTCTAGGCCCCGTAAGTTTATTTTTCCCGCCTCTCTCTTCTTTTAAATAATTACCTAAATTAAGAAATATTAAATAATTTTAATTCTTTTCAGATTAATTTTTTAATAAATTAAGAAAGATGTCTTTTTATTAAAGTTATTTTTAGAAAACAATTTTTATACAATTAAAAAAAATTTCTAAAACATCTAACTTTTTTTAAAATATAAAATATTTTAAAATTGATATTTTTAAAAAGTAAATTTTTTTATCAACTAAAAATAATTAAAATTAGGAGTTACAATAAAAAAATTTAAAAAATAATATTTTTAATACGGTTTGTTTTGAAAAATTGTTTAACTTTTTTTGGAAAGAAAGTTTAAAAACAAAAGTTTAAAAGTTGATATCGTTATTTTATTACTTATAGTTATTACTCATATGTAATTTTAATCATATCTTATTTTAGATTATCATTTTATTCTTCATAAATTTTTTTATATTTAACATTTTATTTTTTCAACCCGTATAATACACGGGTTTACTAAAGTTAGTATTAAATAAATAATAATCAACAACTAATTAGAGATATTATGAACATTTATAGCCCGATCCAACCCGATTCAACACTATATCTCTATATTTGATTACAGGGTCAAAATAATTCGAAATTGATCTAATTCTTGCACATAGTTTTTTCAGTGTATATTATTCAAATCTTAATTTCTTCATACTAATATCCTCACACCCACTTAATATCTAGCTCTCGATTTGACCCGTCATAATTTGACCCACTTAAAATCTAGCTCATCTGTGAATCCAAGGATCGCAGCAGGAATTATCAGTTTGATTTAACAAATAAAGATTGCAGAATTATCAATACTTGTTATTTAATTAATTGTTTATGAAATCGAAATCGACAAAGACCAGATGAAACAACTTGAAAAATAGAATAAACAATGCAACAAAAGATTGTTTCAATTGATTTTCATTAACAATGAATTGATTACAATGATGTTGATGTTTTGATGATTTGATGATTGCTATGATGTTCTTGGTGTTCTTGGTGTTTTGCTATATTGATTGATTGATTGAGTGATATCATTTCTAAGAATATGTATCTCTATTTGTATATCGATATATCTCTCAATCTATTTATGATTTCTATGTTTATCTCTTCCTATGATACATCTATTCCTATGATGTATATCTATTCCTAAATGAGTGCACCCATGCCTTATATTTATAGGCAGAGGGATTCACTTTATAAAAGAAATATTATTGATGTGACGTGGAATATTTGCTTGACATAAATAGAGTTTTCCATGATCTGTGACTTGATGATGTCACTTGTTGACTTTATGTTACGTACTTGATGATTTGAGATCATACAAGTATTTTGTTCTTCCGTGGGAGTAAGCCTTCCGTAGGAGTTGAACTTTGCTCTTGAACATCCTGAGCAAACTTCCTTCTTCCGCAGCAGCAGCAATAACTTGATCTGACTTGTTCTTCAGTAGGTGTTATTGTGCTTTGAATGGAGATCTACGGATGAATGATGGACTTGGTCATTTAAGCTCCGCAGAACATCTACGGAAGAACAACTTGTTCATCCGCAGGAGTTCTTGCACTTTGTCAATTTTCCAAATTGACCAAGTATGATGTTTTCCTGCAATTACATAAAATCAACACAAATAATATTTGGGTTAACATATATATCTTGCATTACATAATGATAAAGAATTACAGATCTTCATTACAAGAGATTACAAATTATCTAAACCTATATAAAAGATCTAGACCTAACAACACTCCCCCTAGGTTTAGATTCTTGTAATTATCCGTTCAGATCTTTCAATTCTTGAACTCTTTCCAAAATCTTTTTGTTGAAATATCCAACAGCTTCCTTTTGGTCTTAATGATGTTGCTTGAATGGTGATTTATGTGTGGATTGTTTTGTGGAATGAAAAATTTGAATGTTTGCAGATAACGGGGTTCATGATATGAGCATTTTTCTAGGTCTGAAAAGGTGTTCTGAAAATGTGAATAGAAATGCCAACGGTCAAGATATCCTTTATATTCTCTCAGACAATTTAAAAACCTCTTATTTATCGGTCAACGACAAAACTTTCCTTGTTTCAAGTCAATTCTTCCGCAGAACATCTACGGAAGGCAAAACTTTCCTTGTTTCAAGTTAATTATTCCGCAGAACATCTACAGAAGGCAAAACTTTCCTTGTTTCAAGTTAATTCTTCCGCAGAACATCTACGGAAGGCAAAACTTATGCTTTTCTTCCGAAGGTAATTTGGATAAAAATTTCTTCCAAAGCAAATGTTTGTTTTTCTTATTTTGATGTTTTATCTGTAGGATACCAATCTACGGAAAGTCATTTTTATTATGTTTTTGTTGTATGATCCTAACATATTATTAGATCATTTGTTGTTTGCTGTTGGATCTTGTTGACTCTGCTTCATGGCAAATGTGCAAAATTGATTTAGTTAAAAACTTCAGATATCCTGCAGCTAAGTTAGTGCTCAAGTCAAATTTTCTTCATTTACATATGATAACTCAGTGTTCATGCTGATGACTACTCCCCCTAAATTTGTGATTAATCATAAACTTATACATTTATCAAAATTTTATAAAGAAAGCAGCCTGAAAAGCAATTATCTGTCCATTTTATTAACATAGAAAAGAACAAAAGTAAAATCTTTTTGTATTTTTGTTTAAAAGTAGAAACAAAACATACTTACAAGCATTTACTTCATAAAATGGGATCATACTATGACACTAAGCAACTTCCTGAATCATTTTGTTTGATGTTTAGTAGACTTGATCTAGTGCTGATTGCAAGTATTATGATCCACATAAATTCATGCAAGAGTATATTTTTAACCTGTCATGCTGTTTATCATGTTTTGATATTGATTAAAGATAGACCAATATGGACACATCATTCAAGTCACATTAGAGTTTGTCCTCCTTTTATGAATCAATTCATCACTTGTTCACACTTAAACTATGTTCCGTAGATTATAAGCTCTATCTTAAGATTTCTTTGAAATCTTATTAATGCTGATATGATTTGTATGCTCTTTAAGATAATATACAGTTGATCATAATGGATTCTTTTAGAGCAGTTCCTTGTTGGAACTTTTAATGATTAGCATCAGGTCACCAGGTCTTTACTTACGTAAAACAGAGGTGCCTATTAACCCAGGTCTTTGCTTACGCAAAACAGAGGGTCATGATACGCAAAGATAGAGGTTATAAGGTGTTACAACATAGTGAGTGTGCGTGGGTGAGTAAATTGATCACATCAGGATAAGACTTACTTGCTTGCTCCTCAAATTGAATTGCCCACACTTAGTCACCTTGGCATTATATTGTGCATGACCTTGTTTATCTTCCACTCAAGCTGAACCTATTCACATATCAAATCACATCTTACCAGTCCTTATTTGTAATTTAAAAACCAGGAAAGTATGCAAAGTTATAATGTACTATCATTTCCTATAATATGAAATGCTTTTTCAAGAAAAACATATTAATAAGACAATATTTTTGGATTTTTATTTTTTTTATAGATGTTTTTGGCTTTTCATATAATGAATTTGACAGACAAAACATGCTTTTCTTTATGATGAAGACTAATCTAAGTTGATCATGCTTAAAGACTCAATTAAGAAATTAAATCTAAATGAATCAAAGACTTTAGTGAATAAATCAGTAAGCTGATTTGTTCTATCCACTTTGATTAACTTGATTAAACCTTTTTCTGAATAGTCTCTCAGAAAATGGTATCTGATTTTAATATGTTTTGTTTTACTGTGTTGCACTAGATTAGCAGTGATGAACATAGTAGCTGAGTTATCTATGTGAATTGTTCCCCTTTTGTAACCATGCTTGAGCAAGAAAGATGACAATGTTTCATACCACTTTCTTGGTGCCTGATGAAGACCATACAAAGCTTTATAAAGCTTGTATACCCTATGTGGGTAATCAGGATCTTCAAAGCTTGGTGGTTGGGTAACATAGACTTCTTTATCAATTTTACCATATAAGAAGGCACATTTTACATCCATTTGGTAAACTATGAACTTCTTATGTGAAGCATAGGCTAGAAAGACTCTAATGGCTTCAATCCTTGCAACTGGGGCAAAGACTTCATCATAGTCTATCCCTTCTTCTTGGGTATAGCCTTGTGCTATCAACCTTGCTTTGTTTCTGATGATGATACCTCTGTCATCTAGTTTGTTCTTGAAAAGCCACCTTGTACCAATAGGATATTGCCCTTTAGGAAGATCAACTAGATTCCAAATTTTTTGCTTTCTGAATTGCTGAAGCTCTTCTTGCATTACTTCAATCCAGCTGTTGTCTTTCAATGCTGCAGTTATGTTAGGTGGAACCACTTATGAAAGAAAACAGGAGAACAGAAAAATATTGGCAGCTCCCCCTTGACTTCTTGTGGTTCTTTCATTAAGATCACCAATAATGTTTTCTATTGGATGATACTTATGAATTGTTGTTGTTGGTATTGATTCAACTGGAATAGATGATTCCAAGTTGGTGATTTTAGTTGATGGATATGGATCCAACTGAGATGGGGAATCAACAAAGTGGTCAAAATTCTCATTATTTGGGTTTTCTGATGCTGAATGAAATCCATCTACATGATTTTGTGTTTCCGTAGATGTAAGTACAACTTCCGTAGCAGTTACAGGAACAACTACAAATGTTGTAATTTGTTGATCTGTAGATGTGAATGTTGTTGGAATGTTTTCTGATGGATTGGGAATTGTAGTTGAAGGAAATGAGTCATCTCCGGAAGTAGATGGAACATCTACGGATGTAGAAGCAACTTCTGTGGAAGCATTGTTAACTTCTGTGAAGTTGGATTTCCATTTCCATCAGGATTGTTATTGCTTGTTTGAGATGAAGAGCCTGGATCATCAACACTTGAAGTGTGTGAATGAAATAACCTTGGAGGATCAGCAGTCAGTGGCACTTCACTCAGACTTGGAGGTACATAAGGATAATATGTATCCGTAGGACCTGCAACATTCAAATAACCAGAGTTAAATGAATTTGTTAATGCATCTATATCAAACAACCAAGATGATCTTTTTACAAATTTTAGAAATAAGGATTCATCAAAGGATACATTAGGTGTTTCCTCCATAATGTTGTGATGTGGATTGTAGACTCTATATGATTTAGATGTTGATGAGTAACCAACAAAGAAACCATCATAGGCTTTTTCATCAAACTTTCCTAATTGATCTTTGGTGTTTAAAATAGACACATGACACCCAAATGCTCTAAGATATCCTATAAAAGGTTTTCTTTTAAACAAAAATTCATAGGGTGTTTTATTATGTTCTTTGACAATTAAAGTCCTGTTTTGAACATTGCATGTTGTATTCACTGCTTCTGCCTAAAATATGATAGGCAACTGTTAATTAGCTAGTATTATTCTAGCTGCTTTAATTAGAGTTCTGTTTTTTCTTTCAGCAACTCCATTTTGTTGTGAAGTTCTTGGTGAACTTAATTGTCTGGCTATGCCTTTGTTCCTGCAAAAGGAATCTAAAATATGATTAAAAATTCAGTTCCATTATCACTTCTTAAAATTTTGATCTTTAAATCAAGATGATTTTCAATCTTAGTGATAAACTACACTAATGTTTTCGATGTTTTACTTTTATATTTTAAGAAAAAGACCCATGTGAATCTAGTGAAATCATCAACAATCACCAAACAGTATTGCCTTTTACCAATGCTTAACACATTGGTTGGACCAAAAAGATCCATGTGTAGCAATTTGAATGGTGTTGTGTTTGTGTTGATTGTTTTGGACTTGTGTGACACCCTATGTTGTTTTCCTTTATAACATGATGAACAATGATTAGAACAGTAAAATTCTTTCTTGGGAAAGCCAATGACTAAGTCATTTTTGACCAACTTATTCATGTTCTTCATGTTTGAATAAACCATTCTTTTATGCCACAGTTGAGCTTCATCTTCTGATGACTTAGAGATCAGACAGGTTTCATTGCTTGCTAGAGAGGTGTAGTTCATGTCCAAAACATATATGTTGCCTTTTCTTGGTGCTTTAAGAAGGATCCAGTCTGCTGGAATTTGAAAACCTGGCTTAAGAATGTAACAATAAGAGTTATCAAATAAAGTGGTATAATTTTGATCACAAATTTGAGATACACTTAATAAGTTGAACTGTAAGTTTTCACAGAAGTTAACTTTCTTAAATTTGAGTACATCATTTGTTACCATTCCTTCACCAACAATTTTACCTCCCTTCTTATCTCCACCAAATACCATATATGAAGCATTTTTATGTTTGAAATCATGAAGGAGAGAATAGTTTCCTGTCATATGCCTGGAACAACCACTCTCAACATACCACTAGTTGTCAGTTCTCCATGGATGTTCCTGCACATGTAATGAAATCAATTAGAAAGTGAAGCCCAAGCCTTGATGGTCTTAGGCTTGCCATTGTTATCTAGGATTATTACTCTATCATGAATGAGCCTAGATTTCTAAGATTGTTTTTACACTCAGTTGTTTCATTATGTTATGTTTGGGGTGAGGATGAGTCTGTTGAAGATGAACTTGAAGTACTTTCTTCCTGATCCTCAATTACTTCTTCTGTTACTTCTTGTTTGAGTATCTTCTTCTTTAAACTTGATGATGATACTTGAGTAGAGAATGTTTTTGCATCTTTTTTCTTCCATTGAGGTACATGATTACCCTTTTCAAAGTGATCAAAGAAGGTTTCATCTTCCTGCAACACTACCTTCTTGTGAGGAGTCTTGCTTTGAAATTATTGCTTCTCCTTCTTCTTCTTTGATTTATCATTAGCAGATGTTGGTTTGTTTGTCTTTGAGATCTTCTACTTTAGTTACTGCTTTTGCTTTGAGAGTGGTATGTTCTTTTTGAAACCTTTGATTTGTTCTTTTTGTTGAAGAAGCATTCTTGAGTAGAATGATTGTTTTTGTTGCAGATGGCATAATGCTTGTTAAAGTAACAATCAACAGTCATATGATTGTTCATGTTGCAAATGGAGCAATAACTGCTGAAGTAACAATCAACTGTATTGTGGTTGTGCATATCACACCACTTGTAGTACTTTTTTTCAACTTCACTATCAGACTCCACTACTACCTTTTTCTGCTTCTTCATCATTGCCTTCTTCTGCTGCTTCAATTCTTTTTCAAACTTTGCAGCTGATAAGTCTTTACCTTTTCCTGACATGATGTCAAATGGTTCTTGTTTCTGAGGATTCACCATTCTCTGTTTCTTGATTTTGTTATCACTGGGTGATTTCGCTGATGATTTCTTCTTCCGTAGATCTTCTACGGAAGTAGATGATTGTTGCTTCTGTGGTTTTTCTACAGAAGTTGAATGTTTTGGAAGAACAGTTTTCTTCCTTTGCTTTTCTACGGATGGTTCTAAATCTACCTTTTTCTTCCGCAGGTGTTCTGCGGAAGTGATTTTCTTTTCTTCCGTAGTTCTTTTTGATGACTGATGTTTTTGCCTTTTGTTGAGCTCCTGAATCCCTTCATTCAGCTGACCAATTCTGGTATAGATGGTCTTCAACAAATTTCTTTATTTTGGGGGATAAGGCAGCTTGATCTCATCAAGAACTTTGGGGATTAAAGGTTCAATTAACACATTCTTTCCCTTACCCAACCCAGCATTAGGCTCATCAAGTTCATTCAAGTCCTCACACTCATCAAAGTCAAAATTTGAATCAGTTTGTTTTAAACATTCTGATTCAGATGACTCGGTCTCAGTTTCACTCATCTCAGTATCATCACCATTTACCAAATTATTAGTTTTAATTTCTGGTTCAATTTTGGTACTTGATACAAAATGGTTTGACAGACTGTTTGTCATTAACTCAGGTAGAGTGGTGTAGTTATCATTTATAGGAGGTGCAGCAGCATTAAAACCCAACCCATACATGTTCTTTGATTCAATATAAGAGTTCAAGAGTTTTTCATATTCCTAAGATGATAGTTGAAACTTCTGAAGTTTCACTTTAGTAGATGCATGATCAGACATTGATTTTGTTAAAGAGGCTGTCAAATGCTCAACTTGTGATTTCAAATTATAATTTTCAGATACAAGTTTATCCAAATCCTTTTATAAGGAAGTGATTTTGACCTGATACAGTTTATGTTCTCTTACATGAGATTCATTCAAAATCATTGTTTCTTTGACTTTATCAGCCAATTGTTGAGCATGAACCCTGTATCTTTCAACCTTTTCAACACAAATAGGTGAACATAATCTATCCCTTACCTCTGTGGCCACGGGTGGAATTTTGTTCTCCAAGTTTGCCATCAGTGATTGATTTTCCTCTTGCACTTCCTTCTCATACATGCTCCAGTCACAAGCACCATCCTACAAAATAATCAAACCAGTTTCTTTAGTGTTACTGGTACCTGCCTAAGAGCTTGTGGCTGATGGGGATGAGATTGTTAGTTGAGGTTGTTTGAAGCTTCTCTGATTTGCTTGTCTTGTGTCTGTTGTTGATTGTTGATTATTGTTGCATTCCCTTGAAAAGTGACCATACAAATTGCATTTGTAACACCTCACTTTTAATTTGTGAACACCAATTTTTGTTGTTCTTCCTGCTACAGATATACCCTTGTTATTTCTCATGTACATCTTGGCTCTGTAAGCAATCATTACCATTTGCCATTGTAAATCTATTTCTTCAACTTCATCAGGATGAAGTTCTTCCAGGTCTTGTTGGCAGATGTGAGCAGGAGTCAGAGTACTAGCCAAGTAGGCTTGAAAGCTTGAACTGAATGCTGCAAATGCTACTTTCTATTCTTCTGATTCTAGAACCACGATGATTGGTTCAGATTTGGTGTTCCTTTTGTTGGGTGATGATCCCTTTGCTGCTAAAATTTTTGAATCATCAGATTTCCCTTTTGCTTTCCTGTTTGAATTGTTTTGAGAGTTTAATTTAGAGGACTTTGCAGCATAGAAACCAGTTTCCTCTTCATTATCACTCTCAATACAAGAGCTTTCATAATCATCATTGGAGATGAATGCATTACCAGCAGCCTTTGTTTCTTTGAATTGATATGGTGCTATTGGTGCTTTTATACTCTTGTTTCTTGTTTTCTCATCTAACTCCAAAGCTTCTACATTTGCTACCAAAGTGTCTAACCCAATTGCTTTTAGATCAAGAGTATTCTTGAATATAGACACAGTTTGAGTCCAATTTTCAGGCAAGGAGTGGAGCATCTTTTTGTTCAACTCCTCATTGCTATACACAACTCAAAGATATTCATCTCAGTAATAAGTTGCATGTATCTGTGGAGTTGTTGAGGAACGGATTCACCCACAATATGATGAAAAGTCTCATACTGTGAACAAAGAGTATCCTTTCTGATGCTTCTGATCTCATCACTTCCTTCACACAAAGTGTGAAGAATTTTCTATAATGAGTTTTTTGTTTTGTATGCTTCATACCTGATCAAGAGGTCTTCAGGTAAAGCCATAGTAAGCATACTATAGGCCTTAATGTCGACTTTGACTTTCTTGGCATCACCAGGAGATAGATTTTTTAAACTTATGGGCTGATTATTGTCTTTATAATCAGGTCCTAAAGCAGGTGGAACGTAAGGACCTTCAGTAATGGACTCCCATAAGTCAGAATCTGTATAATTAACGTGGTTCCTGAATCTGATTTTCCAAGTTTTAAACTCAGATTTATTCTCCAACTTTAGAGGTTGATAAGCTCCAACCACTGAATTGCTCACTTTAATTAACTTTGTTAATTATCAAAATTATCAACAGATCTAATACTCTATAAATGTTAAAAGTAAATGCAACGCAAACACACTCACACAGCAATAACAAATCACTGATAATATTGATATTCAAATCAACTAAGACAAAAATTCCTTTGAATTAATGACTTTTGTTGTGAATAGACTAATGAATAACACACTCTTAATTAAATATGAAGATGTGATCAAAATTAGTCAAATCGCTCAATAAATTCATAGATGATTTGAAATAAAGATGTTAGATGATGATGGGTTTTGTTCAAACTTGTTTGAACAGCCTTGGGATATCTCATAATAACACAAGTCCACGAATCAAAAGCGATTCTGATGCAAATCGAAATTAATCGAGCAATGGAACAGTGATTAGTGAACGACATAACAAGGTTGCGATGATTTTCACCAATTACACCAAATTAAAAATAAATAACCAATTAAAATATCAAACTGATAGATCAATTGATCTAGATCAATGAGCACGAGGCTCTGATACCACCTGTGAATCCAAGGATCGAAACAGGAATTATCAGTTTGATTTAACAATAAATATTGCGGAATTATCAGTACTTGTTATTTAATTAATTGTTTATAAATTGAAATCAATAAAGAACAGATGAAACAACTTGAAAAATAGAATAAACAATGCAACAAAAGATTGTTTCAATTGATTTTCATTGATAATGAATCGATTACAATGATGTTGATGCTTTGATGATTTGATGATTGCTATGATGTTCTTGGTGTTCTTGGTGTTTTGCTATATTGATTGATTGATTGAGTGATATCGTTTCTAAGAATATGTATCTCTATTTGTATATCGATATCTCTCTCAATTTGTTTATGATTTCTATGTTTATCGCTTCCTATGATATATCTATTCCTATGATGTATATATATTCCTAAATGAGTGCACCCATGCATTATTTTTATAGGCAGAGGGATTCACTTTACAAAAGAAATATTATTGATGTGATGTGGAATATTTGCTTGACATAAATAGAGTTTTCCATGATCTGTGACTTGATGATGTCACTTGTTGACTTTATGTTGCGTACTTGATGATTTGAGATCATACAAGTATTTGTTCTTCCGTGGGAGTAAGCCTTCCGGAGGAGTTGAACTTTGTTCTTGAACATCCTGAGCAAACTTCCTTCTTCCGCAGCAGCAACAATAACTTGATCTGACTTGTTCTTCAGTAGATGTTATTGTGCTTTGAATGGAGATCTATGGATGAATGTTGGACTTGGCCATTTAAGCTCCACAGAACATCTAAGAAATAACAACTTGTTCATCCGCAAGAGTTCTTGCACTTTGTCAATTTTCCAAATTGACCAAATATGATGTTTTCCTGCAATTACATAAAATCAACACAAATAATATTTGGGTTAACATATATATCTTGTATTACATAATGATAAAGAATTACAGATCTTCATTACAAGAGATTACAAATCATCTAAACATATGCAAAAGATGTAGACCTAACAGTATTTCTTTTAAGTCTAAAAGAAGACAGTTTTCTTTGATTGTATATTTCGCTATGACAATAACTAAAAGTTAAGGTCAATCTATTTTAAGTGTCGGTTTATACTTGAAAGAACCTATTTTTACACATGATCAGTTTTATGGCATTTTGTCACAAGTTAAGAATAAAGATGGATTGAAACTTTTAGCTTTAGATAATGAGTGTAAACCTACTAATGTTACTACATATGTAGTTTACTAGGATGTTTTTGCTTATTTGTGATCTTATAATCACAAGCTGTTATGTCTTATTTAATATATAACACATTTGATTTGATTTTTATTTTTATGTTATTTAATAAGTAACTCTTCATACTTCCTTGTAATACACGGGTAACTAAAGCTAGTGTGTGTGTGTGTGTATATATATATATATATATATATATATATATATATATATATAATTTAAAAATATAGTCTTTTTAAATTGAATTATATACTTTTGTTACTTCAAACCCAATCACGTTGAATTCAAACCGAAAAAAATTTAATTCAAACCGTATACGACTTTCGATTTCAAAACATTTTCTCTATACAAATTCGAATACAAATTCAAAATCTCAAATTCCAAATAGCACAAATCATTTAAGTCAAGTAACTTGAAATTCAATTCATTGAACATCACAAATAGTTGTTACTAGGAAAAGAACCAACTTTTTGACATTCAATTAGTGGCTGCATTTCATGACCCAAACATTAAATGATATTTTGTTTATGGTTAGTGATTAGGGATGTAAATAAACCAAACATTAAACGAAGTTCATGAACCGTTGGACAGAAAGTTCATTTAAGTTCATTTGTTTATTAAATATACTAACATGAACAAGAAATTCTCATTTGATTAGTTAAATTTACAAACATGACCAGAGATTTTGTTTATGAACGTTCAGTAATATGTTTGTTTATTTTCATTCATTTACGTTCATTCTTTTTAGTTCATTTATGTTTGTTTATTATTATGTTAAATGCTTAGCTTTATATTTATTTAAGGTGATTGCATCTAAGTTTGTGATTACGATTGTTGTTATGAATTTTTAGAAATGATATATGATCGTTTGTATTTCTAAACTATATGTTCGTGAACTGTTCGATTAAGTGTTTGTAATCCGTTCGTGAACAAGTTCAGTCCTTAATAAATGAACACAAACAATAACTTTGGTTAAGTTATATGTTCGTGAACCGGTCGTGAACAAGTTAAATTTATAATGAACAAAAACGAACAAAGCTTCGCTCTATTCAATCCGGTTCGTTACAGCACTATCAGTGATTACTTTCTAAAAGTTCACAAATTGGATTCTCAACCTATAAAATCATCTAAAATTGAAAAAATGTTGGAAATGATGCTCATCAAGTAATGGTTCATCACTTCTATCATATGGTAGAATCAAGCTTCACTCAAAATTTGTACTCCATATTTGTTGAGGTTCCTCTTATTCTTGTCTTTAGGTCGATTACACACAGGTTAATTGGACTTTGTATTTTCATTTTTAACATAAACTAGTAAACAACAGGATGAGAGTAGGTGTAAAAATGACCAAAATTAATATGTTTTGTACAATATATAGGAAGCTACTTCCTGCTAGATTTAAAGAGTTAGAAAAGTGAAGAAAAACAAACAAAGCCTTTAGTAATATTTCTATCCGTAGCATAAATTTACGACTGCCGTACATGATTTGTAGCCATCTTTTTTAGTAATGTAAAACAATTCAAATGCCTGCCATATAGGACTTTTAGCCATCTTTTTATGTTGACGATGTATCTGTAAAAGCTAAACAAAATCACATAACAAATTAACACACCTTTGAACTTTGCCATCTTCTTCAAATGATGTAATCTTGAACTTCAAATAAGCCAAATGGATTTTGATATATACATACTAACCTTCTGCTTAGAAAACATTATACTTATATAAATTGAAAAAAAAAAAACACTCAAACATGAGACTTTTTTTGTTAATAATGATTTTGAGTATTCTTTAAATGATGTGCTGTGTACGTTTCAGGGCGTTGTATTCACCTTTTGGTTGGATTAATGCTAGTGTGGTCGGAGGCGAAACAAGTTTATGCATACCCTGGGGTGTTATATGTGTGTATATATCAAATAGGTAGCAAGTTAATGATAAAAACACATGACAACCATCTTAGTAAACCAGAAAACATTACAAGGATTATGCATGTATGGATAGCAATCCAGTCGACAAAAGATGGCAAACTAAAAAAAAAAAATTACGATAATAATACACAATGCTTGTTGATGACTCAAAGCAAGGAGAATGCATTAATCATCCAACCAATATCAAATTGGTGTCTTGATGGAGGACCCGAAGATAAGAAAATAGGTAAGCAAACCTCTTAAGTTCTACTTATTAATAATTAAGTATTATTCTATTGCCCATTTTCTATATTAAAACTTTTTTGAGATATTATAGTGGCATATTGGAGTGTGAAACAGCCACTCACCTCTGTGCAATCAGAAGCAATGTTCCTTAACCTGGTAAAATCTATTCTAGTGCATTTGGGATGTTTATTAGATCAACTTCTTAATTGGCATTATGCAGATGAAGGGGCCAATTACCCTATTATTATTATATAATTATTCAAATAAAACTCACTGACAAACAAAACAAACCCTAAGATGTCTTCTAAACTTCAAATCTTAAGAGGTCGAAGCAGATTTCAAACGTGGTCGGTGAAAAACGCGTTCGTCCACCCACAATCGTCGTCCGTGCCAGGCGAAGAAGAAAAAGCAGGAGGTTGAAGCTTCATTCGACATGAGCTGAGAAGAGAGAAAACATCAAGATTCTAGTAACACAAATGGGGCAAATTGCCATCAAAACCATAACCGAAAGTTCTTGTAAATTACCAAACTGTTATTATGCATTGAGTAGTTATAAGCTTAGCTCTATGGGTTTTAAAATTTAAAGTATATTACAATTTCAATTTTATTCTAATACTTTACAATTTCTTAATTGGAATATATAAAAATATAAACATCTATATATAATACTAAAAAAGTAATTTAGAAAGACACTTGTTATATTTTTAGGCCCTTTAAGTTTATTTTTCCCAGCCCTCTCTCCTCTTAAATAATTACCTAAATTAAAAAATATTAAATATTTTTAATTCTTTTTAATATTAATTTTTTTAATAAATTAAAAAAGATGTCTTTTTGTTAATGTTATTTCTAGAAAACAATTTTGTATACAATTAAAAAATTTTCTAAAACATCTAATTTTTTTTTAAAATATTAAATATTTTAAAATTGGTATTTTTAAAAAGTAAACTTTTTTATAAACTAAAAATAATTAAAACTTGGAGTTATAATAAAAAAAATTTAAAAATAACATTTTTAATATGATTTGTTTTGAAAAAAATGTTTAACATTTTTTGGAAAGAAAGTTTAAAAACAAAATTTACTTATAGTTATTACTCATATGTAATTTTAATCATATCTTATTTGAGATTATCATGTTATACTTCATTAAATTTTATTATATTTAATATTTTTATTTTTTCAACCCGTATAATACACGGGTTTACTAAAGTTAGTATTAAATAAATAATAATCAACAACTAATCAGAGATGTTATGAACATTTATAGCCCGTTTCAACCCGATTCAATATTATATCTCTATATTTGATTACAGGGTCAAAATAATTCGAAATTGATCTAATTATTGCATATAACTTTTCAGTATATATTATTCAAATCTTAATTTCTTCATACTAATATCCTTACATCCACTCAATATCTAGCTCACGATTTGACCTGACAAAAGTATTCTTTTTAAGTCTAAAAGAAGATAGTTTTCTTTAACTGTATATTTCGCTATGACAATAAACAAAAGTTAAGGTCAATCTTTGTCAAGTGTCGGTTTATACTTGAAAGTGCTTATGTTTACGCATGATCAGTTTTATGGCATCTTGTCACAAGTTAAAAATAAAGATGGATTGGATCTTTTAGCTTTAGATAATAAACTTAAATCTACTAATGTTACTACAGATGTAACTTACAAGAATGTTTTTGCTTATTTGTGACCATATAATCAAAAGTTGTTATGTCTTATTTAATATATAACACATTTGATTTTATTTTTATTTTTATGTTTTTTAATAATTAACTCTTCACACTTCCGTTTAATACACAGGTAACTAAAGCTAGTATTTTATATAGAAATTCTTCGGTTAATGTCAAAAAGAAAATTTTTCAGATATTTAAATTGTTACGACACTCTACCTTATTGCATCAATCATATTATCTTCGTATCATTGTACTGTTAAATAAATATATGTTAGTTTTAGGTTTATCATAACAAAATAGAGAGTAATTTTAAATAATAAGACTTATGGACAACAAAAAGACAATTAATTACTAAACCATTGTTAATTTTCATTACAATGAATAACAAGAAAAGAAAGAGATGGCAAAACAAGCTTTACAATCAATATCTGACGGGCATTACCATAACTTTAACAAATTTATGAAAGCATCATAAACTGATCATAGGAAAAGCAGCAGAATTTATGTTTTTTTTTCTTGAACATCAAAGCAAGTGATCCAGCCATCCATCATCATCAAGATGAGTTGTCATATGTTGTACCAACATGTTGAATGACAAACCTGTAAATCTTTCCCTTCAACCGGTCAACTGCTCCAGTCAACGCCTCGTCTTGCTTTGAGATCATACGATCCAACCAATCATTAACTCGTTTAAGCTGTGACAAAATCACCTTAATGGGACCCACTTCAGAACTGTTAGCACTGTTCTTGCCAAAAACCTGAAAACCAGCATCTAGTGATTCCTCAACAAACTTCAAGAACCATGTTTGCATCTCTTTTTGCAAACTCATTCCTAACTCAACAGTCTCATTCATCCCATTGCCCTTCACCCATGGTCCAGTAAATGAGGACTTGCAAGAGGAAATCATCAAATGGTTTTTAATGGTTTCGGGTAAAGATTGTCGTTGTAGATGGTTATGATTGTTCTTTCGGGTTTGAGATGGGGAATCAAGTCCTTGTTTTGATAAAAGGGAAACAACTTCAAGGTCTGTCGCTAGTGCGGCTTCAACCCAAAGGGCTAGGGATTTTGAATGGTCTATTGGTGGTGGTGCATTGCCATGAACCATGGTGCGATTGTTGTTGTTGTAGTTGCTTGCAACTGATTCGGCTGTTGCGGTTGCTTTTACAGCATCATTATATACAGACATGAAACTATCGATTGTTGGTAAAGGGTTTATGGCTTTTGACATTGAGCAAAGATTTGAAAACATGCTGCAAATGAAAATTAAAGTCTTTCATCTCAATAATCATACTAAACTATACAAAAAGGTTAAAAGATTCTTGAATGTTGTCTGATTAATATGGCATTGTTACTTGTGGAAAGTAAATGGTTACCTCAAACTCCTGAGAAGAGCTTCTGTAACAAGTGCTTCTTGCAAAGCTTCAGCTGCAGCTACTGAAGCCAGATTTCTCCTTTGCATAGCATCCTAAAAATAAGTGAAAATATCAATTAAAATACTCTCAAATATCAAAACATTAAGAATTTGAGGTTTTAACTGCTTTTATACCTGTCCAAGCGTTGCTAGATTTAAAGAGACTGATTCAAGAGGCACACTACCATCAGTCCATTTCTTTTCATGAAGTGTAATTCCAAGAGAAGTTTTTTCGAGCATTGTGGGAGTGTCATACAAGCTAGCTTTAACTTTTTCAATGGTTTGAATATCGTCTTGATTATGTACATCACTTAAACGTCTGGAAAGCGCAGCCTGCAAAATAAAAATGCCATGGCCTGCAGTTAGAGAACGAATACATTCTTTAACGTTAGTTATTAAAATATATAAACAAGTAGGCTTATAAATTTACCTGAGTTTTCAGAATCGCTTGCAAATCAACCTTACTTTTACTAACACTTTTCTCCTTTGGATCTGTAGCTCCAGGTGTTTCATCCCAGTTTTTCCTACTTGTCTTTGAGGATGATCCACTTGACTTTGTGGAAGATCCAGTTGACTTTATGGAAGACCCAACAAGTGCCTCTGAAACCTTCGAAATCTCGGAAGCTAATGTTGTCAATTTTTTCTTGTTTCCAGAATCTGTTGCTGGAGAAACCTTAACTCCACCAGACAACCGCCTTCCTGGTGACATAGACATTCTCCTTGTACTTGGGGATGCCTGTTTTCTTCCATTGGGTGAAGGTTGTCTGTATCTTGAAGGCACGATAATGGCTGGCTCTTTTGCAGTCTTTCGGTTCTCTTCTTTGGCTGCAACTAAGCTAGGAACTACACACTTAGAGGGCACCGGAGAAGATGATCTTTTTACTTTTCCAGCTGGCGATGGGTCGCGCTCAACTGTGTTTTTTCTCCCTGCTGATATTGACCTTTGTTGCTTCATGCATGGGCTTGAAAACCTTTGAGGAGGCTTTTCACAAGTCTTTGTTGATTCATCAACACTATTCACATTCTCTCTAGGTGCAAGTACTTGTCTGTTTCTACCCTGTTTAACAAAAAGTAACACCATTAAGTACCTCTCTTTGCTTTACTTACAGTTGGTTAAAATAAGAATGGAGCAGTAAAGGAGCAAACATTTCAACGAAAGAAACATGTTTTGTGGTTACCTGTGGGAAATCAAGCTACTCTTTCAGGAACTAACCCAATAACTTAAATAATCATAGCACAAAACTTTTCGATCTTTGTGTTTGGTGTACAATTTAATGAATTTATCAACTATAATCAAGCAACAAGTTTCATAGAAGACTAAGTGAAACACTTGTGAATTCTAACAAATGTTGCATTTGATATGAAACACAGGATGTTTATCGAATCAGTTTTCGGGTTACTCTAGTTATCACAACAGAACATATATTATTTAAGTCAAATACATTATTCGTTTTTCGTTGAATTGATTGGAAAAATTCAAATACTTACAATAAAGAGGCAGGTAAACGGCCAACAAGTTGCACCGCAACCCTTTTTGAATAGCGAAGACTAGTCTACTAAAAACAAAACCTTGGCCCTTAGGGTCGAAGAACCATTGCTATGGATGACCCGTTGAACCAGATTCAGGAAGTTCACGGCCTCCAGGGCTAGGAAACCAAAGGTATCAAAGGCCAATGGAATAAAAACATGTTGATTCTCAAGACAAGCTTTCTCATGTTTAGCGACCTTGCATGATTCCGCCTTCAACGCCGCATGTCCCGCAACAAACCCATTATCTCGAATGGGATTTTTGAAATTGGATCGGAATTTTTACAGAATTTGAATCAGATTTAAAAAAAATCAATTTGAATTTGGGTTAATTCGAACAAACCGAATTATGTATTACATTTAAAGCAAAACATTCAAGTGGTTTATGTGGTTCTCGCAAGGTTACTTTTGCTCATAACTCACAAATTTAAAACTCGCCTCAAAAGCCCAAATATGAATTATCAGACTCTTAGACTGAAAACTGAATATGAATTCAGAATTAGAGTTATGCTTCATCAAAATATCAGTTTTTGCAAGTGGGATTTGAATATTGAACACACTAATGGAAGTCAATCTTACATTTTTCCAGAACACAAAGGAATATTAATATTATTAAATGCACAACAGAAAGAATGGAGGCTATCATCTCCAGGTTCAGTCAATCCTAAAATAAACTCATCCGCCAAGCCTAGAATAAACCAACATGGGTAACGAATTTGATGCAGAAGCAGATAACAAGTCAATAAACATTCACAGTCTATCACAATTGTATTTCAGATCATCATGTATAAACATCAAACACTGCAAAATGCAAACAGCCAAAAGCCCTAACCTCATTTTTAACTTCCTTCTGCTCACGCACACCCCCATCAAACTTTTTACCAGACAAATAAGCAGCAATAGGGTCACCCGAAGCATCCGAATCCGAAGCAGTCTGGATCACAAACTCCCTCTTGGCACTCGAAACCCTAGCAATAAGCTGTTCAGGACTCCCAACAAACGGATGCCGCCCCGCAATCGGACGCAAGCCAGACACTCGCGGAACCGGAGAATCAAACTCGAACTTCTCAACATACACAAACTGGCCCAACTGCAACCGATTCGTGAGGATAAGATCCGTATCCCTGTCAGACAGAGATACATAAGTCGAATTAACAGAGTCGGATAGGGAGACGTAGAACCCGTGGTTGGGCCAGAGGTCGTCTGAGCCTGCTGCGAGAGCGGGAACGATCCCGATGACCTGGAGAAGCGGGGAGCGGTGGTCTCCGGTGACTCTGGTGTTGGTGTTCATTGTTTGGAGGAGCTTTAAGAGGATTCCAGGTGTTAGAGAGGCCATTGTGATGGAATTTCTAGGGTTTTAGCTGGAGAATTTGGATTTGAGAGTAGATTTGGAGGATGAGATTAGGGTTTTGATGGGTGATGGGGGAGGAAGAAGCCGTTAGGAGATGTGAATTTCAAAATGGGGATTTGGGCGGAGTGAGTGAGATTTGAAATTTGACTCGAGTGTGAAGGCAACGGCTTCATATGCCAACAAGTCATTTTAAGTTTTTACACCTATAATAGTTTAAAATGCTTTTTAAAAATTTATAACAATATTATACTTAATTGTAATTCTCACGTCGGTAGGGGGAGAATGAAACTTGAATGAGTAATTCGTGAGGATAAAAATATAACCATAAGTTTTTGGATGGATAACCTATAAAAAACAAAAATGATAACATCCTAATACAGTCTACTTTAAACTAGTGTTTGGTATTAAAAATGTTGATTACCCACCCAAACATATAAATTAGAAACCCTAGTTATTTGAAGCTCGTATGTCTTGAAAAACTTAGTCATTTCACACATAAATCTTTGAGATAATTATGTTTATAATTATTATGTCTAACTATTGCCTTTATTTTTAAATAATTAAGTTTATAGTTATTATATGTAATGTTTGAAAAATTTTAATTTTTACTTTTTAACATAGTATATTTCTATTTGTGTTCATTCTTGTTTGTTTACATTTGTTTGTGTTCATTTTTATTAATTTAAATTAGTGAACAAATACAAATGAACATGAACGAGTTGAATTATTAATGAACAAACATGAACAAAATTTTTAATCGATTATATGTTCATGAATGGTTCATGAACAAATTAAATGTTAAAAAAAATGTAGAGAAGTTCCATTTAATTTAGTTCAAGACGAAGGAAAAAGGTGGATTGGGGATTGGTAGCTTGGAGACACCTAAACATGCGTTAATTTATAAATGGAGGTGGCATTTTGCAAACTCGAAATATGAGCTTTGGGTCAAAGTTCAAAAAGCTTGTCATGGGGTCAAAGCGAGTATGGATTATTTTTTAACGGTTCAAGGTAGCCGAGTTCGGAAGAATATTATTTCCTCTTGTGCAAAGCTTCACAATAATGGGATCATCTATCTCTCTTCTGTTGTTCTAGAAAGATATCTGGCTGGCAATTAGAGCAAATAGAGGTTGCTACTAGTTTTAATTCGATGAAATTGGAAGCAACTAGAGCAGCGGCAACAAAGAATTCGGCAAATATGCAAGCAATGAAGGAATGAATGGTGGAAAATTCAAATTGAATGGCTGAAATTCTTAAGAACTTATAGTTAGTCAACAAGAATAAATCGTCTTCATGAGGAATAGCTAATGAAGGTGATGAAGATGCAAATGCTTACCATAATAGTCGTAACCAATTAACGAAGATGTAATTTCTGAAGTTTAATGGAACTAATGTCAAAGGATGGTTGTGTAGAATGGAGCATTTCTTTTCGATTGTATCTACTCCTGATAATGTGAAGGTTCGTTACGCGATTGTGCATGTTGAAGATATGGCATTATTCTGGTATCAATCATTTGTTTAATTGAGGGGTTCAATTAAAGAAATGTCTTGTAAGGAGTACAAAGCATTCATTTCAGCAAGATTTGCAGTGGTGTTTGGTTCTGATGCCATGGGAGCATTAGCAGCCATTTGACAAAAAAAGATCATTACAGGATATATGTCAAGAATTCGATTTAGCATTAACAAAGGTAACTAAATTTGATGAATATGCTACTAGCTTGTTTTTAAGAGCTAGTTAACCTGAAATTGGTAATCCTCTAAGATTGTTAAGGCCTAAGAACTTACCTAAGGCATATATTTTGACTAGAATTCAAGATGAGAATTTTAAAACACCATCAGCCACCAGTTGGTCAAAACTAAACAGAAGTAATACCTCACTCTCCACTACTAAAAGTAGTGATACTTATCAAAAACCCTTGGCTCCTGCTAGTGCTGCCAATTTACCTTAATTACCAACTCCCTATACCAAGGGCAAAATAGTCGCTACTAGAAGATTGCCACCTAAAGAGATTGAAAAGAAGAGAGCAAGAAGGGAATGTTTTGGGTGTATTGAAAAGTACACTCCAGGACATGTTTGTAAAAACAAACAACTGTTTTCAATGGAAATATACAGATGCAGAATATGAGGATTTCGAGGAGGCAGTAGATTGCATAATTACTAAAGTGCAAGACCCTCAAATATCTTTTAATGCCATCCCAGGAGTCCAATCTTTTTCTACCATGAAGGTAGTAAGGACAATGGGTACTAAACCTTTGCATTTTTTGATTGACTCGGGGTCAACACATAACTTCTTAGATGAAAACATTGCTAAAAAGCTTTATTTCAAGGTAAAAAAGATGGCACTAGTGAAGATCACAGTAGCATATGGCAATCCCATGACTTCTAACAAAATGTGTGGCAATTTTTAATGGTCAATGCAAGGGAATTGGTTAAAAACAAATGCACTTCTGATTCCTCTTACCAATTATGATATGGTATTGGGTATTCAGTGGCTACAAAGTCTTCTTGATATAGCATGGAACTTTAAAGATCTCATTATGAAGTTCATAATCAATAGGACCACATATGTAGTTAAGGGCTTTAAATATAAAAATATTACAGTGTGTTCAGCTGAAAAGATACAAGAACTGCTTACACAAGGCAAATAAGTTATTCAAGCCTAATTGTTCAGTCTACAAACTCACACTAATGCTGACTCACTAGTTTGTGAGATAAACTTATCTCTTGTTTTATCTGAGTTACTACAAAATTATGAGGGTGTATTTCAGTTACCCACTTCTCTTCCTCCTTCAAGATAGTGTGATCATTAAATTATCTTGGAAGAAGGGACTCATTCAATTGCACTAAAGAGCCCTATAGATATCAAGCTGTATAGAAAGACAACATTGAGAAAATAACTCAAGAATTGTTAGATATGGGAACCATCAGGGAAAGTATATGCCCTTTTGCAGCACTAGTGGTCAGGAAAAAAAGATGGATCTTGGTGCATGTGTGTGGACTATAGGAAGCTCAATGAGGCTACTATTATAAATATCTTTCCCATTCCATTCATAAATGAACTTTTGGATGAACTAGGGGGTCTATGCACCACAAGAAAATGGGCCTCTATAGCAACGAAAATTTGAAACCTTATAGCGACGACATGTCGTCGCTATAGCTAAATTTGGTCTATAGCGACGACATGTCGTCGCTATAGAGTTAGTTCGTATAAATTAGTTGTAATAGGCTGATATGTCGTCAGGATGGAGGTCGTCGGCACAAGTTTTTCTATAGGAACGACAAATCGTCCCTATAAGTGTCGTGGTTTCTGATTTTATCGAATAAAAAAATTAAAAACTCCTATAGCGACGACATAAGTGTCGTGGTTTCTGATTTTATCGAATAAAAAAATTAAAAACTCCTATAGCGATGACTTGAGTTTAAAAAAAAAAATTTAAAACAGAAAAATAATTTATAGCGACGACTTGTTGTCGCTATAAATCTCAGTTTTTAATTTTTTTTTTTAAAAACAGAAAAAATAGTCTATAGCGACGACTTGTCATCGCTATAAATCTTAGTTTTTTTTATTTTTTTATTTTATGCAGAACCTAATTTTTTTAAAATATTTAACAAACATATAATTAATAAAAATCCAATGCAAGTTTAACAAACAAATAATTCATACAAATTCAAATATAAGTTTAACAAACAGATAATTCATACAATTAGTTTAAAGTTCAACAAAATCTAACAAAAGTACAAACGTTAATGACCACCCGGTGGTCGTTGCTGCTGCCAGTAGCGTATCATTTCCATCTGCTCTTGAAGCAATCGTCGCATTTCTTGTATTTGTTGTTGTTGTTGTTGGATTTGTTGTTGTTGTTGTATAGTTTCTTGATTTTGTTGTTGCTGTTGTCTAAGTTCTGCAACTTCATCATGCAAATGTTGTGTTGGAGGAGGTTGCGAGCTACAATAATCAAGGGTGGGATGTCTCACCACACGACCAACACCACGTATATGTCCTCGCCTTTGACCTAAGGCACGCTCAATGCATTGAATCTCATCAACAGCAGATGAGTCTCCACGGTCTCGCTAGAAGATCTCACATACTCATCTTGAATTCTTTCCTGCATTAAACATATTGAAAATATTAGTTCAAATGGGTCATTTTCACCCAAACACACTTAAACATACTAGAATCACACAAAAATTAGTTCAAATGGGTCATTTTGACCCAAACACATTTAAGCATACTAGAATCAATCAAAAGTTAGTTCAAACGGGTCATTTTGACCCAAACACACTTAAACATACTAGAATCACACAAAAGTTAGTTCAAATGGGTCATTTTGACCCAAACACACTTTAACGTACTAGAATCAATCAAAAGTTAGTTCAAATGGGTCATTTTGATCAAAACACACTTAAACATACTAGAATCACACAAAAGTTAGTTCAAATGGGTCATTTTGACCCAAACACACTTAAACATACTAGAATCACACAAAAGTTAGTTCAAATGGGTCATTTTGACCCAAACACACCTAAACATACTACAATCAATCAAAAGTTAGTTCAAATAGGTCATTTTGACTCAAACACACTTAAACTTACCCAGTCCTATTCTGCAGTTGCATTCACCCATCCCGTGCCTTATCTGAAATGCATCTTCTGAAAGAGATCAATCGGACGACTCCCCTGTGAATAATAAAAATTCTTAGAAATGCATCTTCCGATAGTTAATACTTATTTTTATACTAACAATTATACTTTTACCTATATATGTATCTTCTGTGCATATGATTGGCTCCCATGGAAACTTGGATATGTTGTTTACCACTGTTTAATTTGTTTGCCTCAGATCGGCTCCTATAAGCGGGATCTAAGAACAACTCATTAATTACCTGAGCCCATGCTTGCGGGTCAGTTCCCTCAGGAGGATAAGTTAACGCTGTTTCCACATCATCATAACCACCCACATCATCAAAATGAGATTTTAGATCTTGCTTTTGATCTTTATAGGCTCTTTGACACTCAGCAGTGATTCCGAGCCTTACGCCTTCCCACTGTTCAGATTCCCTCCATCTAGCAAGATCAAAATATTCCTGTAAAACATGTAATTAGAAAACATGTAACACTTATATAATTAAAATACGATAAAAACATAACATTGTATACTTACAAAAAGTGTGGGATATATGGCTCTCTTAAATTCACCGGGAACAGCTTGCCAACTGGGATAATGGAAAGGAACAACCTTACTAATCTCATTAGAGATTAACCTTATAAAATCCGAGTTGTTTTCTCCAACAAACTTATATTGGCCCCCCTTGCTTTCAACTTCGATCGGTAGTAGTTTGCCTTTATTTTGCTCAAATTTTTTAAATAATTTAATTTTTTTTCCTTTAGATCTTCTTTTTCTTGCGGGTTGTGCTACATTAATATATGCAATTGAAAAGTTAGGAAATAGAGATTATGTTCAACATAAAGATGTATTTTTTAACTTAAATAACTTACAAGACTCGCAACCTGTTGGGATCCTATTTGGATCCCCATGCGAAGGTAGATCCCCGCCATCCCCACCATGACCTCGAGCAATATATGTTGTCATGCTTCAACAAAAATAGACAATAAACATTAACAATAAACACATACAAAAATAAATATGTTGTAAATATATAATAATAAACATAAACAATAAACCTAAACAAAAATAATAAACATACTTTCAATCGAAATCATCACTACAATAAAGGGTATCTACTAGATCATCTTCTTCTTCGTTTTCGTTATCATCATTTATATCATCTTCCTCATAAGAATTGTATTCGTCTTCATCTTCATCTTCTTCATTATCATCAATAAAAATTTCATCATCAATGAATTGTGCACTTAATTCACCAACATCTAAAGTCGACTTCATAGGCAAGTAGCCTAAGTTGACTACCAATTTACCAAATCTATCTGATTGCGCGTGTTGTTAGACATTTGTCTCATTATCAATGAATTTTGCACATGATTCACCAACTTCACAGGCTGAGTCGACAACCAAGTTATAATAAGATGATTGGGTGTCGTGCAATATATCTATCTCGTTAACAACACTCATGGTTGGATGATCCTAAAGTTTTCGATGGTGAACGTCTTCAACAACCCTCCAATTATCGGTGGTTCGAGAAGGATCTTCAAGATAAAACACCTGTTTAGCTTACGTGGCTAAAATGTACTGATCATCATCATACCATGTGTCGCTGACGTCGATAACAGTGATATTGTTTTGCTTGATTAACCTCTTACCAGATGTTTTGTGTGACATCCGGTAATTTTCCGTTACCAAACTCCGTTAGTCCCGTTAAGTCTTGCATACACGTGTCGTGAGCATGCACTAGTTGTCGTTGAACGTTGGTGACTTAATAATAGTTAATAATGTGAAACAAATAATTTCTATGTGATTATTAAGTTGTGCTTATATGTTTACGTGATTTAAATATTTAATTGTGAATTTTATAGCGTAACGTGGAAACGTGTGTATTTAATCCGTATGTTTTGTATTTAGTAAAGATATAATTGTTATTATTAGTTCATATGTTTATTATCTTAGTTAAAAACATTTTAAAAGAGTATTTAAAAGCTTAATTTTTATAAATACAAATTAAAAGGGCTAAAAGGGTAATTATCACAAAATAATTAAACAAAATCAAAACTCCTAACCCTAATACCATCATCGGCCGCGATCGACCTTCACACACACACACTCGAAATCGACCAAGAACTAGCAAGGAATCCTCGGATTTGATTGATTATAAGTCATAGAACACATTAGGAGCATCAATTGCAAGCCATTACACGATTAAAGGTTAGTTTTTGGTATTCTTTTGGTGTGTTTTGTACATGGCCGTGAACTTGGGTTCGAAAAGCTGCAATTGAATGTCGATTCCTTGATGTTTATTGATGTTATTATGTTAGTTAGATTGTATATATGTTAGTTAACGTTGATTATGCAAGAAAGCTTCGATTTTGATGCGTTGTTCATAGGTTACTAATAATAGTAACTTTATTTGCATGAACATGATGATTGGATGATGAATTGATGTTGTTAATGTGTTTGTGATGATATATGGATGTTAGATTGATGATATTGATGCTAGAAACCTAAGAATGAATGATGTAGTTCATAGGTTACCAAAAGTAGAAACTTTTGATATTGAATGTTGATGAATTATGATGAATTGGTGATGTAATGTGGTTGATGATGATACATGAGTATTAGATTATGATTTTGGGTGCAAAAAATCTATGGATTAGGTAGTCTAGTTCATACCTTGCCAAAAGTGGAAACTTTTGTGTATGAAGATTTGTGTTTGGATGGTTTGTAAGTGTTTAATGAATGTTTATGATTTTTTATGAGCTAGATTGGGCATGTTATTGATGATTATGTGGGTGATTCATGAAAGAATAGATTTGGGATGCACTTTCCCAAAAGGGAAACTTTATTTGCACAAAATCTTGAATATGATGATTTAGGCATGTTTGTGACTTTAGGATCATGTTAGCATGTTCATGGATGATTTCTAATGTGGTAGAATGCATTGTTTGGGTTGTAATAGATCATGGTTGAACATTTTGGTTGGTATGAATTATGTTGATTAGTGTGATGATGATTGTTATACACGCATACGAATCTGAGGCCCCTACTTAGTAGGATTGGCAGGGTTTAGGGTGTGAAGTCGTGAGTGGCTTCACATGGCATGTTGTGCATGATTTGATTCTGTGTATGATGCATTAGCTATGGTATAATTATGTTAAACATGATGATTACTTGAGATTCGCATGACTTGTATGATAATCTAGTTTTATGATGATCTTGGAAGTACATGTGGTTAATGAAGTGATATATGTGAAAAAATTGCATGATAATCATGTGTGATGAACTGTTATATTTGATTGAATGGAATTTCACCAATAATTTCACCAACGGGTCAAACGGGTCAACTGGGTCAATGTGTCTTGCTTTTCCAAAACCTTGAGTTCTTTGGTTTATAAAGCACTTAGGGTTTCATTATGATTTTGTGTACACGTACTTATGTACTTGCGTGTTCTAGGTGACCTCTGAAGGTTGTCTTTCCACTCTCTCTTTCAAGTTAAGCTCTTAAGTCTTTATTGTGCACACCAGGTGAGTTCACGCCCCACTCTTTTACGTACTCTCTTTTGGGGGAGATATCATACTGGTTTTACAAACGCTTACTTTATATGAGTTGTATATAGTATGATATAGTGCTGAATACCATGAAAGTCCTCACACTTTCGGATTGTTAATAATGATGATTAGCGGGAAATCTTGGGTAGTACTACTGGGTCTGACGAGCCCCACCTGTGCGACTCGAGGTCAAACGGGTGCAATTTTGTCCTAACACGAACATCGTCACGACCTGGTAAGTCGTGACGGGAGGCAACAAACGAAACACAGTCAGCTTCAATCGTGAAATCACTATGATTATTACTTATGAATATAGACTAGCTATCTATTTCAATGCACTTCTTATATTTTGGCAATTATTATTGTTTTATGATTAACGCAAACTCTTGAACTCACCAACCATTGTGTTGACTCTTTTAATATGCTATTCTCAGGTTGAGGTTACCATTGCCTAGGAGCACGTGCACGGGTCAGCATCATTGAGTTGTCAGCATGATTGAAACTTGTTTTGGTTTGGTTATTAAACATTTAAGTATTTGTTGGTATTACTTTAGGCGCGTGTGTTTGCGCATTTTACATTATATTGCTTTACTTTGGTCTTTCTAGTTTATAAAACGCTTCCGCATATTTTAAAGTTAAACTCTGATTTTGAATGATTGTTCATATAGAGTCATTCTGAGTAACTAATGACTGAGATCCTGGTATGTCACACGTCTCGCGATAAAACCCCGCACGTGGATTTTGAGGGTGTGACATTTTGAACCATTTGCAACGAAATAGTACAACCGAGTAACCACCTATGTAGTTCAACTCTAAGATCTCCTCTGGCTGACCATAAAATGGAGTATCGTCTTCTCCTATTAAAACAACACCACTATTTTGAGTAGTGTGTCGAACATCACGACTATGAACCAGAAATCTAACACCATTGACTATGCAAGCAGTGTAAGAATATGCGTTTAAAGGACCATGTGCCAATGCCTTTAATTCTTTGATACCCTCTTAAGACAAAGAAGAAGATGATGATGATGATGATGATGATGATGATGATGATGATGATTTAGGCATGTTTGTGACTTTAGGATCATGTAAGCATGTTCATGGATGATTTCTAATGTGGTAGAATGCATTGTTTGGGTTGTGATAGATCATGGTTGAAAATTTTGGTTGGTATGAATTCTGTTGATTAGTGTGATGATGATTGTTATACACGCGTGCGAATCTGAGGCCCCTACTTAGTAGGATTGGCAGGGTTTAGGGTGTGAAGTCATGAGTGGCTTCACATGGCATGTTGTGCATGATTTGATTCTGTGTATGATGCATTAGCTATGGTATAATTATGTTAAACATGATGATTACTTGAGATTCGCATGACTTGTATGATAATCTAGTTTGATGATGATCTTGGAAGTACATGTGGTTAATGAAGTGATATATGTGAACAACTTGCATGATAATCATGTGTGATGAACTGTTATATTTGATTGAATGGAATTTCACCAATAATTTCACCAACGGGTCAAACGGGTCAACTGGGTCAATGTGTCTTGCTTTTCCAAAACCTTGAGTTCTTTGGTTTATAAAGCACTTAGGGTTTCATTATGATTTTGTGTACACGTACTTATGTACTTGCGTGTTCTAGGTGACCTCTGAAGGTTGTCTTTCCACTCTCTCTTTCAAGTTAAGCTCTTAAGTCTTTATTGTGCACACCAGGTGAGTTCATGCCCCACTCTTTTACGTACTCTCTTTTGGGGGAGATAGCATACTGGTTTTACAAACGCTTACTTTATATGAGTTGTGTATAGTATGATATAGTGCTGAATACCATGAAAGTCCTCACACTTTCGGATTGTTAATAATGATGATTCACGGGAAATCTTGGGTAGTACTACTGGGTCTGACGAGCCCTACCTGTGCGACTCGAGGTCAAACGGGTGCAATTTTATCCTAACACGAACATCGTCACGACCTGGTAAGTCGTGAGGGGAGGAAACAAACGAAACACAGTCAGCTTCAATCGCGAAATCACTATGATTATTACTTATGAATATAGACTAGCTATCTATTTCAATGCACTTCTTATATTTTGCAATTATTACTGTTTTATGATTAACGCAAACTCTTGAACTCACCAACCATTGTGTTGACTCTTTTAGTATGGTATTCTCAGGTTGAGGTTACCATTGCCTAGGAGCACGTGCACGGGTCAGCATCATTGAGTTGTCAGCATGATTGAAACTTGTTTTGGTTTGGTTATTAAACATTTAAGTATTTGTTGGTATTACTTTGGGCGCTTGTGTTTGCGCATTTTACATTATATTGCTTTACTTTGGTCTTTCTGGTTTATAAAACGCTTCCGCATATTTTAAAGTTAAACTCTGATTTTGAATAATTGTTCATATAGAGTCGTTCTGAGTAACTAATGACTGAGATCCTGGTATGTCACACGCCTCGCGATAAAACCCCGCACGTGGATTTTGAGGGTGTGACATTTTGAACCATTTGCAATGAAATAGTACAACCGAATAACCATCTATGTAGTTCACTCTAAGATCTCCTCTAGCTGACCATAAAATGGAGTATCGTCTTCTCCTATTGAAACATCACCATTGTTTTGAGTAGTGTGTCGAACATCACGACTATGAACCAGAAATCTAACACCATTGACTATGCAGGTAGTGTAAGAATATGCGTTTAAAGGACCATGTGCCAATGCCTTTAATTCTTTGATACCCTCTTGAGACAAAGAAGAAGAAGAAGAAGAAGAAGATGATGATGATGATGATGATGATGTAATAGCTTTATACTTTAACCATGAAGAAAATTTTGTTTTCATACTTCGTCCAGGAAATTTAGATTCAAATTCTGATTTGTAGTCACTAATTTCATTGCAATTGTTTAGAACAAACCAGTGTAATAATTTATAGTCATCTTCACATAGCGCAATGATTTTTTTTAGACATTGGTTGACATTGAGATGAAAACACATGGAATTGTCTATTTGGGATGCCAGAATCTGCATTTCTATCGGGTCGGTTGAATTTGGTTTGCATACCGTCAAGATACATAGAGCAGAATGTCAATGCCTCATCTGCAACATAACCTTCTGCTATTGAGCCTTCAGGTCTAGCTTTGTTTCTAACATATGCTTTGAGCTTTTTCATGTATCTTTCAAAAGGATACATCCATCTCATATAAACGGGACCACCAAGAATAGCTTCTTCAGGTAAATGAAGAACTAAATGAACCATTATATTAAAAAATGCTGGAGGATATATCAATTTCAAATTGCACAATATCTTTACCACTTCCTTATTTGTTTTATACATGTCATTCACATTTACTGATCTTGCACATATTTTCTGAAAAAATATACAAAGGTCAATGATTGTTGTGGACACATTTTTTGGGAGACCAATTTTCACCCCGATCGGTAGCAATCGTTGCATTAGGATGTGATAATCATGAGACTTTAACCCGATTATGTTTGAATAATTAGAAAGCACTTTATTTTCAAAGTTTGAACCAAAACCATCAGGTAGTCTCACTCCTTTAACGAACTGACAAAACACGAGCATCGGGTGTGAAAGAATAAGAAGCATGTGGTTGGTAGACCTTGTTGTTTTTCTTTACTAGCCATAAATCAGGTCGAATACCCATATTTTGCAAGTCTTGTCTTGCTTTGTGTGTGTCTTTTGATTTTTCATTCATCAGCAAAGTACCCAACAAGCTCTCACAAACATTTTTCTCTACATGCATGACATCAAGATTGTGTTTTAAAATGAGTGAAGACCAATATTCCAGCTCAAAGAAGATACTCCTTTTGGTCCAATTCAACTCGGTTGCAGCACGCTTTCTTTTCACACCTCCATGTGTAGGATGTTTCCCTGGAACACGATTAGGGAGGCTTTTTAGTTGTTTTAAGATTTGTGCATTACTCAAACGTCTAGGAGGATCTCTTGTCTCTCTTTTGCCATTGAATAAAAGATCATCTCTCAAACTATGCTTTTTTTGTCAAGAATCGTCTATGACCAATAAAAGTTATTTTGTTTGTTATAGGGCACGAGGGTGTGTCTACGTTACAAGTAGGGCATGCCATATAACCTTGACCACTCCATCCAGACATATAGCTACGAGCAGGATAATCATTTGTAGTCCATAATAGAGCTGCACGTATCCTAAATACAATTTTGGTTGATGCATCTCTCATTTGAACTCCTTCGGCCCATAACATTTTCAACTCATCTATTAAAGGCCTTAGGAAAACATCAATGTCCTTTCCAGGAGATTTAGGCCCGGGAATAAACAAGGTCAACATAAAAGAAGACTCTTTCATACATAACCATGGTGGTGTGTTATATGTTGTCAACACCACTGGCCACATACTGTAAGATTGACTCATGTTACCGAATGGATTAAAACCATCAGCAGCCAAACCCAAACGTACATTTCGGGGTTCTTTGGAAAAATTAGAAAAATTTTCATCAAAGTCTAGCCATGCCTTCCCATCAACTGGATGACGCATCATACCATCCGTTGAGCGTCCAGTATAATGCCATGTCATTTCTTTTGCTGTGAATTTTGAGCTATACATTCGTCGAAGTCGGGAAGTTATATAACATGGAAAAACAACTTTATGAATTAACATATACACAAAGATGTACTAACATTAAAGTCATATACACTTACATATCCATACATACAAGCATAATCACAACACATAATCACTTACAAGTATACAAGTATACAAACATACAAATACACAACATACCTACATACACAATTACAAAAATACAAACATACTTACATACAAGTATACAACATACTTACATACACACTTACAAGTATACAAAAAACATACAAGTATACAACATACTTACATACACAATTACAAAAAAACAAACATATAATATACTAATGAACAAACATATAAACATAAATACATACAAACATTCACAAAATTAACATAATTACATACATATAAACATATACATAAACAACTAAATACATCAAACCATATACATATAAATTAACACATATAAAAATAAATACAAACTTAAAACCATGAAAATATATATAGTGGCATTTCATCAAACACTTGGTGGGCATAACCTAATCTAACATCAAACCCATATACACTTACATATATATACACTTTTACAATCATACAAGCCTAATCACAAACATATTCACTAAACAATACTTAAATCATAATCTTTTCATACCTTCAAATCTTCAAATCCTTTACTTTCAAGCTTTAAACTTTAATCTCACCTAAAACACAAAAATTTAGATAAAACTTATAAAAACAAGATTATATAACTTTATTATAGTAAAAGAAACATCACTCTTACCTTTAAACACTCCAATATGATACCAAATAGGTCTATAAACCGAGATGAAATCGGGAGAAAAATTGGGGTTTTTTTTGGGTTAAAAATAAGGCAGAATGTTTGAAATGCGATTTAAGGATTCTGCACTCTATAGCGACGACATGTCGTTCCTATGGAGTAAAAAAAGTCGTCCCTATAGAGGTAAAATAAAAAAATAAAAAAAACCATGTCCCGACGACATGTCTTCGGGACTGAGAAAAGATTTTTTTATCTTTTTACCTATCCCGACGACATGTCGTCGGGAAAGGTTGATTTAAATTTTTTTTTTAAATCTGTAAACCGAAATAGAAAAATATAAAAAATATAATAAAATTCGCCTGTAGCGACGACATGTCTTCGGTATAGGGTTTTCATAAACCCGCCTGATCTTTTAGCATCCAGCCAACTCTATACCGACATACCGACGACTTGTCGTCGGTATAGAGTTTGACCAGTCAAAAATCCCAATAACTCTATACCGACGACAAGTCGTCGGTATAGAGCAACCTGTACCAACGACAAATGTCGTCGCTATAGGTGTCGTCGGGACAGAGTTAAATTGTTGTAGTGATGGTATCTCCAAGTTGGATTTGAGATATAGCGCCCACCAAATTCGAATGCATGCTCCAGATATCTACAAGACTTCCTTTCGCACCCATCAAGCCCACTATGAATTTTCAGTGTTACTTTTTGGTTTAACAAATGCACAACCACTTTTCAAGCCTTAATGAATATTACCTTCAAACCTCTTTTATGCAAATATGCTTTGGTGTTTTTTGATGACATCTTAGTCCATAGTGCTACCTTGGATCAACACTTGGTGGATTTAGAAGCTGTGTTATAGTTGCTAAGGGTCAATTCTCCAATGGCCAAACAGTCTAAGTGCTCATTTTCTAGGGCAAGGGTGGAATACTTGGGGCATGTCATCACACATGAGGGGTATCAACTAATCCAACAAAGATTGCAATAATTCTTACCTAACCTGTACCTACAAGTATAAAGCAATTAAGGGGATTCTTGGGGCTCACCGGTTGTTATTACAGAAGATTTATTAATTCTATTAGTTCTATTCCTCGACCTCTTAGGCTCTTACTGACCTGCTTAATTAATATTCATTTGTTTGGTAGCCTGAGGCACACCAAGCTTTTGATCAATTGAAGCTTGCCTTATGGACATCACTATATTCATTATAAACAGATGTATCTACTAAATGATTAGGCCCAAATTTGATGCAAGATGGTCATCCGTGGCATTCCTAAGCAAGTGTCTCTCTCATACGCAACAGGCATTATCAGTGTATGAAAAAGAGCTGTTGTATAATTTGTTGGCCGACAAACATTGACATCATTACTTGATTATGGGCCATTTTATCATTAAGACTGGGCCGAAAAGCCTTAAGTTTTTTTTTTTATAATACACCATTGCAACAAACATCGTAAGCCAAGTTATTGGGTTATGACTAATTCTTTACAAGCACGGCACTACTAACAAGGCTCCTGATGCCCTTTCAAGGTAGAAAGTTCCCATTTCTTTCAATTGAGTCTGAGTTCTTTAGATCCTATACTTTCGGAACATATTCAAAGAAGTTGTTATATGTATTCTAAGCTCCAGAAAATCATGACTGCTTTATAGAAGGGCCAATTTGTCATGCATTTTCATTAGAATGGTCAAGTTCTCCCCAAGAAAGAAAAACTCATCATTAGTTCATATATACAATTGAGGCAGGATATACTCATTCTATATCATTTCTTTCTGGTGGGTGGCCATTCTGGCTTTACTATTACCCTGCATCGGCCAAAAAAACTATTTTATCGAAAGAAGTGTTCTTAATACGTTTGCACTTTTATACAAGAATGTCAAGTTTGTCAGCGTAGTAAGTATGAAAGAACTGCCACTTCGGGTCTGTTACAACCATTGCCAACTTCTACTTCAAGATTTTCAGATATGTCCATGGATTTTATCTGGATTACCAAGATCCTACAACAAAGATTCTATCTTGGTGGTTGTTGACCGAATTAATAAATATGACCATTTTCATTAGCCTTACTCATCTTTGTTCAGCAACTCAAGTAGCTTAGGTGGTCTTTAATTATGTTTTTAAGTTGAAAGGATGCTACCATGGTCTTGAATCATGATTCCTTATTCTCAAGTCAATTTTGGAACGACTTTATAAAGCTTCAAGGTATTTCTTTAGTTTACTCAACTGCTTACCACCCTCAGTCAGATAAACAGACTGAAGTTCTCAATCGATGTTTAGAATTGTACTTACGAGCAATGGAAATGGACACTCCTTTACTCTGGTTTAAGTGGCTCATCTTGGCAGTATGATGGTATAACACTACCAGGAATTCATCCATCGGCATATCTCCTTTTGAGGCTACCTTGCACATTCCTTATATCTCGAATGATTCTAAGCTCGCCCCAATTGGAGAATTATTTCAAGCTCGTGAATAGAAAGCAGCCAACTTGAAGATTTTTTTTAGAGAAAGCACGCAATAGAATAGAGCATATGGCTAATATGCATTGGACTAATTGCAGTTTTGCTATTGAAGATTGTGTTTATGTTAAATTGCAACCTTATGTCCTGACTTCTTCAAAAAGTTATCGTAATCACAAGTTAGGCCCTTGATATTTTAGTCCATATATGATCATTAAAAAGGTGGGATAAGTTTCTTAGCGGTTAAATTTACCTTCTTCTTCTCAAACCCATCCTACTTTTCATTCACTCCTCAAAGCAGCTTGAGGTGATCATGCTCAGGTGATTTCCTTGCTTTCCGTTTACAACCACCAGATATACTTGATCAGAAACTTGTTAAGAAATGCAATAAGGCCGCGGTTCAAGTGCTAGTTCATTAATTGGTTGCATCTCCCTTCTACTGAAGCCACATGGGAGGAATTGGAGGAACTCCAGCTTCTTTTCCCCGAATTCCATCCTTGAGTTCAAGAATGTTTCGATCGGTGAAGTATTGTTATGATATATAGAATGTTAGTTAAATTCGTTGTTAATAAGCTGAAATGAAACGAGAACAATAGCTTGGTTGATCGAATCTTTCTCTCGTTTTTTGATTGGTATAGTTATGATGATACATGGTGCTACAAGTTAGGGAAGAAGTCTTGTTCTCGGTTAAGGGGGTCCGTTCTCATATCAATGGACGTCTTTTGTCAGATGGGCCAAGACTGACGTCTTGGAATTGGATGGTTGCTAAGAAGGTTAACATATATATTGGATGTTAATTTATCCAATAAAGGCATTCAAATACCGTCAACGTTATGTCTAGTTTGTTCGTTGGCAACAGTAAGGAGTGGACATGCTCTTTAAATATCTTGACTCACCGTTATACGCACTTAGTGTAACACATTTTTTAAAAAATATAACATTAATATACTTAATTCAAGGAAAAAAATACTTAATTTTATAGTATAGTTTTTTAAAAAATTAAAGACTTATATACAAACTAGTTGTATTTTAAATAGTATATCTAGATAAAAGTAAACGATGGTGTTTTTTTGTCATTTACCTCCTCTAAACCATGAATAACTCTCCTTGAATACAAATGGTCACGTCCTACGTCAATAACTGATTTGCAATGTTTTGAAGGTTGGATCGGACCGGCCGGTTCGACCGGGGATCAGAGGGTGTACCAAACCGAGCAGCATGAGCTCGTTTCACAACGCAAGAACCGGCCGGTTTATCTCGAGTTTGCGGTTGGACCGGGAATCACCGAATTTCCGGTTAGATCGGCGGTTCTATCTTCTCCAAATCTGCAGCTCTCCTCTAGCCATCCCTCCCGACTTCTCCAGTTCTTAATCCGACCGGTCTAGCCAGTGAGCATATATATATACAGACATATATTATTTTTATGATATTATCCAGTTTTTAATCCAACCGGTTTAACCAGTGAACCAGTAAGACAACCGATTCGATGTCCGATCTAGTTTTGATTTGCGTTAATCAACAGGTCAATTTCTCACGCTTTTAAATATTTTTGCCTCCAAAACACATACCTAGTACAAACTTCAAACTATAACAACATATCAATATTCTGGTATAGAATGATATTTCCAACATATTAGCATATACATACAACGTTTAAATATGTATAACCTAGTCTTCCATTGCTTCATCACAACTAAAAACTTTCTCCACAATGTTTTACTCCAACAAACTTTTCGCTCAGAGTTTGGTAGCAATGTACGCGTATATGTATACATATCCATGATTCTGGGGGACAGGAAAATTCAGGGGGTGACAAGTTTATATACATCACCAAAATCACATTGATATCATATAAATGAAACCGGTCAACAATCTTAATATTTGACAAATTTATGTTCCTCGTCAGTATGTTACTCCAACATATTCGACAATTTTTATGTTGCCCATAGTTTTGTCTTTTGGTGAAAACCCAATTTTCAGATCATCACATGTTTATTATTTTGAGTTCTATATTTGGAAATACATTTAATAATAAATTATAAATTTTGTCCTTTAAGTTTAAAATTATGGATATTATCCTAAAACTTTGATAAGTATACTGAACATCATTTATTTAAAAACTTATCACGCTTTCTGTACTTTCTACTAATAAAAGTTAAATTTTTCAGTTAGTTTTGTGTAAAATACCATTTTACTCTTACAAATTAAAGGAAGAAATCTGTAATTTTTACTAATCTATTACTTTTTTTCCTTTTGTTTTTATTTTATTTACTTTACTTTTTTTTATTTTTTCTCCTTACTAATCATTTTTATTTTTTATAAACTTATTTTTTAAATGATCACTTTTCCCTTAACCCTTAAAATGACGAAATGAGTTATTAATAAATTTTTATTTTCTTTCTTTATGTTTTTTATTTTATTTATTTTTATTTATTTTAGCTACTTTCATTTAAAAAAATTATCATAAATATTAGTAATAACTTAGTTTTAATTTTTTTTCATAAAATGTAACTTTAAATGATGAATTTTTTTTTATTAATCTTTTATTTTCTTTTTATGTTTTTTTTTTTATTTTATTTTCTTTATTTTTATTTTTTTAGCCACTTTTATTAAAAAAAATCATCATAAATATTAGTAATAATTCAGTTTTATTTTTTTTATAAAGTATAGGTTTATTTATAGATTTTATTTTTTTATAAATTTATTTTCAATTGTTAACTTTTTTTATTACCTTTCTAATAAAACCACTAGAAATTAGTCAACTCAGTTTTTAACATTTTTGGTATACGATTTTTTAGTCATTTCAAGTTATTTGGTTTAGGATTTATATTTGAAACCGGTTTGAGAAAGGTAGATTTTGGTTTATGATATGAATTTTTAATTTTTCATTTTCAATCAAGTGGTTTGTTTCTAAATATAAATATAGTGTGATAGTTTGTAACTTTAATTTAAAATAAAATATAGTAAAAGGTTTCTAAACAATTATTTGGGAGTTTTTAAATAAACAAATCATTCAAATTTTATTTAATTAAGTGCATCTTATTTTGGGTTTTATTTAAACTGTTAATAATAAATTCTTATCAATGTAAATCAAAACCAAACCACTTAAAATGAAAACAAAATCGGACCAAACAATTACAAGGGTTTTGCTTTACAAGTTTTGCGATTAAGCTTATTGAAAATTTTAGAGTAAAAATACTTAAATACTTCATATATTAATCAAAACTTAATTAAACGTATAGCCCAACCTAAAATAATTATAACCAAGTAAAATATAAAAAGTCACATCCCAAAATCATACAGTCTCTAATAGGTACTAATATAAACCAAAAGTCAAACTGTTTAACATAATTAAAAATTCTATACCAAAAAGATAATAAAAAAGTGACGGTGAAACAAAACTGCTGAGTAGTTTAAATTTTATAACATAAAAAATATATTTTAAACTCTCTAATTTGTTCTTGTACGATTAGAAAGGTAGATAACTAATTTTTAGAAATAAAAAATATAATAAATTAAAAACCTATAAATAAAAATATATTTTATTAAAAATTAAAGTTAATTAAGTAATAATATTTCAGATAAGTTTATAGAATAAAAAGTGACTAAAAAAGATAAGGTAGATAAAATAAAAACAAAATGGAAAAATAAAAGATTAGTGACAATTACAGATTTCGTTTTTTAAGGGGTAAGAGTAAAATGGTCCATTCAAACAAAATTAACTGAAAAAGTTAACTTTTGTTAGTAGAAAGAACATAAAGCGAGATAAGTTTTCAAATAAAGGATGTGCAGTGTACTTATCAAAGTTTAAGGATAAGATTCATAATTTTAAACATATTTAAAAGACAAAATTGGTAATTAATCTAGTTTTTTTTTTGGAATGACAAATGTGCGACCATGCTTCGAATAATATGTGCTATATTAATCGGGCTCACCTATTCATTTTCCAGCTGGACCGCACCCCCAACCCCTTCAGAAGGAAACCTATTGCTGAGAAAACTTTTGGCTCAACTCTGAGCATTTTGCTCAAAGTGAGTCTTGAACCCATGACCTTTTAATATTTACATGTCATGGGTAATAATTACATAGTTACACTAATATAATTAGGATAGTCTTATTTTTATTGTTTATATTTAACGAAATTAATTAAACGGCTGCATTGGTATAGTAATATTAACTAGTTCAATATTTATTGATACAGAATTTTGAACAAATGATCCTCTTTATATGACATTTTTGAGAAACTAAAGTTGGCTCATACACTTTCAAAGAATGATTTTATGTCTAATTGATCAACTTGAAATCAATCTTATAAAAAGATACTAATAACTAGTGAAATCAAAAGTATATACAGAGGATAAAGTATTTAAAAACGATCATGTATTAAATCTTAAATTAGTGTAGTGATTATCTTAAAAAGAAAGATATGTAATTGGTGCGTACGCTTTCATTAAAACAACAATCTTAGGTTAACAACTACTATAGTATATATTTGATGAGCTTAGTGCATATTGAAGAAATCAGAAATAAATTTCAAATTATTACAAGACGGAATTTGAAATGAAAGATGATATACCAATTTACGTAGGATATGTTGATTGGTCGTCAGTATAATGGTATTTTCTATCCATCAAACTAATTCTAAGAGGATGTTTGAACATTTTTCATATGGACATTACCTCTCAATATGTAAGATGTTAGAGTTAATCTTAATAACCTGTTTTGAAATAATAGATAGAGTTGAAGGGTTGTTTCTGTCAATATTATATAGTTGACATAGTTGAGGATGTTATTGTATGAGTGTCAAACATTGAGGGGTAAAACTGTTAATTCTGTTTAGTTTCGGTTAGTGGTTGTTAGTATTGATTTGGGGATTAAAAGGTTAGTTAGGGTTATTCTTTCAAGTGATCTCAATTCTTCTGGTAATCTTGATTCTTAGTTCTATTGAATAATACACTGGAGTATGATTTGATGTTTAAAAACTTGCTTGATGAATTTCACATTTCTTTGAGGTAATTACAACACAATACACTCAATACACTGAAGGTTGTCCGATCACTTAACGTTAAAAGTTACCTTTATCATCACCTATCAAATAAGTAGAAATTCAAGGTCTAGAATTATCAAAGTTAAGCGAAGTTAGGGCATTAATGTTTATTCCTAACTAAACACAGACAAAATAATCTTCTGTTTTAAATCATTTATTGAATGCGTCTTTCTAGAATGGTGTAATACAAATATTGTGTAACCATAATGTATAAAGATCCGAGTTTATACTTCACTAGTTAGTAGGTCTTGTAAATGCAATAAATGTAACATAATGCAGTGGTAAATCTTGTGGTATTCATTTACAAAGTGGATGTATATATCTTACATGAAAATAATACAACATTACTTAGCATAGTGAGTTATACATCAAATAATCAGATGTCAATTCATTGAGTACGAAAGTTTTAAGAAACATTCATAGAAAACCAACATCCATCTCTTAGAAGATATACATTAAAATGAGGAGGGAGTAAATAACATTTCACTATTTTACCCTTTCACTAAGTTTTATCTCATTGCATTTTCTTAATAAGGTCTAAATAAGACAACATTAATGATTTAAAAATATCAAGGTGATAACACGTGTTGAGCACATTTTCTCTTAGCTGTGGTTTTGTCTCATTAAGTTTTCTTGGCAATATTTCCTAACAGCTGACGTTTTCAGACGTGTTAAATTGATATTCAAAAGAGAGCATTATAATATATATTATAGTGATTATCAACATTTATATTAGCGGCAAAGAAACAATTATCAAACGTATGAGACTAGGAAGAAGTTAGAACACTATCCTCATAGTCTTTATATATAGCTCACACTCCCTGCAAGCAATCACACCGTTGCTTCATGCTCACCTTCCTTTCTCCAAGATTAAAGTTAGAACTAGGAGTCCTAAAATCTTAATGAAAAGGAGCTTGGCATCTATGTGTTCGAGAGGTAGAAAACTACCTCTGTGGCGGGATTGACCAGGTAGGTATAATTCAACGGGATCCTATCCCGTCCTGTGGTCCTGAACAAACGTTTCATCCATAAAAGAAAAGAGAGAGCTCGTAGGCCTTATTCTGCAGATCAAAGAGCGACTTAATTCCCCATTCATCCGAAATAGTATTTTAGTATAAAACAGAGGCATTGTGGGCCGACTACTATGACTACATGCGCATCTAGTGCAGTGGCTTGGAAGCCAGCTACCTTGACCATCTTCCGAAGTTCTAAATAATCTACTGATCAAAGGTTGTAAGGGCGGGCTGCTCTACATTCAGCCACATCACAGTGACCCCCGAAGCGATCTTATTCTAGTTGCGGGACGAAATCCGACAGCCAATTGCTGGCTCTGAATAACCAGCCCAGCAAGAAGCTCAATTCTTCTATAACATAACGGGGCGGGGTTGCGCGCTAGCCGAGTGACGTAGGTGCACAAGAGTACTTCGCGCCACAACCATCTCTTTTTTATAGGTTCTACGGACCGATGCCTGCTGCTTCATCTGGGAGAAAATAATCATAGATATGCCGGTCATTAGAAGGAAGAACCACCATAAAAAGATTCCTCGTGTATCATCTGTAGCAAAATTATGCACGGGAGCTAGCAATCCAGACCGTATTGAAGAGGTTCCTGAGACACAGCATGGAAGAGTCACAATATTCAGAAACGAGGTCCAAGAATGAAGAAGGGGTAGAATTACTGAATGAATACGAGCTGTAGCTAATACCCGAGGCATAAAAGAAGAATTTTCCATGGGATCCCGAAACCACCAGCCACCCCGACCTAATTCATGATGAGCCCACCAACTTCCTGGAAAAATGCCTACGGTTAAAAACCACCGACATGTCAAGATCAAAATTCGAATTGGTTCCTGGTCCTGGTCAGAGACCACTGTGTTCGCGCCGGCGATCCAACAAAAAAGCGAAGTAGTGGTCTCTTTCTTTCCATTACGAATGACACGCTTCGCCTGCTCCCTCCCCGTGTCCACTAGCGCTCCTGCCCAGAGCGAAGAGAAGGCGAAACGCCGCCGAAGCAACATAAGCAGGCTTCTATTGCTACGTAACAATAGAGCAGGATAGCCTTTTGCGCCCACATGTTTGAATTTGAGGGTAAAGAGCTTGCTTCTCATACGGGATCCAACGCATCCAGCAGAGCGAAAGTGCCTTCCATTCTTTTCGGCATCATCCTTCCGCATTGGCGGCGAGTGGAGTGCCACAATCCCATTCATCATTTTTGATCTACATAAGCCAAAGCCCATAGCACTGGCGACGTCTCCGACATAAATGCAAGGAGAATGTATAGCTGATATAGGATCTTGTGGAACAGGATGTGATTCTACAAGCGGTTCGGTACGAACGAAGAAATTTCGAACAAAAGGGTCGGAACTCGCCGATAGGAAAGGAGAGAAAAACAAAGCAATGCCAAGAGCTCCGTCAATCTGCTGTTCATCGATAGACGAAGCTCTCTCTTTATCATCTCGCACCAGATGCAACAAAGGATGAGTCCTTTTTCCTTCTCGAGCATCCAGAGGAGCAAAGCTTCTTTGGGAAAACGATGCATAAAAAGGGCTGGCCCGTCAAAAGTCCGGTGCCTTCGTGAACGAAGTTCAGAATCAACAAGGGTTCGTAGAACGAAGGGAGTGTACAATTGGGTCGTAGCCCCAGTTTTTTGTTCGTAACTAGGGAGAGATAGAATGGAGTTCTTCACGAAGTTCGAGACAAAGGAATAAAAAAGACTTTCTCTATGGCCTCCTCGTTTTGAGACATTATGGCTTTAGGGTCGACCCCGGTAACAAAGAAGGAATCCATAAAAACTTAGGATCCGACACCATGATAAAATACTACCCTCATGATTAGACCATGTCCCTGAGATTTGATAAAAGAAAGGTGCATTTGCGGTTAATTCGTTGTCATTGGATAAGTTATTAGGAATATGACGGAACGAAAGACCAAGGAAAGAAAGAAGAATGCACCAAAATGCAGGTGCTGCACCAAACACTGGTGGTTCTTTCTTGTTGTAAGTGAATGCAACGAAAAGACCCGGAAATAACGAATAATGAAACAATTCATATATTGACGTGCTCATTTCAAAATTGATGCTTTGTTATTCCCATCATCCTGTGGTTTCAGGATGATCCACAAGAAAGGTGGCAGGATTCGAACCTACACTCTAACCATGCATCACCGCCTTCAACCCATTAGTCTCCGTTACAAGGTAGGGCGGGGGTGAGGAAAGGCAGAAATGAGTTGATGCCACAACGATCCCTATGGAAGGGAAATTGATCAATCTTTTTGGCTTGCAATAAAGCTAGGGTCCTGTTCAGGCAAGCTATTGATTCCATTACCGAACCAAACAATATTATTCCCTTAGTCCTATCTATCCACCTCTCCAGAAATAATATCTTGAGTACCTATGATGGTGACCACATCTGCTGGCATGTGATGTTTGGACATAGAATCGAGTCCTTATGAATGCGCAGAGCCAGGTGCTCTTATTTTACAACGGTAGGGACGATTGCTTCCATTACTGACCAGAAAGACACCAAATTCTCCTTTAGGTGCTTCAACTGCGGTATAGGTAGAAGGAGCTGGTACGGAAAAACCTTTTGTATAAGGTTCGAAATGGTGAACTGAGGTAGAGTAGACCGATGATCCTGTAGTAATTTGGCCGGCTATTGAAAGAAAAAGCTTGCATCTGCTCCCCCTATTATATAACCGGTCCTATCTCTCTCCAAACCTAACGTGGTAGTTTCCCATCATAGGGCTTTCTATCTATAGATTAAGCCATTACCAAACCAAGGAGCGAATTCGTTCAGAAGTCAGTTGACTGCTTCTATAGATAAGCGGAGCGTCCTTGGCTCAGCATTATAGCCATTCTTAGTAAGGCTTCGGCCCTACTACAGCGCTTCGCTAACTCGAAGTGCCTCGCTATGAGAATCTAGCTTCGCTAACGTTCGGCTAAGTCTTGAACCTATCCCACGAAGATCGCCTCACATAGCTCTGACGGACCGACTCTAACTAATCCACTCCTACTAACAGGAAGTGTAAGGGCAGACCTCGTCCTACTTTCACTCTACTCTTTCCATTTCAATGCTAGCTCGATTGCAGCTAGATTGCTCAGTAGGGACTACTAATGGACTATTAGAAACGAAGTGAGGGATTGGACGACGGACGGGACAACTAGCTAATTGGGGGACGGAGGGACAGAGAGAACTCTTCAACGAAAATAAATCTTGAAATTAAACAATAATAATCTCTATCGTTCAGTAGGAAATTTTATTTTTTAATTTAATTAAATAAAAGATAGAATCGTCCAGTAGGCTAATCTTCAAAGTTTATCGATTGAGACGGCGGCAGGCCCAAAGAGCTCTACAGTAGTGCCTTGCGAGACCGTAACTCGTTCACCTAAGATGGAAAAGCACTTGGTTAAAAGCCTAGCAACGAGAAAAAAGAGTCCCACACATCCTTTAGTCAACAACCATTAGTAAAGAATAGGATCTGACCAAGTGCGAGATTGGATCAAAAATAACGTATAGAAAGGATTTGCAACAGAGAGCCTCAACAGCAGTTCTTAACCCACACTTTTTGCTAGTAAATTGCATTTCAAGTTCTCGCACAGTTGATCCAGCAAAAAAATAGAATCTAGTCTCTGTGAGTCTATACCAATATTACACTTTCTTTAAATACTTTTTATAGGTTATAAGGAAGCCGAATTTCCTAGGAAGAGAAGCGTGAGGAAAAAGAACAGGGAATAAAGGAGAAAAGGAGGATTGAAGGGGACGTGTAATCATGAAGGCGGATACTCAGGTCAATCTTGGTAGTGAATAGGTCAGCAGTTGGAGAGGAGAATCTTTCTATAGATAGAAGCAAGCCTACATAGGGTACAAGATCGAAAAGAATGCCCTTTTTTATGCCCCGAATTCCCTTTTCTTTCTTGGTCGGACCAAGCAAACAAACTATTTCCTACAAGTCTTTCCTATTTTTAGAGCAAGAAGCGGAACTACAATAAATTGATTTCTCTTTATGGATAAACAATTCATTTTCAAATATAGTTGGGAGACTTTACCCAAGAAATGGGTAAAAAAAATGGAAAGATCGGAACATGGGAATAGCTCTGATACCAATACGGACTGCCCATTTCAATTGTTGTGCTTTCTTAAATTGCATACCTATACAAGGGTTCAAGTTTCGATCGATATTTGTGGAGTTGATCATCCCTCTCGAAAACAAAGATTTGAAGTGGTCTATAATTTACTGAGTACTCGGTATAACTCACGCATTCGTGTACAAACCAGTGCAGACGAAGTAACACGAATATCCCCGGTAGTCAGTCCATTTCCATCAGCCGGCCGGTGGGAGCGAGAAGTTTGGGATATGTTTGGTGTTTCTTCCATCAATCATCCAGATCTACGTCATATATCAACAGATTATGGTTTCGAGGGTCATCCAATACGAAAAGACCTTCCTCTGAGTGGATGTGTGGAAGTACGCTATGATGATCCAGAGAAACGTGTGGTTTCTGAACCCATTGAGATGACCCAAGAATTTTGCTATTTCGATTCTACTAGTCCTTGGGAACAGCGTAGCGACGGATAATTCAGAATCAGAATAGGTCCAGGGGACAAATCAATAGGAAATGTAAGATGCTTCGTAAGAATAAGAATTCACTTCTATGAAAGACTTTCACGGGAATTGTCTTGATCGTCGGATATCATTGAGAAAGAAATAGGAAGAAGTGTTATCGCCTGTAATTCTTCCCAGTATGGAATGAGTAAAGAATCAAGCTACAAGTCTCGATCTATACAAAAGGCACTGGTTTTTTCTTTCTTTCGGTTTCATTGATAGCAGAATATCTTGACTCTATAGGGGCGCTAGCGCTTTACTAATAGAATATAATAGAAAAGGGGCCTGAAAAACGTAATAGGCTGCGCTGCTACTCTAGGCTCGCTTCTTCAAGCTCCGCCCCTTATTGAAAACGAAACTAACGAGCAATCAAACAAACTAAAGCGCTAACGTTATATTACTTAGTAAAGTAATTTTTCGCGCTAGGCGCTCACTTTTTTGTCTGGGTGGAAGCTGGCGACGGGGCTTGCTTAACCGGATACACGGAATTGGGATCTCTGTCACACGCAAATCTTTCTATCGGGAAAGCCTCGATTATTCAATTCAAAGGGCTGATTATTTAGAACCTTGCTCATAAGATAAGTAAGAAAGCGTTGGTGGGATCGGCGGGATGATGATGAGTATATAAATCAATAAAGAAGAAATGGCAAGATAAATTGAATATCGATGGAGGCCGATGTGGAAAACAGGGCAGGGATTCTCTACAATGACACTATAGACCAATTGAAAGGGATGTAGCACGGCTTGGTAGCGCCTTTATTATTTTTTTTTGGGGGGTCAAAAATCTCACGTGTTCCAATCCTGTCATCCCTACCTATTCTTCTCCTCTGGGCAGTCATGAGGGATCCATTGAGATCGATTCGGACATACATCATTTTCATTTTATGAGACTATATGCATGTTTAGTATTGGGGGTACAAAATAATCCTTTTCTTTTTAGTCGTATCTACTGTGATAAGAAAGCGTTCTTAGTTCAGTTCGGTAGAACGTGGGTCTCCAAAACCTGATGTCGTAGCTCTTACTTGCTTAACTTCTCCCCCCTGTCATGTATTGGCTCTCTCTCTCTTTCCGCTGATAGAGCAGTTTGCTAGTTTGCATTCCTCTATCTGAATCTCCAACACTAACAGGCGACAATCACCAACTTCATCACTGCCTTCTTGTGACACATTGATTGGGTTCCCACCCCAGCTCTGAGTTAACTATTTCAGAGCTCTATCCCTTTCTTTCTCCCAACGCCGTTTAGTAGGGTCTAGTTTTACTCTCACCCGGAAGGTGGCTAACTCCTTGGTCTTACGAGCCGCTTACGCTAACTCAAGCAGGTACCGGGAGGGACATCTTAGGCGGTAGAATCGAGCGGTGCCATTCAGTGACTATATACGAGTTTATGAATCAATGAAATTTCCTCTTCTATTGTAGCGATACGAACTCAGAAGCAATAATAAAAGAAGCTATCATCTTCGGGGAGTCAGATGATTGTCTGGACTGGTTCTTTTGAGGGAGGCCTATAAATTGCACGGGTCCAAGCTTGATTGATTGATTCTTTTAAAACTAGCTCTTGTAACCAATCTCACCATTAGAATTTTCACCATTCTAATGGAAACTAAATTCTGTGGATTAAAGCCCTTCTTTAAAGAAGTCCTCTAACTAGATCAGCTAAGTAGGTAGCTTCGCTCAATTGATTCTATAACTCACCATAGCAAGGTAAGCTGCTCTGTCTGAGTCGTTACTAACAACCGAGAAGCCGGTCTCTCAGCTGATAGCTCATCGGATCATGCAGCTCCTGATCTAGTCATAGAAAGAAGGAATTCCGAACTCAAAGCCAGTGTCTGAGCCAGCTGTCCTTAGTAGACTGGAAGCCAGATAAGGAAGTCTGGTCTAGCTCTCGAAAGTGGAAGGCAGAAAAAAAAGGATAGCTGAAAGTAGGGCTACTCACATTGATTTACAACCAAAAATCCTATCTTGAAAATTACATCTTCGTGAAATAGAGAAAGCCGCCCCATCTCCAACTGAGGTCTTCTCGCCCGCTGCTAGGAAGATTCGATCCCAACGACCGCCTCGTAAGACCTCTGTACTTTTGATTTTATTGCCTTTCCTTATTTAATAAGTAAATCCACTTCTTTACTAGAGAGAACTCGATTTGAAGCTTTCATTCCTCTTCGAGTAGTTTGGTTTATCTTTATTTAGCTATTGAGCAAAAAGAGTTCGCTACCTTTCTGCGTAAATCTTGTTTTCGGGGGGGTTCGTAAGCTGCAAGAAAGGAAAGAGAGGCAGGCTATCTATTTTTGGAAGTCAGTGCTTGTATTTGGTCGTCCAGTTCTTCGTATGGACTAAGGGGAGGAAAGGGGCATTCTTCACTCCTTCGCGACGCCTCTATGTACTACATAAGGGGCGGACTAAGGGCCCATTGGTTCTACCTTCTTTTCTTTGTCGGCGACAAGGGATCTCTCAACCCCCGCTAAGCATCCATAGCTAAATGGTTAAACATTTGAAGTTCTTTCCTTGGTCTTCATTCAGTGAAAGGAGTGAAGCTTTCCGCAGCTGGAAAGCGGAGACCCACGAAGGCGAGATGATCCCAAAGCGAGAATGAAGCTAGAGCCATTACTTGACCAAGAACGTGAGAGGATTTCACACACCTTCCCCGGACTGGATGGATACACTTTTTGACTCTTCCCAGGATTGAACTACGGGATCGATCTCTTATTTACCAAGATATGAAAGCCACGAGCCGCTTTCTTTCGATGTGCTGTCATGATCACATTCTCAGTTTCGTACGAGATTCCCAGTTTAGCTTACGAGGTCAAAGTCTTCTTTGGACTTTTCCAATTATTTTTCTTTTTCATCAATCGGGGTGAGAGGGAGCTGCTTCGAGGAGGCGACACCCGCTAGTTTTGTCCGGATCAAACTCTCCCCAAAGCAGGTAGGTAAGAAGGGCTCGGCTCCATGCAGATCTTTCACCAATGACTGGCACTGAATTAGCACGACGCGAAAGAGTCCAGACTTAGTCGGCGGGGATAAGATTCTATTCTTGGAGTCAGAACTACTCCTATGCAAGGCTGTCGTCTCATGCTACTAGGGCGGCTCCCTTCTCTTTAATCAATTAGGGGTGGTAGGCGCCTGTAAAGAGGATCGCTTCTATTACTACACAAGTCGATAAGTCCGAACTCTAACAACTTCAAGGACTAGGAAGGCCCCTTTTTACTCATCCGGATTTCCCTTTCATATAGAAGAAGATTGGATTCGACAAGAGTCTCAGCGAGAATAGGCAGCTTTAGCATCAAGCACATCATCATACCGACAGTCATCCGAACGAGAGTCTCCCATTTGAATTCCCTGAGCAAGCTCCCCTCTTCCACGTTGCTGAAAAGGGCTTAGCCGCCTTTGGACAAGGACCCTTGGACCATTTACCCGGCCTCTCTAACCAGCTTTTTTCCTTCAACGACTCTAAGAAATAATGGTCTCGAACATAGGGGAATTCAGATGAAAGCTCCGGTCCTTGAATGAACGACTTAGCCCCTTGCACACTAAGGTGCCTAAGCCTATCCATACACAGCCACACCCAAAGGGGAGCGCCTGCCCAACTATCCAATCTTTTTTTCCTTTCCGGGTAGATCTTCTCATTGACAACAATAGGTATTGGCCATAACTAAAGAAATTCTTTTTCAAAGGAGGTAATTCGTTCGCTCCAAACACGACTTGCTTGTAATTTATCCTTCAATCCCAAAAAAGCAAGAATGAATGACCAAACCCGACCCAATTTCCTTATTTTCTTATTCCCGCCAGGCGCTGTTAAGCCCTTCACCTCCTTCTGATGATCATTCCACTTCTTCGCCACATGAACATCTCTCTACTTAAAAGAGGGAACGAAGGCCCCGACCAATCATCGTGAAGAGAACCGAGCCAAAGGAGGTGATGAAAAGACCTTCTCTCTGGTCCGCTTTTCTCGCATCTTTCGGACTTGGCCGATCATGAATAAGATCATCCTTGCTCGGTCACCAACGGCGGGTAGATAAATAAAGGAAAAAGCCTTCTCTGGAGCATGCTCATGACAAGATCCCGAACTCCTACTTTAAAGGTTGGCAGCTGCAAGACCCAAGTCAATGTCTTAAGCCGGGCCTTCGACAGCGGCATGGAAGAAAGAAAGTAGTTTTGTTAAAAAGTTGAGATATTGAAACTATAGAAGACCATCTTCGCGAGAAAGGTCTCGATCCCTTCCCACCTTTGATCAAGCTGGCATGGCAGCCGGGGCTTCTTCCCCGGAAATCATTCCCATCCAGCCGGACTTTGAAAGTCGATCTAGCGGTGCCTTTCCCTATCGCCTTCTTTTTGATAGTCGTAAGCTAGAGCCCCTATGGTATGGTGGCGTCAAAAGCTAACCATTAGGTTTGTATTGCCAATTTGAGTACTTTTTCCACTAAGCGAGAAGGGCCCCTTCATCGTCAATCGGACGAGCGCAAATCACTCCTTTCTCAAGTGGGAAAGACGCTTTGATAGTAATGGCTGGATCTACTATGCAAGTAGCATACTCGGATCAAGTAGCATCTCTTTTGGTTCAAAGCGAGTCCAGGAATATCTGACAGGTTGGGCGGACGGTCTCTCAAGCGATTCTTCCATTCTTTTGCATCTTGTGGTGAAGGGAAGCCTAGTTATTAGTAGCAAAAAGAGAAAGATGAAGGGCTTCGCTCCCAGGTTGATGGATCAAGAAATGAATGAAAGGTTGGAAGATCATGCCCAGGGGGAGAAGTCTCAATGGGATGCATTTGCAGAGAGAAATAGAGATGCCACTGCTACCAAAGATGCACCCCGACAAAGCTACACTACCTGAGGAATCATCCCATTTTATCATATGAAGTCTATCAGCGGTGCTATTTACTATTCTTTCTAGTTCTGACTTGGGAAGCTGATCTCGATCTCAAGAAAAGTGTGACGATCATTCAAAAGGAGAAGGAAAATATATCATAACAGCACTTCCTATAGTGGAATTGGAATCGACGGATTCTTTGACTCAGGCTTCAGGGGGAGGACTAATCAGAGCTTAGTATAAAGACTAATGGGCGAAGCGCTTAGTTCTTAGTTGAAAGAAACTAGGCCTAAGACCATAGAAGGAGGATTGCTTATATAATATAAGCCATATGTAGACGAACTAGCATTCAGGCATCGGTGGAAGCGCTAAGCGAAAAAAGCTTTGAAGCCGATCGAAGACAACGAGAGTAACGGATTAGCGGCTGATCTTCTACCTGATCTATCTACCATATTGATGTATTAGAGAGACCGAGTTCCTACGAGGGAAGAAAAGATTCACCAGCTCTATCGATTATCAAACCAATGTACCTTTGGGAAAGACATCGCATGGAATAGCTTACATGGAAAGGAGCTTGGTACAAGTTCAAATGAAAAATAGAAGTTCCAGAGCTAGAAGGAATGGGATCAGGGGTGGGTAATAGACTGACTGCCAAGAAGCGGAGCAGCTCGAACGAAGTCACTCATTTCTATGCGTTAAGGACCTGCCCTAGCCCATAGAGGTATAGGAGAATGGAAGACCAAAGAGACCCAACTCATATCGTACCAAGAACTTGCCATTGACCTGATCAAGCGCTTTAGGGAGATCCCCTTCACCCATGTTCCGAGAATAGAAAATCGCTTGGCTGACTCGCCAGCCCTTATGGAATTCATACTCAGCTGCTCTAGTACACATGCTAGTACACCGAAGCACAGAGTCGCCTGTCATCGACATCCGAGCCACAGAGAGCCCTTCCGCCGAACGGGACTCATTTCTCTTCTTGGATGAAGACTATCGGGAGTTGGAACATGATGAACTATCTCCAGTCAAGACGAGGAAGATTACGAGGATGATGGGAACCATGGTATTATTCTTTCTACAATTACCTCAAGACGGGTTCATGCCGGAGTACGCCACTCATGGTCAGAGGAGAGCCTGGAGGGAACTTTCCCGACGATTTGTGATCTTGGGAGATGTCCTTTACAAAAGGTCACTCGCCCTTTCGAAATAAGGAGCACACATTGTTGAACAAGCTCATTCAAGTGGGTGCAGAGGACACGTCAACAGCTAAATGCTTGCCATGAAAATCATGAGGCAAGGCCCCTATGAAAAGTAAGGGTGTCAAGAGATGTCAGAAATGTCAAATCCTTTGATTTGATGGAATTTTCTTTCAAAATGCTGCATCATGTTGAATGGCGGGTCCATAGTCTATCCCCAAGGTAAGACCCCGAATGAAAAAAACGTACCTTTGAAGGCATGATTGCTGAAGTACACTTCACGGTGGGATCTGATCATAGCCACCGTGAAGTGTTTGGATGCAAAGGCGATGGTTTTTAGATTCGGCAAACATGAGATGTGTCCTGCAAGAAGTACAACGAATTTTGGAGATATCCCGTAATGTCCTTTTTGTACCTAGATAAGGACGACCTCGAGAGAGCAGATGACCAGTAGAGTAGGTGCTCCATCTCGTTCCTGCTACGTAGGTCTAAGGTAATTCACAGTGCTAGCAGATCAGAAGTACGGAAGTGGGCCCTCACCCTTCTCTAATAGGGGCAGTGAGGGAATGTTCATCCTCTCTTAAAGTCCGTTATGGATTTCAAGTCGGGAATAGAGTTGTGGTAAGCAATATAGATCGCCCCTGACTCTCTCTCTATAAAAAAAGCCCTTCTTAATTCTTAACTTAATAAGGCTTCGGCCCTATGGAGTAATGGCAAGTGCAGATCTGGAGTGTTTGGACGAGAAATAAAGGCTTTGCAGCAAGCGGAGTTGTACCGAAATGCAATTTTCGGGGCATATGAGAAAAGAGTCCATCCGAGCATATTTGTTTGCTAGTTTCTTGATCCTGGAAATCTTGTACTCAGAGCCACGGATAAAGTGGACTACCCAGCGCCTTTGATACTTGGTGGATGACCTTTCTAGTGGCTTTTTCCCATCCCTTTTGGGACCATTCACCCTTTTCCCAACCAAGCATAGGTAGAAGCCCTCTTTCCCATACATAACGATGGTTCCAAGCAAGATGAATAGTTTATAGTCGACTCAATATCGGCGAAATCCTCCCATTTAATCTCTTTAGTACCTATTCTCTTGTAGTGCACCCTTCATCGAAAGAGTAGGCGGTTGAAAGACCCACCTCTGAATAAAGCCTTTAGGTTGGGAGATCTCAAAGGGGAACCTCGCTTAGCTTACCAGTCCCTGTATTATTCAACTCATCTGTCCACTTATCTTGTCCAAAGCAAAAGGAATTTTTCAATCCTTTGTTTCGAAGGTAATCCGCCAGTCTCTAGACTGGAAAAGATTCAATCCACTTGTTGGCCTGCTTCTATGTCCTGTAGCTTCTAAGGCATTAGCTTCAAAGGGTCTTGTTGGCCCCCTTCTTAGCTCTTGATGTCTGCTTTCGTTTAAGCTTCGTCGAATAAGGCCCGTAGCTTACAACATCTTATGAGAAGGGCTGTAGCTCGATACAATTTAAGGCCAGTTGCGTACTTTCTAGAGACGGATTCCGCCATTCCCTGAAACATCAGGGCCTAGAAAAAGATTTGGATGTGGATGATAGAGAGCATATTTTTTATATATCCCCAAAACGAGAGCTATTAGATGAGAAGAGACTTCGCGCCATGGAACATGCCCAGGTCTACCAGAAAAGGGGCTTTCAAGTGAATTCCAAAATAAGGTAATATAGAGAAAGGTCAACATAGGAGATAAAGTCTTGAAAAAGATTCTTTCCGGACGTGAGCCTCACCCAAGAGGGAAACTCCATTTTGTGCTCGATCTCTTCTGTCCTGCATCATGGCTGGGTGAGTTGTCCCATTGCGAATGAACCTCCGTGCTTCCAATCTGGTCATGCACTTCTTTAAGATGTGGAACCTGGGAGTTTTCCTCTTATAAAGATGGCTAAATCTTTCTTAGGGGGGTAAGGATGGTGCCGAGGTCTTAATAGAAAGCGGTTGATAGTCCTGCTGCTAGGCTTTTTCGAACTTCCCTTCGCCTTTCTATCTCCTGGATTAGTTTGTACCGCTGTAGGTCCCTGAGTGGTGACTTGTCCCCCTTGATGTTGTGACATTGGATTGGTATAGATCCCCAGTAGCTTCAGTGACATTGGCGGCTTTAAGGTATGCCTTAACTTCGTTCCAATTGAGAAGATTTTCATCTTGATGACATCACGCATTAGCTCATAGTGCTCATTCTATAATATATAAATATATCTACGCAGCTGATTAGGTTAATCCTAAAGAAGGTTCGACCCCCAGTATTTATCTTCCCTGGGGTTGGTAAGGCGAAATGGGGCCACCATAGATTCGCATCTTTATAAGTATAGTTACCCATTTTCTGGTTTACATAAGGTTAAATGAAAGCGTCTTAAGGACACTTTCAGTAGTGATCCGTTTTAACAAACATGAGTAACACAAGAAGTCGGCATAATAGAAGATAGAAGCAATTGCTTAGTTTTTTTGAAAGGAGTGGAGAAGAACATAAAGAAGGGTTATCATTTAATAAGTTCGGCAGATTCCCACGCGTTACTGAGGTGAATAGCTTAGCTTACTAAAAAGCATTAGTTAACTGGATTAGCTGGCATAATGAAATGACCAAAGAGCAGAAAGCCTAAGATCTGCCTGTGCGTGGAGAGGAAGAATAAACTTTGGGAATCTCTGGAAGATTCCATGACCTGCTGTTGCCTCAGTAAAATAGGTTGGTTAAGTAAAGGTTGTTTATCTGATGTACCTCATAGTTGGGCTGTACCTTCCTTATGCTCTTTCTGCTTGATCGTTCTCTTATCGTTAGGGCCAAGAATAGAGTTCCTTTCACACATTCTGAGAATCCGAAGAGAGAATCCACCACGCCAATTTGTAGAATTCAAACGAAGGGATTCGCTAACCTGGCAGGCGATCAGATGAGAAACATGCGCTCAAAAAGACTTTAGTGAACCTACGACAACCCTTGCAGTTAACGAAGGTACGCATAAGCAGGCGGGATTTGACGTTTCACAAACAAAGTAGGTTTTTGGTCCCTTTGCCTGCATCAGCGGAAAATAGGAATTCATTGATAATAACGGGGGGCTACTCTTCTAGAGTACAGGTAATTTGGCTAGATCGTTTGTACCAGGATCCAACAAGTAAGGTGACAACAAGGGTTAATAGTAGGACCATGCACATTGCCCCCTATGGTATACATACTTTCGTTTATCGAATCCCTGTTCATTCTTGTGGTACGTGAGTTGGGCTTAGAACATCGTGAGACAGTTCGGTTCCTATCTACCGTTGGTGTTAAAGGGAGAACTGCAAGGAGCCAACCCTAGTACGAGAGGACTGGGTTGGGCCAACCTATGGTGTACCGATTGTTATGCCAATAGCAGCGCCGGGCAGGTAAGTTGGTATGGAAGAACTGCTGCGCCATCGGAAATCCTTCTCTATACAAGTTCTCGGACAAGGTTTTTGAACAGAACTTTGATAGGCGGGAGGTGTAAGCACCGCGAGGTGTGAAGCGATCTCGTACTAAACGAAAGAACTTTCACTTTCCATAACCAAAATGAAAGAAAGTCAACCTATTCCTGCAATTGCGGTCAGTCTCGTTACCTCTTTAGTTGCCGCCCCCTACTTGCTCATTCGCAATGACTACCACAAGAAAGTAGCCCCTATCTCTAAAGGGGCTTATGCACTTCACAACTTTCTTATGTTATGGCGAAGACTGAATTTAGCTTCCAACCCTATTCAGCAAGCTTCAAAAGTCCTTTCTCCTTTCTTTTCCGAAACTCAAATAGAAAACTCTCCTAATGGGACTGGGTTTTGAGGTTGTCATACCACTGTCATTCGATATCTAGTTTGAATTATAATACCCTCTTTATGAATTATAAGGGCCTCTTTATGCTCTCAAAGACCGGCTTTTACAGAACTGAGATTCCATAGGCCGAAACGAAGCCCTTTAAAGGTAGAATTAGGAGTCGAAGCCATGCATTTAGCCCAATTGCTATTCGCCCTTTTTAGCACTAGACTGACATTCTCATTTCGCTTGTTCAGTTCAACGAAAGCTGGTACTAATCAAGCACAGTTTAGCCCTATGATTGAATTGCGATAGTTGTATTCCCTCTTCCTATAGCTATGACTGGCAACCCCTATAAGTCAGTTTTTACTCCCGAGCCTATCTAAAAAAAATATGGTCTAGCTAGTTATCACTTCTCCCCCTATAGTTATAGCAGTACTGGGGAATTCCTCTATCTTCTTTGAATGAGGAGAGATAGTACTCATTCCTCTCTCTCTGGTCGAGTGGCTTGGCTCTTATAAGCTAGTTCTTACTTCCGAGCTCTAACTCCTTACTTTCTTTCCCACCGTAGAACTCCAATCGAAAGGGGAATCTCCCCTTGGTCCGCTTTCTCTATCTGGGGTTCATTCTGTTCGTACACATCTGATCCTTCTTTCTCAACCTTCAACTTCTTCCGATCCTCTTTAAGCAGGAAGTGCGATCTGAAGGCCTGGGTCAAGCAAATAGATTTCTTCAATGGTAGATTCCACTCCATTCGCTTGTACTGCGCTCTACTGGCTCTAAGACCCAACATTCTAGGAGTAACCTAGCTTACTCCCTTTCATCCGATAGAGAGTTTGAATTCAGTGATTTAGGAGCATAAATGTACTATCGGGAGAGGGCAAAAGCAAGCCTATATTCTGGATTGGATACTGCGCGAATCGGTCAACCGGAATATGGAATAGGAAACTCTCTCCTTTCATAGCTCTCGAGCCTATTCTATTCATTACAGGAGAAAGTAACTATCCTCAGTTGCCTTGTCTTTGCAGCTAGCCCCCCTTTTCAGCCCTAGACTGGGTAGATTCTTTCGATTCTTCAATGAAAGCCTTCATGAAAGCTGCAACAGGATAAACGATATCCTCTCTTCTCGCTCTGTCTGCTTAATGCCTTCTATTGAATCGACTGGTGCCATTTCTTCTCTTGGAGGCAGGGCAATTCATCTTGTCTTTGGCTTGTGAAGGGAATGAGGTAGGGTAGCCAAAGCCCCCAACAAAGGGATAGGGCAATCCTTCCCAAGTAATGCATAAGCAAGATCAGGACTAGAGGGGTGTGAAGAGTAGGGGGATCTCTTATGCAAAGCAAAGATAGGTACGTGCTAGCAAAGAAGGGAAGTTGCAAGGGATTGAAAAGAAGAAGAAAGAAGAGAAAGTTAGTGCACAGAGTCTTCCCCTGCCTAATTGATCTAATGATAAAGAAGTAGCCAAAGAGCTGATGAAAGAGCACCGTCTTCTCTTATTCCTGAAAACATCTTTAGAGCAGTTATTACAAAAAGACTAGCATCTCTAACAGGAAAAGCAAGCAAGCAAAGACCTCCCCTTTGGTTTGGTGGCCTCCTTCCTTGAGAAGAGTGAAAGCAGAATCAGAATCAGACTCTTGGACATGGGATCTTGCCTAAAGAAATTTCCATTGAGTGGGGTAAGTCTCAAAAAGCATTTCACCGGCACTCAGCCCTTCTCCCCTTATTCCAAGAGCCGAAACAGCCTCTATTCCTTCAACAGCAGTTAGGCCTTTTTCAAATCCTACAGCCCTTCTCCCAAGAGTTTCAGAAAAGGCTACCGACTTGGCCTACTTTGACTATGCTATTCTTCTCATTTTGAAAGAAGAAGAAGTAGCCCCGCCGACGACAACTGATTCAATAGCCGGGGATCTTGCTAAGAATGAAACTCCTTCCCTAAAGCCAACTCACCCAACTGACCTTCCCAAAAAAAGGCTTTCATACTCTGTTGAATCTTCTGTTTGTGTTCTTGCGCCTGCTTGCCCTTTTCAAATCCTATACCTTCTGACCCGCCCTTGGGGCCACTCTCTAATGGATCATCTTCTTATCATAGCGAGTATTTTATCTAAGGAGACTAATGGCGATCAAATTTCCTTTCCTCCGCTAGCAGATAGAGCTCACTTCGTGTAAGGTGGGCGTCTTCGCCTTGATTCTCTAGTTTATTAGAACCAAATCTTGAGATGAGATTGGCATATAAAATTGACTCAACTGGCTTAGGGCTAGTTATCCCCACGAACGCTAACCCAGACGCTTATCGCACTTTTTTTTGCATCGAGTTGATTGAGTTCAGAAAGTCCTCCTCCGTGCTCTTGTTGCTGGTATTAGGAAGGCCCATCTTCTTACTTAACGAGTTTGTGTCGCATAATGTGCCCTTCTTCCGGAGAAAGGAATCTTTTTTTCACAATGGAATCATGACAACGTCTAGTTCCGCTTCGTGCTCTTTTGCAAGAATGCCTTTAGTAGACAACCAATGATTTGAATTCAAAATCCCGGGGCAGCTATACCGATGTGTCAACGTCAATGGTACTTCTCTGATCTGATCGAGAATCATTCTCCAACCTACTTTTAGTCATGTTGAAAAACCTTTCCCAATCCTGTTCCTAGGGCACCGCTCAGTAGCAACCTCTCTTTGCAACCAGGGTATTGCTTTCCTATGCACCCATTTATTTTGCTCGATGGGATATTAGAATAAGCAGCAACCTCAGATGAGGAGATGGCCAAAGAGAGAGACCCAACCTGGTGATGCCAATCCTTGATAATAAGAACACATGAGCACATGACTAAGAGGGAGAAGGCCTTAAACAGAGAAAATAAAGCCGGTTTCGGATAGCTAGATTCCCCCCTCAATTGGATTCCTTTTTCTTCCCAGTTGGCCTGCATCGGCTAGGGGTGGTACGTTATTTAAACAGTGACATTTCTCATGGATTTCAACACATAATCTTAGAAATCCTAGATCACACCTATATGAAGCCTTGCGGCATCTCTAACTTCCTGCCTCGTCATCCCACCGTGGGGGGTTGGACTTGTTCTCTCTATCCACTCTCGACTATAGGGTAAGAGCCGCTTCTTTCTCGCGGGGGGACGCCCCCGTAACCAATTTACATTTCCTTGGCTCAGGTTATTCTCAACTCATCTTATGCGCCTTTTAAGTAATTCCAGTTCAAGGACTGCACTCCAATCAAGGACGGAGACGAAGCTGTGTACAAGGGGGGATAGTCTATTTAGATAGTGAGTATGTTGGATTGGTCCCTGGAGAAAGAGTAAATATTAAGCCATTAAAACCTCGGAGGGTCTCAATCCCAATGACCCAGAGATTACGATCTACAACCTTCCCCACAAGGTAGCCCCCGTGCTAATGCCATATTGGTGCTAACTGTCCGGCGGCAAAACAAGCCCCTTAGGGAATCATAAGATTAACAGGCAATGCGGACCCGATGAACCTGAAATTTCTAGCTCCAAAACAATTGATCCTAGAGAATAAGGCTTTGGCCATGCGCCCGCTCATTTAAAATTCGTATAAAGCATCAACTTTGATTCCTACATCGTTTGTATCTTCGATTTGAGATAAGGGTGAGAGGAGAGGGCCGAAACGATTGGATCCGAGGCCAAGGGAGAAGGGTAGAGCCCCGTTCCTGGTAAGTAATGAAAAATTCTAAAAAAAATTTGATATCTCACTGGCTATTCCATTTATGAGATTTAGAGTTCCGAGGCTTGGTAGAGGCTTTGACGCCGAAGCGAAGGTAGAAAGGAATGGAATGATATCGGGTGAACAGAATCTCTGTCTCGGATTCCGTGGAGCTTAGGGATCAATATGATGACTGGTTTGTTTGGGTACCCCCTTTTTGTTGGCCAATTCCCTCTTCTAAGATCACAACATATTGAAATGACGGTAGCGGAAAGGTGTGGAATCCTTTCTTGTCACCTTCGCTTCAACCAGGGCTGAACCCGTAATGTACCAACGAGGGAAAGAAAGCTTCATTAAAATTATGTACATCTGGTTTGGGAAGATTGAGTCTTTCGAGACATTCATTAAAAAATATCCGAAAGGGCAGGAATTCGCTTCAAAGAAAGAGGTGGCCATCAGGTGGAGCACCCATAAAGCTCGGGAAATACCTTTTCTGAGCTGCCTACCTATCCGCTACTCTCATTGATTCTCTCATAAGGTGATCAGACAGGCAAGTCTAGCTCACAAGCAGCTGTGGAACGTCTTCCCCAATCTCTGCTGGTGTGTAATGCCGGTCAAGGTATAAAACAATCTATCGAGATGGCGTATCATAATCATTCAGTAGTGGACTAGCCCTAGCGGCGAAAGCAGTTCAGCAGCTCTAGGCGGCGCACTCAATCAACAAAGGAAGAACATGTAACTAAAGCGCTCCAACCAAAGGGGCGACCCATCCATGACAGCCAGTAACAGACACGGTGGTCGAGGGAGGTGTGTTGATATTAAGGTGTCAAGGCGCTCGAAGAAGGCCACAAGTGGAAGCAACCGATGCTTTGGTCATTCAGTTGACTCCTTGCTACCAGTCCGTGCTTGCTGTCATGCTGGCAAAAGCAGGCTTTCGGTCGGTTTTACCTACTATTGGATTTGAACCAATGACTCTCGTCGTATGAAAGCGATACTCTAACCGCTGAGTCAAGTAGGTCAAGCTGAGTCAAGTCAGCGCAACCAAAGTTCCCCTTACTATACAAGGGGGGGCGGAGCGCTAAGAAAGAGAAAGCATTATCACTATACGAAATGAAGCAGCGGCTAGCACACTAAGCTAAGATCAACCACTCGGAGAACGCGGAGCCTTTCTTTCTTGGTCGTCTGTCTTAATAAGTTAAGCGGATTTCGATTCATGTGGTCGTTCTCTCTTGCATTGGTGTTTTCACTCCCCACTCTCCACCATAACAAAATGTTTCCACTATATCTCAGGAGTAGTCAAAGTAAGTACGGCGGGTCCGAGTAGGAAAAAATGAGCTAAGAATTAGGGCATAGAACAATGGATCCATTCATTCCACAAGATCCGTTCGGATCAGACCAGGATGAATGGGATTGGTTTGACCTCTCGCTCGGAATTAACCCGCCACCGACAGATGTCCCATGCCACGTTTCGTGAACAACTATGCCCGAGAATGAATGAATTGTGATATAGCACCGAATAAGTCACAGCTCTATTCCCGACTTGAAATCCATAAAGGACTTTAAGGGAGATAAAAGAGGGGGCCCTAAAATGCCTCGGGACAACTGCACGTTACATCATAGCAGCACGACCAGATGGAGGCGGAAAGCCGGTTGGGCGCTAGCGCTTTATATTATACTAATCTAATATGAATTAAATTAAGGGCTTTTCCCTTATTAGTAAAGTTGCTCGAGCCGGAAAATGAGAATACAATCTAGAAGATCTGGTCTAATGGTAGAAGAATCTATGGATTCGTTAGGAATCGATAGTCGCTGGCTGGACATACGAGTCACAACCGGCCGGGAAGAGGAGAGATCAACGACGGAGCTACTAGCTACTAGTTGTAAAGGAAAGGGCAAGACCACCTTTCGTACATTTCTACTGGTCCAGACATTCGAATAGCGAACGAAAGACCAGGAGATTGGATCTAGAAAGCACTTCCAGCAGGGTTGACGGCTGTACGGCCCTCATTCAGCTGGAAGTAGGAAATAAATCCCGGCATGACCGATGACTTAGTCTCCTTCTCCACTTCGACTCAACCACCTACCTAACCTCTTAGAAAAGATCCGATAGATAGCAGCTACCTAACTTTTAAGCCCTTCACCAATCAAGGTCTTTCATCTAGTAAGTCCTAGTACTATGTTCTCCAAGCTTAACTAATAGAATAGGCAGGCCCTTTAGAGAGCAGTAGAATGTTGGGTTAGCTCTGCCTTTAAGTGATAGGGGGGTGAGGGGAACTGCTCAGAAATGTCTTAGTTGGTTGAGGAGTGACCGATCCGGTCAGTCAAAAAAGAAAAATAAAAAAAGTGACATCGGGACCGTAAGGTCGTTGTTGAATATAGGGAGATCTTAGGCAATTAGGGGGTTTGCTCCAATCGGAAGACTTGCTTTTCCATAGGGATTGAATGCCGGATTAATCACTTCACGGGAGAGAACACGAGGGATGAGCGACGATCGACCTACCGCTCCGTGGGTTTGTACTAGTAGATAAGGTAGTTCATGAGTTCGTATTACAATCAGAGGAAGGAAAAGCAATGACCAGATGGTAGTGATCAAAATCTCCTAAAGAAAGGTAAGGCCATAGTAGAAAGCAAGGCTTCGCCAGTTCCTATGACAGTTGGTGGTAGGAAAGTAGAAACAGTTGTTCTTGAAGCTGTCCCTGGGGAAGTTAGAGGTAAGGGTGTAAGTAAGGTAGTAGTGATCAGATGAACATCTCACTTTCTCTATCAGAGCTATGTGAGGCGATCTCCGTGAGGGAGTCATATCTCGAAAGGAGTGATACTGCCTACCTAATGAAATGAATAACAGAGGCGAGCGGAGCGAGGGCGATGGGCGGGCACGGTGGGAAAGAAGACCTGCCTCGCGCCATTGAAGACGAAGACGCTACGAGTCGTGCTTAACGTGATTAAGCAACGACTCTACGCTCACTGGAATGCTCCTAAATAGATTATTCCCTAAGAGCTTGTATAGTACTAGTATGATTAGGCGGGGATAAGATCTTTTTTTATAGGTGTGGCCAACACGCTCAACGGCCTTTTATTCGCTATCAGCACTATGCACTCTCTCTACCTTTCTCTCCCGCTCGGTAGAAGTTTGATGGAAAGGGGATAATAAACAACGTTCTTGACTTCTTAACTCATCGGGCTGTCTTAATCATTCGCTACCTAGGTACATGGGGAAATCGGTACAAAGGGGAAGTTTCGACTCAATCGACCGGGGAATCATGCTTAGTCAAGGGGGAAGATGAATGTACTTACCTGCTCATTCATTCGATAAGAGAGGGATTGGAAGAAAGAAGAAGTCTAAGGTGTATTAACTTATGTATAATACCTCTTTATGTACCAAAGTAGTCAACATTAGAAATATACCAGCAAAGCTCGAACAAAGGAGAGTGTGTATTCTTCCAGGAGGATACCGAGCCGAGCCAAGTGAGCGAAGACAGAGACAGAGGGAAGACCAAGGCAGGGATGGTTCGGTAGATGAAAGAGTGATTAATACTGCAAGAGGTATCTCGTTCGACTTGCACTTGCATTTGAGAAGTATATCCTTAGCTTTCTCTCGTCTGAGCCAGGATCACGAATTCCGGGCAGCAATCAACTTACAGAAAACTAAGAACAATGACTACGCCCCCTAAGATGAAATCGATTCCTTCCACCACTTTTTGAGTATCCCACTCCTCTATTGGTTGAATTCATACAATAGAGTGAAATGAAAGAAAAGAGGGAACGAGACATCACAATGAGATCTTCATCTAAAAACTAAAAGAAAGGGGGATTGGGGTGGGGCTACGGATTCTAGGGGAATCCGAAGACTGCGTATAAAGGACTGATTTTCCACGTGCAAGAGCACCGTCTAGCTCAAGAATGCCGGAGCAACCTACCAGAGGGCTATGACGGCCATCTTCCATGAGATGATGTATAGACTATGTGGATGACATAGTAGTCAAATCCAAGATAAGGGTCAATCACATAGAAGTCCCCCCGATTAGTCTTCGAGATGCTTAAAAAATCAAAGAACACAAAGAGGTAAAATCAAACTCATGGGTTGGTTAAGCTGAGTGAACTGCCTAGGCGGTTGACTAGGCCTTTGCCTTGGCATATAGCCATGTTGGCCTTAATTTGGTGGAGACGGGCAAACCCGCTGAGACTGTGGTAAGGTTGCCTGAGGTGGTGGAGCAAAAGATACCTGCATACCTTGAGTTGATTGGGGAAGAGCTGGTTGTTGCAACATTAGTACGTAGGATTCCGAGAAGAAAGAGGCGAGTGCATCGAAGTTAGAGAAAGGGCTATCACAGACCCCTAATCTCATCCAATAAAAAGATATGGGATATGCCAGTCTATTGTCCTTCCAAGCTAAAATAATGAGTTATTATTGCAGCAGGATTGTAGCACATGCAGGTAGCCATAGCTTGAAGACGAGGGGCGATGTGGTGTAAGGGTTATGGCGAGTCAAGCAATGATCGGAGAGGGAAGCTTATAGGCTAGCTAGGTTTTCTTTTTCACAGGCTTATGGTCTAAGGGTACCCTTTCCGCCTAACCATTGTTTAGAAAGTAAAAAAAGAATTCTTAAATTGTTTAGACTAAACTTTGTTCTTCGACTTCACTTTGTCTTCGTTTATTCCAGTTCAAAGTTTAGCGCAGCCATAGAACAATGGCATTTTCTTAGCTAAAGGTAGATCAGAAAATGAAAACTTTTACAAAAGCCCGCATTTCGCGACTGTAACAAATGTTTATCTAGTGCAAATCCTTTATCCTACGCACGACGTCAACAAAACGAGGCATGAGAACCAAAGCGCAGGCAAGGAGAGCCGGGCCAACTACTAATTATTAACCGTCCTGAACAACATATACGGATCCCCTCCACCCCTTTTTTCATTACTAATCGAATATCCTTCACTATTTGAATAAAAATGGAGCGAAATGATCTTGTTTTGTTCCTCGGTTGAAAAGAGATATCTTGAGCAATCGGAGAAGCACTTTGATAAATAGATTTGATCTTGACCGACTCAATTAAGGTATTAGTCTTTGTTCTATTAGACAACAAAGATCGCATTTTTTCACTTCGTTCAAATAAAAGTTGTACCCGTACGGAATTCTTCTGTTTTTCAGTATGATCTCTATCGTCATCTCTATTCCCTTTATCAATTCTCCTATCCCACCTAGGTCTATGAATTTCTCTATCAATTCCATTACCTTATCCTTAGCCATGAGGTTCCAACATTTTTTCCTGAATTTTCGTAGGAGTTGTTCCCGGGCATACTCAAAAAAATGATTATACACCCCAACCCCGTCCCTTGGAAAGAAAAAGGTAGCACCGAAGAAAGGAAAGAGCGAGATGGTGGTTTTTGTTGTTCCCGCGAAGCGAGGATGATTCGACCAGCGAATGAAGTGGGTCAACTTTTTGTCTTCGGCCAAAAACTTTTTCTCGCTGGTCGAGCTTTCGACAAAAAAAGCGAAACGTATTCTCTTATCTAAGCTTCTTCCCTATGCATGAGCTCCCCCCATGGTAGATGGTTCAACCACGCCCGGTTCCATGAAATGATTGAGAACTACAACGGGGTCGAAATGCATTTGGTTCTTTGTCTTCAATAAGTATTGCATGACCAAATAATTCAAGGAAGGGCGCACCGCAGGGAGGGTCCTTTTAAGTGGATGACTCGTCGGGCTGTCGGAGGGGGACTTCTTTGAATTCTTTGAGAAAAAGAACTTGAATAACTTCGTTTTTCTGAAGGAATCGTCATTTAGGAGGGCTATGTCAGCAAGGAGTCAACTAAAAACGAATCTTTACTAGAGAGGCTTTTCCAGGAGTATTGTGATACGAATGGAAATATTCAATTACCAGAGAGACCCCGTTTCAAAGACATAGTGAAACATGCCTTTATTATAGACGAGAATATAAAGGATCAAATTCTCGGGCTAAACCAAATCTATCGGGATCTCCTTTTTATTGGCACGGGCAGTAGCTACTTTATTCAAGTTCTAGATTTATTCATTTCAGGTCTTTCTCTTTTTCTGTGTTTCCTAACATACTGGAGTTCTAACATTTGAATTTCTCTTACATAGAAGATTTTTCAACGGATATCTTGTTCTTTCTGGTTTGGTTATTTGGACCTATTCATTTTCCTAATAGTCTCTTTGATACTAATCTCTGTGCTCTTTATCATTTTTTAATTCCAAGAGGGATTGGCTTTTAATGAAAGATGTTTTTTAGTCTAATAAGAGCTTGGGGGGCGATCAATATATCAGGGATGCGCCCCGAGCGAGCATAAATAAGGCTGCGGGGCGGAAGTCTTAGAGTTGGGAGTCTCGGCATGTAAGAATCCAAATTCTAATAAGTAGCTCTCGGCATCCCCTCTCTTCAGTTCTGTTGCCGGGAGTTAGGAGTTAGGGGGCCTCCTCCTTCTAATGAGTGCCCGGTGAAGGCGTTAAAAGAATCAGAATTCTTCTTTCTCAGACCCCATCCGCCCTTGAGTCAGGAGTTACGGGATTCACCCCTCTCCTATATATTTACGCGCGTAGGAGTAAGATATCCTCTATCCCAATCAAGTGGCCCGAAATCGTGACTTTTCGACCCTCCTTGAGTGATTCCACATTGATGGACTGGATGATCAAATTCTTCTTGGGCTGGCTACCCTTATTATTAGTCTACCTGTAACAGCTTTAGACCTATTAGATAAGCAGGAGCGCGGGCATCCCCTTTATAGGACCGATAAGGAGGGGGAATCAAACAATACTGTGGCCCTCATAGAGCATAGAGCTAAATTTTAGGACTTTTTCGGCTTGGTCGAGTTATTGTGACAGGGACACAAAGACCCAATTCCTAGTCCTTATTTATGGGCCAGAGCGAGTCCATATTGGGCCTTATTCCTCCTACTGCTATTTATTATGGCATCTCGTTTCGGATCGTAAAGAGTCTGTTCCTTCAGGCTGGGTTGAGTCAGTCTCGAATGTCAAGGAAATAGCGGTGTCCGAAAAAGAGTTCCAGAGTTCGTCTTCCATCTTGTTCCTGTAGCTGGGGGCTGAGTCCTGTCTTCCTCTATGTGTGCTTATAGGAGTCAGATATCCAAAATCCTGCAGCCCTGATTTCGATAGTTTGAGGCCTGCCTCGACTGATCATCGAGGGACAAAAAGATAAAATTATTATATTAGTCTTCACCTTCATGATAGCTGCTATAACGGCTATAGCCCTATTAGCAGGAGTTAAGCAAGTGTGATTCCACTCTCGTTTGTTGAAAGGGATTGGTAAACTCATCAGGCTCATGACCTGAAGATGGTGCAACATCAAATCCTGTTACTTCGAATGGAATAGCCGCCCGCCTCACTTGCTTTCTTAACTGCATAAGGAATAAGTTTCATACCTAGCATATGAGGCATACCTTTAAGACCTTGGCTAAGTGGCCTAACGTGGCTACTTTTTCTATCCCGTCGCTCCCAGCAAAATAGCCTAAGGAGATGTTCGTCCTCCTCGCCCGAGAAGGACTTCGCCCCTCTATCATCGTCTGAGGGGATCCCGAGCTTAAGCGACGCAGGAAACGTTTTTCAAAAAATTCATAGCCTTACGGCTGGGTAAGTGGATTAAGAGATCCATCATCGTAGGGACGAAGACCAGAACTATAGACTCATTCTGCACCAGCCCAGACGCAAAAGATAAAACAAAGGCGCCCGAAGCCGCCTTTCTTAACTGGACGAATAGGAGAGTCAGAAGGGCTTGGCTGATGGATTAGTTATAGTTTTTGGACGAAAGAGTGAAAATCAATCGAATCAAAGACTTGTTGCCTAGGAGTTTCAGTTTCAAGCTTAGCTCGTCTTTCCTGCTATGAGTCCGAACATACTAACTCTTTTACGGAGTGGAAGAGCTAAAATGGTCTCCGCCGCTGCAGGTACTTTATTTAGGAATGCTAAATCTGAACCGATTTACAAGTCTTCTTAGTTTGCATCTATTCTTTCATCCCTTGAGTACCAAGGGTATTGGGCTTAGTATGTGCTTAGTTTCGGTTAATCCTTAGGCTCTTTTTGATTACCTAGAAACTTGGATGATTTTTAGCCTTTGTAATTGTAATCTAATTTCAATCATTTTTTCCATAGGTTAGATTCTTTATTTTAGAGCTCGGGGAGTGTCTTGAGCTCTTTGTTTGGTTGCCTGGGGTGGGGGATGCCCTTTCATTATTTATGTTTACTTCGGGGGTTCTCCTCCATCGGTCAATGTATTCTTACTTACCGAAAAGAAAGACTAGTTAGGTACTGTAGGTAGAGCATATTCCAACACTTTGGATAACCACTTGACATTGGCACCTTGGCCAGGTAGATCTGTCCCACTCTCTGGACCTCACCTCTGCTTTTTTGGAGTACGGGATGACTCGGATGGGCAGATAAAACAGAACCTGCCAGTTACGCCTTTAGGGGCCGCCACGTATAGCTTTAGTTTATGCTGTAGCATGTTCCCAGAAAAAAGATACTTTCAAGAAACGACAAACACGACTGAAGTGGCTATACATACAAATCCATTTACGGATCTATATGCTCCGATTGGAACTTCCAGTTCCAGAACAGGTGGCTGGTATACTACCATAATGAAACTGCCTTTTATTTTCTTTATTCGGATCGGATTTATGTTGGCTTCATTGGGGGGATCGCGTAGTTTGTTACGTCAGCTCCAAAAGGATAAGTTGCCTTGGAATCGAGAAAGTTACGTGGAGTTCATAATTCATAGCATAAAAGGAGGAGAAGTAATGGCTACGGTGTACCTCTTCGTATGAGGTTGGCTCTGGGAAACACTCTTCAGGGTTGTGAGGAAAACCCTCCTCCTAGAGATTTGTTAGAACGAGGGTTATAGAATAGAATTCATGTTCATGCTAAGAGAAGAGCGGATCCAATACCAAGACGATTTCTTCGTTATTTCGGGCTGAGAAAAACGACAGATTTTTTATTGTAAACAGGCTATTCAATCCATTCTAAATTCGATTGCAAAGTCTTCTTAAGGTTAAAAGAGGCTTCTGCCTCGGTAAGAATATATTCAGATAGATGGAAGACTAGCCAACCAATAAAGCCGATACCGAGGATTTTTGAGTCTTCTATTCTAGTCTAGCCGAGTCTTTTCGCTTGGAACGGAGGGCAGTGGCCAGCAAACCTTTGCTCCACCAGAAAGAAAGAATCTTATGGGAGGGGCGGATAGATTAGATCTGCTTACCATCGGGTAGAGATAGACTAAAAAACTAGATTGGACAAAGCAGCTGCCCTGTCATTTGATAGATAAAAAGCATAGGATCAAAGCCTTGTTCTTCTTCCAAAGAAGGTTCTACTTTTTCCGGGGAAAACAGCACATTATGGTCATGACCAGCTAAAGATCACCGCCATCTCACGAATTGGGTATTACCAGCTGATGGCGAATAAGTCTTCACAACAAAGGTTAGGTGCTTGAGATCAGAACTTGTTACAGCAGCGCTCTTGCCGCGAGACTCTTTCGCATAGAATGAATTCAGTAAGGAAAAGTGGAGCCCCCATGGTCAATTGAAGAAGACTTCTATAAGAATTAAGGAATATTTAGCTCCAAAGGGTAGTCTTTCTTATGCGCGAGCTATCCCTAACCAATAAGGGAGAGCCTATACCTTTCTTACGATCCTATCTCAACTTTACCTTACCCCCTCCCACCTTCCCCTTTCGCTTAATACTCCACTTCTTCTTAGTTAAGTAGAGAATGCTACCGGCCCTACCATCTTGCTTTACAGACCTACCACTGGAACTTTTTTATTATGTTATATTGCCGGGTCGGCTACCGCATCTCTCTTCTCACGAAATCTTCTTATATGTTGATACACGAGTTGGACAAAGAGAGGTAGGCAAAGGGAGAAGCGGCCACGCCCTGGGTAGTCAACCATATCAGGTTCTAATTTCCCGTACTTATCTTCCTTTCCTTCCTTGTCTTGTATCGTATGAAGCACTAGACTCAGTCCACGGGAACTAGCTTTACGGGTTGCTTTCGATTTGGCATTCTCCTCCCCTTCCTGCTTTATTGGCATTAGATTGTGAAAAAGTCCGATTGACTAATGGAAGGAAGCGAAGCTGTTTAAGTAAGAGTTAGCGCCTATGGAAAAGAGATTTGAATCGCTTTGTGGCGGGGTAAGCTGTGATCTTATTCCTAACTTGGGATATGAAGTAAAAAAACATCACTCATTGGCAAAGCATGAATTAGCCTTCGAGTTGTGGCTTCTTGTTCATCTTTCACTAACTGACCTTTCATTTCAGGTTCTCTTCTCTTAGTCTTCCATGACCCATTCCTCTAGAAATGCCTTTTTAATAACCTAATAAGAGATCGATTACGCGCATCATCGTAGAATTATTTTCTTGGAAGGAATTAGCTAACTAGCCTAGCTAACAAGGCATGGCATGAATGGCGGGATGCTAACTCGATTCGCCCTTGCCTCTACGGGATTACTACCTTATATAAAAAAATATAAAGCACCAAAGGTAAGCAGTTCCCAGTCGAAAGATAAAATTCTTCTTAACAGTTAAACAAGCGAATGGAATTTTTTTTCCCTATCGGTTGATTGGGCTTCCCCAGTGTCATCATCGACCCGCTCCTGCACCATCTCATCCTTAGTAAATAAAAAAGGGTGCTTGTGCTTCTTAAGTAGCATTTACTTACCTTCTTCATCGAAGGCTTCCATTGATAAGGAACTGTTCTATCTAATGTGGCATTATCACGTGTGGCAAGTGTTTCTGCCTTATCCCCACCCTGATGGCTATAGTCGAGCAGAAATGACTTATCTATTTAGTAGCTGAACCAAAGATAAAGTAAGCCCCGCCGCTATCACTACAGCCTTTCTTAACCGGGCATAGGCCCTCTTTCCTAATTCATCTACGGGTCTTATCTTACAAGCACCAGAATGAGAGAGGGACTTCCTGGCTTGACTTTCTCACATAAAAACTTCATTGGTATAGATCTGTAGCCCGTTCTGGGTCTTTAACCAAAACTGGGACTAGGCATGGAAAAGCTCGATCAGCGTCCTTCTCTCCCGAGGTTCGAAATGCGGAGGTACCTTTACCGTCACCTGCTAGCTTTGCCCGCCACGGGTTAGCAACATAAAGTGCGAATAAAGGTTCATTGGGACATTTTCTTCAACAAATGAAGCACTTATTATCCCCGCAGAGCCTCCAAAGGAAGTAAAGACTACAAGTCCCTATGGAAGTTCCTTGCCCACTTCTTGGCATCTGCCTTGATTATGTTTCATGTCCACAAATCGTATTCATGTCCGACCCCCCTTCTCTGTTGGCGAATCGACTTCAACTCCTGTACTTCTTTCCTTAGGGCCGTCTAAAAAGTATTAAGTTCTTTAAAGATCTTCGGCTCCTTTTGAAGCGGAGAAAGGGTGAAAGCTAATAATCACTTTTTCCATAACTTACTTGGAAAATGGAAACTCATGCCTTTCCTTAATAAGTTACTTGCCTCCTTCTGCTACTATTGATTCAATTCCAAAGATGGAGGAAGTGTCACCCAGCGTCGAAGTGAAGTTCCTTGTCTCAGCGTCCTTCTTCCTATTGGAAGGGCCCCATTACTTTGGCAAAGAAGGCCCTACCTTAGACATTCAATCAACCGGTTTAGACAAAAAGTAGGGCAGGTCATCAGGTATCGAACTAAGGCATCGTCTCTTGGGCTTTTGAATGGCTACCGCCTAATGTGTCATTTGACCTCAGTCATTCCAGGCAAAAGGATCCGTTCCTGGACTTAGGTTAGGGCAAGAAGGCTACCGTTAAAAACCACCGACATGTCAAGATCAAAATTAGAAAGGTAGATCATTTCCGTAATGCTTTCGCAGAAAGGTTCGGTCTTTAATCTATATCAATAGCAAACCAACCGAATCGCTGCCTTTAAGGGGGAGTACTGCTTATGGCTTTGTACAGGTAAAAGACAGTATTCCACAATGTCATGGGGGCTAAGCTTGTCATAATGTACCAGAATTGGGTGTTTCAGGGGATGGTGAGTCATCTAAGGGATTTGGCATTTGAACAAGAACCTTTGAGCATTTCCCAATAAATAGGAGTTTGATTTATGAGTCCAAATGAGCTCGTGAAAATAGTAACTCGTCTTTCCGCCCTGGTCCAAATAAGTAAGACTTAAAGAGTCCAATGGAAATAGAATATGTGCCAGTATCCATAGGCTTGTAGGTATGAGTTCGGATGTAGGCTGTTCTCTAGCCATAGATAACAATCGTCTCAGGAATCGTTTAGAGTGTTAGCAGATTTCCTTAGCGAAAAAAAGGGGAAGTCACTTGTTTCTTCAATTGACTTTCATTCAATATCCCATTCCCGCTGCATCGGCTGGTCAAAGATCACCCCAAAATTGATTCAAAAGCGCATGGCAGTGTGAGGTGCTCGTCGATCTCTCCGAACCGTTATACCCCAAGCCACGGCGAAACAGCCCAAGCACAAGCAAGCTTGGCCGCCCAGTGTCCTCAAATCATTCAATGTCATTAGCTGAGAATCTAGATCAGTCATCAATAAGTAAGGCCCAGAGAGCACACTTACATTCATTGGCAATTCTTTATGGGCTGGGGAAATCTCCTAAATTACAAGAGAGGAAGATAGAGTTAGCATTGATTGGGAAGGAAGGAACTAGTAATCCATTTAAGAGGACTTTACCCTAGAAAAAGTAAAAGGGAGGGAAGGAACTGACTTTTTCTAACTCGGAATGAACTGGAAGTGTGAGATGCACTAATCGGAAAGAGACTCTCTCTTGACCTGACTTTCCCTATTGGCTTTGACTGCGGTAAGTAATTCACTCAAACCGATTCCATTTATGGATACTTGGAGGGTGGGAAAACTTTTTCTTTTATCAGGATTAAAGGCTTAGCCGCCTGACTCACTCCGGATAGAAAGATTGAGGGGGTCAGACACGGCGGAGACTTTCATTGAATATGGGATTGAGACTACGACTGGAATGGAATTGATCCGTTGATAGATCCAGATTCGTATCCACCCATCTAAGAGATTTCTTCGTGCCGGGTCGTGAGCTATGTGGAGCGATAAAAAAATGGGATCTATTGGGCTTTCACCTGCACTGCCTTCGCCTAGGACATTAGAAAGGGCGAGAAAGGGCTTGCTGCTGGTTCGGAACTCCCCTATCTATTTGAATTGATTTACAAAGATTTTCAAGCTTATAAAAGGAATTGCTTCTATTCACTTTAAAGAGTGTCTCTCCTGTCTGGCTCGATATGAACAAGGTAGGCTGGTAGGTGGGTAGGCTTCTATCCGACTAGTAGGACATGCAGTTCTCCCCTTAGCCTTAGGGCAGGCACGAAATCAATGAACAGCTTCTAAAGAAAAGAGGACGACTTAAGACAGCAAGAACGGCCAAAAGAAGTAAGTCACTTGCAAGCCCAGGAAGAATGAAAAGAAATCGTTGAATGTGTCCCGACCAAGCAACGAAGAAGCGCTAGCAGATGAGATTGGACCTATATAGACTAGGAAACACAGGGAAAGATAGTCTTGGGGGTCCCCAAAACAGAGTGAGAACTAGCCCTTTGAGGAGCTCTCTAAGCTGTCTAACTCTCTATTACCATATGCAGAGGGAAACCAGGTTCAATAGCCGGATAGAGTAAGAAAACAACTAAATAGAAATGAGTACTTGCTACGGGTGAAGGAGTAAAGAGTTTCAAGAAAAAATATCCTTAATGCGACTGCGGGAAGGCTGTTCCTGCTACATTTCGCTGGGGAAGAAAGAAGGAATTGAGTCCTTTCACATTATCACTGAAAAAGGGGATCGCCTCTTAGTCAATTTTGACTGGAAAAAGACCCGGACTCTCATTCACTTACTATAGGCCGAGGAGCGTAGATTCATCTTACTTTTTATAAATGGAAAAAGTGACATAAGTCACGCATTCGAGCAAGAGCCTTTGCCTTTCTTCGCTATGTAAATAGAGGGCCGGAGGAAGAAGTGCCAGAACCTCAACAAAAGAATGAAGGTGATAGACAGGAGACGCTAGGCTTCGGAATTGAATGGAATGATTCCTCTCCCTTGGTTGCCTTCACTGTCCATGAATCCCTTTTCTTTTTCTATTCCAGTAGTCTTATGCGGTCTGGTCTGTCCATTAGTTGCTTAACTCATAGTAGTTAGGAGGTTGTTGTCCTAATGAGTGTAGCGGAGTGCTCCCTATCCTATTACTCATCTATAGGGCTATCACCCTAGCTTTCCCTGTCTCTGCCTTTCTTTCCTAGTCCTGAGTTTTTCTTCTTGACTATTGCTTGGGATTGGGTTTGACACTATTCAATACTAAATATCTACTCGTGGAGGGAGGGGAGGCAATATATTCATCTTAGGCGGTAAGCGAAGGAACTGTAGGGCTTAGGGCAGCAAGCGGGCCTCGGATTTTTCTTCAATAGGCTCTAGGGAATACGTTTCTCGACCAGTACTTATATATTATAGATATATTTATCACACAATTACTTGATCCCCACTTAAGGTATAACCACACAAGTACTTATATATTATAGATATATTTATCATGTTATTCAAGTAGTTGTTAAAAATATATATTGATTAGATTTCTTACACACACATATGAGTAAGAAATGCTTAATTTTATAGTGTAGTATTTTTTAAAATATTAAAGTTGCAAAAAAAAGTTATCCATGTTAAAAAAAATTGGAAGGATTTGTAAAAAAAATCAACAATGATAGTTTTTACCCATCCATACCCTTTTATGTGTGTGTGTGCGCGTGCGTGCGTGCGTGCGTGTTAGGGGGGTTGTTAAACCGTGGATTTTTATTTTTATGGTAAAAAAGGAAACATTTCTTAGCCGTATATTTTGAATGATTAAAAAAAGATAAAGTTAAATGCTAAGTAGTAAAAACTAAACTCTAAACGTAAATGTTAAATGTTAAACAGGTACTTTAATTTTATGGGAAAGAAGGAAACATTTCTTAGCCATATAGTTTGAATAATTAAAAAAAATAAAACTTGAATACTAAATAGTAAATACTAAGCTCCAAACTTAAATGTTAAAACTAAACTTTATAGGAGAAACAATAAAGTTAAATACTAAATGTTAAAACTAACCTTGGAAGCTAACTAAAAATTAAAATTTAAAATCTAAACCATAAAATCTAAACGTTAAAAACTAATAACTAAACCATAAAACCAAAAGAATAAACTCTAAAACTAAATTCTAAAAGTTAAATTATAAGAGAAAGAATGCTAGAACGCTGCCACTACTTGTGTGTTTTCTGTCGTTCCCAGTGCTTCACAGTGCTTCCCTAGTGGCATCTTCACTTTCTTGGTTCTTGAAGCATGAAATGCGTGTGTGAGCATTGTTTTGTCGTCTTTCTCTTATAACGCTCTTAGAGGATACGGCGAAACCAGTTTGTGTTTAGTGTTAGGGAAGGATCAGGTCTTTTCGAGAGCTTATTAACCCGCAAAAATAAGCTTTATGAGTGATTTCTTTGAGCCAGTATTGAACCGGGATTGCCTCTCTTTCAATCTTCAGTTCGCTTCCTTCTCTAGAGAGCACTTTTCCCTTGCTAATAAAAAGGTCTTCCAACTAGACTTTTTAGGAGTATCCGTACAAAAGAAGGGTCCGCAATTTCGAATACAAAAGGTTCTAAAACTATAAAGTATAAAAAGTAATTTTAACAATTCATCTACTTGATAAATGACTAAAATCAATTTGTAAGGGAGAGTTTGTTAGATGGACATTATATCAATAATCACTTTTGTTGACTTTTTACAAGTTTCTCTAATTTTCTTAAACGTTCATAACTTTTATGTACATCATTATTTTTTAATAAAAATTACACAATAAAAACAATCATGTTTTTATCTTTAAAACGAGTATAATATTATTATATAAAACTTTAATAAAATTTTCTATGTTTTTAATTGTGAAATACAATGATAAATAAAAACAAGTTTATATAATTATAAAAAATAATAACAAAAATAACACATTTGATTAATTTTAACACTATGAGTTTTGATAAATACATTGGTGATACTAGAGTGTGCAAAAAAAAACCGAAAACTGAAAAAAACCAAAAACCGATCCACATTCATAACTGGAAAAAACCGAACCGAATTATGAATTCGGTTTTCGGTTAGGTTTGTAACCGAAACCGAATTGGGAATTCGGTTTTCAATTTGGTTTTCAGTTCGGTGTAACTATTGAACGGTTTGTTCGGTTTATTTGGTTAACCGATTTAACCGAATTCAATATGTTATAATTTATATATTTTTTTATAATTGTAAGTTTAGCCTAACTTTCCAAGCCTCAAATATCCAAAGTGGTTTTGTTTAAGCCAAATAACTAATATTTTATATGTTAGTCCAACTTCAATTATTAAAACTCAGTCTTAAATATCTCATTTTTTAAAGAGTCAAAGTCGACTAGTTATATTTTTAGGAAACGAGATTGCTACAATTCAAAAGTTTAATTATTTGATTTATATTATTTAAAAAATGTCTATAGAAAGTGATTTTCATACATGTATATAAAGTTAACAACGTTTAAATAAATAAACAAATGATGAATTCGGTTTTTAATCGAAATCGAATCGAATTGAATTCGGTTGAATTCGGTTTGGTTAACCATATTCCCAATACGGTTCGGTTCGGTTTTCGGTTATGCCTGGATAATTTTCAAAACCGAATAAACCGAACCGAATAAACCAAACAAACCGATAACCGAACCGATGAACACCGCTAGGTGAAAGTATATTATTGTATACTTTTAATTGTAAAATACAATGATAGATAACAAGTTGGATGACTTAAGGAATAGTTTAAGTTAAAAAGAATAACACCTTGAATTATGTTTTATGTTAATTTTATATCTTTATTAATTTGATTGTTTATGTTATTATTTATTTGATGTTATTGAAAAGTTTGTATTTATTTTTGACCGATCCATTGTTTGCCCCACGTATTGAAATTTTTTGTACATCAATACTTAAAGGAGACCACTTCGCTACAAAGGTTATGATTTCTATAAACATCCGATGGTTGCTTGAATAAGTTTCATCTTTATACATATAGATCTTGATGGGATTTGTTTTAAAAGGATATAAAACTACATGTTAAACAAACTTCTATTGTCAAGTGATTTCAAAATACATGTTAAAATCTCAACATATTAGTCTCAAGCATATATGTTAGGGTAATAACGAGCAACAAACTACATAGCCAAAATCATATGTTATGTAAAAGTGAAAGACAAGCTTTGGGGTCTGTTTGGTATAGAGTAATAGAATGGATGAAGAAATGAAATAAATGGGGGAATGGAATGTATGAGAGAATGAACCGAATCATTACATTTTATTATCCTGTTTGGTTACTCTTTAGGAATAGAATGAATCATTGCTTTATGTTGTTTGTTAGGTAGGAAAAGAAGAAAGAATAAAATGCAAAAGTGGTTATGGTGGTGATGTTGGCCGGTGATAGATCCCGGTGGCGGTGGTTGGCGGTGTCCGGTGGTTGGCGGCGTTGGTGGCTGGTGGTCGGCGGCGCTGGTAGCAGGTGGTCGGCAGCGATGGTTGCCGGTGGTCGGCGGTGGCGGCGGCGGTGGTGGCGGCTGCGATGATGGTGGTCGGTGGTTGGCGGTGGTTGGCGGTGGTGGTCGATGGTGGTGGTGGCCGTGCTTGGTGGTGGTGGCCGTGCTTGGTGGTGGTGGCCGATGACGATCGATCTTGGTGACCGATGGTGCTTGTTGTGGTGGGTGAGTGGGCAGTGTTGGTGACTAATAATGGAAGAAGGAATGGAATGAAAAAAAGAATGTGGGTGGATGGAGTGAATTTAAGGGAATAAAAACAACTATGTGATAGTTCATTCTATTACTTTCACCAAATAAACATGTCTTTTTTCATTCACACTTAATGGTTCATTCCATTCCACTCCTCATTCTTGTATACAAACCCTACCTTGGTATTGACAACACATGTCAAGCCTCTGGCGGGTATCAGTCTCAAGCATAAAAGTCATTGTTAGTTGAGCATGCATAATAATGGCTCCATTCCATTCCATTGTCATTGCTTGCAAGACTTTTAATACATAATTTAGACCAACATATCATTTCATTAGGTTTTACTAGTCATTCATTATCCATTAATCTTCCATTTTACTTTACATAATACTTTCATCATTTCTTTCATCACATCCTATAGTCTATACGATATTCGTATACATGCATCAGATGAAAAATATCATATACATAAAGTTGTAGGAACTCATATTATTAAAAAAGTCAACCCTAGGTTAAAGTCAAACCTTAGTCCTAGTCAGCTATAGGTTAAGATTCATATGGGTAAAATATTCTAAGTCTGGTTAGGTTTAGATGAAGAGAGCCACATTAAGATGAATAATAATATCCGGATGAGTATATCACATTGGGTAAACAATTGATTGAAATATCTTCAAGTGTTGTCAGATCTAGGTGTATAAGTCAAGTGCGAGCGATCAGTCACATACATATGACTTTTTCAAAAGAACAACCACGTACATAAGAAAAACGATCTAAAAATATGCTTTTAGAAATGGTCTAAGACCACCACCAATGGTGAAATCAAAAAGCACTAAAAAACATGCTTAGTTAGCGGTTATATCAGAAAACCACTCATTCTTTAAAACCCTAAAAACCTCTCTAATAGTAAAACTTAAAAACATCCAAAAAAATTGTCATATCATCATTACCTTTTACATTTATTTTTAATTACCAATCTTATATATTGATATAAAATATTTATATGTTTTTTGTTGGATGGAAATTTTAAAATTTTAAAATTTAAAAGTTAAATACTTTTTAAGATGGAAATTTTAATATTTTAAAATTTAAATATTTTTCGTAAGAAGAAAAGTTCTAAATATTGAAAACATAAAATTCAAATATTACATAATTAAAAGTTACAATAACTAAATAATACATAACTCAAACAATACAACAATTAAACTACCTAAATAACATCATGTGCCCTAATTTTATCACAGATTTTTTTTATGAAATGTGACTTGCTTGGGAATCATGTAGGTTGTATCCTTAAAAAAATTTCTTGTTCACGCAGTGCAATCTCATGTTCACGTAGTACGATCTCTTGTTCAAGGGCTTGAACATCTTTCTGCTTAATATCAACATATTCACGCATTTTGGATTCAATTTCACCAATGGCGGATTCTCTTATTTCTGTTAAATTTTGAAAGCGTCCGATGACCTCATTTATTTGTGACGAGTCGGCTTTAGCTTTGCATTTAGACTTACCTTTAGCCATCGCTTTAGCCTTCTTTGTGCCCATTGGATGTGGGAATTCTTTAACTTTATTCCCATAATCATCAATCGTTAATTCACTATCATCATTGAGGTCAAAGTAGTTATTAGCTTCAGATGAAATATTATCAGCAAATCTTTTACCACTTACACTTTGACTGTGCTCAAGACTTGTTTGTTCTTTCCACTTCGGTTCATCTTTGAGAAGGATCCAAACATGATCGTACATAAATTGTGTACTTTCTAAGGCTTCATACATCTCACGAGCACGTCTAAGCAATTGATTATCAGAACAACCACTTATTTTTTATTTTCGTAGTTGAATGTAGATGATATTAAATACAGTCACCTTTCATTTTATCATATGCTAGTGAGAACGTAGGTTATCTGTTGTTCTCACCACATTGCTACCCTGTCTAAAGTATGTATGGACCCTCTGTCAAAAGTCATTGTTCTTTTGAGAGTTCGTGATGATACAGTCATTTGAAATATGCAACCACGCCTTAGTGAGCACTTCTTCTTCGTCAGATGACCGTGATCTTCTTTTGGTTGTTCTGAGGATGCAACCACTTTGCTATTCTTCTTTTTGGTGGTCTTGATGCAAAGGGATGGTGATTCATCCACACTACCACTACGTGGTGCCAAAGTGGATGTTTGGGTTGTTGAAATAACTAGCGATTCTGTGGTAACTAGAGATTGAGTTAGAGGTAGATCGGTGAATGGAGAGAACCCATGATTTAGGAATTCAGGGAACTCAGGATTTGTGAATTGAGAGAACCCTGGATTTAGGAATTGAGATAATCCAGGATTTGGAAATTGAGAGAACCCTGGATTTGGAAAATGAGAGAATGCAGGATTTGGGAATTGTTGATTCGAATATCCTTGGAACTGGGAATATCCAAAGTTTGGAAATGAGTAGGGGTTTAGGTTTGGGTTTGGGATTGAATTTGGGTTTGGGTTTTGTAAGGTTATACTTGAAAGGCTGATGCAACCAAAGAAACCAAAACAACCAAGGAGCTTCCAACTTGCATGCACATTATGTAGAGTAGAAGTCACTTCAGAAGTTTTACACTTCTCACAGCAAATTATTCTAAGTGTAAAATCTTCCGAAGCCAAAGACCAAATCTTCCGAAGCCAAAGATGAAGTCTTCCGAAGCCAAAGATGAAGTCTTCCGAAGCTTCAAAGACAAAGTCTTCAAAAGCCAACGAAGTGAAGACTGATTTCTTCCGAAGACAGAGAGGACATGCTTTCTCTGATCTACTTTTGTATAAAGCTGACCAACTTTCTGCTGCAACTCTAAAGACTCACCGACTTGCATGAGTTGGTGAAAAGGTCCATGCTTTTGTAACTGTAGATTATGGTTTAGAGTCTGTAACTTTCTACTTTATACCTTTTATCCTTTTTGTAATATATTAGGATGTGAGCTATAGTATGTCATAGTCACTAGTCAAAAGGCAATCTATCTTTTGGCTTTACATTGATTATGTTGTCTAGATTAGTGTTTCCAGCTGGCCTTCAAAGTACGGTCGGCTGTAGGACGTAGTATAAAGTATCTCAGGTTCTTGTATTTCTTTTTATGCTTTGTAACACTTGTAAAAGAACTTGAGAGCAATATACAACATTCTTGAAAACCATACTTATCTTGTTCTTGTTCTTAGTTATGTCTCATTGTTTACTTGTGTTCGTAGTATCATTCATATAAACTCGGTTCCCTATTTGATCTGTTAAGTGTTCTAACACTCTCCTCATTGTGAGACTGATTGTATTGACCATCCCTTAACCGGTCTCTTCATCAAAGGAACTCTCTTTATGGGCTGCATCAAGCTGTCTTCGGAAGAACATTATATCTTCATATCAGATTACTACTTATAATACATTTACCTTTGGAAGAAATTCTGATATATCTTCCGAAGCCTAAATATGCTTCTAAGTACTTACATGTATTTGAAAGAAAATTCTCTTCCGAAAACAATTAAGTTTCGAAAGATTTATTCTCTTTAGAATAAAACTTCCAAGTCCTGATTTCTTTCGAAACCAAACATGTCTCGGAAGAAAAATTCTCTATGTATTTTCCTTCCAAAGCAAAATTTTTACAAATCTTACGAATATCTTCCAAAGCCAAATTGGCTTCGAAAACTTTTCTTAAAAAAGAAACTTCTGAAGACAAAATACCTTTGGAAGATTTTCGACTTCCAAGAAAACTATCTTTTTTGGCACTTTTTAAAGGTGGGACCGACATTTGGATTTCAAAGTTTATCCTTTTGCATTAACTTTCTCTCAAATCCATTTCATATATATTCTCTCAACGGTTTCCCTCTTTCACTATCTTCTCTATCTGAAAATTCTCTAAACTAAATTCACCCATAAACCGCCCTTGTTCTTATCTTCCTTCACAACAAAGCTACCTCAAAATGACCAACCTTCATCGTAGAAACCAACCCGATTTCTCCATGCAACTTCATAGGCAACATAATCAAGTTGCTCGCTTGAACTCTGAGAAAGATCTTGGTTTCTCAGAGGTTTGTCGCTTTCTCAATCTATCGACCTACTTCACCTCTCTCACCATCGATCCTCCACTCTATGAGGATCAGCTGTTGGAATTCTAGAGGAACTGTCAAGAGGTCACCATGGATGGGAAGAAGGCACTCTCTGCCACAGTGCGGGGAGGACAATCTTCATCACTCCAGCATCCATAAACTCACATCTAAGGCTGGATGATGTCGAAGGTGATTTATCCTTCCCCAAGTCTGTTGTTATCCGTTCCTTTGGTTAGATGGGCTATGAAGGGGATTTCTCTGTCAAGACCTTCAGGAAATGCAAGGTTTCCTCTCAATGGAAATACCTCCTACATGTCGTCATCCATAGTCTATCTAACAAGCATAGAGGATGGGACCAAGTTCTAGAGGACCTTTCCTACATAGTCCATAGGATGGTTCAGGGAGTCAAGTTTAGGTATTCAAAATTTGTGTACATTAATTTACTTGTAAACTTGGACTCCTTAGAATATTACATGTTCCCTAGATATGTCCAGCACATTCTTAACTGTGAACTGGGCTCACAGTTGAGGGGAACAGGTAATGTTCTAAAATTAGGATAGACGAAGCCCAGCATCTTCAAGACTATGAGAAAGCCAACTATTGGCTTCTCAAGGATAGAAACAGCCCTTGTCCCAAAAATGTTAGAGCTTATTGCTCAAGGTAATAAGCTAGTAGCACCAGCTAGTGTTGAACCCACACCTTTTACTTCTCAACCCCCTATACAACCACAAATAACCATCACCTACCAAAGAAAATCAAAACAAACCCCTGCACATGCTACTCAGTTTGTGCAGGCCCCTATATGTTTTGTCTATCAGCTTCCTGAGGAGCAAACCACTCCTATCTTACCAATGATCAGTGCTGAGGTTCCTCATGCTCAGCCTGATGAGCTCACAACCCCCCAAGCCTTAAGCCTTCACTCAGAGTCTCAACACTCTAGTGAACAACCTTAAGGGGACAGTTACCATCCCCAACTTCTTGATCTAAACCAACCCATTCCAAATCTAGAATTATATTATGATAAAGACATGGGATTCGATAAGTATCATGAGTCTCTTTTCTCCTTCCCTGCTCAAGGAGAGATGAGTACTCCTGTTTCTCCCATGTCTAGCCCACATCATCCACCCACTACTGAGGTGGATCTCCCTAAAACTTTTTAGGAGGTCCATATGAAAGAGGCTCTCACTTCATAAAGTGATTCCATCATTAAGACCTCAACCATTGCAACCCAGCCCATTGACACTTCACTTGAAGCTGTCATGGTGCAGGGAAAATCCAGTGGCCAAGAACAAAGTGCTGGTGATAAGGAAGAAGACTTAGGTCCTATTCTCTCATCTCCCCGTGATTATTCTAATGAAGATGAGGGGAATATGAGACTAAAGGTGCAAAATCTGACTCAAACCTGCACCTATTTAGTCTCCAAGGTTAGTCACTTGGAATCTCAGGTGACTACCTTGCTAAGACAGGTCAATGATCAGCAACTTGAGATTTCTGATCTCAAGGAACAACTAGCTGGGAGACCTTTCAGGAGGGCTCAACCAGGAACACAAGAACCTATGGATGTGACAGACCTAACCTCTAGCTCACCTATGCAAAAGGGTGATGCTACCAAAAAGGGGGAGAAAGTCTAAGCAATCACAGAACCTGGGAGTTCTTCATAGAGTATGGACATTGAGGATTCACCAACCTCACATGCAATTATCCATACTCAGCAACCTTAAGTCCATATTGATATGGACTCACTCATTCAAAGTCTGTTTAAGGAGGGTATTCTAAGAGCTATGTCTACCCCACCCCATGATGCTGAGAATGAAATACTTAGATGGAGGTATGATGCTGACAGGAGAGCTCTAATTTTGCATAGACTTCAGGGGCAGCAAGAGGTTTTCAAATTTTAGACCCTGAAGTTCTATGACAGTCTTCCTCTAGTCCATATGCCACTTGCCAATCCTAATCAAAGCAGGCAAGCTGACAGACTGGCTGAGAGGATTCAAGACAGGATTGTTAAAGAGTTCAGACAAAGAAGAAGATAAAGGCTAACAGGCAATGTCATTAGTCAACTGAATGTTAAGGTGGAACCTAAGATTAGCTTTGAAGGGGAAGCCATGACTGAAGGCCTAGTGATAGACCCTGTGAACCTTGTCACAAGAACTGCTTCAACATCATCAATCCTCAGTGAGGCACCAGCTGGTGAAGGTGCTTCATAACCTCTCTCTGGCCAAAGCTTGATTGCTGAACCAAGCAATGAAGGCCAAATCTCTCTCCACCCTGAGTCACCAAGGCCTGTGCGTGACAAAGGCAAGAGGAAGATGACCTTTGAGGAGATTGAGGAGGAAGAGAGAGAGAGGAAAAAGAAGTTAAGGGGAGAGAGTTCAAGAGGGTCTCCAGGGTTTATGGAAGCTGCTATCAGGGCTACCCCCAGGCCAAATACTAAGGATGATGAGTTGAGGGAAGCCAGATTAAACTACCTGGGGACCAGGAACTACAATATAGATGAACTCATCTCTCTTCCCTTAGAGGAACTCAATGAACTGGCAGACACAGAGCTGTTAAAAGAGAAGAAGGAGACAGAGAATGCAGAATTGCTCCTAAAAATCAAGGAAGAAAGGAGATAGAAAAGGCTCTACAAGCATGCTCCTATCCTCTCCCCATTTCAGGAAAGCCCTGAGAAAGAGGTTGTGGCAACCAAACAACCTCAGGTAGACCAGGAAGCTGATAGACAAAACATGATTAGCTACCTAAGTGCCACAGGTCTCTATCAGGCATCTGCACTTCTTCCCTTATCATATGAATATGTTGAATTCAAGTATCTTAAGCAGCTGGAGCAACAAGTTATCAAAGAATGAAAGGCTGCTAAGAGAAAAATAAAAAAAGAAGCTGTAAAGTCACGAGCCATCATCCAAAACAGTCAAAAGAAGTTTGCTAATAGGCAGAGGATGATGAGCTTCTTGAAGCTGTATGGATTCTATGGAAGGAGGCTTGGTCTAATGTCTCTATCTACTATGGATGAGCACATTAAAGTGATCAAGCAGAAGATTAAAAAGGGAGAGCTTATTGACTTGCATTCTCCACCAAGTCAAGCTCAACCTGAAGTTGAGGTAAAGGTTGAACCCACTAAGACAACACAACCTGAACCCAGAGCTGCATCTCAGCTAATTTCATCTTTTAATCCACAGCAGGGTCCAAATCCCTCTCCTTTTAAACTTATGAGGGAAGAGGACCCAACTGAGAAAGACACAACAAGTCAACATGGTGCTGAAGGCCAGGCTTATTAGTTAAAGACTTCAAAGAGGAAGAAAAGGATGGCCAGGAAGAGTGATTCTAAGAAGAAGTCCAAGGCATCCACCTCTACACCTCAGGATGATCTCCATGACATGAGAAGGTATTATGAGAGTCTGAGGGATCTTGATCAGTTGATGAAGAAGGAATGATCTTGATCCTCATGAGGACTGTCAATATCTAAGTATACTTCTCTGTTTTGGTAGCATTAGCCTAGTGGGAGTTTGTAAGGTTATACTTGAAAGGCTAATGCAACCAAAGAAACCAAGGAGCTTCTAGCTTGCATGCACATTATAAGAGTAGAAGTCACTTTGGAAGTTTTACACTTCTCACAGCAAATTATTTTAAGTGTAAAATCTTCCGAGGCCAAAGACCAAATCTTCCGAAGCTAAAGATGAAGTCTTCCTAAGCTTCAAAGACAAAGTCTTCCAAAGCCAATGAAGTGAAGACTGATTTCTTCCGAAGACAAAGAGGACATGCTTTCTCTGATCTACTTTTGTATAAAGTTGACCAACTTTTCACTGCAACTCTGAAGACTCACCAACTTGCATGAGTTGGTGAAAAGGTCCATGCTTTTGTAATTGTAGATTATGGTTTAGAGTCTGTAACTTTTTACTTTGTACCTTTTATCCTTTTTGTAATATATTTGGATGTGAGCTATGACATGTCATAGTCACTAGTCAAAAAGCAATCTGCCTTTTGACTTTACATTGATCTTGTTGTCTAGATTAGTGTTTCCAGCTGGCTTTCAAAGTATGGTCGGCTGTAGGATGTAGTATAAAGTATCTCAGGTTCTTGTATTTCTTTTTATGCTTTGTAACACCTGTAAAAGAACTTGAGAGCAATATACAACATTCTTGAAAACCATACTTATCTTGTTCTTGTTTTTAGTTCTGTCTCATTGTTTACTTGTGTTCGTAGTATCATTCATATAAACCCAGTTTCCTATTTGACCTGTTAAGTGTTCTAACACTCTCCTCATTATGAGACTGATTGTATTGACCATCTCTTAACCGGTCCTGCAGGTTTTGATTAGGATTGGAATCGTTTAACAATTGTAAAAATGAATTCTTGTTTGGATTCATGATTTTCAGGAATTTTAGGAGAAAGAAGATTTGAGAGTGAAAAATATAAAGGAATGAATCTGTATTTATAGTGGTTTGAAAGGCGGGAGTTTGAGTAGGGGGAAATTCAAAATTGTTTAAAATCTATTTTGGGGGAAATTTGAAATTTGAACCTTAAATTTATTAAATAATAATTAATAGACGTTTTGGGGGAATCTAAAATTTAAAATTTATTATAAAAAATTAAATTTTAAATTTTAAATTTATAGATAATAAATTAGAAATTCAAACAATCTTAAAATAAATAAAAGTTACAAGAGTAAAACATTACTATAATAGTGACATACTACAATAATATCATATTACAATAACTAAAGATCACAATACTTATTCTTTAAGAGACCAGATTCGTTCCACCAAATCAGCCCAAAGTGCATGATGAACCTCTTGATTACGTAAACATTTAAACCTTTACAAATAAGCTTGAAATCTAATTGGAGCTCTGTGTTCATAAGTTATTAGCCCATTTTCATCATCGTCACCCGACCACACACATATAGCATAGCCTTCATCATCTACAAACATATTATGCATTATAATACATGCATACATGATATCACTTAGTTATTGCAAGCTCCAAGCTCTTGCGCGACCACGTACGATTGCCCATCGAGCTTGGAGGACACCGGCTCTCTCGACATGATATCACTTAGTTATTGCAAGCTCCAAAGACACTTATCCCCCTCTTCACGATCCCTTTGTATACTTCTTGTAAGGATCAACACTTAACAATCAGATCGATCTCGTGACAAGAACGCAAAACATAATCATCACGGTAATAAGATTGAATAAGAAATGAGATGGACACAAGTGTAAATAAACTTCGATTTATATTGCTCTCTGATTTGAAGGATTACAAAATAATGCGAAATCAGGAAATGACAAAAGCTCTTCAAATTACATCAACTAACAACTTTTTATACTAAACTACAAAGTTCTCGCGTAGTTCTCGTGCGACTTCCAAGTTCTTGCGCGAGATACAACTTCTCACGCGGCAACTTTAGGTTCTTGCGAGACTTAATCTTTATCATCTTGATTTGATTTTTTGAGCCTCTAGGTTCAATCCGTACACTTCTACGTTTTCTTGTTGTGCTTCGAGAACTTTCAGCAGCATGAGCTTTCATCACTTCTACATTCACTTTGTTAACATAATCATTCATCAATTCCTTTTACGCCGCATGCATAAAATCTATAAAAGGTGAATCGGGAGGTGAAATGGGTGGACTTTCATCACCATTTGAACTCATTTTTTATGTAGAGATTAGAAATAATAAGAAATTTAAAAGATGAAAGTTAAAAAAAATTGAAGGTGCTGAAAAAACGAAAGATGAATGTTTGTATATATAGTAAAAATATAGCCGTTATAAGAAGGTTTAAAAAAATTTAAATTTTAAAAATATAGCCGTTTGGGGGAAAACTAAAATTTAAAAACTTAAAACTTTAAAAATTGATATTTAAAAATGATAGATTAGTTAATTTAAAATTTAAAATAATAAATAAAACTATTTTTTTATGTGTACTTTATAATTTTTTGAAAATTTAAATCAATTAAAATTAATTACTAAATATTTTATTAATATAAATATATTATTTTCTTTTTTTATATTGAAACCCAACCCTGTCCTCCTTTTGAAAATGTCAGCTGGTTTTTTATGTTCATCTCCATAAATATTTTTTTTAAAAACAAACCCCACAACAAGGTGATGTCATGGTTTTTATGCTCCAAAAACACACAAAAATAAGCCATTGGAGATGCTCTAAATGGAGAAGAGAAGGAGACCCATCGAAAATCGAGGAATGACCATGTACTCCTTCCCTACTAGCTACCTCTCGCCTTCTCCCACTTCTCTTATAAGGTGAGCTTATTCATCAGGCTGATTCGTAGTTCTCCTTACATTACAAGAAAAAGACTAATAGAAAGCGTAGAAAGCAAGATTAATAGTCCTAGTTTGGAAAATGAGATAAGTCACTCAATAACCACTCCCTGTCCTAAGAGTTTGTTAGATTGAATATTGTTATGAATAAGTGGCTTAGATTTAGAAACACTTTTACTTAGGGCCGTTGAAAGCGCTCGCCGCTCGCTCGAAATTTGCTCAAAAAATGCTCGTTCAAAATTCTGCTTGGTTGTAAATGAGTCGATCGGCTCAGATCGGTTTGTAAATGAGCAAAGCACGAGCAAAGGTCCGCTCAGACCGAATTGGATCATTTTTATATATACTTTATACATAACATTCTAGTAGATTTGGCTCACTATATACAAATATATAATTATACTTATGCATATTAAATCAAGCAACCTAATAAAAAGTTTCAGGGTAAGCATAAAAATGAAATCTTAACATAAAAATGAAACCCTAAGTCGTTAAGAGAAATTTTTTAACATCGCTCCTACTCTCAGTCGATCATTTCTTGCTCTCACGAATCGTTGTCTACAATGTGCCTGTATTTTATTCATTAAAACCTAAGATCTAACAGTTTCACTATCTCTCATTGTAACATAAATCGCATGACACACTAGATAGTTGAGTTGTTGTTTGTTTGTGCTCGCTCGACGCTCGACCAAAAAAAATGCTCGTTTGATTTTCCCCTCGATCCAACTGTGCAAAGCACAAGAAAAAGTACATTCGATTCGGTTAGACCCTAGTCATACGGTGTGAGTTATTAAAAGAGTAAGATGTTATTTTCATCCCTGACATTTTGTTGAATTTGCCATTTCAATCCAAAAACTTTTTTTGCCATTTCAGTCACTACAGTTTACCAAATGTTGTCATTGTCATCCACTCTACTAACTCTGTTAAGATCTCCGTTAAAAATAAGGGTATTTTAGTGTTTAACACCCTAATTATCCAATTAAAACAAATTAATCAATTAATATTCAACTAAAACTAAAAGAAGGGTATTTTAGTGTTTAACACCCTAATTATCCAACTAAAACAAATTAATCAATTAATATTCAACTAAAACTAAAAGAAAAATATGAAGCGACTAGTGAGACCGGACGCTTCAATTTAAAAGCCTTGATTAACGCTAATTCATGTTGTTAGATTGAGGTCTGCTGTGGGATTTTAATGGATCTTCACATTTTGTTCGAACGTGGACCGTTGTTCGATTGAGATATACTATTGTCACATTTTATTTCATTGAGGTCAGTTGTTGTTATGTTCGAACAAACGCGAAAATAGTAGACTTCAATAAAAACAAAGCGTGACAACAACAGTCCTCAATCTCACAGCAAACCCCAATCGGATAAAAGTAAACGTCAAAACAAAATGTGAATGTTAATTGAAATCTCACAACAGATCTCAACGAACAACATAAGTTAGAGTTAATCGAAGCTTTTAAATCGAAGCGTCCAGTCTCAATAGTCGCTTCATATTTTTTGAGTTTTAATTGAATATTAATTGATTAATTTATTTTAATTGGATAATTAAAGAATATCCTCATATTTAACGAAAATTTTAACAGAGTTTATAAAATAAATGAATGACAACATTTGATTAACTACGGTGATTGAAATGAAATGGTTAAAACAAAGCCGGATGTGACATTTTACTCCTGTTAAAAAAACTTCATATTTTTCGGTCAACTTTATCAGACTCATATCTACACATCCGATTAGTGGACTCAGCGATCAAGGTTTTCCGACGAGTGGGTAAAAGTATGTCAGTTGCCACCTACAACATCACCGGTCATGGCGTCAGAAGCTTCAATCCATCATCTTCCTCATGTATTCAGCGCTTCAATTTTCCTATTATGACTCCAACCATACTCAAAATCAGACCTCTTCCTTTCACCTTCAGTCGCAATTACGTTGCCGCTGCTGTATCATCAACTAGTTCAACTACAAGTGTTGGTACTTCTATTGAAAACCGTAGCAATTTCACTTGGGATGATGTCTTTCATGTATCTCAATCACCCAACGGTTCGTCGGATCTCGGTGGATTCTTCCAGAAGATCAACCTCTGCAACCGTGGCTTGGTAATACTCAAAATTCGCAAATGCGTTTTCATCATTCCGATAGAACTGTATTTGTTGTGGTGATTGCATTTATAGGAAAGTTATAGCCATTGATGCATATCTAGCTGGTACTGCCCTTTCCATTGTGATTCCTAGTCATATATGCAGTTTCGTTTGTGATTGATATTTGACTTCAGCAGTTGTATTAGTTCTTAAGAAATCTTAGAATTTTCTTTATGATTATGCTGAATTTAGTACAAGTTTTACAGATTGAGTCTGCTGGTGTGTGATGTGGTTAGATCGGTCTAAGCAAAAAGAAAGAAGCAGGAAAGAAATTAAGAGAGGAGAATTGGGACAATTTTCTGGATAATCCATTCCAAACAAAACAAATCCCTTATAAAGGGTACAATGAAACTACTCCACTCCACTACCATCCTACTAAATTAGAAAACATGCAGACATGGGAAACTAGGCATAACCCATGATCCCCTTTATTCTCACACAACTAACTATCTTGAAAAAGTAAAACAAAGACCAAGTAAACAAATAAATAATCCCACGTGCAGCAGCAATTAATTTAGATTTCACTTGTATCAGGCCTGCTCACTGGGCTGCATAGCTACGAGTCCATTGAGCTGCTTGTTCGTAAGTCCATCGGGTCCATTATCGGGTCCATAACAATCCACCCCGCTTGAACCCACCTTGTCCTCAAGGTGGAAGTCCGGATAGGCCTTGGCGAACCTCCATTTTGTCTCCCACGTGGCCTCTTCGTGTCCCTTACCAACCCACTTGATCAGAATTTCAGTGCGTGGCCGATACTTCCCTTTTTGTATTACCCTTTCTTCAAGTACACATTCCGGCTGAGGAATAGGAGGCTTGAACACCGTGTCGTCGAGGACCACAGGAGCGTTGTTAACAACCTCACCTTCACATTTCCGAAGTAGACTTACATGAAAAACATTATGGATTTGAGAACCCGGAGGTAATTGTAGTTGATAAGCAACCTGCCCCATCCGTTTCAAAACTTTATACGGCCCAAAGAACTTAGGAGCAAGCTTGTTGGAGGACCTGTTGGCAACCGTGACTTGCCGATACGGCTGAAGCTTGACAAAGACAAGGTCTCCTTCATGAAAATCGACCTCCCGACGTTTACGATCCGCCTGAACCTTCATTCTGTTCTGGGCCGCAACCAGATTTGCCCGTAATTGACGAAGAAGTTCATCCCGATTACATAAGTATTCATCAACAGCTTGAACTTTAGTTGTTCCCGAAACATAAGGAACAAGTTTAGGAGGCATTCGACCATAAACAACCTGAAACGGAGATAACTTAGTGGACGAATGAACTGAAGTATTGTAACTATACTCAGCCCATGGAAGCCAGTCGATCCACTTCTGCGGTTGATCCCCTGCAAAACACCTCAAATATTGCTCCATAATACGATTAATAACCTCCGTTTGGCCATCCGTTTGGGGATGGTAGCTGGAACTCATGCAAAGATTAGTGCCCTGCAACTTAAACAAAGCCTGCCAAAAAGAACTAATGAACACCTTATCACGGTCACTAACCACCGTAGCGGGTATACCATGAAGCTTGACCACGTTGATCACAAATTCCTTAGCAACCGACGCCGCTGTGAACGGGTGTTTAATTGGAACAAAATGAGCATATTTGGAGAGTCGATCGACGACCACCATAATAACAGTAAACCCCTTGGAGTTGGGAAGACCTTCCACAAAATCCATACTAATATCCTCCCATATTCGCTCCGGAATCGGCAATGGTTGCAACAAGCCCGCGGGTAACATACTGTCAGTCTTGAAACGTTGACATACTTGACATTCTTTAATAAAAAGCTTAACCCGTTGCTTGAGCCCTTCCCACCAAAAGGTTTATTTGACTTTGCTTAATGTTTTGTGAAACCCAAAGTGCCCCCCTTCAGGTGATGCATGGCAAAGTAATAGCACAGTATTCAATAAGGGTGAGGTTGGACATAGAAGGATAGCCCCATTACGAAACCAAATACCATCCCTCATGACCAATTCTTTCCGACCCACTTGAGCCGAACCCGACAGCAAATTGTGATAATATGGTTCAATTCGTACCTCATGTTGAATATCTTGCCAAATAGTAGCACTCGGATGTGAAACCGCCATGTAGTGACATTCGGGCAGTCGTGACAGAGCATCAGCACCCCGATTAGAGACTCCTTTTTTGTACTCAATCGTGTAATCGTAACCCAATAGTTTAGGCAACCATCGGGCTTGAGCCGGGGTGGTAAGACGTTGCTCCAAGAGATATTTCAGGCTCATATGATCCGTCTTAACCACAAAGGGACGACCAAGTAAGTAGTGTCGCCACTTACGCACGGCCTTAACTACTGCCAACATTTCCTTATCATACGTGGACCACGCAAGCATCGATCCCTTTAATGTTGCACTAAAATAAGCAAGAGGCTTACCAAGTTGGGTTAATACCGCGCCAATTCCCACCCCGCTGGCGTCACACTCAACCGTAAAAGGTATTGACCAATCAGGAAGACCCAATGTAGGAGTGGATGTGAGAGCAACTTTTAAAGCTTGGAAAGCAGACTCGGCTGCCTCATCCCAAACGAAGGGTCCCTTGCCTACTAGTTTATATAATGGTGCCGAGATACTCCCAAAACCTTTGATAAACTTACGGTAATAACCGGCCAAGCCCAAAAAACCCCGTACTCCTTTAGCATTTTTAGGCGTAGGCCAAGAAAGAACTGCTTGCACTTTGCTTGATTCAACTGCCACACCCTCAACCGAAATAAGATGGCCCAAATAATGAACCTGTGATACTCCAAAACAACACTTGGATTGTTTTGCAAAAAGTTGGTTTGCTTCTAAAATTCCCAGAACAACACTCAAATGCTCCACATGATCATCAATTGTTTTAGAATAAACCAAAATATCGTCAAAGAAGACCAAAATAAACTTACGGAGAAACGGCCGAAACAAGTCATTCATCAAACACTGGAAGGTAGCGGGAGCGTTTGTAAGCCCAAACGGCATAACGACGAACTCGTAGTGGCCGTCATGGGTGCGGAAAGCCGTCTTGTGGATGTCTTCATCCCGCACACGTATCTGATGGTACCCGGAGCGGAGATCCAGCTTAGAGTAAATACGGGACCCATGGAGCTCGTCCAGGAGCTCGTCAATAACTGGAATGGGGTACTTATCTTTCACGGTGATATCATTGAGGGACCGGTAATCAATACAGAACCGCCATGAACCATCCGCCTTCTTAACCAACAAAACCGGAGAGGAAAACGGACTGCGACTAGGGCGAATCAGCCCTTGTTGGAGTAGTTCACGAACCTGCCTTTCGATCTCTGTCTTTTGGAGGTAGGGTTGTCGATACGGTCGGACACTAACGGGGCGAGCTCCGGGAATCAGGGGAATGGAATGATCTTGGGTTCGGTTTGGAGGTAGTGATACGACTTCTTGGAAAACCGTTGCAAACCGTTGTAGAACCTTATGGATTGCACGCAAGGGACACTTTCAGGCGTAGGCTCAGTGGCCAATAAACTAATGTGAAGTAGTAAGGCTGATCCATGCATGGACATGGCCTCATGAGACTTCAATGCAGCCAATTGGGAGCCTTTAAGACCTTGTAATTTATGTGAAGAACCTGCAAGGTGGAACCCCAAAGTGAGTTTTTCATAATCAATCTCAACGGGTCCAAGAGTTTTCAACCATTGGACACCTAATACCACTGGACACGCCGCAACTGGTAGCACAAAAAAATCTGTTGAGATAACGTATCCTTGGATGATGATGGTTAACCCGCGTACCCGACCCGCGCAAGACACATGTTCACGGTTGGCCACCACAACTTTGAAGGGAACGTCCTTCTCAATTGTTAACCCGAAACGATCCACCAAGGCTTGATCAATGAAATTATGCGTACTGCCACCATCGACCAAAACAACCACATCCTTGTTGTTGATACGGCCGGGTAAACGTAAGGTTTGGGGAGTCGGAGCCCCGGTGATGGCATGAAACGAAATTTCAGCCAGTGCCTCCTCATCCTCCTGTGCTACCGGATCGTCCGTATCAACCGGGACATCATCAATCATAAAAAGTTGAGGTTTGCTACACTTATGGCCTGGGGTGTAGCGCTCGTCGCAATAGTAGCAGAGACCTTTCTCGCGACGTCCGCGAGCTTCTTGGTTCGAGATACGTCGGATAGGAGTTGGAGCCGGAAGTGCCAGTTTTGTGGTTGGACCTGGTCCTAAAAGCCCGGCCGAGGTAGATGGCTTGGAAAAAGGCGTAGAGCCCAGGTTTTTTGGGTAGGTGGTTGGTTTGTGTTGTAAACTCAATTTGTTTTCTACCAAACGAGCGATACCAATAGCCTCGGATAGGTTACGTGGTTTCTTGATTTTAACTTCCAAACGGACTTCGTCCTTCAGCCCTCCAATAAAACACCCGAGGAGGAAGACGTCGGGCAGGCCATCCACCCGATGAGAAAGTCGTTCAAAAGCCTCTACGTAGGCGGCAACTGTGGTGGTTTGCGTGAGTCGAGAAAGAGCTTCAAACGGATCTTCGAAATCGGTGGGTCCAAACCGATGTAGCAAGGCTGTGGAAAATTCAGGCCAAGTGAGCGGTCCACGTGACTTAGTGAACCACTTGTGCCATTGGAGAGCAATCCCTTCAAGGTGAAGAGACGCTAAATGGGCTTGTTCCTCATTCGGAACTTTCTGAAAATCGAAGTATTGCTCGGCCTGGTAGAGCCAAGCCGTCGGGTCGTCTCCGCTGAAACGTGGAAAGTGGAGCTTCAAGTAGGGCTTGGGATCGGAACTTCCACCAGAATGGAAAGAGTGGTTGGTATTTCCCTGTTGGATGGTTTGGACCGTCGACTGTAAGTTTTGGTAGTCGCCCATAACCTTTTCGAACATGGCAGTGAGTTTCTTGATAGCATCTTGAGTCTCTTGTTGGAATTGTTCATTAGCTTTCTGTCGGGTATCCATGGAGATCACCACCGCTCTGATACCACTGATGTGGTTAGATCGGTCTAAGCAAAAAGAAAGAAGCAGGAAAGAAATTAAGAGAGGAGAATTGGGACAATTTTCTGGATAATCCATTCCAAACAAAACAAATCCCTTATAAAGGGTACAATGAAACTACTCCACTCCACTACCATCCTACTAAATTGGAAAACATGCAGACATGGGAAACTAGGCATAACCCATGATCCCCTTTATTCTCACACAACTAACTATCTTGAAAAAGTAAAACAAAGACCAAGTAAACAAATAAATAATCCCACGTGTGCAGCAGCAATTAATTTAGATTTCACTTGTATCGGGCCTGCTCACTGGGCTGCATAGCTACGAGTCCATTGAGCTGCTTGTTCGTAAGTCCATCGGGTCCATTATCGGGTCCATAACAGTGTGTGAGCTCATAACAACGTCAATAGGAGAATTCAAGTCCTTAAATGTAAAATATGCATCGTAGGAAAGAATACACTTTTCATGGGAAATTAAAATTTACAACCTAGAAAAACAATAAATGACTAAATAGATCATGAAATTTTGGGAGAACCCTTGAAATCTGGAGAATTTGGGTCCATATTTAACAGGCAACGATCAAAATTTATGCGGCCCTTTTTTAGCCCAATTGCTTTTATCTGGTTGCTCCAAATACATGTCTGTCAAAATTCTTGGATCAACTCCGTGACAGGGATTCACAGAGGGTTTGCCTTGTTAAAAAGTATGGTAGCGAAAGATAATGAATCATGGACTTAAAGGGTTTTGTTTGTGTTATTTCATTACTGAAGACTTGCATCTCTTGGGGTAAGGAGTAAAATTGTTCTTCCTAGGACACAACAGCTTGTATTTAACTTTTATTTTGGTTTTGCATTTCATGATGATGGTGTATATGACATACGAACATGTAACTTGCATTCTTTTGCTCGCAACATACATAAACAACAGGCGAACATGCTTAAACATATATCACATTTTGGGTTAGTAAAGCTTATTCTTTGTGAATAGTATTAAGATGTTCAGATTTGACTGCAGGAAAAGCGTTCTGATTTCATCCCATTTGTCATTGAGGACCAAATTGTTGGCTATGTTCACAATGGGTAAGTCTCCCTCACTATAAAAAGAACAAAATTAGATAGATCATCAATTTTAACTAGTTATTTAAACTTTGTGCAGTTTTGTTGATCATTTAAGCAAGTTTAATAATGTTTTCATTACCATGAAAGATAATACACGTGATAGTCAGTCGGGCCATGTCACACTACAATCTGCACTGAAAACACCTGAGTCTAGAACTGAAGCCCTTGGAGATGTAGTAAAGAGCTTAGGTGAAGAAGTATTTCCAGGTATACGGAATGAGGTACTCTTTTGATATCAGAGCAATGGCTTGTATGCCTAAAATCTTTGATTTTGGTAAAATTACTATCTCTAAATAGCTGTAAACATATTAGATTCCCAACATAATTCTTTATCTTAGATCATGCTCTAATGGGTTGCAGCTATACCCTGTGACTTCATCATATGGAGGAAAAGTCTATTTCTCATTGGAACGTGCAGCAGCACCTTACTTTGGGATAAAGGTATATCATATCTTTTCAAAATCTTACAAAACAGAAAGGATTTCAAGTCAAGAATTGTTCTGGCTAGAAATGATACTTATGTCATGGTTGATACATTTGTTTTGTAATTTATTATTTTAGGCTTACGGAATTCACATGAGTGGCTATGTTGAAAAAGATGGCAAAAAGTATATATGGATTGGAAAAAGAAGTGAAACAAAAGCAACCTACCCAGGCATGCTTGACCATCTTGTTGCTGGAGGACTGGTGGGATTTTCTGTTTTGGTTATTTTTATCTAAGTAGACCCGTTAAATGATGTCAATTTTGTGTTTTTTTCTTCATCCATCTTGATCTTTGTTCATCTGTTCTCAAAATATTTGTTTACTGTGTAAGCAAGATGTTTCTTTAGGACAATGACGTGGTTGCAATTTTCACGTTTTATAAGCTGACATTTTCATGATAATACAGCCACATGGGATGTCATGTGCGGAGAATGTTGTGAAGGAATGTGAGGAAGAGGCAGGAATACCAAGATCCATTTCCAGCAGGTAATTTTTAACTGTCAAAGGACCATTATCTTAGAGCATATGCTAGAAGACTAAAATTGCTTTTGAAAAATCATGTACTGATCAAATCTAGAGGCCGCATGATGGATGGATCTGGGTAACGGGTCAGAACAACTTTGGGTTGAAATGGGCTGGCCCGCTAGCAAATTCTTTTCTATCTTTAGCTTTTCTTTATATATAATGAATGTTTTATTTACCACTACAAAATTATATAATTATAACAATAATTTGAATTAAAAAAGACAAACAAGGAGGTTGTATATATTAAAATAAATTTTATATGACTTTCAACCTCTTTAGCATGTTCCCTTTTTTAACTGATTTCTTTGATTAAAGCCATTTGACCTGTTTAAGATAAATGAAAAGAATCCTATCGGCCCATTCGTAATCAAATGTGTTAAAATTGGCACCTTTTTATTAAATAAAACAATTGTTGGCATGACTAACCAGGTAGAACATTTCTCTACAGAGCCATACCAGTTGGTGTTGTCTCGTACATGGACATTGACGGTTACAGATTCAAGAGAGATGTTTTATTTTGTTATGATCTGAAGGTTCCTGAAAATTTCATTCCTCACAATCAGGGTAGTGGGACGACCATTTGAGCTTAAAGCTTTCTTATACAAATCTAAAACTTAAAAATTGTTGTATGAATCACAGATGGAGAAGTGGGGAGCTTTAAATTACTCCCAGTTACACTCGTGGCTGATGTCATTCGAAACACAGAGTTCTTCAAGGCAAATTGCAATCTCGTCATTATAGACTTCCTTTTCCGACATGGGTGGGTATCAATCATTGTTCATTTCTTTGATATTAGAGATTTAATGTGATAATTAATCAGTTAGATTTGACAAAGGGTATTCATGGCCCGGTTTGGTTGGTTTTGACTAAAATTCTGGGCCAAACCACTAGCCATGCTTTCAGAAAACAACACAGTAAACCAGCGGGGTTGGGTGGGTGGAGATTTTCTTTTCAAAATCATTAGTTTGTATTAAAAAATTTCAACACGAGAAAGATGGTTAATCACTATAATATAAATATACATATTGACATATTCCAAAAATAGATTATAAAATAAAAAAAGGGGTTGATTTGGTTTACACAGTTGGTTTCATGTTCCAACCCATTGTCTGGACTGTTAAACTGTGAAAACCCGAGAACACAAGTCCTAAACTAATCGGGGTTCTTCAATAGTTTGTTAACATCCCTAATTTGACATATGGCTTCTGATTGTTTCTTTCTTTTGCTGGAAATGCTATAGTATAATACTATAATGTGGATGAAAGCTTTGATTGAAGTCTATTTTTTAATGCAACATATGTAGGTACATCAAACCTGAAGATAATGGATACTTGAAGCTGCTACAAAGCTTGAGAAGTGGAGATTGCTCCTAAAGTATCAAACTTGTTTTTAGATGGCTACAAAATCCCCTATTATATAGTTTTACAAAATTAATGAAAATACGCACTTATGTGTTTATTTAAATTGGCTGTTCTAATATATGTCAGTTTATATAACCTATTATCTAATATAGATGTAAACAAGATGAGCCGAGCATACTCTTCTTGAGTTTGAGTCTTTTAATTTAATCGTGGACCTGAGTTATTTTTCATTCTTAAGCTCATTCATTATTTATTATTTAAATAACTATTTTTATAACAATTATATATAAATAATATTTATACTACAATTATATATTTATTTTATTAAATAAAAATTACGTTATATAAATAATAGACTTGTTTAGAATATTAAACTTAGCCAAACTCAGTGTTATATGAAGCTTGAGTTTAGCTCAATTTGATTGTTAGCAAATCAATCTTAAGAAGCTAAGTTCGATCCAGGGCCGGCCCCGGGCCCCATAGTATTATACGCATTGGGCTTGGGGCCCTCTAAAAATAAGGGGTTCCATTTAAAAATATATAGTAGGTTTTGGTTTATATAGTCAATAAAATCTTGAAGCGTGAATAACCATTGATAGTTGAGTCCGGACGAAAATTCTGATGATTTGATCGGTTATTAAAGAGACATTCATATAATTCATAACGCAGACGACCCTTTCTAGGTTCCGTCTTCTCTAATTGATTTGATTGATATCGACTAGCCTTTTTTTGCTTCTTTTTTTTCAAAGAAATCAATTATAAGAACCGTATGCCAAAATTAATTTGATTTACTGCTTTTGGTCAAAGAAATTTGATTAGGTTGCTTTATGGTTATGTTGCTTTTATTTAGATTGCGTTTTTGTAAAGTGCTCCATTTCTTTTAGTTTGATTGGGGCCCCAAAAAACATTAAGCCGACCCTGGTTCGATCACACCCTATTCTTACATCAAATATTCTTGTCGTTAGTTTGTTGAGCTTTAATAGTTTGGCGATAGAAAAAATATAAACAAATTTAAACACTTTAAGAAACTAACAACAACAATGTGATTCTTATTAAGTACGGTTAAATATTGTCCAAAACACCATGAGGCAGAATCAACTCTACATGCCAGGAGGCAAAATAAATTATCAAACAGCCAGTTCATCTACCTCTGGCTCCAATGGTCGAAAAACTGCTTCTACTTCACTTGATTTAACTTCATCTAGACTTGATGGATTCCACTTGGGGTTCTGTGAAAGTTCAAGGACAATATATGAAATTAATCCAACCAAAAACACAATGATAAGACTCTTTAAGCTCCGTGACAAGATCACAGATCAAAATAACCGCGTAATAGTAATGCAACATGAAGCAAAGAGGGGGGAGTAGCATACCTGATCTTTATCAACCAATACTGCTCGAACTCCTTCAGCAAAATCACTTCGAAGTGAAGTCCTTAGTGCAATGCGGTATTCGGTTTTCATCACACCATTTAACTAAATAATAAAAAACAAGATAACATATTACATGAGGAGCAAATTTAGGATGCTGTAACTAAACCTTACAAAGCATTGTGTGAAAGTACACAAAAACAAACCGTGGATAACTCCTCCTTCATCCCTGCTGCAGATGCAACTCTGGAGAAATGCATCTGTGTTAAGGAAAGCGAAAATGGAGCACCTTTCTTAAGCCCTGAAACAGCATCCTTTGCCCACTCTGCAACTGCTCATTTAAAACAGGAGGGGTTATATAAGAAGACGAGTCAGCATAACCAAAACATGTATTTTCCACGCTACCAAGTTCGCTTATAGTCTTTTACTATGAATGGGTCAAAGTATTTTGAAAAGAATAAAACTTAAAAAGGAAAACAATTTGAGAAGGCAAAATAGCTCAAATCTGTACATCAAGTTGTAAAAACTCTTTAATTGATTTTAATAAAAAAATTAGGTTTTTTATTAAAAAAATTAGAATTTTGGACAAAAAATGTTTTGGGTCAACCCAGACGTGTACTAAAAATTACCCTGCCACCTTTTACTCTCATCCCATCAAATGTAAACCGCACTGCGTCACTTGTCATACGATTTAACTATATTGTTTAACTATTTGTCAAAATCTAAAATACCAGTTGATAAAGATGGATTATGCCTTTCAATCTGTACAATTAATCACTTTTGAAGATGAAAATGGTCATAATATGGAAGTTTAAAGTGTGTTCCATTCAAATAAGGAGACTTGAGCAGAGTTATCTTACCTGTAGGATCATCACTTCGCTGATTCTTTTCTAGCTCTTCCATTGTTTCTTTAACAGATTTATTTCCACCAAATGTTGAAACTATATGGGGTAAAAGTAACTTCAATCGAGGTTCTGACTCAGGATTACTACTATACTTCGCCAATATTTCTTGCACTTCAACATGTGGATCCTCTGAACTGCACCCATGTGTTCCAATATCATACAAAGATACACACACGTAAAATTATATGCTAATATCTCTATATATGTAAGAGACGTACAAGGGAGTCGACAAGAGAGTCCCCTTAAGCGAGCTCAAATCTCCAGATGGAACAAAGTGAGTCCCAAGACCTACATACAATGCATCAGCTGGAAGAGACACCCTGTTTCCAGTCATACCAAGATAAGCACCTGCCCAAATATGTAATCAACTTTCTTGAATAACTTTCTACAGTAACTTAAAATAGCTAGCTATTAGATTTTAGATTCATACCAACAGATCCTTCTCCTGGACCCTGTGCTGCTATATACGCAAACCCAACATCCGGGAACAAGCCGATTCCATTTTCTGGCATGGCAAGAACTGTCCTCTGGTAAATAAAATGTCATCAATGTACAATTTGTGGTAAGAATTTAGTAATATATATAACTGTCACTGCTAATGATTGTTGTCAACTTAATAGAGAGTTTACCTCTGTTACGACTCTATACCGACCATGCCCAGATAAACCAATCCCAAACCCCATTGTTATGCCATCCATCAAGCTTATGTAAGGCTTCTTGTATTCAAAGATTTTGCAAACAAGAGAGTATTCAGCTGTGAACACCTGTAAAGATTAAAGTAAATCCCTGTGACAGCCATTGTTGTTGATTCAAACAAACTTTAAAAGTTTTTCATGAATATAACATCTAATCCCATGATCTTTAACCAAAATTTAGAAACATATTTTATGTACCCAAACGTCAAAGTTTTGAAGCAGTTAGGAAATCAAACAGCATATAATCAATCTTAAACAAACCTTAATAAGCTCTGATAGTTGTTTTATAGTAGAAATCTGCTTCACATCACCACCTGCAGATAGATTTCTAAACTAAGACTTTAACTTATCATCAATTATAACTGTTAAAAGCTAATCTTTTTGTTACCTGCTGAGAATCCACGTGGCGAGCTTCCCTCAACCAGAACACATTTGACCTTTGGGTCTACTTCCCATTGCTCAAGAAAACTTTTGTACTTCAAATCCATTTCTGCATTATACAGCAACATATCTTATAAAACCAGATAAATGTTCCTTATTAGAATACTAATCTCTCAGTCTTTCATGAAAAAACTTCACTATTAGAATCCACATGTGTAGCTAAGTTTATAGCGCTGAGAGCTTTCGGACGATCGAGACTACAATCCATCATAAAGTGTTACAAATTGACTACAACATAGAGATGCGATGCGGTATTTAAGTGCAGAAAATGTAACCTAAGTTCATGGCGTTGAGGGCTTTTGGACGATCAAGAGTCAAAACGGCGACGCCGTTCGGAAATACATTTCCTTTGACAAAGACGGTGGTGTCGGAAGTGGCCATGGCGGCGAAACTCCGACGAGAGATAAAGCGATCGGACTTGTGGACGAAGGTTTTGTAAGTGAATTTGGGCGAAATAGAATCAAGTGATGATCTGATCAGAAGCTGAGAAACGCCGATCAAAATTCGCATTTTCCGGTGAAGAGAGTGATGACAGTTGATAGAGTGAAAAATTTAAGCAGGTTTTACCCGTCGGAAAAATGTTGAAGATGAACAGATTAGGTGATTAACATCGGAAGTTTTGCATTTGGAATGCCATTTTTGACCTTATTAATTTTTATATTTTTAAAACGATAGTTTATAGTTTTATCATAAGAAAGTTATATATCATAGTTATTTTATAAAGTCAAATGCATTTTACGTTCTGAGGTTTCATATGAATTATCATTTGAATCCAAAAGTTTAAATTTTACCATTCGCATTCAAACATTTCATAAAAATTGTCATTTGAATCCACTTAACTGCTACTAATTAACGCCATTAAGTTTTTCCGTCAAGTTTATTATATTATAGGTATTTTAGTCAAAACAATTACAAAATAAAAAATCAGCTCTACGTGATAAGTTTTAGGCGTTCAGTCTCATTTGTAAATCACCATTGCAATTTTAATATACCAAAAATAATAGATCAGGATTTCTTTCATTTCATCAAGAAATGCATCTCTGAACATCATATTATATACAGTTATTAGATTTTAATAATCTCAATTTTTATTTATTGGCCAGAATTAATCCCAACTCAGAAAATGTTTACAGACACCCCCAACTTTAAACTTATTTTCCTCTAACGATCCATTAGTAAGAGATCTTTGAAAGAAAATAAGCTCAAAGTTGGGCGTGTCTATAAACATTTCTCGAGTTGGGATTAATCTCGGCTAATAAATAAAATTTAGGATTATTAAAATCCAATAACCCTATTATATAAAATAAAATATAAGTATAACTAACTAAAGTGAATCATTTATAACTTTATAAAACACACAAAACAAATATATATATAAATAAACAAACAAGTCATATAATATAAATTATTTGAATCATAAACATAAAGACATATTATCATAAAAGTATAAAAACAATTAATAATATGACAATAACTGACCATGAATAATAATCACAAAACATCAATCATCATAATCATAAAACATCAATCATTATAACCATAAATAAGCTTTAAACCAAAAAAATCTATGCTTAATAAAACGGGAAAAAGTAACACGATTACTAAACCAAAATACATTAACAAGACAAAACAATAAAAGACTATTATAGAGTTAAATCATAACTGCAATTATAAAAAAAAGTTAAACATATAAAAACTCTTACGTGAGTTGGTTTTTTATTTTGTAATTTTTTGATTAAAATAACTCTCTTGTTGGAAACTTAATGGGAAAAAGTTAACCGTGTTAGTTAGGTATATCCAAATGGATTCAAATGACAATTTTAGTGAAACATTTGAATACAAATGGCAACATTTTAAACTTTTGGATTTAAATGACAATTTCTATGAAACCGCAGGGACGTAAAACGCATTTAACTCTATTTTATATGAACTTCTTACAGACAACTCTAAAACCTAGCGTCAGCTCATAGAGTGATCAACCTTTGTTCTTGAAAATTTGGCTTTTGTTTAGATTGTTTTTTTTATTTTTATTTTTTGTGATAAATATAATAGGTTGTTACTTGCTTACTTGCTTTGAGCTTTCAACTTATTGTTGTTGTTTTGTTTAATGAAAATTGATTAGGTTCATAGGTTGCTTAATTGCTTTTTAATTAGTATGTTTTGAATCTTTGATAGTTTGTTTTACAGATTACTTCTTAAGTGCATTTGATAGAATTAAATAGGTTTTTTTGAGGTTTTGAGCCTTCGATTTACGGTCTTAGGTTGAAAAATTGCTCAAATCTACATTTTAGTTTATTATTATTAGTCCCAAACCCGGATAAGAGGAGGGGTAAATAAAATTTTATTTTGAAAAGGGCTCTATTATTTTAGTTTAGTGAATCCAAGGATCGATTAGGAATTATCAGACTTGATTTGAACAAGTATTGATCGCGAAATTATCAATACTTGGTGTTTAATCTACGAATTCAATCACACAATCACACACAAAAATAAGAATAATCAAACCGTGTATACTCAAGAACGTTGAACGTAATGCTTTCTTGATGCTATTGATATTGCTGATACAATGCTTCAGATATTGTTGATTCTAATGATCTAACTGTTTTTCTGATTACATCTGTTGATGATCTAGTATCTATTTATAGAGATCTAATTCTGTTATATTGCTAGCTATTTTGTTGCTATAATTCAGCTAATCATCATTATCCGAATCTTTGCCATGTTTATCGGCTTAGGAATTCGTGATTTACAATGATTCTACTGATGATAAAATTTGTTGATGTGATGTGGAATATCCGCTTGAATAAAACGTCTTCAATCGTCATTAATGTTGTTGATGTTCTGCCACGTTGACTTGTTGACTTGATGTTGACTTCTGAGTTAATTGGCCTTCCGCAGGAATTTACTCTTCCACAGGTAGTCAGTCTTCTGTAGCAACTGTTCTTGTGCTTCCGCAGGAGTTCTTGTCTTTCGCAGCAATCTCTCCTTCAGTAGCTTCACTTGTTCTTTTCTTGTTCAGCTGAAGTTGATCTTCCTCAGGAGATCTACGGATGTTCATTCTTCAGTTATGTTCCTGAGAACATCTACGGAAGAACATTTTCTTCATCTGCAGTTGTTCCAACACACTGTCAATTTTTCCAAATTGACACAGTTTAATGTTTTTCGTGTACATTCACACATACATTCTGAAGTGTGTTATATCATATATAAATATACATAGTGAAGCGCAAAATAAATGTTTCTCAATTCATAAACACAATCATAATTAAACATATTCATATTATATCTTTAAGAACAATAATTACAATTATGATTACAAGAGTCATCTAAACCTATACAAGTGTTCTATACCTAACAATACTCCCCCTTAGGTTTAGACTCTAGTAATAATTGGTTTAGCATTCTAAGTTCATTCACTCTTGCCAAAATTTTTGATTTGAAGTAGTCAGCAGTAGCTTTTTGATCTTCATATTAAAAACTGATCTGCTTTCGGCTCATTCTCTTCAAAGTTTTGTATTTCAAGCCCAGGATATCTTCTTCAGTGGTGAGTGTTGCAACAACAATATTATTGCACACCACTTCCAAGTCATCCTGTTTTGAAATTCTTAGTTCAGTGATTTGCTTGATTTCTGATCCTATTAGCTGGCCTGCTTCATACTTCCTCCTTTTATTAGCCTTGGCATGCAATTTGTCTACGACTTGGATAAGATGTACATATAAGCACAAATCATTCTGATCCGTTTGATCTTGCAGCTTCGGGAAAAATTGATCATACAGATATGAGGTGTAGCTCGGGTGCAGAAGTTTGATTTCCACAGGATCAAATAATCTGATACTTTGTCCCTTTTTCTGTGGATCATTCCTCTGTAGCACCAATTCTTTTGTTTTCTCAACATACCCCTATTCTGTGATTGGGCATGTAAACTAATTTCCTTCAATCACTTTGACTGATGCATTAGCTGAGTCTTCAGCACCATTTCTTTTAAAAAATTCTTTATCAACCAATTGAGACTTGGGCTGAGACTTTCTTAATTTTCTCTTTATATGCTCTACATCCACCAGTCTAGCTTCCCTGAGAACATCTCCCTTGAACTTGTGACTCAGTTTGGTCACAAGTCCGGAGAAGTCTCTTCCTCTTGGACTTATGGGGTAATTGGTGATGGGAATGTTTTGAAGTGAATGAAGGTCTACATCTGGCAGTGCTAGTAAAAGTTCTACTCGTGGGAAGTATTGCATCATGCCAGATGTCCTTTTGATCAGTGCACAGTCCCATTCACCATCATACTTCCACGCTATTATTTGATGGTCCTCTGCTTCTTCAGGTTTTGTGATTAGATCAAAGAATTGAATCAGTGTAGTTTTTTATTCAGTGATCTCTCTCACTGCAGTGCCTAGAGGCCAGATCTTGTGTGGGACTAACTCTCTTGGCTCTCTGATCATTTTCTCCTTTCCCTTATACATATCTTTGGCTTTGACCATGGTGAGTTCAGCAGGAGATTGTGATCGTTGTTGATATGCAGGATTAGGGGCTCCGGATCTGAATTTAACACCAGTTTCCAGCTCTACTTTCATCACATAATCCATCATTGCCCTTAATTCTCCAACAGATCTTCCTTTAAGCTCATGTTGGCTATGGTTGTGGCTTTGCAGCCAACAGACCATGTTGTACCTGGTCAGCTTGGATGTGTCACAGTGACCCAATTCCTTTCTGGTTTTCTCCATTGTCTTGAATTTTGAGAATGATTCATAATTGCACATTGGGATCATCATTCTCACTGCATCAAATTCTTTGATTGTCTGCATCAGCTCAGACATATTCATCCTTTCTACTATGTCATATGGAAAACCATTATTTATTAGGTCCATGAACATGGCAGATTGGGGTCTTTCCTCTAGGATGTCTCTGGTTGACAGCAGATCTTCTTGTTTGCTCTCATCAGATTCTTCTTTAGTCAGCTCTTCCCATTCAGGGTCACTTTCTTTTACTTGTTGTTTCAATGGAGTTTGATACTCAGGAGAATCTATTTTGATCTTCTTTGATGATTCTCCAGACGCATCAGCTAACTTCCCCAAATACTTCCTTTTTCTGCTGTAGGTGATCATTGCTATTTCACCTTTAATCTGTTCAGCTTCAGTCAATTTCTTCTTTAAACTTTCAATCTCATTATCTTTCAGCTTCAGACTTGCAGCTTGCTCATCTACCAGATCTTTTAAAGCATCTATTACTTCGTTGTTCATTACTTCATCTTTCCTTAATCTTGTCAATCTGCTTTTCAGGCTACTAATGGTCTCATCTTTCTCATTCATCTCCTTTCTCAGCCTTCTCAGCTTTTCCATCTTCTTGTTTCCCTTTAGTACAAGATTGTTATACTGAGCCACCAAGTAGCATTTGCTTACATTGATCTCCTCCTCCTTTAGATCATCCTCTTTGTAAGTAGTTATTTTAACATAATCACCTTCCTCCTGCTCTACCATCTCATCAGTCTGTCCTTCAACTTCTAGACAAACTTCTTCAGTCGTACCTCCTTCAACTTCATCACCCTCTACAATGTTAAGTATCTCAGTAGTAGCAGGGCTTTCAATGGGTTCAGTAGGAGTAGGAGAGGTGGTTGGTTCAGTAGGTAGTGGAGGTGATATGGGCTTTGTGGCACCAGTATCAATGGAAGTTATGGAGATTGGTGAGTGTGGGAGTGAAGGTTGAGTTTTATCCTGACCAACTACTTCAGTAGAAGCAGTGTTGATTGATGTTGGTGATTGGCCAAGGGAGATGGGTTCAGTGTTCTCACTTGAAGATGTCAAGTGGATAGGTGATGGTGGTAGCTGTGATTCTTATTGGGGTGATTTGGGTGAGGTATGTGGTGGTGTTTGAGGCTGTGAGTGAGTAGTAGATAACGTTGATGAGCTAGCAGTTGGTTGCTCTTCTTCCACAGCAGCTCCTGAGGAATGTCCTCATGTTCATCTAATACATGAGTGAACATGTCCACACCGCCTCCTTCATACTGCCCTTTCAGTTTATTGAGCAGGGATCTTCCTAGATGTGTTTGTACTAGAATATCTCCCTCTCTTTCCATGCCCGACAGTTGATCATTAATGATGAGCTGAATGAATCTTGGGAACATAAATATCTTATTCTCTTTTTGCACTCCTATGTGGTCACGTAGGCAATTTAGGATGTCTTGGCATAGTTGTACTTCCTCCCTTCAAATATGCCGATGATTCCGGAAGATATGTGCCTTGAGAATCTGTCTAAACCAGATTTCTGGTTGGATAGGCACTTGAGGTACGTGTGACATAAAAATTGATAGGGCGTGCATAATCTTCCCTTCTTGATCTCTCTATGCTCGTAGTCACCATCATACCCCATAAGGGCAAACACTTTCTGAATGTATTCATGATCGAATACATCAGGATGCCCTGCTTCTTCATCTCCTAATTCTAATACTCTACGTATTGTTCCTTCGTCTATCCAGAGGGGTAGATTCCCTATGAATGCGGTGATAACAGATCCTTCTCCCTCATTTCCTACTTATGCGGAGCTCCAAAAGTCGATCATGTGAGATTGAAAGATGAGGGGGTCTGCTGTTAGTGTGTAGTGGAGTCGTGTTCTCCTCTGGTATTGTATAATGACCCTGCACTCGTCATCCACATCTGGGTTCAAGAAAGCACACACATTTTGGTCCTTTACGAATCTGTTCGCCATGATAGCAGAGATGATTGGTGTTTACAGTGATTGATTTTGGTGAGGTGGAAAGGGGTTTTGGATGAAAAGTTTTTAGGTCAGAGTGTGTTGTGAAAATGAATAGAAAGGCCAACGGTCGAAGTACCTTTTTATACCTTTTCAGACAGGCTGTCTACCATGCGGGACCCATTTACATTTTTACCCCTCCGTGGTTATTAACTATGCCTAATAAATAATTAATAGCAATTAATGATCACATAAGCAAAGTATAATGCTATGGAAGAGGACCCATTCTGTCTTCCGCAGAAACATCTGCGGATGAACAGATTTCACTGTATCTATGGAAGATAGCTTCATGTCTTCCGTAGTACGCCTTCGGTTCTGATTAGTTATACTGCTCAGATTAAGGGAACTAATTGATAAGTTATACTCAGGTTCACGAGGTACTACTCCCCCTAAATTTGTGATTAATCATCTACGGATGAGTTTATCAAAAATTTATAAGGAAATCGCAAGATCAGTGAATATGTGTAACTGAAAATCATATGAGTCTAGTGTGCCGTGTCAGGCAATTGGTTGAGAAACTAAGGATCATACTATTAATCAGACACATTCCTGCTTATGTTGGGTGAGTGAAAGGCCTACTGGATCTAGTGCAAATTACGAATATATTGATCCGCAGAAGTTCAATCTAGAGTGTATAGTGGGCATGTCCTGCTAGTTATCATGTTTGGTAGAATTAAAGATAAACAAGTATGAATGCATCATGCAAGGAGTGTGGAAGTCTGTCTCCCAGATTGTGATCAATTTATCACTTTATCACACAGACCATGTTCCGTAGATTATAAGCTCTATCTTAAGATTTCTTTGAGTCTTATTAATGCCTTTTATGTATGCTCTTGTAATACTATGTAGTTGATCCTTTAGAATTCTTTTGAGAGCAGTTCCTTTTGGAACTTTTAATGATCAGCATCAGGTCACCAGGTCTTTACTTACGTAAAACAAAGGTGGCCTTTGACCCAGGTCTTTGCTCACGCAAAACAGAGGGTCATGATGCGCTATGATAGAGTTTATAAGGTGTTACAACATAGTAAGTGTGTATGAGTGATGAGTTTTGTACTTTTGGATGAGACTTACTTGTCAACTCCTCACAGTGACTTGTCCATACTAAGTCATCTTGGCTTTATGTTAAGCATGACACAACTTATATTCCACTCAGGATTAACCTATTCACATATTCAACACATCAGATCAGTAGTTAGTTGGTTGGGTGCAGGTAGGATATATGTCATGTTTATAGCATACTATCATATCCTTAGATTATCAAATGCCTTACACATAAGTTTATTTTGTATCCTCATATGATGACAGTTAATGAGCCTATATACCTGTTGTTAATGTTTTGAACTTATTCTAAGTTGATCATGCCTAAGGATTCAATTAAGAACTGATTACTGAATCAAAGGCCTTAGTGAATAAGTCAACAAGTTGATTTGTTGTATCTACTTTGATCAACTTAATTAGTCCCTTTTCTGAGCAATCTCTTAGAAAATGGTATCTGATTTCTATATGCTTAGTTTTACTATGTTGGACTGGATTAGCAGTAATAAACATAGCAACTGAGTTGTCTATATATATTGGTGTATGGAGAAAATTGTAACCATAATCAAGCAATTGATTTTGTAACCATAGCACCTGGGAGCAGCCTGCTGAAGCAGCTATGTATTCAGCCTCTGCTGTGGATACTGAAACATTTGTTTGCTTTTTGCACTACCAAGACACAAGTCTTGGACCTATGAATTGACATCCTCCTGTTGTTGACTTTCTATTGTTGTTGCATCCTTCGTAGTCACTGTCTGAATAGGAGTAAAGCTTGAAGTCTCCTTCTTTGGGATACCATAGTCCAAGTGATGGTTTCCCTTTGAGGTATCTGAATATTCTCTTTCATGCATTCAAATGAGACTCTTTTGGATCTGCTTGATACCTAGCACACACACAGACAGCAAACATTATGTTAGGTCTACTAGCAGTTAACTACATTAAGGATCCTATCATAGATCTATATAATCTTTGATCAATAGACTTCCCTGTTGGATCTGGTATAATTTTATCTATAGTAGATGCTGGTGTTTTGCATGATGTACAGTCTGCAATGTTAAATTTCTTTAATGTTTGAAGGATATACTTTTTTTGATTGATGAAGATGCCATCTGTTTTCTGATGAACTTGTAATCCTAAGAAGAAAGTTAATTCTCCCATTAAACTCATCTGAAACTCAGATTGCATTAAGGCTTCAAACTCTTCACAAAGTCTCTTGTTTGTTGATCCAAATATGATGTCATCAACATATATTTGAACAACTAAGAGGTCTTGGTGTTCACGTTTGAGGAAGAGTGTCTGGTCAATTGTTCCGCTCTTGTATCCATATTTTAGAAGAAACTTGGACAGTGTTTCATACCATTTTCTTGGTGCTTGATGAAGTCCATATAAAGCTTTGTCAAGCTTGTACACCCTATGAGGGTAATCAGGATCTTCAAAGCCTGGTGGTTGAGATGCATAGACCTCTTCATCAATCTTACCATATAAGAAGGCACACTTTACATCCATTTGATAAACTATGAACTTCTTATATGAGGCATATGCCAAGAACACTCTAATTGCCTCAATCCTTGCAACAGGTGCAAATACTTCATCATAGTCTACGCCTTCCTCTTGTGTGTAGCCTTGAGCAATTAGCCTTGCTTTGTTTCTGATTATTATTCCCCTGTCATCTAGCTTGTTTTTGAATAACCACCTTGTGCTAATAGGATATTGGCCTTCAGGGAGATCAACTAGATTCCACACCTTCTATTTCCTGAATTGCTGAAGTTCTTCTTGCATTGCTTCAATCTAGCTGTTGTCTTTCAAGGCTTCTGTGATGTTGGGTGGAACTACTTGAGATAGAAAACAGGATAATAGAAAAGTGTTTGTAGCTCCCCCTTGTCTTCTGGTAGTTCTGCTGTTGAGGTCACCTATCATGTTATCAATTGGGTGATACTTATGTGTTCTAACTGTTGGTACATCATTAACTTGGATGGATGAATCCAGGTTTGTGATGTTGGTTGTTGGAGATGAGGGTAGTTGTGATGGAGAGTCAACAAAATAGTTCATCTCATTTTTTGGTGCAGCTGACTGAGCTTCCGCAGGAACATGTATGTCATCTGGGGTAGTGGACATGTTTTCCGTAGCAGGTACCTGATCAGCTATGGTCTCTGCGCAAGACATATCTATGTGTGATACTGGAGGGAGATGAATTTCTGATGTGGTTTGATTTTTAGGGGGGCTTTGTTCAACATCTGCAGCAGGGACATCTATGGAAGTAGAAACATCTACGAAAGTAGAGACATCTACTGAAGTAGAGGGTACTGCTGCTGATGTGCATTGTGTAAAATCATCCAAGCCATCTTTGCTTGCTTGTGCTGATGTACCAGGATCATTGTCACTTTGGTTATCCGGAGCAGTAACTCTTGGTGGATTAGCTGTCAATGATACACCTATATTTGAAGGAACATAGGGGTAGCATGTATCCGCAGCTCCTGTCACATTAAGATAACCAGAGTTAAATGAGTTAGTTAATGCATCTATATCAAACAGCCAAGATGATCCTTTCACAGACTGTGGGAATAAGGATTCATCAAAGAATACATTAGGAGTTTCTTCCACTATGTTATCATGTGGAATGTAGACTCTATATGATTTAGAAGTTGATGAGTAACCAACAAAGAAATCATCATAGGCTTTTTCAGCAAATTTTTCTAATTGTTCTTTTGTGTTTAATATAGATACATGACACCCAAAAGCTTTAAGATATCCTATAAAAGGTTTTCTTTTAAACAGAAGTTCATAGGGTGTTTTGTTATGTTCTTTGACAATCAAAGTTCTATTTTGAATAGTGCAGACTGTGTTCACAACTTCTGCCCAAAATGTTATTGGCAAATATGAGTCAGCTAGCATTGTTCTTGCTGCTTCAATTAGAGTTCTGTTTCTTCTTTCAGCAACTCCATTCTATTATGGAGTTCTTGGAGCACTAAATTGCCTAGCTATGCCTTTATCCCTGCAAAATGAATCTAATACATAATTAACAAATTTAGTTCCATTATCACTTCTCAATATCTTGATTCTTAGATCAAGTTGATTTTCTATCATAGTGATGAACTCCATTAAATTTTCTGATGTTTCACTTTTATGTTTTAAGAAAAATACCCAAGTAAATCTAGTGAAATCATCAACAATCACCAAACAGTACTGCCTTTTACCAATGCTTAACACATTGGTTGGACCAAAAAGATCCATGTGCAGTAACTTTAGTGGTGTTGTGTTTGTGTTAATTGTTTTTGACTTATGTGATACTTTGTGTTGTTTGCCTTTATAGCATGATAAACAGTGATTAGAATAGTAAAATTCTTTCTTTGGAACACCAATGACTAAGTCATTTTTCACCAGTTTATTCATGTTCATCATGTTGGAATGAGCCATCCTTCTGTGCCAGAGTTGTGCTTCATCTTCTGATGACTTAGTGTTTCTTTGCTTGTTAGTGCTGTGTTGTTCATATCCAACACATAGGTGTTACCTTTTCTTGGTGCTTTTATAAGGATCCAGTTTTCTAGAATTTTGAATCCTGGCTTAAGAATTTAGCAATCAGAGTTATCAAAGAAAGTAGTGTAGTGTTGGTAACAGATTTGTGATACACTTAGTAAGTTAAACTGTAAGTTTTCACAAAAGTTAACTTTTTCAAACTTTAAAACTCCATTAGTTACCATTCCTTCACCAGTAATTTTACCTCCCTTCTTATCCCCACCAAATGCTACATATGAAGCATTCTTATGTTTGAAGTCCTGCAGGAGGGTGCAGTCTCCTGTCATATGTCTGGAACAGGCACTGTCAATATACCACTTGTTGTCAACCCTCCTTGGATGTTCCTTGTAAACAAAAATGAATTTAGTTAGACTTAAGAGCCCAAACCTTGCTGGTCTTGGGCTTGACATTGTTATCTAATGTATCAACTTTCTCATGAATAAGACTTGAAGTTTCTAGATTAACTATACAGTCGGTTAATTCATTATGTTTAGTTTGGGGTGAGGATGTAATGTTTGATGAGGTTGAGGTGATGTCTTCTTGATTCATACTAACTGGGTTAGTCAATTTTGTTTGGGACTTCTTCTTTGATGTGGATAATGAGGAATTGTCAGAAAACTTTTTTGCATCCTTTGCTTTGGACTTAGGCACATCATTGCCTTTGTTAAAGTGATCAAAGAAGTTGTTTTCTTCCTCAAGAGCCACCTTTTTATGTGGTGCAATCTTTTGCACTTATGATTTCTCCTTCTTATTCTTTAATTTCACCTCAGTAACTTTGTGGTTTTTCTTAGTAACTTTCTGTTTTTGTTGTTGTTTCTTTTGGTTTGAATCTCTATCATCTTCAGAAGATTGTGAGTCTGACTCAGAGGTATCTACTTTCTTTGTCTTGACAACGTTTGTTTTGTTCTTCTTATTGAAGTAGCATTCCTTTGTAGTGTGGTTGTTTTTGTTGCATATTGCACAATATTTGTTGAAGTAACAATCTAAAGTCATGTGATTGTTCATGTCACATATTGAGTAATAGCTGCTAAAGTAGCATTCTTCTGTGCTGTGGTTGTACATGTCACACCATTTACAGTAAACTTCATCTTCACTGTCAGCTGCATTCCTTTTCTTTGCCTTCTTCTTAATCATCAGTTTTTGCTTCTGTAATTCCTTTTCAAGTTTACCTGCTGATGATTCTTTGTCTCTTCCAGACTTGATATCAAAAGGTTCTTTTGATTTATCTTTTGTGACCCTGTTGTTAGTCTGTTCTGATTTCTTCCGCAGATGATTTACTAAAGCTTTGATCTTTTCTCCTGATCCTCTTTTTGCTGACTTTTCTACATTTAGTTTGTTGAATGCATGTATTCCTTCATTTAATTGCTCAATCCTTATGTGGATTGTCTTAAGAAGTTTTCTTTGTTTTGGTGGATAGGGTAGTTTAAGTTCATTTAAGACCTTTGGTATTGAGTATTCATTTGACATAATTTCACCTTTACCCAACTCAGTATTATTAGTCTCTTCCTCTTCATCTAAGTCATCACAGTTGTCATAATCAAATTCTGACAATTCTGATGTTGATTCAGATGAATTAGATTCAGATGACTCAGACAAATCATGTTTATCTGATGTCTCAGGTTTGTTACTGGATACAAAGTGATTAGTTAAACTGTTGGTCATTGACTCAGGTAAAGGAATGTAATTGTTGTTAACTGGTGGTGCAACTGCATGAAATCCCAATCCTGATTTGTTCTTAGACTCAATATGAGAGTTTAACAATTTCTCATATTGTTCTGATGACAATTGGAATTTCTGCAGTTTCACCTCAGTAGATGCATGCTCTGACATAGATTTGGTTAAAGATGTAGTCAGATGCTCAACTTGTGCTTTTAGATTGTAATTTTCAGACACAAGTTTATCTAAATCCTTTTGTAAAGAATTAATTTTAACTTGATAAAGTTTATGTTCTCTTACATGAGATTCATTTAGAAGTAAGGTTTCTTTTACTTTATCAGCCAATTGTTGAGCATGAGATCTATATCTTTCTACTTCATCTATGCAAGCGGGAGAGCACAACCTTTGTCTTACCTTAGTGGCCATTGGAGGCACTTTGTTTTCCATGTTGGCCATTAAAGCTTGATTTTCAGCAAACACTTCCTTCTCATACATGCTCCAATCACAAGTACCATCCTGCAAAATAATCAAACCAGTTTCTTTAGTGTTAGAGGTACCTGTTGTATTGTTTGGTGGGGATGCATTGGTTAGTCGTGGGTGTGTGAAACTCCTTTGACTGGGCTGTCTTGAGTCAGTTGTTTGCTGTTGGTTGTTATTGCACTCCCTTGAAAAGTGTCCAAACAAATTGCATTTAAAGCATCTTACTTTGGACTTATCTACCCCAAGTTTTGTTGTTCTGCTTCCAACAGATAGTCCTTTGTTTCTTTTCATATACATCTTGGCTCTATAGGAAATCATTGCCATTTGCCATTGCAGATCCATCTCTTCTACTTCATCAGGATGAAGTTCTTCTAGATCTTGTTGACAAAAATGAGCAGGAGTCAAGGTGCTTCCTAGATATGCCTGAAAACTTGAACTGAAAGCTGCAAAGGTGGCTTTCTGTTCTTCAGATTCTAGAACCACCGTAATTGGTTCCTCTTGATTGATGATCTTCATGCTTTTGGATTCTTCAACCTTGCCTTTTTCCTTTTTGTTCTGCTTGCTTTGAGATCTTGATTTTGAAGGCTTTGCTGCATAGAAACTTGTTTCTTCTTCCAGTTCACTTTCATCACTTGAGTTGCCTTCACCTTCATTGCAGATGAATGCACTCCTAGTGTTCTTCAGCTCTTTGAATTGATAAGGAGCTATAGGTGCTTTCACACTTTTGTTTCTCGTCTTTTCATCTAGCTCCAACGCTTCTACCTTAGCTACTAGTGGATCTAGTCCTATTGCTTTTAGATCAATAGTATTTTTAAATATGGACACAGTCTGTGTCTAGTTTTCTGGTAATGAATGAAGCATCTTTTTATTTGATTCCTCATTGTTGTACTTAAGTTCAAGAATATTCATTTCTGTAACAAGTTGCATAAATCTATGCAATTGTTGAGAGACTGACTCTCCCGGAATATGATGGAAGGTTTCATATTATGCATGGAGAGTGTCCTTTTGATACTTCTAATCTCGTCACTGCTTTCACACAGAGTGTGTAGGATTTTCCATAACAAGTTAGCAGTTTTGTATGATTCACAACTGATCAAGAGTTCTTCAGGCAAAGCCATAGTAAGCATACTATAGGCTTTGATGTCAATCTTGACTCTCTTGGCATCATCAGGTGATAGATTCTTTAAACTAATGGGCTGATTATTATCCTTATAATCCGCTCCTAAGGCAGGTGGAATATAAGGTCCTTCGGTAATCGAAGCCCATAAGTCAGAATCTGTATAATTAACATGATTCCTGAACCGGATTTTTCAGGTTTTAAAATCAGATTTGTTTTCCAGTTTAGGAGGTTGATAAGCACCAACAACTGAGTTACTCATGATAGTTAATTTTGAAAAACAAAGGTTTTGTTTTAAAATAGAATTCGATTAAACTTAATCAAAGCTGATAGATCAATTGATATAAATCAATGAGCACCAAGCTCTGATACCACCTGTGAATCCAAGGATCGATCAGGAATTATCAGACTTGATTTGAACAAGTATTGATCGCGGATTTATCAATACTTGGTGTTTAATCTACGAATTCAATCACACAATCACACACAAAAATAAGAATAATCAAACCGTGTATACTCAAGAACGTTGAACATAATGCTTTCTTGATGCTATTGATATTGTTGATACAATGCTTTAGATATTGTTGATTCTAATGATCTAACTGTTTTTCTGATTACATCTGTTGATGATCTCGTATCTATTTATAGAGATCTAATGCTGTTATATTGCTAGCTATTTTGTTGCTATAATTCAGCTAATCATCATTATCTGAATCTTCGCCATGTTTATCGGCTTAGGAATTCTTGATTTACAATGATTCTACTGATGATAAAATTTGTTGATGTGACGTGGAATATCAGCTTGAATACAACGTCTTCAATCGTCATTAATGTTGTTGATGTTCTACCACGTTGACTTATTGACTTGATGTTGACTTCTGAGTTAATTGGCCTTCCGCAGGAATTTACTCTTCCGCAGGTAGTCAGTCTTCTGTAGCAACTGTTCTTGTGCTTCCGCAGGAGTTCTTGTCTTCCGCAGCAATCTCTCCTTCAGTAGCTTCACTTGTTCTTTTCTTGTTCAGCTGAAGTTGATCTTCCTCAAGAGATCTACGGATGTTCATTCTTCAGTTATGTTCCTGAGAACATCTACGGAAGAACATTTTCTTCATCCGCAGTTGTTCGAACACACTGTCAATTTTTCCAAATTGACACAGTTTAATGTTTTTCATGTACATTCACACATACATTCTGAAGTGTGTTATATCATACATAAATATACTTAATGAAGCGCAAAATAAATGTTTCTCGATTTATAAACACAATCATAATTAAACATATTCATATTATATCATTAAGAACAATAATTACAATTATGATTACAAGAGTCATCTAAACCTATACAAGAGTTCTAGACCTAACAAGTTCGATTGGGCCTCAAATAACGTTGAGTCGGCGATGCTCAAACCCTTTATCTCAGGAGGATTCACCACTATAAATCTAACTGTTTTGTCAATAAACCCAATCCCCACTCTAGTTAATGTTTTTATATTGAATTTAATCACAAAACTTATTGGTACAAATTAGCCCAAACAACACTAGTTCATATGTAACGATCTAAAGTACGGATAGATCTATAAATTTACCACTAAAATAAACAGTAGGACAGTGATGTTCAACCGAAGATACAGATACATCATTCTAGCTAAGAAATGATGTCTAAGATCAATGCTCAATTTGTCAATTGAACTAAAAAAGAAAACTTAATTTAACTCTCACACTCAATAGATAAACTAAAAAAACTCTTTTTTTCAACATATATTCACTCCCTTTGATTTCATTCATGCTGGGTTTACATAAAGATTTACACAAGAAGCAATAACTCCTCTAAACGTGGATTAACCGGTGTGGAGCACAACTTGATAACTATTAGATACTAAAAACAATTAAATAATTAAAACATGTTTAAAATAGAAAAACAAAGAAGCAGAGTTTATAAACACACATTTGCAAAGGTAATCCGGGTCATGGGGCTGTGGTGATGAATTTGATCTAGTTGTAGATTTCCCGATGTCCATTTTACCTTTGCATGGATAGGTTTCTTTTGCATGTGATTGGGTCACATAACGTTGTAGATGAAACCGACTAGGTCGAGTACTAGTATACGTTAGCTCGGTCACCATCGTTGAAACGTAGTAAACGGGTCGATGACCCTACATAAAACACTTATTACCTTATTATATTCTATAAATGCAATAAATAAACACAACTAATATCTAAATAGCATACGGATTAAACCTTTTTTTTGTTTATCAGGGCCATTATAGACCTGACAAGTTAAAATGAACATATTGTTTTTAATAGGTTAATCATGACTCGCCCGTCTTCTAGGTTTTATATCTTGAATAAAAATCGACCTCTTTCTTTCAACATTAGTCTGATTTTTCGTACATGTTGATTATTGTAGCCTAGAACATAACATACGAACATTAAATGAACCAAAACGTACTCGATTCTGATTAGATCTTCAAACATAAAACTCACTTGGATTATCATTTGAATCGTGAAATACTATCAGATAAACCTATTTGTGGATTACACAATGATTTATCAGATTAGATAGAGAAAACTTTACGGAATTCGATTTGTCTGATTTATGTGAAGCTCTTGGATTGAGACGAAGAAAACCATAAACACCGTTTTGTATTGTACCTCGTGCGAATGGAAAAAGAAAAAGAACATGTACGAACAGAAGGGTTATGGCCTTTTGTTCCCAATAGAAACCCACTAATTATATTCCTTTTAAAGCAATTTAAATGTAATGCAAAGCCAAAATTAATTAGAAATTTAGTTAATTAAAGCCCATTGCAAAGGCCAATTAATTAATTAAAAACCGCAAATAACATTAGAGTTGAACGAGCACGCACTCCCATGTCATGTAACTCGTTTAATTAATAACGTTATTGTCACACCTTTCACCAGTGGTGAAATCACAAGGAGATGAGTAATCGGAGAACTTGAACATATGACACATAAGAAAACTTAAATCCATTTATAAGTACTACCGGGTAACACGCGCGTTGCGCTAGAATAAACAATTTACAAGTCTTACTTGTTATATTTCACTTAATTTATCAATTGTTTTGTTTTATGGTTTAAACCTTTTATACAACTTATGATTATTATCATATGTTAGATCTAACACATTATTACAAAACTAATTAAAGAATAATAGTTGAATAACTCAACTTTTAAGTAAACATAAGTGTTAAACATGATTAAAGTTTAATGAATATTTTCAAGAAAATTCACTTTCGATATAGTATAGATTGAATTGATTTGATATAACAATGAAAATATTTGTTATAATATTAGATAATAAATAAATATATATATACATATACATATATATATGTACACATACATATATATATATATACATACTATATATATACATATATATATACATACATATATATATACATATACGTATATATATACGTATGTATATATATATACGTATATATATACGTATATATATATATATATACGTATATATATAGGTATATATATATATATACGTATATATATACGTATATATATATATACGTATATATATACGTATATATATATACGTATATATATATATATATATATAAATGAAAAACCATGTGGTACATATCTTGAAACAGAATGAGAGTATAATATGAAGATTTCTTATATATTAAAGATTAAAACTTGTAATTCTTTATATATTATCTTAAAATTAAAATTATTGTAAAATTAAAATCTTGCCTTAAAAATATGTTTTATAGATAGTAATAAATAATAGATGATATAGATATAGATTATTATTATCATAATTATTATAAAATTATTTAGTAATTATATAGTTAATTATGCAAATAGAATAATACTTATTTATTATTATTATTATTATTATTATTATTATTATTATTATTATTATTATTATTATTATTATAAAAGTCTTTGGTTAAGTATTCAAATAAGGTAATACTTATTTATAAATTTATATGTTAATTTAAAATATTAAAAATTTTATAATATTTAATGTAGTAAATTAAATAATCTAACAATATTAAATAATGTATTAATCAATGTATTAATTACAAAAAGTTTATTAATAAGGGTAAAATAAGAATGATTGTATTGAACATTTGTTCCTAATGCTTAAAAAATTGTATTAGATGTCTTAATTTTTTTTGTAAAATTATATTTGTATCCTAAGGTTTTGCTTTATATAGTAGTATAGTGGATACCCGTGATTCGCCGCGGTTTGATTTTAAATGTATATGTGAACGTCGCAATGATAGTTTTTGGGATTATCATGATTTTAGTAAGTTCAATGATATAAGCGTTCGGATTCTCATGAATATCTATACATGCTTTAGTGATTCGTTATTATATCCTCATGATACTATTATTGAACATATGATATTTAATAAGTTATAGATATCAAGTAAAACAAATACGTTAAAAGTATTTGAATAAAAACTATGATAAAATATAGAACATTGTACCATGATTAATGTATGTTATTATTAGATTATTACAGATACAATAACATGATAAAAATACAGTATTAAATTTTAACATAATATTGTTGTTGTTGTTAACCTTTTAATAAAAATAATCATTATTATTAATATTATTATTATTTTATTATTATATCTTTTAGACATATTAAATAATATGACATTTACTAAAAATTTAGTTATAAATACTAAAGTTATCGACTACCCAAAATACTCCTAAAAATATAACTATTAGTTATTACAAATATTAGTTGTATACTTAAATATTTAAATAGTATATTAATTAAAAGAGTTTATTAAATAGGGATAAAAATAGAACTATTGCATAACGTACTTATACTCTATGCTTAAAGTATTGTATTAGGTGTCTTACAATTTAAGTAAAATTACTATCTTGTCCTTCTAAAATGTATTATATAGTAGTATAGATGAGGATACACATTTATAAGGATTCGAACATATGCGTCTAGTATCCTAAGCTTATACAAAATAATATTCCGTTGTGCCCTAGTTGTGCCATATTTAAGTGAAGTCCAAAATGCTAACCTTAGTTGTAACCTGAAAAACATGTTAAAAAATAGGTCAATAATAATAATATTGATGAGCTCGTAGATTTTGAGACTTGATAAATTATTGCAAAGTAAATAGTGAAGTAAGAATCAAAAAGTCATTATGTAAAGTAGCCATAACACAAGTAAGGTGAAATGTCTTTATGAGTCCACAACTAAGTCTATAACTGCATGCCTTGTCTGATGCTTATTTCAAGTATGTGAAAAAGACAAGTTATAGTTTGCATGGTCATAATCATTCAATATCGTTGAATGTGGATTTACGCGTTGTAATCAGTCTAGAGAATGGGGTTTGTCAGTCTCGATATTACTATCTATATAACCTGCGACTTCAACCCAAAGTTAAATAGTTGTGTAAGATAACGAGGTCTTAACAAGTCCAGCACAATAAATAACATTCTTCACTAAAGTGTATATAAACATAAGACATAATAGTATTGATTCATGTAAAGTTGTTAGGTAACATTGTATCTCCCCTGAAATTAGTAAAAGTAAAAGGGGATATGAGAACTCACTAATTATTTCGGGTACAGATCGCTTGAAATGAGATTAATTGCATTCAAGCCAAAGCAGTTCCTACATATATATGTGGGATGCGAATAAGGTTTACTTTCCCATGAATAAGTCATTAAACTAAGTGACGAGTGAAGTGTCACGTTTAAAGTTTAGTTCTAAATTATTTTTTGAAAAGTAAACCTATCCAAGTGTACAGGTTTGTATGATTTACGAACTGTTAGTGATATTCGATCATCAACTTAATACTAATGTATAAGTGTGTGCGTGTGTGTATATATATGTATTATATAAAAGAAGTATATATTTGTCTTAATCATAGGTTCACATGTGATCAAATAACATTTTATGAATTAAAATTTGTTTGCTTGATTTATACATTTTTATGGGTCATTTCACGTTAAGATCTTAATTAATCAAATGTACTAAATAAAATTTGGTGTTTTAACCATACTTATACATGAATTTTAGATTACTGGAAAAGTAAATGTCATATTTTATGGAGTACATTTAGTAGTATAAAAATAATTATCTTCTTTAAAAAGTATGTACAGTTATATTCTGGAGTTTTGAAAATGTTTCAGTAAGTTAAGAGCCGAAAACTTAATCATTATAAGTGAGACCACTTGGGTTTTAAATCTAACATAGAAAACTAACTTTTAGAAAAAGAATCAGGTCAAATAAATAAAATTTGAGTTATACCCTCCCAAAATTGACCTAAGTAATCTGTCAAAACGTTCAGATTTGACCTTGCATCTTGTACTTAGATTTTGAGAGTCCAAACCTGCAGGACCGGTTAAGGGATGGTCAATACAACCGGGTTTATATGAATGATACTAAGAACACAAGTAATGAGACAGAACTAAGAACAAGAACATGATAAGTATAGTTTTCAAGAATGCTGTATATTGCTCTCAAATTCTCTTACAAATGTTACAAAGCATAAAAAGAAATACAAGAACCTGAGATACTTTATACTACATCCTACTGCCGACCATACTTTGAAGGCTAGCTGGAAACACTAATCTAGACAACAAGATCAATGTAAAGTCAAAAGGCAGATTGCCTTCTGACTAGTGACTATGACATGCCATAGCTCACATCCTAATATATTACAAAAAGGATAAAAGGTACAAAGTAGAAAGTTACAGACTCGAAATCATAATCTACAGTTACAAAAGCATGGACCTTTTCACCAACTCATGCAAGTTGGTGAGTCTTCAGAGTTGCAGCGGAAAGTTGGTCAGCTTTATGCCAAAGTAGATTAGAGAAAGCATGTCCTCTCTTTCTTAGGAAGAAATCAGTCTTCATTTCATTGGCTTCGAAAGACTTTGTCTTTGAAACTTTGGAAGACTTCATCTTTGGCTTCAGAAGATTTGGTCTTTGGCTTCGGAAGATTTTACTCTTAGAATAATTTTTTGTGAGAAGTGTAAAACTTCCAAAGTAATTTCTACTCTACACAATGTGCATGCAAGATGGAAGCTCCTTGGTTGCTTTGGTTTCTTTGGTTGCATCAGCCTTTCAAGTATAACCTTTCAAACTCCCCCTTAGTTGATGCTACCAAAATAGAGATGTATACTTAGATATTGATAGTCCTCATCAGGATCATGATCATTCCTTTCTTCATCAACTGATTAGGATCCCTCAGACTCTCATAGTACCTTCCTATGCCATGGAGATCATGCAAAGGAAGATCATGCATGTCTTGCCAGAAATAGACATCTTGACCTCCTTAATCTCTGATGACATACCACCTGTCTGGATTAGTAGCAAAAGTCCAGGACAGGATGGGTCTTCCAGTTGCAAGAGGCTCTACTTGAGTTGGAGTTGGTTGAGCAGCCTCTTCTTGCACTACCTCAGTATGCTCTGACTCATACTGAGGTGTAGAGGTAGATGCCTTTGACTTCTTCTTAGAACCACTCTTCCTGGCATCCTTTTCCTCCTCTTTGAAGTCTTTAACTAAGAAGACTGGCCTTCAGCACCAGGTTGACTTGTTGTGTCTTTCTTAGTTAGGTCCTCTTCCTTCCCAAGGTCAGAAGTAGAGGGATTTAGACCCTGCTATGGATTAGAAGATAAAGTTGGCTGAGATGTAGCTCTAGGCTCAGGTTGTGTTATCTCAGTGGGTTCAGCCTTTACCTCAACTTCAGGTTGAGCTTGACTTGGTGGAGAATGCAAGTCAACAAGCTCTCCCTTTTTTAATCTTATGCTTGATCACTCTAACGTTCTCATCCATAGTGGTTAGAGATATTAGATGAAGCCTCCTTCCGGAGAATCCGTACAGCTTTAAGAAGCTCATCATCCTCTGCCTATCAGCAAAATTCTTTTGACTCTTTTGGATGATGGCTCTTGACTTTGTAGTTTCTTTCCTTATTTTTCTCTTAGCAGCCTTTCGTTCTTTGATAACTTATTGCTCCAGCTGCTTAAGATACTCGAATTCAACATATTCATATGATAAGGGAAGAAGTGCAGATACGTGATAGAGACCTGTGGCACTCAGGTAGCTAATCATGTTTTGTCTATCAGCTTTCTTGTCTACCTGAGGTTGTTCAGTTACCAAAGCCTCTTTTTCAGGACTTTCCTGAACTGGGGAGAGGATAGGAGCATGCTTGTATATCCTTTTCTGTCTCCTTTATTCCTTGATTTTTAGGAGCAATTATGCATCCTCCGCCTCCTTCCTCTCATTTAACAGCTCTGTGTCTGCCAGTTTATTGAGTAACTCTAAAGGAAGAGAGATGAGTTCATCTATTTTGTAGTTCCTGGTTCACAGGTAGTTTAATCTGGCTGCCCTCAACTCATCATACTAAGTATTTGACCTGGGGGAAGCCCTAATAGCAGCTTCTATGAACCCTGGAGACCCTCTTGAACTCTCTCTCCTTAGCTTCTTCTTCCTCTCTCTCTCCTCCTCCTCAATCTCCTCAGAGGTCATCTTCCTCTTCCCTTTGTCACGCACAGGCCTTGGTGACTCAGGGTGGAGAGAGATTTGGCTTTCATTGCTTGGTTCGGCAGTCAAGCTCTGGCCAGAGAGAGGTTGTGAAACACCTTCACCAGCTGGTGCCTCACTGAGGGTTAATGATGTCGAAGCACTTCTTTTAACAAGGTTCACAGGGTCTATCACTGGGCCTTCAATCAAGGTTTCCCCTTTGAAGCTAATCTTAGGTTTCACCTTATCATCCAGTTGTAAGGCCCCATTCCCGGGACGCTTACAATTGGACAGTCATGGCATAAAACATATAAAACACATCATTTTGCAGCGGAAATATAACTTTTCATTAATAACTAAAAACATGTCAAATTGTCATATCATTTCATTTACATCCTAAAAATCGTATTAATATGATAACATTCTCAAAATATGGATGCCAGACTCGAATCATCCCCAGTAGCTTATGCATCCATGCCTGCACCACCTCAGCATCATCAATTAATTGCCAACTGATATGCATATAAAGTGTCAGTGACACTGAGTGAGTTCTAGTTTATATAGTAAAATACTTTACTTTTGATAAAACATTTCCTTTACTTTCGTATGTGATCAAACATCATACGTACATCTTGATAATAAACATTTATTATCTTTCATCATCGTTCATAAACGTTCGTTTCGTACTTTCTTTCATTATTATCTTTCACTTTTATCTAGATCCTTCCATATGCTATGCCCCATCATTTGTGCACTAAGCGACTACAGTCATGGGGTCAAGCGAAAAGGATCCTGCTTCGTACGTTTCGATCAATCACGAAGACTGACCCCTCTGTGTGCATACGACGCACTGTCGAGTTGACAACCCATAATGAGTTGTGAATCCTTTTTAATATGCTTGCAAGACTTTCATTCATTCATTACGTTCCACTTTCATTATCTTTATCTTTCACTTTCATTACAATAATACTTTACGTACATAAGCATATCATACCACGTAAAGTCACGTCATAATACATAACATGGAACATCATCATCATAACAGCAGCCCACAAGCATACATAACATAAACAAGCATAGGCCACCATAAGATATTAGTACTTAGCACTTAATTCTATTTCCCAAAATTTCAGAAATATCCTAAGTGCTTACAGTGCATGAACAAGGTGTACAGCAGATGGCTTAAATTCTAAGTGTTCCCAACGGACAACCAAATCACACAGCGGACGACCAAAGTCCACAGCGGACAGCCAAGTCCCACAGCGGATGACTAAGGTTCACAGCAGATGAACTAAACACTAAGTGTGTTCACAACGGATGACTAAGGTTCATAGTGGATGACTAAAAACACTAAGGGTCCACAGCGTGCGGTTTAGGTCTACAATGGACAATCATGAAAATCTCTAAGTGCCCACAGCGGACATGCAAAGTCAACAATGGACATGCAAAGTCCACAGTTGATAGTCTAAATACCTAAGTGTCCACAGCGGATACTTTATCTATGCTTAAGTGCCCACAACGGACAGCTAGCGTCCACAGCGAACACCAAGTCCAGTACTTGCGATTCAACTTATGTAGTTTCTAGCCTCAAACATCACTTCTAAACATCTACATAGCATGGATCTACCAGTTACACACTTAAAATATCCCCAAACAACCATTCAACAACATAGAAATTTTTTAAAACATACCACATCGTACACAACCATAATTGGTAAAGAAACATTCTTTTTAGTATTCATAACAGCCCCAAACAAGTAGAAAACTAGTAAAAGAGGGGATCTAGAACTCACCTTAAACAGCTTTCGAGTAAAACACCTCAACCGAAGAGCAACCTGGAGTTCTAGCACCTAAACACATGAAAACAAGCAACCAAACATATAGAAACACATAAAGATCGGTTCAGAAGCTAAAACACAATTGAAACCGAGAAGAATCACCTTAAAAATCATACCTTCTTGAAGATTTCTTCCATTTCTCTCTCTAGAATCGGATGAAGCTTCTTTCTCGCTCTCCAACCGATAGTTTGAGTGCATGAAAGAGGGGGTATGGGTGGCTATATCACTTTTTTGAACCCATTATAGGTAAGTTTGACCTTTGCATGCTTTTAACCCCTTGCTTTTGAAATAATTCCCTTTTTCTCCCTTACTTTCTTTTCTTTTCTTCTTTCTGAAATTTTTTTGGGCGTTACAAGTCCACCCCCCTTATATAGGTTTTGTCCCCGAAACATGTCACTCCTTACAGAGATCTAGGTAGTGCTGTCTCATCTCTTCCTCAGTCTCCCATGTAGAATCAGATCCCTTCCTGTGTCTCCATTGTACTCCTACAAGTGGAACCCCTTTATTCCTTAGCCTCTTGTCTTTTCTATCAATGATGGCCACTGGCTGCTCCACATAGTTGAGCCGTTCATCCACCTCGATGTCCTCAAGTGGCATGATCATATCTTCATCGGCTAAGCATTTTTTCAGATGAGATACATGAAATTTCGGATGAATTCCACTTAACTCATCGGGTAACTCCAATCGTAGGCCACCTCTCCTACTCGAGCAATGATTCAGAAAGGACCTATATATCTCGGGCTTAGCTTTCCTCGCTTCCTGAACCGGATGATCCAATTTCCAAGGTGAGACCTTCAACATATCTCTATCGCCCACCTTGAATTCGATCGGCCTACGTCTCTTGTCGGCATACGACTTCTGTCTATCCTTTGCTGCCTTCATAAAGGCCTTGATCTTCTCAAACTTTTCAATCGTAGCCTCGATCACCTCAATGCTCCCCAACTCCGTTTGCCCGATGTCACCCTAACATATAGGCGTTCGACACTTCCTACCGTATAGCATCTCATATGGAGGCATACCAATGCTGGCATGATAACTGTTGTTATATGAGAACTCTGCTAACGGTAAGTGTTCATACCAACTTCCACCAAAATCAATGACGCATGCTCATAGCATATCCTCAAGCATCTGAATTATTCTTTCCGACTGACCATCTGTCTGAGGATGGTAAGCCATACTGATATGTAACCTCGTCCCCATCGCATCATGAAATCTCTTCCAAAACTTAGATGTAAACCGAGTGTCATGGTAAAACACGATAGACACCGGTACACCATGACGAGTTACAATCTCTTTGATGAACAGATCCGCCAACCTCTCAGATGAATACATCTTACAGATCAGTAGAAACTGAGCACTCTTTGTCAGACGATCAACTATCACCCATATGGCATCGTATCCCCTTGCCGTACATGGAAACTTTGCAATGAAGTCCATGGTGATGTGCTCCCATTTCCATTCAGGTATATCCAAGGGTTGGATCTTCCCGTATGGCTTCTGATGCTCTACCTTCACTTGAAAACAAGTAAGACACTCACATACTCCTCTACATCGCGCTTCATTCTCGGCCACCAATAATCCTTCTTCATATCTTGATACATTTTCGTAGCACCGGGATGAATTGAGTTTCAAGTCTTATGAGCCTCATCCATGATCTTTCCTCGTAGATCTCCATAACAAGGAATCCACATCCTCCCAGATCGGGTTCGAACACTAAGAGTGTTCTCACCCAACTCTGTGACTAGGCCTTTCATCCTTTAGGAGTTAATCTGATCTTCTTTCAATGCTTCATCCTAAAATTCCTTAACCCGCTTCATCACATTGGAGGTCATAACCAACTAATAAGCCTTCACCCAAATCGGCTCGGGTCTCTCTTTTTACCTATGGGCATCTACCACCACGTTGGCCTTGCCCGGATGGTAGTGGATCTCATAGTCATAGTCCTTTATCAACTCTAACCACCTCCTTTGCCTCATATTGAGATCCTTCTGCTCAAAGAAGTACTTTAAACTTTTGTGATCAGTGAAGATGGTGCACTTCGTCCTGTACAAGTAGTGCCTTCAAATCTTCAATGCAAAGGCCACCGCTGCCAATTCCAAATCATAAGTAGGGTAGTTAGCCTCGTGGGTCTTCAACTGTCGAGATGCATAGGCTATAACCCTCCCCCGTTGCATCAACACGCAACCTAGTCCCGAATAAGAAGCATCCGAATAGACCACCAAGTCTTCGTTCCCTTCCGGTAACGTCATGACAGGAGCTTGAGTCAATCTTGTCTTTAGCTCCTCGAAAGTATTTTCCTGCTCTAGACCACATACGAACTTCACATCCTTATGGGTCAACTTGGTCAATGGTGAAGCTATCTTGGAGAAGTCTTGGATAAATCTTCTGTAATAGCCCACCAAACCCAGGAAACTACGGATCTCGAATGGCGTCTTTGGCGACTTCCATTGCATCACCGCCTCAACTTTCGCCAGGTCCACCATGATCCCTTCAGGATTAACCACATGACCCAGAAACTGAACTTCGCGTAACCAGAATGCACACTTGGAGAACTTAGCATACAGCTTCTCCCTTCTAAGCGTATCCAGCACTTCCCGGAAGGTGACCGACATGCTCTTCTTCGCTCTACGCATAAATCAGGATATCATCGATAAACACAATCACTGATTTATCTAGCATAGGCCGACACACCCGCTTCATCAGATCCATAAAAGCAGCTGGCGCGTTGGTTAAACCAAAAGACATCACCAGAAACTTATAGTGTCCATAAAGCGTATGAAAAGCTGTCTTAGGAATATCCTGCTCCTTGACCTTCAGTTGGTGGTAACCAGATCGGAGGTCTATCCTCGAGAACTAACTGGCACCTTAGAGCCGATCGAACAAGTCATCAATCCTTGGTAACAGATACCGATTCTTCACTGTCAACTTGTTCAGCTCACGGTAATCTATGCACATCCTCATGCTACCATCCTTCTTCTTTACAAATAAGACCGGAGCACCCCATGGAGAGATACTCGGTCGAATGAACGCCTTATCCAGCAACTCTTGCAACTGAGTCATAAATTCCTTTATCTCAGAGGGAGCGAGACGATACGACGCCTTTGCAACAGGTTGGGCACTAGGTATCAGATCAATTTGGAACTCAATCTCGCGGTAAGGTGGCACACCTGATAAATCTTCCGGGAATATGTCTGGGAAGTCACACACGACCGGTACATCCGACATTCGTGGTACTGTCGCATCCACGTCCTTCACATAGGCTAGATAGGCACCACATCCACGCCTCATACACTTTTCTACCACAACCATCAAAATTACATTTGGGACCGTACTAACTCTATCGCCGTAAATCATCACCGAACTCTCATCGGGCGCGGTCAATCAAATCATCTTCTTACGACACACGATGTTTGCCTTATTGGCTGCTAGCCAGTCCATCCCTAGGATTACATCGAATCTGCATAAGGGCATCACGAACAACCTAGCAAAGAACCTATGGCCTTCCAACTCTATGTCACAATCTTCTACCATATTAGAAATCCTGGTAGACTTACCAATGGCAGTTTCTACATCGAAGTGCTCATCAATCTTCCTACGCCTAATGGAAAACTTACCACAGAAGGCAGAAGAAATAAAACTCCTACTAGCACCGGAATCAAAAAGCACAGAGGCACAAATTTGGTTTACTAGGAATGTACCTGACATAACATCGGGGTCCACCCTAGCCTCCTCCCAGGTCATAGTGAATGCCCTGGCCTTCGCTCTCTGCCCCTCCTTCTCCTTCTCAAGCCCCTTCTTTGCCCCGGAGCTCTCAGCCCTCGGCTTCTTGCAATCCCTACTCAGATGGCCCTCTTCACCATAGTTATAACATCTTATAACCCCACAGTCTCTCGCCACATGACCAGGCCTCCCACACTTGAAGCAGATGTTCAATCCCCACTTACATTCCCCCGCATTCTTCTTCCCACACTTATTACACACCCTCGTCCCTGAACCTGCTGTCACCACCTTCCAGTCATCCATCCTTGCCTTTTTGTTCTTGAGAGTGAAACCACCACTGCCAAATCGTTTCCAGTTCCAGTTTCTATCACCACCACCTTTCTTACTCACCTCCACCACTGCCACTTCCTCTCTCTCATCGTATAGTCTCCCTACTAGATCAACCACCAACCTAAACATACCTGGCCAGGCAACAATCAGATGTCTACGGATATCGGCCGGTAGACCCTGGATATATCTCTTGATTTTTCGTGACACATGCGTCACTTGATCTGGCACCAGGCTCACCATCTCATTAAACTTAGTCGTATACTACTGATGTGTCTTGTTCCTGCCTCCAACTGCAAGAACTTTCTCTCAATCTTGTCGAGTTCCCTGTGAGGACAAAACTCCTCGATCACCAACTTCTTCAGTTCACTGCACCTCATCCTTCCAATCGCCCTACTACCCTCTGCCTAGACAATATTGTCCCACCAACATCAGGCCGAATCCACAAACGAGTGGGTAGCAGACTTCACCTTCTGGTCCTCACTACACTTACTGATGTCTAACACAGCTTCTATTTCCCTCACCTATCGGTGAGCAGCAGCAGCATTCCCATTCCCATCAAAAGTTGATGGCTTGCATCTCTAGAATGCCCCATAGTTGCACCCCTTTGCAGTTTCCTGCACTACTTCCTCTTCCTCATCATCACTGGAGACAACCATCTCAGTCCCTGGTTGCTCCCCTTCCCCAGAACCTCTTTCCTCTCCCTCTCTCCCATTGGTTTTCCTCCTCTCCTCTTTCTCTTTCTTTTTATCCTTTCTCACGACTCTAATAACCTCAGTCACAACAGACGGCAGAATCGTCTGCATGACTTGATGAACTTCCTCCACAACTGCCTCCTTCACTGAGGCCATCAGGTTAGCACTCTCATCCCCGCCTTCATGGTGATGAAGCTCAGGCTCTTCCGGAGCCATTTCAGCTGTCTTAGCCTTATTCCTCGTGACACGCGGCACATCACTACATCCACCATGACCTCCACCTCGAGAAGCCTTCGAAGATCTACCACCATCCATCTCCAAACACTATAAGATTCAAACACCAACACGGTCATTCAATGTAATAACTCAGATTACGTCAAGTATAGTAAGTCCCTAATTACAGTGGCCAGTTGTGATTAGCCACTTACTTTACTCTTCATTCCCCAAGAATTTCATATCCTGACTACATCAGTATCCAAATCTACTAAGAGTACATAATTCACTTAGCATAAGCACATAATTCCTTTTTCCATTAATTTACTTAAAACGTTTACATAAAACATTTATCTGCAGGCATGCAGCTACTAGGACTGGCATCCCTTTCTTTTTCTTATCCCATTCTCTGTTTAAGTTTAGGTTTTGAAAATAATTTACCCAATTCTTTTAAACTTTGGCTCTGATACCAACTTGTAAGTCCCCGTTCCCGGGATGCTTACAGTTGGTCAATCATCACATAAAACATATAAAACACATCATTTTGGAGCGGAAATATAACTTTTCATTAATAATTAAAAACATTTCAAATTGTCATATCATTTCATTTACATCGCAAAAATGGTATTAATACAATAACATTCTCAAAATATGGATGCCAGACTCGAATCATCCCCAGTAGCTTATACATCCATGCCTGCACCACCTCAGCATCATCGATTACCTGCCAACTGATATGCATATATAAAGTCAGCGACGCTGAGTGAGTTCTAGTTATATAGTAAAATACTTTACTTTGATAAAACATTTCCTTTACTTTCGTACGTGATCACACATCATACGTACATCTTGATAATAATCATTTATTATCTTTCATCATTGTTCATAATCATTCGTTTTGTACTTTCTTTCATTATTATCTTTCACTTTTATCTAGATCCTGCCATATGCTATGCCCCATCATTTGTGCACGAAACGACTACAGTCTTTGGGTCAAGCGGCAAGGATCCCGTTTCGTACGTTTCGATCAATCACGAAGACTGACCCCTGTGTGTGCATACGACATACTGTCGAGTTGACAACCTATAATGAGTCGTGAACCCCTTTTAATATGCTTGCAAGACTTTCATTCATTCTTTGGGTTCCACTTTCATTATATTTATCTTTCACTTTCATTGCAATAATACTTTACGTACATAAGCATATCATACCACCTAAAGTCACATCATAATAGATAACATGAAACATCATCATCATAACAGCTGCCTATAAGCATACATAACATAAACAAGCATAGGCCACCATAAGATATCAATACTTAGCACTTAATTCTATTTTCCAAAATTTCAAAAATATCCTAAGTGCTTACAGCGCATGAGCAAGGCGTACAATGGATGGCTTAAATTCTAAGTGTTCCCAGCGGACAGCCAAATCCCACAGCGGACGACCAAACCACAGCGGACAGCCAAGTCCCATAGCGGATGACTAAGGTTCACAACGGATGAAATAAACACTAAGTGTGTTTACAGAGGATGACTAAAGTTCACAGCGGATGACTAAAACACTAAGGGTCTACAGCGGACGGTTTTGGTCTACAACGGACAATCATGAAAATCTCTAAGTGCCCACAACGAACATGCAATGTCCACAGCAGACATGCAAAGTCCATTGCGGACATGCAAAGTCCAGAGCGGACAATCTATATACCTAAGTGTCCATAGCTGACACTTTATCTATGCTCAAGTGCCCACAACGGACAGCTAGTGTCCATAATAGACACCAAGTCCAGTACCTATGATTAAACTTATGCAGCTTCTAGCCTCGAACATCACTTCTAAACATCTACTTAGCATGGATCTACTAGCTACACAATTAAAACATTCTCAAACAACCATTCTATAACATAGAAATCTTTTAAAACATACCACATCGTACACAACCATAATTCTATAAAGAGAAATACGTAATTGGTAAAGTAACATTCTTTTTAATATGCATAACAGCCCAAACAAGTAGAAAACCAGTAAAGAGGGGATCTAGAACTCACCTTAAACAACTTTCAAGTAAAACACCTCAACCCGAGAGCAACCTGGAGTTCTAGCACCTAAACACACGAAAACAAGCAACCAAACACATAGAAACACATAAAGATCAGTTTAGAAGCTAAAACCCAACTGAAACCAAGAAGAATCACCTTAAAAATCTTACCTTCTTAGAGATTTATTCCACTTCTCTCTCTAGAACCGGATGAAGCTTCTTTCTCTCTTTCCAGCCGATAGTTTGAGTGCATGTAAGAGGGGGTATAGGCGGCCATATCACCTTTTTGAACCCATTATGGGCAGGTTTGACCCTTGCACGCTGTTGGTCCTGATGATCAATTCAACAGTGCACTTGATGTATAACAAAGATTTCCCACTGATTTAACACAATAAACTCAATAACATAATGAACTATTTTGAATCTAAATAATAATAATCAACCAAAAGGCTCAATGATAATGATAATAAGCTTCCAGCCACACACACACAATTGCAAGAATGATATTTCATATTAGGGTTTTTGCCAAAAGTTGCTTACAAAGATAGAAAAATTACAATATATAAGCAACCCTAGATTCGCTGGCAGTTTCGCTGACTAGCGAAACTACCTGACTATCTACTAGAATCACCCGGCAGCAAACTACAGTTTCGGCAGGTGATTAGAAATAACTTACTCAGGGCGAAACTATAGTTTCGCCCGTAGTTTCGCTGGAACACAAAAGTACATCAAAAATACAAAATACAAGAGAAAACTAACATTTATCCTATTACATAACAAAATAAACCTATCAATTATAGTGAGTCCAAGCTATACTAGATTATCAATTCTCCCCCTAGGTTGGACCTCACTCTCGGTCTTCTGGCTCCTCTCTTGCTTCCTCTTCAGCTTTATCATATATATCTTGATCTGCTCCTGCTGTACTCACCTCTTCAGCCCGTGCACTTGCCCTTGCGAACTGTCTTGTAAGATCCTGCATGTCCAACTTTAACTCGTCAGCCTTAGATACTTTCTCAGTTATCTCCCTGACCTCTGCCCTGACTCCACGAGCTTTATTCGCCACGTTCATAAACAAATTGGCTTCATTCCTTGTTTTAGCTCCAGCTCCCACTTTTATGTGATTCTCACATAGAATCACTAAGTCCTCATCACAAAAAGAAAACACCTCCATTGGATCAAAAAGTTTAATCTCAGCTCCACCTTGAACTCTAATTACTACTTCCCCAGTATTGTGTCATAGAACTATTTCTCAAACTTTTATAGTCTAGGGAGAAGTGGATTGGGCACTCTTATCCTGTTCATAGTTTTAGCTGGCTTTAGTTTCAAAACAATCTTTCCTTTGCCAGTTGCCCAATCCAAGTCTTTCATCGACCTTCTTCTTTCAGTCCTCATAAACCCAAAAGCTTCAAAATTATCATTCATTCCTGCCTTGATTTCCTTCTCCAACATCATAGCACGTTCACTCAAATGTGCATCCAAAAGTGGAATCTCAGATAATCTCCTCAAATCCCATCTAGGCAAGGTCTTAAACGCCTTCCTTTTATGCATATAAAGATATCCCCACCCCTTCGTTTAATCATGAACATTTTCAATTCGGGGTTGTATTTCCAACTTACAATTTTCTTATCAGATATCTTCTTGCTTGGTTCGCTGATGTTTTGGAACGGTGGTGTCAACTGTTTTGGTTCATTCTCTTTCTCTAACTAGTCTTCTTTACTCAATTCAAAGAAATCTCCTTCAACAGAACCCCTTTGTGCCATATAAGTCATTGGACGCTCATCCACTTCATAATATTCGGGTTCTGAATCATAGTCAACCAACTGTTCCTCGTATTCTTCTTCTTCATCAATAAGGTTCTTTCTTGTATCCTTCTTGTTTCCTTCAGTAGTATCTTCTCTAAGCACCTCAGCCCCAGTCAAGTCTGTTTCTATGTCAAACCCCAAATCAACAAACTCAGCTTCAATAATCACAGGCTCCTCTCTCAAATTACTTCCTTCATCAACTCTCTTCTCAGCCTCTGTTTCAACAACCTTTGGACCTCCATCACCACTACCACTTGCATCACATCCTGCTGTACTTGCTTCTCCCCTATCCCAGATGACTTTCCTACTTTCAGGAATGAATACTTAGATGTGTCGGTCAGATCATCTAGCTCCTCTTGTGATAGCTGGTTTTGTAGACCAACTTTGCCCTTGAGTTCATTAATCTCTTTCAGTAGTCTTTTAATTAGTTCCTTCTGGTCAATCATTATTCTTTTCATGCTTTCCATTTGCTCATCTTTCTCTTTTTCTCTCAATTCTTGATTGACCAGCTTAGTCTTTATCATGCTCAATTCATTAGTCAATGATGCATTCATATTTCTAATGATATCTTGGTCCAATTCAGATCGGGAATCCCTCCTTTCTTCGAACACTGGCTGCTTATGCTTGGTTCTCCTTTCAGTTTCATGAGCCGGTTCCCCTTGATCAGACTTCTTTTTGGACCTTCTCTCTCTTTGAGCCCGTAGCTCATCTTCAACCTCATCAATCTCAGCTTCTAGATCATATTCCTTCTCCTTTGCATACCTCTTTCTCTTCTTTATTGCTTCAGCTTGTTTTTCTCTGTTTTCTTCAGCATTCTTGTTTTCATTCTCAATTAGCCTTTTAATATAGTTCCACCTCTCAGCTGGGTACATGTTTTCCAGCAAATAAGTTATTTTCTCACTGAAGTCATGCCTAACTGCTGAGCAATCTGCAAATATTCTGGTATTCATCTGCATCAGCCTCTTAACCTCCCTATGTCTTGGAAAATTGGGTTTCTCATCGTTAATGATCATCTGGATAAACCTTGGATATAACATCCATTTGTCCTTCTTTAAAGCCGTAACATTCTCAGTCATACAGTCAAAGATTAATCTTGCGATGTTGGCCTTTTGCCCTCTACAGAATACAATCATAGCCTTAGCCCAGTATGCATTTAATCCATCTGATCCTCTCTTTCTGTGATCCAAGCACATAATAAACACATGAGTAATGTATCTCCACTCCTTGGACAGAAAAGACTTTTTGATTTCCTTCTTGGATCCAAAAGAAGGTCCTTCATACCCAATACTTCTGTAAGCGTTAAGGAATTTAGCATCTGTCATGACAACCTCATCACCACAGTCACCTCAAAACCCTCGCAACAGTCTCAGCACTAATAACTATATCCTCCCCAAGGACTCTGGAATTAATTCTGTGTGGAGTTGATCCCAGATCACATTCTGCATTTACCCAGAAGTCTCTTATATGAATGTCATAGATTGTGGGTAAATGAGATATGGCATAGTGAATGGGAGAATGCTTTAACCATCTTAGAGAGTCTCGGAATCCAACAGTCTTTGGATTACTGTCGTCTAATAATGCCACAAGATTAGTCTTCTCGTCGAACTTTAAGTTTGCCATGTGAACTGTAAAATATAAACATAGGTAAGTTAGTTATAACATAAAGACAATTAAACAATAAAAACAAAAAAAAAAAAAAGTTTCGCTGTAATGGCGAAATTGTGTAGTTTCGCCATGCACAGCAAGACAGCTTCACTGTGGATGAAATTAAGTTCAACAGTTTTGCCAGGCACAACTTAATAGATTCGCTGTTGATTGAACCTAAGTTTTGATCAATCAAAAGTGTACATTCACCGTAACTCAGCCCTAGACCATGAGTTTAAGCGATTCTACACTTTCGCTGAGGACAAGCTTATGATTCATACAACAGCGAAGTTGTAAGTTCGCTGAGCCCAACATAACAGATTATGTGCTAAGCGAATGTATAGTTTCACTGGCATTGTTCGAGCGAAACTGTCAAATATGCTTGGACAGCATAACAAGATAGATTCGCTTGCAACAGTGAACTTTCGTTCAGTTTCGCTGGACAGTTTGATAGATTCGCTGAACGAATCAGGCGAACTTTCAAACCAGCTAATCAATATAAAACCACTGATTAAGGATAAAAACCGCGATTAAACCATAGAAGCAGAGTCGCAATGCCTACCAGATAGTTTAGAATCGAACAAACGCGACGGAAATCATGCAAATAAAATCAAGTAGTTTCTTTCACAGAGAAACTAGGGTTTAGATTCGCACAAAATTATGTAAAACGAGTTTCACACTGTGCAATATATAAGACCTAGTTTTGCTGGTAGCGTAACTATAGTTTCGCTCGGCATCACAAAAGAAATCATGTGTTCAGTGAACATCGATACTGCCGGGTGAATCTATAGTTTCGCTGAAACCTAAAACTTAAAAAAAATTAAATTAAAAAAATAAATTTTTGAATTTATAAAACCTTTTTGAAAAACATTCTTCATCCCACAACATCAGCACTAAACAAAAATAAAATAAAAAATAAAACAAATAAGAAAGAAAAGTAAATGGATATAGAAACTTCTTTTTCAATACATTGGTCCAGAGAGTCAAAGATTTGCGGGATTGCTGATATGTTTTTCCTTTTAAACCCATGCCTTTCTCTTTTCAACAAGTAATCTGTAGCTATTTTATCATGTTTTGGATTCATTTGATAAACTCAGATGACTTCGTTCCCACAGATATTCAGCAAAGTACTAATCCTGTTCTTCATAGTTTATTGAGCAATATAATTCACTTTGCTTGAAATCTTAAATATTTCAACATTGATTTTTAATTTTAAGAATCGCTATGTCTTTATTTTAGGGACAGATGATAAGAGCTCCAGGTCTATACTTATATATAACAGAGGAGATGATCATTTTATCTCGCTGATAAGAGCTTCAGGTCTATACTTACGTATAACAGAGAAGATCATCAGAATATGCTGATGAGAGCTCCAGGTCTATACTCACATATAACAGATGAGATCATCACTCCAGGTCAATGTTCACACATAGCAGAGGAGATAAGCACGAGATATGTCACCCATTTTATAATAATATTTTGTTTTTGCATCAAAGCAAAGATTTGAAACTCTCAACCCATTTTAGACAAGGCCTTGTAGCTTTGTGCAGGCTGAGATATCATGAGGATAATCCTTGTCATCGAGTTCTTAGACTTTAATTAAGCTACACGATCATTGTTTACTTTGATATCAGGCTGAGCCTACCATGCATATCCCAAACAATGTTATTGATTCTCCTTCAAACTTCTTTTCCATGAAGTTCCTGAAAAGATAAAAAAAAAAAAAATCTTTATTCTCCCCCGAAATTTCTTTTTAGCAGCCATGAAACAAAAAGAAATTTTCTTCTCTTAATTTTTTGTGTTTTTAATGTAAGTTGAAACAAACAAAGCAAAGATGTGAAGACATATGGGACTTAGAAGTTTATCAGTAAAAGTTTATAAACAAAAAAGAGTTATTTACAAAACTATACACAAAATGATTAGAAAAGAGGTTTTAAAAAGATATTAGACCCAACATAGAGATCAATTCATAAAACGCGGTTTATCAAATGTTTTTGTGAAAAGATACGCTCGTTGATTTTTTGTTTCAATCGAAATAATATCTATAAAACCCTTTTCCTGAGCGTCCCGGATAGCATGAATTGTCATTTCAATGTGCTTGGTACGAGTATGATGAATTGGATTTTTGGCAATCCCAATAGCAGCTTCATTATCACAGAAAAGCGGTGTATGAAGAAAATTTATCCCATAATCCATCATTTGATGTTGTATCCACAGCACTTCGCAACAACAACTGGAGGCAGCAACATATTCAGCTTCTCCCGTAGACAAAGATACTGTAGTTTGCTTCTTACTTTGCCAAGAAACGGGACAATCTCCCAGATATTGACATCCACCCGTGATGGATTTACGGTTGACCCTGCCACCACCATGATCACTGTCAGAATATGCATGTAAGTCAAAGTTACCTCCTTTTGGGTACCAAAGACCCAAACGGGAAGAACCCTTTAAGTAACGAAAAATTCTTTTAACAAATTTTTCATGAGATTCTTTTGGGTTGGCCTGAAAACGAGCACAATAGCACACAACGCATATAATATCAGGACGACTGGCCATAAGATACATGAGGGATCCGATCATAGAACGATAGCGATGAGCATCCACGGATTTCCCATTATCATCTAGAGTTAATCAAGTCTGAGCAGTAAATGGAGTATGTTCTGGAGAAGAATCATCCATTTTGAACTTTTTGAGAATCTTCAGAACGTACTTTTCTTGATGAATCAAAATACCAGACTGCTTTTGTTCGACTTGTAATCCCAATAAAAAGCATAACTCCCCCATCATGCTCATTACAAAACGATCCTTCATGACCTCTTCAAATTCTCTGCAGAGTTTCTCATTTGGTGACCCAAAAATGATGTCATCAACGTACACTTGAACAATCAACATTTCACCATCAACTTCTTTCTTGAACAGAGTCATGTCTATCAAACCATGAGAGAAACCTCTACTAAGCAGTTACTGTGTCAAAGTTTCATACCAGATCCGAGGGGCTTGATGTAATCCATATAAGGATTTGTCAAGTTTATACACTTTGTCTGGAAAATCTGGATCCTCAAAACCTGGAGGTTGACAAACATAAATCTCCTCATCGATGTTCCCATAGAGAAATGCGCATTTCACATCCATCTGAAAAACTTTAAAGTTTTTATGAGCCGCAAGAGCTAGAAAGATTCTGATGGCTTAAATACGAGCAACTGGAGCAAATACTTTAGTATAGTCAATTCCCTCCTCCTGAGCAAAACCCTGAACAACCAACCTGGATTTGTTTCAAACTATTACTTCCTGATCATCTGGTTTGTTTCGGAATACCCATTTAGTATCAATAGGAAACTTGTTTGGAGGAAGATCAACTAACTGCCAAACTTTAAGTTTCCTGAACTGCTGAAGCTCTATTTGCATAGATTCAACCCAACTTGGGTCTTGAAGTGCTACTGAGACATTTTTGGGAATAGTTTGAGACAAGAAACATGCATAGAGACATTCATTTATCAATCCAGATTGACTCCATGTCCTCATTCTATCAGTAATGGAACCAATGATGTAATCGTATGGGTGATCTTTTAAGGTTTTAAAGTTAGTGTTAAGGGTTAACAGATTGGATGAAGATGAGAAGGTGGTTAGTGATGGTTCTGATGAGGAAGTGGGTTGTGAAGGCTGTGATGGGGAAGTGGGTTGTGAAGGAGAAGGTGGAACATCAAATGGAGAGGGTGGTTGTGGTGGAGGTGTAGGTGGAACGTAAAATGGAAGTTGAGGGTGATGGTCGATTGGTGGTTGTGGATGAGGTGCAGGTGGAAGGGGTTCAGTTGGAGGCATGATTTCTACATTGGTTTGATGAATAACATCATCGTCAAAAACTAGAAGATTGAAAGATTTAAAGACAGTATTTGAGTCATAGAACCATGCAAGATCAGATCCCATGTTAGGAGAATTTGACTCTTGACAATCAACATAGAATGATTCCTGCACAATACGCGTTCTTTTGTTGTAGACCCGATATGCTTTTTGTGAGGAAGAATAGCCAACGAAGAAACATTCATCAGAAACTGCACCAAACTTTGACTTCTGAGCTTGAGTGTTTAGCAAGGTACATGAGCAATCAAAAGGGCGAAAGAAGTTAATCAAGGTTTTCCGTTTATGAAGAAGCTCATGGGAAGTCTTCATTTTTTCTTTTACAATGAGAGCCCTGTTAAGTACATAAGAAGCACAGTATTGGAAGCTTTGACTCAATCAACATAGTTCTTGCTGCTTCGATGAGTGTCTGATTCTTCCGCTCAGTAACACCGGTTTGTTAAGGTGTCCTAGCAGCACTGAACTGTCTGAGAATCCCCTTGCTTGCATAGAATGAGTCAAAGGTATGATTCCTGAATTCAGTATTGTTATCGCTTCAGATGGCTATATCATTTCTTTTGTTGACGGTCTCAATAGAAAGGATCAGCTTTTGAAGCTCTTTAGCAGTATCTCCCTTGCTTGCTAGAAATCTCACCTAAGAATATCTGGAATAATCATCTGTAACAACCAAGCAATAAGATTTCTTAGAAATTGATTTAACACTGATAGGACCAAATAAATCAGTATGTAACAATTCGACGGGTTTCGAAATTATGTTTTCAAGCTTAAGCTTGTGTGGCTTTTTGTGTTGTTTGCCTTGAGCACAAGCCATGCATTTTTCTACCACTGAAAAATCTTTAAGTGGTAGTCCCCTTACAAGATTGTTCTTAACTGATTTATTTATATTTTTAAAATTAACATGTTCAAAATAGTTCATTGTGTTATTGAGTTTATTATGTTAAATCAATGGGAAATCTTTGTTATACATCAAGTGCACTATTGAATCGATCATCAGAACCAACACACGCTTTTAAACCCTTGCTTTTTTTTCTCTCTTACTTTCTTTTCTTTTCTTCTTTCTAAAAATTTTCAGGCGTTACACCAGCTGACCAATGACATTACCTGTTAGCCTTTGTCTTCTTTTTTGTCTGAACTCTTCAACAATCCTGTCTTGAATCCTCTCAGCCAGTCTGCCAGCTTGCCAGCTTGCCTGTTTTGACTATGATTGGCAAGTGGCATATGAACTAGAGAAATACTGTCATAGAACTTTAGGGTCTGAAAATTGAAAACCTTTTGCTGCCCCTGAAGTTTATGCAAAATCAGAGTTCTCCTATCAGCATCATACCTCCACCCAAGTATTTCATTCTCGACATCATGGGGTGGGGTAGACATAGCTCTAGGAATATCCTCCTTAAACAGACTTTGAATGAGTGAGTCCACATTAATATGAACTTGAGGAGGTTGTTGAGTATTGACAATTGTAAGTGAGGTTGGTGAATCCTCAATGTCCATACTCTATGAAGAACTCCCAGGTTCTGTGATTGCTTGGACTTTCTCCCCTTTTTTGGTAGCATCACCCACTTTCATAGGTGAGCTAGGGGTTAGGTCAGTCATATCCACAGGTTCTTGTGTTCCTGGTTAAGCCCTCCTGAATGATATCATAGCTCGTTGTTCCTTGAGATCAGAAATCTCAAGTTGCTGATCATTGACCTTCTTAACAAGGTAGTCACCTGAGATTCCAAGTGACTAACCTTGGAGACTAAATAGGTGTATGTTTGAGTCAGTTTTTTCACCTTTAGTCTCATATTCCCATCATCTTCATCAGAAGAATCATGGGGGGGGGGGTGAGAGTGTAGGACCTCCTCATCACCAGCACTTTGTTCTTGGCCACTGGTTTTCCCCTACACCATGACAGCTTCAAGTGAAGTGTCAATGGGATGGGTTGCCATGTTCAAGATCTTAATGATGTAATCATTTAATGAAGTGAGAGCCTCTTCCATATGGAACTCCTGAACAAGTTCAGGGAGATCCACCTTAGTAGTTGGTGGATGATATGGGCTAGACATGGGAGAAATAGGAGTACTCATCTCTCCTTGAGCAGGGGAGGAGAAGAAAGACTCATGATACTCACTGAATCCCATGTCTTCATCATCATAGAATTCTAGGTTTGGAATGGGTTGGTTTAGAACAAGAGGCTGGGGATGGTAACTGTCCCCTGAAGGTTGTTCACTAGAGTGTTGAGACTCTGAGCGAAGGCTTAAGACTTGGGGGGTTGTGAGCTCATCAGACTGAGCATGAGGAACCTCATCACTGATCATTGGTAAGATGGGAGTGGTATGCTCCTCAGGAGAAGTGGGAGCTCTAGTATCCACTTCCTCCTGTGTGGGTGGTAATATAGGGGCTTGTATAAATTGAGTAGCATGTGCAGGGGTTCATTTGGATTTTCTTTGGTACGTGATGGTTATTTGTGGCTGTAGAGGGGGTTGAGAAGTAAAAGGTGTGGGCTCAACACTAGCTAGTGCTGGTAGGTTGTCACCTTGAGCAATAAACTCTAACATTTTTGGGACAAGGGCTGTTTCTACCCTTGAGAAGCCAACAATTGGCTTTCTCATAGTCTTGAAGATGCCGGGCTTCATCTGTCCTAATTTTAGAACATTAACTGTTCCCCTCAACTGTGAGCCCAATTCATAGTTGAGAATGTGCTGGACATATCTAGGGAACATGTAATATTCTAAGGAGTCCGAGTTCGCAAGTAAATTAATGTACACAATATGTGAATACCTGAACTTGACTCCCTGAACCATCCTATGGACTATGTAGAAAAGGTCCTCTGGAACTTGGTCCCATCCTCCATGCTTGTTAGATAGACTGTGAATGATGACATGGAGGAGGTATTTCCATTAAGAGGAAACCTTCCCTTTCCTGAAGGTCTTGACAGAGAAATCCCCTTCATAGTCCATCTGACCAAAGGTATGGTTAACAACAGACATGGGGAAGGACAAATCACCTTCGACATCATCCAGCCTTAGATGTGAGTTTTTGGATGCTGGAGTGATGAAGATTGTCTTCCCCTGCACTGTGGTAGATAGTGCCTTCTCCCCATCCATGGTGACCTCTTGACAGGTCCTCCAGAATTCCAACAACTGATCCTCTGAGGAACCAGGATCTTTTTTAGAGTTCAACAGAGCAACTTGATTATGTTGCCTGTGAAGTTGCATGGAGAAATTGGGTTGGTTTTTGCAATGAAGGTTGGCCATTTTAAGGTAGCTTTGTTGTGAAGGAAGATAAGAACAAGGGCGGTTTGTGGGTAAATTTATGTTAGAGAATTTTCAGATGAAGAAGATAGTAAAAGAGGGAAACCGTTAAGAGAGAATATACATGAAATGGATTTGTGACAAAGTTAATGCAAAAGGATAAACTTTGAAATCCGAATGTCGGTCCCACCTTTAACATGTGCCCAAAAAGGTAGTTTTCTTGGAAGTTGAAAATCTTCCGAAGGTATTTTGTCTTCGAAAGTTTTAAGAAAAGCTTCCGAAGCCAATTTGGCTTCGGAAGATATTTGTAATATTTGTGAAAAATTTGCTTCGGAAGGAAAATACTTAGAGAATTTTACATCCGAGACATGTTTGGTTTCGAAAGAAATCAGGACTTGGAAGTTTTATTCTAAAGAGAATGAATCTTCCGAGACTTAATTGTTTTTGGAAGAAAATTGTCCTTCAAATACATGTAAGTACTTAGAAGCATATTTAGGCTTCGGAAGATAAGAATTTCTTCTAAAGGTAAATGTATTATAAGTAGTTATTTGATTTGAAGACATAATGTTCTTCCGAAGACAACTTGATGTCTTCCAAAAGAAAATATGTTTAAAATTTTTAAAAATCTAAGGATATCTTTTGAAAAATTTTCTTTCAAAGGAAACTGGGCTTATGAAGATGATAAAATAGACAACTTAGGACACAAAGGTTTTAGAAATAGAACTGATTTAAGTTTTAACAAAAAATCAACTCAAAGTTAAGCATCCCAATAGCTGATACAAGATATTTGAATCTTTGTTCATCAAAAGCTTTAGTGAATAGATCAGCATATTGTTCATTTGTGTTAACTTTGACTAGTTCGATTAATCCTTTTCAAAATTATCTCTAATCAAACGATACCTGATGTTGATGTGTTTTGTCCTTGAGTGCTGCACAGGATTCTTTGTAATAGAGATGGCATTGTTGTTGTCTCTATGGATGGGAGTTTCTTTGAAGTTGAATCCATAGTCCAGCATCTGATTCTGAATCCAAAGCACTTGAGCACAGCAGCTTGCAGCAGCAATGTATTCAACTTCAGTAGTTGATGCAGACACATAGGATTGTTTCTTACATTACCATGAGACAATCCTTCCACTAAGGAATTAACAACCCCCAGATATAGACTTTGCAGTCATGTTGCAGCCACCATAGTCACTGTCTGTATAGGCATACAAATTGAAGTCATAATTCTTTAGATACCAAAGGCCAAGCTTAGGAGCACCTTTGAGATATCTAAGAATTCTCTTGACAGCAACCAGGTGTGACATCTTGGGGTTGGCTTGATATCTTGCACCTATGCATGTGGCAAACATGATATCAGGCCTATTGGCTATGAGGTACATAAGAGACCTAATCATAGCCCTGTAGAGATGTTCATCCACATACTCCCCCTCAAGATTAGGTCCAAGGGAGTGGTTTCTAGCTATGGGAGTGTTTGCAACCTTGCAATCAGTCATGTTGAATATTGTAAGGATGTCTTGTACATTCTTTGACTGACTTATGAAGATGCCATTTTCAACTTGCTTCACTTGAATTCCTAGAAAGAAATTGAGTTCCCCCATGGCACTCATTTCAAATCTATTCTTCATCAGCCTCTCAAAGTCTTTATAGAGCTTTGGATTAGTTGACCCGAAGATAATGTCATCTACATATACTTGAACCAGCATTAAGTCATTCCTTGTTCCTTTGATGAAGAGAGTTCCATCTATAATACCCCTCTTGTAGCTATGTTGACAGAGATACTGAGATAGTGTCTCATACCACTTTCTTGGAGCTTGATGTAGCCCATAAAGAGCTTTATCAAGCTTGCAGACATAATCAGGATGATCTGGGTCTGCAAAGCCAGGTGGTTGTTTGACATACACCTCTTCATCAATCACCCCATATAGAAAAGCATACTTGATATCAAGTTGGTAGACCTTGAAATCCTTGGATGCAGCAAACGCCATGAATATTATAATAGCTTCAAGTCTTGCTACAGGAGCAAAGACATCTGTGTAGTCAATTCTCTCTTCTTGTGTGTATCCTTGAACAACTAGTCTGGCCTTGTTCTTGATAACAAGTCCTTTATCATCCTTATTGTTTCTAAAAACCCACTTGGTTCCTATGGGAGTCTTCCTTTGAGGAAGAGGATATAGGTTCTAAACCTTTTGTCTTTTGAATTGAAGCAGCTCTTCTTGTATTGCTTCAACCCAACTTCCATCCTTCAAAGCTTTATTAACTTTCTTTGGCTCTATCTGGGACAAGAAACTAGAGTATAGACAAACTTTTTTATCATGGGTTTGTCCTCTTGTTCTCAGCCCTGTATCAACATTTCCAATGATGTTTGTGGTGGGCTGTCACTTGTGGATCCTAAGTTGAGGGATCACAGTAAGTTGATTGGAAAGATCTAAATTTGAGAAATTTAGATTTGGCAATGGAATATCACCAACCACATCAGCACACTTATCAAGAGAGGCTTGATCCAATGAGTGTGTGACAAGAAATTCTTGATCACTATCACCACCTCCATCTCTTCCTATATTTGAAGTTCCTTCATCTGAGTTTTGAGCCTTTGAGCTGGAATCTATAGGTGCCTCAGATGTATTAGCTGAATTTGTCATGTTTATACTGATAGGATCTTCACTTGAAGGATTAGTTACCACTGGAGCTAAAGTAATATTCTTGCTTGGTCTTCTCAGCTCAAAACTTGGGTCAGGATCTCCTGTTGATAAGTTACCTGTAGATCCTGAAACATTCTCACAAGATTTGTTAAAACAGTTTGTAACTAAATCAAGATCAAAAAGCCAATCAGGACCAGAACCTTTCATATTAGGAGTGTGCTCATTGAAGGTCACATGGGCTGACTCCTCAACTACTCTAGTTCTGAGATTGTAAACTCTATAAGCCTTAGCTTGGGAAGAGTATCCAATAAAGTGTCCATCATCTGATTTCTCAGCAAATTTGGCTATTTGATCTTTGGTATTCAAGATGGTGCAAGGACATCCAAATGACCTGAGGAAACTAATAAACGGTCTCTTTTTGTGCCACAGCTCATAAGAAGTCTTGCCATGAGTCTTAACCATTAAAACTCTGTTCTACATATAGCAGGCTGTGTTGACTGCCTCTACCCAGAAGGTGATTGGCAGTTTAAAGTCAGATAGCATGGTTCTTGCAGCCTTAATAAGTGTCCTTTTTCTCCTCTCAGCAACACCATTTTGCTGAGGAGTCCTGAGAGCACTATATTGTCTTGTAATACCTTTTTCATCATAAAATATGTCAAGGATTTGGTTCTTAAATTTTGTTCCTTGATCACATCTTATGGTTTTGACCTTATGATCATATTGATTCTCAATTTTCAGAATGAAGTTCTTCAAGATCTCAGGAGTCTCATCCTTAGTACTAAGGATAAAGACCCAAGTGAATCTTGTGAAGTCATCTGTGATCACCAAACAATATGAGGTCCTTCCTAGACTCATTACACTGGTGGAGCCAAAGAGATCCATATGTAATAAGTGTAGGGGAGTAGTGATAGAGTTTCTTTCTTTTGGCTTGTGAGACACTTTGTGTTGCTTCCCTTTCAGGCATGCTACATAGTTGTCATCACTTATAAACTCTTTCTTTGGTATTCCAGTTACCAAATCATTCTTAATTAATTTATTCATGTTTTTAAAGTTTACATGGAAAATTCTTTTATGCCAGAGGAAAGACTCATCACTATTTGCTTTAGATATAAAGCAAGAAACTTCTCCTGAGGGAGATGTTTCCTGCAAGTCCATCTTGTACATGTTTCTTTTTCTGGGGGCTCTGAGCAGGATATGCTCTTGAGGAATGACCACCCTGGGCTTGAGAACAATGCACTCATGCTTAGTGAAGAGCATATTGTGTCTCTGATCATAAAATTAGGATACACTCAGTAGATTGTATTCAAGCTCTTTGACAAAGTTTACCTTTTCAATGCTGAGCTTACCACTTATGACCATGCCCCTTCCAGTAATGTAACCTCCAACATCTCCTCCAAAAGCAACTGGCCCTTCATCAGTTTTCTCAAAATTTTGAAGTAGAGAACCATTACTTGTCATGTGCCTGGAACAGCCACTTTCAATGATCCATACATTTCTCTTGGTCTTTAGTTGTTCCTGCATAAAAAAGAAGTATTTAGTTACATTCGAAAACCTAAGCCTCATTGGTCTTGGGCTTATCAAAGTGATTTGGAGACAACGTAACAGTAATTGATCTTATGTTCAAGTTTTGAGGATCATCAGCTATTGTTGATGAAGAACTTTCAGTCACTTGGTCTTCCTTCATCTTCCACACCATCTTTGAAAGATTAGACTTGACCTTCAATACTTTGGAAGTTTTGACAACTTCGGATGTTTTGGAGACTGGACCTTCGGAAGATCTTGCTTTCACTGCAGCAGGCTTCAGTGCTTCGAAAGCATTCCTTTATTCCAAGACCAACTTTTCTTTCGAAGGCAAGTTTTCACTTGTCTTCTTCTTCACCTTGGAGCTTCCGAAAGGAAAAGATTTTCCTTCCAAAGCTAGCTTTTCTTTCTTCTTCTCAGAAGTTTTCTCTTTAATCATGTGGACAGTCCTTTTAAGATTGTAGATGCAATCCTTAGCAAGATGAGAAGTACTATCACACATGATGCAATCCATTTGCTTCCTTCTGAGAGCATTCTTCTAAGAGAAAGACTAAACTTGATCACTTTCCACCTTCATCTTCATCTTCACAGATAATGCAGCAAGCTTCTTAGGGTGAGGCTTGCTTTTAGAACTGGATGCTTCAGGCTGTGTAGCAGTGGTACACAACTGATCGGCCTTCTTCTCTTTACTGGAATGAGTTGGGCATAAACAAGAACTTCTGGTACTAAAGTTCATTGAGTCTTCAGCCTTCACCACTTCAAATCCTGTAGAGATAAACACTTGTTTTTGCTTAGAGTTGAAAGTGGCATTGATCTCTTGAGCCTTCTTTAATTTTCTCTTGGCTTTTCTGATCAAGTTCTTCCTCTTAGACTTGGTTATCCTAGATTCTTTTCTCTCCTCAGGAGAATAGTGTCTCTTCTTAGGATGATCTTCTTCACACTTCTTAGAATCATCCTTCACTATCTTCTCTTCATCCTCTTCATCAATGGAGTTTATGAGGGAAAGCTCATATTCACAAGTTCCACACCTTGGAGATCTTACAGACAATAGAGTGTGTGGAGGAGCTATCTCAGTAGATCCTAGTCCCTACTTATTTTGATAACAAACTTTTGCATGCAGAGATGAGGATATCATGTTCTTGAAGGTCTCTTCTTCAAGAACACATTTTTCTGCCCTGGCTTTGCTGATCACAAGCTTAGCCTGGCATTCAGTTAACTTAGTGATGAGATCTTTTATCTAAGTCATGCTTAAGAGTTGAAATGGTTTTCTCTAGATCTTCTATTTTATGTTTGTAATCATTTTCAACTCTTTTGAAATTAGCTTTTAATATGTTTAAGGACTCAAGATCAGACCTCATCTCTAAGTTATAGGACCTATATTTGTTAACTTTAGTAATATATTTAGGTGTACAAAGATGTTCCAATACCTTGGCTTCTTCATGATTTACCATCAGTGCTTGGTTTGGAGATGCATCCTCAACCTGAAAGCTCCAGTCAAAGCCTTCTTCTTTAACAGCAACTGCAGCTTGCTGCTAGGGCTTCTTATTCTGGGGAGCTCCATCAGTGTAGTTTGGTCTGGTTTGTGCTTGGCCACCATTTGTCTTTGGTGCCTTGCACTTTCTAAAAAAGTGTCCCATTTGGTTACAGCTATAACACTTTACTTTGCTTTTGTCCAGCCCAAACTTTCCACTGGTTGCATTGCTAGGAAACTTCCTCCCTGTCCTCTTGTAAAACTTCTTGGCTCTATGAGTGAGAAGAGCCATCTGCTGGAGTATTTTCATGTACTCCAGATCATCTGGATGGATACAGTCCAGGTCTTCAATGGTAAAGAGAAGGTTGCCTGTGCTTTCATTAGTAGACACAAAGGCTTGTGAAGAGCTTGTCTCTTGGAATGGGCTTCCTTGGATATAGCTCTGTCTTGGTGTCTCTGGGAAGTTGATGAAAGGACCCTTTTGTAAGTTGTCAGGGTAGCAGATGAGATGATGCTATGGTTCTCTGCAATCCTTTTTAACCACATGCAGGGCTGAATTCTGCTGATTGTTGGAGTTACCAGATGGATTTTGCATGTTCATTTCCATTTGGTAGCCATTGAGGATACCATATAACTCAGTGAGAGTAAGAGTCTTGAGATTCTCAGTCCTCTTGATGACCACACAATAGTGTGTTCATTGTTTGGGAAGAGAGGACATGAACTTCCTCACAATGTCCCTTTTCTCAAGAGTTACTCCAACATCCATTAGAGTGTCCACAATCTCAACATACCTAAAGTATTGTTGAGTCATGGTTTTACCTGTTTTGAAGGTGAAGTTCTTAAACTGCTGCTTCAAGAGGTCCTTCTTATTTTCTTTTGCCTCAGTGGACCCCTCATACATAAGCTTTAGTGCATCCCATAGTTGCTTAGCAGTCTTGCACTTCTTTAAGCCTCTGTAGATGGAGTTTGGAAGAGCAGTTTGGAGAGCAGTCATCGCCTTCTGATCTATATCTATCTTTTTCCAGTCTTCTTCGGAATAGTCAGCCACTTACTTTGGTATCATACCACCACCAGCAGCAGCTGAAGAGGTGGATGGTAGATGAGGACTAGAGACAACAGATCCCTGCATCCTGAAGTCTTGAGACTTGATAAAGCCTTCCATTCTTTAGCACCAATATCAAAATCATCAAGAGTGATCAGTGGAGACGTTGTCATGGTACCGGTTTCTATATCAGCCTTTGTGATAGCTTCCATTTGAGTTGTTAAGTGTTTTGTGAAACTGAAGGGATTTAAGATGGTGAGATCTTACAATCAAGAGCCTAAAAAGCCCTGATACCAATTGCAGGACCGGTTAAGGGATGGTCAATACAATCAGTCTCATAATGAGGAGAGTATTAGAACACTTAACAGATCAAATAGGGAACTGGGTTTATATGAATGATACTAAGAACACAAGTAAACAATGAGACATAACTAAGAACAAGAACAAGATAAGTATGGTTTTCAAGAATGCTGTATATTGCTCTCAAATTCTTTTACAAGTGTTACAAAGCATAAAAAGAAATACAAGAATCTGAGATACTTTATACTACATCCTACAGCAGGTAATACTTTGAAGGCCAGCTGGAAACAGTAATCTAGACAACAAGATCAATGTAAAGTCAAAAGGCAGATTGCCTTTTGACTAGTAACTATGACATGCCATAGCTCACATCCTAATATATTACAAAAATGATAAAAGGTACAAAGTAGAAAGTTACAGACTCTAAACCATAATCTATAGTTACAAAAGCAAGAACCTTTTTACCAACTCATGCAAGTTGGTGAGTCTTCAGAGTTGTAACAAAAAGTTGGTCAGCTTTATGCAAAAGTAGATCAGAGAAAGCATGTCCTCTCTGTCTTCGGAAGAAATCAATTTTCACTTCATTGGCTTCGGAAGACTTTGTCTTTGAAGCTTCAGAAGACTTTATCTTTGGCTTCGGAAAATTTGGTCTTTGGCTTCGAAAGATTTTACACTTAGAATAATTTGCTGTGAGAAGTGTAAAACTTTCGAAGTAACTTCTACTCTGCACAATGTGCATGCAAGCTGGAAGCTCCTTGGTTGCTTTGGTTTCTTTGGTTGCATCAGCCTTTCAAGTATAATCTTACAAAACCTTAATTAAAAATTATGAATTTACTATGGTTGGATAGCTATTTCTTTGAACATAACTTCAGACTCAAGAATCGTCCATTTTGGTTTTTTTACCAAGTTATGACCCTTTAAAGTTAAGGTAATTTTTCTGACATAATTTTACAAATCAATCCACTTTTAAACCAATTTTTTGATAGGAACAACTAATGCATTTGTTTCTTGAATCTTTGATGACTTAACCACAAACATATATTCATTATTTTATTATTTTAAACATGTTATAGTATTGCTTAACTTTAAGTGAATTGGTATCTCAACTTTTGCAAGAAATGAAGCTTAAATGAAGGTGTACGCATGTTATGCTCTTGCTGCGATAATCTTTGCAGCTTGGGAGTTGCTTTCTGTCGAGGTATGTAGAGAGGGAAATGAGTGAATGTGGCTGGTTTTAAGGAGAAGGAAGTGGAGGTGATGGTGTAATCTTTGATGCAACTCAAGGAAGAAGTATATATAGGGACTTTTGAATAAAAGATGGGGTATGGTATGAAAAAGGAAGGGGTTGGTTTTGGTGCTCATGTTTAATAGATGGCCACAACGGGGCCTTGTGGTCTTGGTTAGTCTTGCAAGCAACAATTTAAAGATCATCATTTATTAGGATAGATATGAATAGCAATAATGTTTTTGAAATTTTGTAAAGAGTGGGGGTGGAGAAAAAGATGGTGATGATTATCATGATTTTAGTGTTTTGTGGTATAAAGATGTTAACATATGGGTTTTGATTAATTACTTAGTTAGGTTAATATCTTATTTACGTTAGTATAAAATTGACTTGCATTAATGTATATAGTTTTGTTTTAGACCACATAAATTAAATCTATATTTTTTTTTGTAATTCGTTTGAGGATTCTAAGATTTTTATATATCCTTAAGTTTGTATTTATATTTAACTAGTGTATGTTAGTGGTCGTTGTGCTAAGAATGTTTTAATAAGTAGGTGGTGGTTTTATATTTATATTCGCATATATAAATCTAAATGTAAATCTTTATTTCATGCTCATGGATATCTTTTTTGTTGACATAATTTCCTCTTGATTAGAGTGATGTGGTTGTTCCATCCGGCCAGATGACTAAGAAATGGGTTTGCGCTTGAATTTGTCGAATTTGAGTTTGGTATTTGATGTTAATATTGTGTCGAAATTTGTGAAATATGGTCGTCATTCTTGACGACTCGCGTCGGTTAAATCACTAATACTCGATAGTTTGATGAAACGTGGTGATATATTAAGTCGTAATACATATTAATGCTTTATAATTATTTAGGTACACATAAAATTGGTTCGAGATGTGGTGATCCTAAATATGTTATTGTATTAACAGAGTATCATAACCTAGTTTATATTTTAAACTAGGTTAAATATGCCTCACAAAAATGATTGAATTAATTGTCTTGGATTTTCAAGAAATGTTCAGTTATTATCTCAATCGACAAGTTAATTCAATAAACTATGATTATGTTGATAACACTAAAATACTTTCGGTTCATACCTTAAAAGAATTATGTTTGTTTTGTAAATCAAGTAACTGATAATTGAGGGCTTATGGGTTTCTTGAGTTTCACTCGATTTAATGTAGGGGTTCGTATCAATATGCTTTGATTTCGAGTCTATTGATACTTTCTAAAAAAACGTATGGAATAATCACATTCGTTTGTAGTTTATTTGATGATGTCTACTGATCATAAATAAGTAATTAAGTAATGAAACTATAATCACATTGGGCTGTACTCAAGCTAGACAAGATATTCGATGGGCTCGTTGGGCTGCAATCAACTACTCATGGTCTAAAGCGCACACAGTCTTTATTTTATCTTTGTATAAACCTTTTATTTAATTTTATTACCAACTTATTAACGTGTTGTACTTGTGCTATCTGAATTCAACAAGCCTTTTAATATCTAAATAAATATTTTATGTATTCAAACTTATTTCTACTAAATAACTCGTGTTTTTTTTTTTTTAACAGTAGGCGAGAACTATATTACCATAAAAAACATACATATTCCCAGCAAGGAGCTGGGAAAATATGCAGTACATTATGGATGATCACAACATTAAATCATAAAAAACAAAGGATCACCAACACTTCTAGTGTATACATCAAGATTTTGAACTCTGTGTGTACCACCTAAAACGGAACAATCCTCAAAGTAAAATGCGCACCAAGAATCCCTATAAATAGCTTGTTGGGACAACCCTCCCTTTCTTGTCAACACCCCATTCTCTCCCTATAAATAGCGGTGGCTTTCAGAGAGAGAAAACTCAAGAGATGAAAGCTGGGTTTTGCCGAAGGTATGATATTCTATTTTGTTTCACGATCAAACCTTAGATCTATACATGAAGTCATGCATAGACGTTAACTAGAATGAAATCAATAATTAAAGCTTGTAACTTTGTAGGTTTTTCTTAAATCTCTCGTAAAAGTTCAAGGTTCTAGGGGTTTCTTCATTGTTTTTCAAATGTAAGTTCAAGATCGCCTTACTTTACATGTTCTTCACTGATTTGGGGATGATACACATACTCAACATGTTCTAAAACATAGATCTATTATATGATATGTTAAGGTTGTCACCTTAGGGTCTTATTTATGGCATGCTTATGCACGCATAATAAAGTATATGTTTATAAATCCTACATATGCATTTAAAGATTCAAAATTGTTAATAATGGTGTGAATAGATGACCTTATTCATGTGTTAATGTCTTTGTTCAAGTGTAGATAATCTTACTCATGCGTAGATGTTTTGATCATAGTTGATATCTTATTATCTTATATTCGTGCGCCCTTGTCCTGACTCATGTGTATATCCTATGGTCATGCGCATATAATTTTTATTCATGCAGACATGTCCTTATTCATGTATATCCTATGTTCATGCGTAGACACCTCTTATTCATGTGCCCTTATTCATTTGTAGATCCCATTTTCATGTGTAGATACTTTTTATTCATGCACACACGTTCTTATTCATGTATAGATCATATCACTATTCGTAAATACCTTTTATTCATGTGTGCATGCAGTGACGGAGCTTGACTAATTTATAAGGGGGGCAGGGGGCGAAAGGAAATTTTTTTAAGGGAGGTGAAGGCAAACTCAATATATATAACTTTTAAACCACCAACCCCTATGTTCTTATTCATGCGCATATGTTCATGAGTACGTTATTCATGTGTTCAATTCATGTCCCTATTGATGCGTAGATTTCCTTCATCCATGCTTATATGTTCTTGTTAATGCATTGATACCTTTCCTCACACGTAGGAACCTTTATTCATGCGTATTACCTTTGCTCATGCGTTGACGGTGGCAAATTCAGGATATTTCGCCAGCGGGGACACAAAATTACTAACTTTGAAAAGAGGCTCAGGTTAAAAGATTACTTGTGTATTAGATAAATATGAGTTTCTTCTAACTCTAATAAAAAATTATATGCGTTACCTGACCATCAATGTTGGAGTATCGCTCATAATCTCAAGGAAGTTTACCTTTGGTTTATCATTCTGGCATCTACCAATTACAAAAAAGTCAAATCTAGTAAAAGGATGACTTGTTACAAAACAATATGAAAAAGCAAATATGAAAGAACGAATAAGAAAGGAACGTAAAAAAAATTATGATAGGAATAGATATTTTACCACATATCAAATATATATTCCATATGATAAATATAAAATATACATTGATTCATAATTCTTTCATAACCCAAATACACAAATCAAAAACCCAAATAACCAATTGACCATCACAAACACATAAAATCGTTTACTTTAGACTAAGAAAACATAAATCAATACTCATGGAGTTCACAAACCATTCTTAACCACAAAACTTTAGGTTATATTTACAGCAATAAAACTTCCAAGTCTTGACCGAATCTTCTATCTGAAAGAACGAGGTTTCGTGCGAAATTTTGATGCGAAAGTCTATGGTTTCATGCGAAACTATCACGCAGTCCTTACTTTCATGTGAATCTAAAAGGCAGTCTATCGTACAAAAGCTAATACTTACATGCAAAAGTCTCGGTAAATCTAATGAAAGTGACTGTAAATCAGGCAAGCCAAAGGTACTTACGTGGAAGAAGCTCAATTTTGTGTTTACCAAATTGATGATGCAATCTTTGATTCTTGCATAATGGTTTCTTCCAATCATTCATGTTTTAAAAATTATTTAAAAATCCAACCCAATTGATGATAATACCTTCTAATCGAATCAATCAGCCTTTCAAATTAACCAATTTGAGAGCTGATAATAGCTCTAATACCATTAGTGAGTCTTTGACGATCTTTGATTCAAAATTACAATCAATTACTCACCATGGTGAAAACAGATCACCATGATGCTATTATCACCAACACAACAAGAAGACGAACAAAATAGCCATCAATCACTACTACGAAAAAAGGTTTTTGCTACGGAAAAATTCATAGCAAACAAAGTGTTTGCTATTGATTTGGTTTGTAGATAATACTTCCATTGCTAATTTGTTTTGCTATGGATACAAAATTGGGTGTCGCTAATTTAGCGATGCATTTGGCTAGAAATATTTTCTATGGAGTTTGCGACGAAGTTTTGTACGATTTTGACTACGAAAATTTGGATGTGGAAGCTATGGATTGTAGCCACGGTTTTGTAGTGGATGATTTATCTATCATTATGGTACGAATATTGCTATGATTTGGTACGGATTTTGTAAAACTTTTGCTATGTGTTTAATTGAATTGTTTTAAATCCATTGATTTTATCCTTTTTGCTATGAATTTTCCTACAAATTTGTTACAAACACATTTTGCTATGATTTATCCGAAGGTAAACTATAGCAAAATTTGTCCGTAGCAAACCCATAGTTAACTCGTAACAAATTTGCGACGAATATTTGTTTGTGTATAAATGAATAGTGAATAACGGAATAAGATCAATCAAAAGATGATTTTGTATTAATCAATTATAATAAGAACCCTATACTGATGTCATTCTAAAAAAAAATTCCTTAAAACTGGCTTTCCAAAATAACAAACTTCGACTTGCACACGAAATAGTCAGTTTTGTGAGCAACTCTAGTTTTACAGTCGTTACCGTAATATAATTTTATATAACAGAATACACGTCTTAAACGAGCCTATTTGGTGATTTAGGAGCCATTTATTGGTTGAAAGGTTCAAAATCAAACCATCAAATACAGACAAGACTTGACAGAGAACAAATTGCATTCCAACACTATAAAACATTTATGATACAAGTCTACACATTGACTAAAAAAGTCGACAAATCCATTTCATACAATACCATAGCCACAAAAACTTCTTGACATATCTATCTACCCACAACCAACAACCAACAACCAACAACCAACACACATTGATTACATGCTACATTTTCAAATGGGCAACGCCCAAAAATAGAAACAAATTAAAAGTATCTCTAAATGGAAACTAACATACCCTTATCCCAAATACGCATGCCCTCACTCTACCGAAGATGTCGAGAAGCAAACGTTCACACTCGATCAAAGATCTCAAGGAACTGAATAGGGGCGGTGAGTTGAGGAAAATGTCCAACAATGTCAATCATCTCAACCGTTGATTCGCCCTTAATCATTCTCTGCATATACTCAACAACCGAGATTGGAACCACAAGATCGTTTGATGTTTGGACTATGGTGCATGGGACGACAACATTTTCAAGGATGTCACGATGGTCTGATAAGAATACAGTTTTAGCTACCGAAAGACCGACCTCGGGTCTCATTTTTTTCAAACATTCGGTGAATTTTTTGATAGATTCAGAGTCATTTTTGTCGATAACAAGGGAAGGGAAGAAGGATGCCCATTCATAGTAGTTTGACTCCATGCTTGAGAATAGTTGATCAAGCTCGTTGATATCAAATCCTCCTTCATAGCATTCCGAATTTAGGTACCTAAATAACATATAAATAAATTTAAGTTATTTCTATATAAGTGAGACAGTTATTAATTTTGTTTATTATATTAATTATATATAAATATTATAGATAATCGGCTAATTAACAAATAGAATGTAAAGAAAAATAGTTTAATTTTCATGTGCTGAGTAGTGACATGACACAAGGATTAAAGGAAAAAAGTTACAGCAATAATTATATATATCGAACCATTGGTTTGAATTTTTTACGTTTTAACAATTAACATCCTCTTTAGATTTCTGTTTGTTGTTTTGGCCATGATTTAAGCAGTTTGTTAACATTTTTCATAATAAGCTATTTCAATTCTATTGTTGTATTGATACCAACTCTTTAAATAATGCACAAAATCAAGTTACGTAAACATTCGTGAGTTTAGTGCCATGTAAATTGTTTAAAAAGCCAGAAAATTAGAATCCGACAGGTGAAGATGAGATATTATTTGGGTATGAGACTATGCATGAGTTAAATTCAAAACATTTTTATGGGTTCTAAACTTGTTAAAATTAAAAACTATTGAAATTATAAAATTGTTGAAGTTCATTTTAGAGTGGAGGCTTTAACGACAGCATCGATCATTTTATCACTGGAAATAAAAGTAAGGTTTGCCTCATTTATACTCTCCCTGTACCCTACTTATACTTTTATTATGAATAGAATTTTACCAGGTATGTTTAGTTCAATTTAATATGATTGTTAAAGTTAAGTTGAATATTTTACGTATCAAGTGGGTTTGGAAGGTGAGTTTAACATGAGGTTTCGGGTAATGAGATTTCTAATGAGTAATTTTAACCATATAATATATACTTGAGCTTGCATGTATGCATGCGGACCTGATTAGTAATGAGTACCGGATAACCTATAGGTTTAAGACATGACTTTAATTATAATCAGGTTTGAAACTAAAATGATATTTGTAAGTTAATTTATATTTGCACTAGCTTTAGCTACCCGTGTATTGTACGGAAGTATGAAAAGTTAATTATTAAATAAAATAAAAATAAAAATAAAATCAAATGTGTTATATATTAAATAAGACATAACAACTTTTTATTATAAGGTCACAAATAAGTAAAAACATCCTTGTAAACTACATTTGTAGTAACATTAGTAGGTTTACACTTATTATCTAAAGATAAAAGTTTCAATCCATATTTACTGTTAACTTGTGACAAGATATCATAAAACTGATCATGCGTAAAAATAGGCTCTTTCAAGTATAAACTGACACTTGACAGAGATTGACCTTTAACTTTTGTTTATTGTTATAGCGAAATATACAGTCAAAGAAAACTGTCTTTTTTAGCCTTAAAATGAATACTTTTGACGAGTCAAATCGTGAGCTAGATATTGAGTGGGTGTAAGGATATTAGTATGAATAAATTAAGATTTAAATAATATACACTGAAAAGTTATGTGGAATAATTAGATCAATTTTGAATTATTTTGACCCTGTAATCAAATATAAAGATATAGTATTAAATCGGGTTGGATCGGGCTATAAATGTTCATAATATCTCTGATTAGTTGTTGATTATTATTTATTTTATACTAACTTTAGCAAACCCGTGTATTATATGGGTTGAAAAAAATACAATATTAAATATAATAAAATTTTATGAAGTATAAAATGGTAATCTAAAATAAGATATAATTAAAATTACATATGAGTAATACTATAAGTATTAAAATAACGATATCAATTTTTAAACTTTTGTTTTTATACTTTCTTTCCAAAAAAAGTTAAATATCTTTTTCAAAACAAACCGTATTAAAACTGTTATTTTAAAAAAAAAATTATTATAACTCCGAATTATTTTTTGTTTATAAAAAAAATTACTTTTTAAAAATACCAATTTTAAAATATTTTATATTTTAAAAAAATTAGATGTTTTAGAAAAAAAATTTAATTGTATAAAAAATTATTTACTAAAAATAACATTAATAAAAAGACATCTATCTTAATTTATTAAAAAAAAATTTCTAAAAAAGAATTAAAATTATTTAATATTTTTTAATTTAAGTAATTAGTTAAGAGGAAAGAGAGGCGGAAAAAATAAATTTAAAAGGCTTAAAAATGTGCCAAGTGTCTTTTAAATTACTCTTTTAATATTATATATAGATATAGATATATAGATTATAAAATACTTGTACCGAAGAAAGGCACTAACTAGGCCGCTAATAAACAAGTGTTTCTCCTTATTTCCAACAGACTTTTTGAAATATTTATTTGACTCTTTGACACAACGATGCATCTTTAAAAATTGGCATTATTATTTAAAAGTAAAGATTCTAATAACACAATATTCTTAAATCTTAATGGTTGTATTTTGGAATGATTTTTATATTTAAACAATAAATCACCAATTATTAATCTTCTTATATCTTTAGCATCATACAAAGCATATAAACCTTCTTTAAAAGCAGCCGGTGCCGGTTTGATAGTTTATAAAAATATAAACGATAAAACAAGACCGTTAATATAGTACCAAGTAAACATATCATTTATCAATATATACTTCCCTTTTTATTAAATTACGAATCTTGATTGGATATATGTATTCATGGTCTAGAAATTAGTAGTATTATGTGGTTGCAAATCGTGTAAAGTTCCTTATCAAGAAACAAAGAATTAATGATATGAAACCAAATACATACAATACAGTTTTTTGTTTGTTTTGTTTTTCTACAGAGTTGTTTTAATTAAAAATTAATAAAGCTCTAAGTTAATGGTTATATTTAAAAATAAAAATAAAATACTGTACATTTCCATAATACAAAAGCTTGTTATTTCTTTTTAAAGTCCAGAAAACATGATTCGTTGAGTTTAGTTTGCCAATCGGATCCTTCGGTAATTTATTGGCTATATTTAAGTATTTAACAGCAATATGATGTATTTACATATATGTTTTTTACATAAAAACAAACAAACGTATGTAATAATTAAGTTCTCGTTCATGCTTTTTCCAAGTTTAATAAATGAAAGAAAAGAAAGAAATTTTTTTAAAGAGAGAAAAAAAGAAAGAACAGAAATATATAATTTACTTCGTGTTTCAGATTTCAAGAAAGCTAACGAAATTGTGTTTCAGATTTCAAAAGAAAGCTAACGAAATTAAGATTTTATGGGTTCATTTGAAATTAATTTTACTCTCTTTAAATCGTATATTTTAAAAGGAAAGTTAGGTGTGAGAATTATTAAACATCTTATTTTCTCTTATTATCATTTCAAATAATAATAAAAAAAACTCATAACCACAAAATTTTTTTAGGTCATGTTCACTTCTTTTTTCATCTCACTTCTCTTTTAAAAACAACTTGAAAACAAAGGGTGAGAGCAAGGTCTAGAAAAGATTGAGATAACAGACTGCATCATAGATTCATAGTGCACCATATATGTTTATAGTATATACATATAAATAATATGTAGACATACATAAGACATACGGAACATGTATAGAAGTGAATTCAAGCAGGAGATATATATGAACATACCTGGGGGATGATCCAACAAGAACAAGCTTTTTGAAGAGGTGAGGCTTTTTGATGGAAGCAATGCATCCGATCATGCCAGACATAGAGTGACCAACGAACACAGTTGAATCTAAACCCAGCTCTTCAAGAAGGGCGTTAAGGTCATCCGAAAACCCATCGTAACGGCTATATTTCGCGGCATCAAAGAGGGTATTTGGTTCTTTAATGGCTCCAGAAAAGCTCCAGTCAAAAACAACCACCTGATAAGTCTGAGTGAGTGCAGGGAGAACCTTGTCCCAAAGAGACTGATCTCCCCCAAACCCGTGAGCCAGAACCACGGTTTCTTTGCCCGAACCTACGATTCGGGCATTCATGGCGGTTGAGAGGCTTTTCTCTTGCTTGATCACCATGGCTTATCTTCTAAAAGTGTTTTAGGGTCTGTATGTGTGAGAGAGTGTGTGTATGTGTGTGTGAGAGGGGACGAGGGGTGGGGGTGGGGGTGGGGGTGTTTTTAGGTGTGTTCTTGGATGTGTGGTTGGGTTTATATAGGAAACAGTTGGGATTTATATGACAAAGAAAGGGTTTGAAGTAAATAGAGTTTTGTGGGATAATTGAAGAATTCCCTTATGGTTAATATGTTATTATACTATTAATCATCTCAAGGTGGCCCAATGGTAAGCGAATTGTGTTTTTTAAAGGAAACTCTGGTTCAATCTCTAGCAGGTGATATCTAGCAATGGGAAGCCCACGATGTTGATTTGGAGGCTGTAATAAATATATAGCGTAATGGGTTCTTTAAGTAGAGATAGTAGCTTGAACTTCATTTTTTTTTTGTTTTTTTGTTTTTTTGTAACCTTATAAGCTGCATTACAATTTGGATTTCTAAAACTAGGGTGCCACAAGCCGATTAAAGTAGTTCGGCAATATTTACTTTTTGTTATTATTCTATTCCTTGTGAAATAAGGTTGGTGAGTTTTTTTCTTTATGTATTCATCTTATCTTTCATGTCTTATATATTTTTCTAATAATATATTAACGAAAAAAAAATGTGAAGTTTGTACTTGCTTCCAAATGAGGGAACTCATTGGGGTTTGAAGCATTTACAGTCTGATTCCTAAATTTATATGAGTGTATTCTTTATATTATATGGTATGGTTATAAGTGGTTGTAATGAATGATATGTGAAATTTTCTGTTCAATCTGTATTTTTAAGAAATACTGTTCAAAATCCTATAGTGTTTTTAATATATTTTAAGTGGTTGTGAGTGGAGTAGAGATAAAAAGTAATGATAAGATTATAAAAAGTATTATTTAATTGAAAAAAAAATTAGTAATTTTTAATATAATTATATGGATAATGATGTAGAATGTGTTGCGAATGCCTTTAATCTTCAGAGCCTCTTTCCTGTCAGTTTCTATCTTTTTTCTTCTTTTTAAGTTTTTTTCTTTTAAAACATTTTTTTCTTGTATTCTTGATTTTAAATTCTTCAATTCTTTTTTATAGAACTTTCCGGTTCATGGTTAATCATTTTTGCTACAGTTTCGCTATGCTTATCTTATATAAATATGTTGACATTATTTATATAACAGTTTTGTTACTTTATATAACATTTTGAATATTCTTAACGGTCTTTCAACAATTTCTGCTTTTTTAATTTGACGTTACTTTTTTTTACCGGTTTCATTAGTTTATATAGTCTTTTGAATTTCATCAATGGTCTCTTAAGAATATATGCCTTTCTAATTTCACGTTACTTTTTTACGGTTTCTTTATTTTATATGACGTTATTATTTTAATTAACGCTTTCTTTTCTTAATACAACATTTTAAATATTATTAACGCTCTCTTAAACAACGCACATATTTTGATTTTTTGATATAGAGTTTTGAAGATATTAACTTTCATACGTTTTTCTTTACCCACTTCACAAAATCAGTTTCATTTTAAACCTTTAAAAATTTTCAACGACGTTAGTTTTTTCCATCGTTTAACGGACAACAACACGTGCGAGCGTGTTACTAGTTATATATTATTCTAGAATACATCTTTCTTTCTTTTTTTGTCTTGTTATGTTGTAAACATATCTTTAAGAGTAAATTACGGTTTTAGATACTATGATTTGGTCCTTTTAATCATATTTTTGTTTCAAAAGTTTCAATTTGACAGTTTTTGTCATTGTGTTTCAAAAATTGTCACTATCAAGTATCAACTACACATTGTTAATTCCGTCTGTTAGATAGTTTAAACAAAACAAAATATACATTTCGGCTGAAATGGTTCCTTTAATATAGAACTATAAAGTAAATATAAATATAACATAAAGTAAGATAAGTATTCATGAAAATACCAAAAAATTTAAAAGTTATAAACTCAAAAGAAACTAGTGGGTTTTAATTTTTAAACATGCTTCGTGACGGGTTAAAAACGTAAATAAAATTAGGGTAGAGTTATACGAAAAATGGTGTTTAATCTAAAAAGTGTAAGAATGATTGTGTGTTTGACACGTGTCCTTCTATGGTTTTAAAAAAGATGGTATTTTGGTCATTATGTCAAACACATCGGCTCATTGTGTTTTATACGTTTATTGTGTCAAATATTAGTTTATTGTGTCATATATTTTACATCATTTGTTATATGTATTTATCATTGTTTTTTACGTTTTAGATTATCTTATGTTATTTTTTTTATTGTTTCTATAGATTATATAAACTTGTTATCTACATTGTGTTTTACAATTAGATATACACAATAATATACTTTCGCTTAAAACACAAGGTGTTAAAGATAACACAAAGTGTTTTTTTTGTTATTTTTTTTTATAATATAAACTTGTTATATATCATTTTGTTTTATGATTAAAAGTACACAATGATATTATTTTACCAATATATTTTTAAAATTTATAGTGTTCAAGATAACACAATGATAATAAAAAAACTCAATGAGACATTGTGTTATTTTATTTATTTTTAATTATTAGATTAATTAGGTGTTAGTTTATTATTGTCTTTTACATATTAGATATACACAACAGTATTATTCTACTGTTACATTTTTTAAAATTTATCATCATAGAAAAACACAATAGTATTCAGAAAAACAAAAAAAACTAACAAAAAGACATAATGAGCTACAATAAAGAAACAATGATGACACGTGGGCTTAAAAACGTAAAAAATAATTATTTTTTTATATAACAATACTGTACTCATTTTAAAGATAAAAAACGGTCGTTCTTATGGTGTAATTTTTATAAAAAAAATAATGTACATAAAAGTTATGAATGTTTAAAAATGAAGGAACTTGTAAAAAGTCAACAAAAGTGGTTTTACTAAAATGTCTTTCTAACAAACTTTTCTCAACGAATTGATTTCAACCATTGATTAAAGTGATCGATTGATGATTGAGATTACTTTTTACACTTTTAGTTTTAGGATTTTTTTTATTTGAACATTTCTTATAAAATTAAGCAATATATGGGTTAAAAAAAGATTGTAGAGTAAATTGGTTAGAAATAAAAAAAATGACTTTACTAAAGTTCAGGAATCATAAGATACCTTAATTAAAGATCAGAGGTAGCAAATAGAATAGTAGTGGATAGCCATTCACGTTTCGTGGCGGATGAAAAATATAGATAATAATAAACAAGAAACAAAGTTTAAAAAAATAAAATATAATTTTTAACGTTAATTTTTAGAAAGCGAAAAGCTTAATGCCAGTTTAATAAGAAAAATTAACCTCAATAAAGTTTAGGGTTATATGATAACTTTATTAATTAACGTTTAGAGATAAAAAAAGGTAAGTTAGTTAAAAAAATATATTTTAAATAAAATGTTAGTAGTAAACGTAAAATTTCAAAGTATAGGGTTTGTAGGAAAAACTCTTATGGCCAAACTGTAATATAGAAAAATTTAGTGGTTCAACTAAATAACCTAAAACTATACTATATGTGTGTGTCGAATGTATGGCGCGATGGATGCATGGTGGTGGCGGTTGTGTGACAGCTATCTAAGGTTTAGGGTTATATATATATATATATATATATATATATATATATATATATATATATATATATATATATATATATATATATAAATTATGTGTGTGTGACTATTGTGTCATTTGTCTGTGTGTTTATTCTTAATTGATTTTTATTTATATATATTTATGTACTCTGCCTCTTAAAGAATAAAACTACATACGGGATCGTTATAAGTTAATTACTAGGATGGTTTTTGTGTTATGCCCATATTACAAATATAGTCCCAAACTTTGAAACATTATAGTCATTGTTTCTAATGTTTGTCAAATTGCAACACTGGTGGCACTTGACATGGATAGATGTTAAAATTTCAATTAATTGGGTGGGAGTTGAACTAAATACCCCTAAAATTAAAAAATAAATAATAATTATTCTTTAATTAATATATAGATATTTATTAGTAATAATTATTATTATTATAAATGAGTATCCGCCCACCTCACTCCACCCATTCTCATTCTCATCCCCCTCCCCTTCTTCTCTCTTTAGACTCCACCACCACCCTCACCACTCCACCTCCATCGTCTGCTTTCTTCCTCATCTTTCGGTCATGATCGAGATGCCAAATCTTCCTCGTCTTTATCTCTATCAATTGACACTGATAAGCCAGCTAAGGTGAACTTAATTATGAACATAAACTGTTCCTCGATTCAAACACAAAGGAATGGAGTGATCAAATTCTGCTAGTATACGAACCAATTTATTCTAAATGTTCTTGTGTGTTCTCAATGAGGGCCATTCAGGTCTGGCAGTATGTTTAGTTTTCTGATATCCTCCTTATCAAAGAAACAAGAAGCTTCTAATAGCAACAATGGCGGATCCTATGGATCAAATTGGAGCCAACGCTTCAATGATTAAACAATAAGGATGAAGCCACCCTGATCTAGGAATTACTAAAACATCGATCATCTTTGTTTTGTGATGATGGTTCACAGTGGTAGGAAAGAAAGAAAAGGTATCAGATTTGTGGGTTTGATGGTGGTAAAGGTTAGATCTAATGGGTGGGATAGTGATGGTCGCTAGATATTTTGGTCCATGGTTGTGGTGGACGGTTGTGTCCTAGGAGGAAAGTGAGTGGCAAGAGAAAGAGAGGGAGGGGCGATGGTGTGATGGTCTTGTTGCTAGCAATGCTTAGGTGTTGGTAGGAGGTGGTGGAGGGTGTTAGGGTTTTTGAGGAAGTAGTAGCAGTAGTAGGAACAACAATGACTAGAGGACAAGTAACTATAATGACAGGCGTAATCATAGTATAGTCCTGGTGGCGGTGGTAACAAGTACTCGATGATATTAAATTGGGTAGGAGACCCAATTTTATAGTCGAATATAAGACTAGGATTGCCAATATGTGTCTCACAGATATCATGTTATTGGTGAAATAACATCATTATGTATTTCTAATTGTAAAACAAAATGATAAAGTAGCAACAAATATATAGTTTATCAAAAAAAATGACAAAAATAATTCAAAATAATTTAAAACGTAAAACGATGACAAATGCTTATAAAAAATAATGAAAAATATTTGACACAATGACCTGATATCTCATAGAATTACCTGACGTATTAGACATAATGATCTAATATATTTGATACAATAGCCAAACTGTCATCCCCTTTATATATAGTAGGACACATATTAAGCTAAAACTTTTTTTAACCTTTTTAAATTAAATACTTTCTTTTTACTATAACCCTACCCTATTAATATATGTATTTCTCGAACTTATAAGAAAACCCCGTCACTCACCTAAAATAAAAAATAAATATTAATTATTATCCTAGAAGTTTAGCTAGTTAATATATATACTAGCTTATAATTACCCGTGTTTTGTGGTTCGTCGATTTTTACACAAAAATAAATATGTCGTTATGAAAATAAATGTTGTAGATGACAAAAACTAATTTTAAAACAAACGTTGACAATATACTTTAAAACCTATTTAGCCAATAAAAATAAGTGTAAAAGAAAATATAAAATAAATAAGAACCACCAAAAAATTATTAAATTAAAGAAAAAACTTATAATTAATAAAAATCGTTAAAAGACAAAAAGATACTATTCATAGTTATAATATTTCTCGTATTTTTATGGTTTTGGATTCTAATAGGACTTGAACTCTTAATACTAATTCTCTTTTCATGAAGATGTTAGCACCAAATGAAACATGACCAAACAATATCAAGTCATGTAGGAGAGATCATTATGTGACTAGGGATTCAATCTTATGACGTACAACAGTTTAGAGATAAGTATTAAGCGGGTGTATGTGTTAGTCGTTTAAATAAAATAAAATAATTTTTTTTTAACTTAACTTAAATATAACTTAGAGTAATGATCATTAGCAAAACGGTTTCGACAATAATCATTAGCAAAACAGTTTTGCTAATGATCATTACTCTATTCTATTTATTTCTACAATTCGGTTATGTACGCCGAATAGCGATTTCTAACATATACTTCAATTCACTATATGTAAACAAGCTGATAAACGATATTCAATTAAAGCTGAGAAAACCCATGTATTCATACTTTTATAGTTTTACTCTTAATAGATTGTTCTCTGATCTGCCATTGATTACAAATTTCATATTGATCTAATAATTGCATTGTCAGATCATGTTAATATTGTTTAATAAGTTTAGTTAACATGATCCAAACACTTGTGATCTTCATTAGCAACCCATACTGACACTTCAATAGGAATGCTCGGTAGCAAATGCCTTTGCTAGAGTCTTTCGGCTAGAAGAGTTATATAGTGGCAAATGATTTGTCATTGGGTCAATTTATAAAAAAATAAAGACTAAATTATTCATTATTCAAAAAAAGAAAAAAGAATTGCGACAACACCTCAAAGTATAAAACTTTTGTTCTCATTTAAAAAAAAATAATAGTATACTATTTATAGTGTCGCATCATTGTTGTTAGTTGTATATATTAATAATTTGTGTTATCAAACATTTCAATTCTATTCTAAGAGCTACTTATAAAAACTTTGAATCTTATAAAACAATTATGTTACTTTAAAAATAAACAGTTTTATTTATTTAATATGATCAAGCACTTTTTTATATTTAAACTTGAAAGTAACGTGTTACACTTGGTATCATGTGCTATGAGTTAATTTTAAACTAGTTTTGATCTGATTTATAAATTAGTAAGAGTATACATTCCGGAGAAATTGATGAAAGGAAAGAATGTACAAAAACATGTTTATTTTGTATAGTTTTTATTATACTAAAATAAAAGAATGATAAATACAGAAAGACCGAGTAGGAGAGGTCCACCTTTCATGAATTAAAGAAACTTATATTTTGTTGGTTTATATAAATTCGCAACTAACAGTATGATACCAAAGTACTCCAACCTAATGGTATTTTGATGTGTTTGAAAAGTATCCCTTTTAATGTTGTTGAGAACTAAAACCTTCTCATAAACTACATGTTTAATAACAATGTTAGATAGTGTGTTAGTTAGTCTTTTAAAAAAAAATTAAATTAAAAGAAAACAACATTAAGGTCTCTCGTGTCTAGATCCTCTCAACAAGAACACTATGTTAATTTTTTTTACTATCAATTCTTTTTACTCCAAAATATCACGTACAAATACATTTATAGCGATTAAAACTTATAAAATATTTTTATAAAAATTCAATGATGACAATAAACTATAAGAGCATAGTTGAAAGTGTAATATTAGACCGATGTAGCACTGAAATTAATCAGTCTCGGAGAAAATTGAAAAATCATGAGAAGTGCATTCTTTCTGATAAGTTTCTACATAATTTAATTATTTTAAAAAACCAAATTTCTTTATTCAACACATTTATTTAATACAGAGATAAGAACAAGTTATAAAATGCGAAAAGAACCATACATCATAGGAGGAAGGGAGTAGTTGGAAGCGAATAAATATGTGGGGCCAACAAATGTGACATCCACCAATACATGAGGACCCACTTACAGATTCGTTCTATCACAAAAGCTGTTTCTTGTCGTTTATCATTTATAAAATAATATTAATCAAATTCGAGAATTTTATTGGAATGCTAAGCTGGGATAAAATAATCAAATTGTTTGGGATAAATATAAATAATTGTTTTTTTTAATAATTGCCGTTAAGACAAGTTACTTTTTAATATCCAATATAATATAACATTTAAAAGCACATACTTATCAATTTGATGAGATCCGAAAATTGGTCACGGGTGAAATGAAGAAGAATAAATTAATCCGGACGATCATTTTTACTCCCATTTGAAGCATGTAGAATCATAAGAATGATACACATGAAATTTAATATGTAATAGCTCTTGTATTCTTTTAATTGGTGTTTGCATCTTGTTTGGTTCTTGCTTCTTACAGACCTTATGTACAAAAATGTGCCCAACGGTTAAAAAAATCTATTCAATTTGATCTCAATAATGTCTCTTCCCGTATGTTATTGGTGATTATGTTATTGGTGATTGCACATCCAAAACATAGTATGAGTTAAATTTAAAACTCGGACCTTCAATCTTACTATGAAAGACATTATTTTGTACACACTAAAAAATATCAGCCCACAAGCCTTTTGATAATATAATGTTACTTATTTTTAACAATAATTTCTTTCCCTATTAAAGTTCACATACCCTATACTTTCTAAAGGTTTGAACTCGTATTTTTGAGTTGTAATCACTAATAACATAGACCCTGGGCCACAAAATAGTTACTTACTATATGATATTAAGGTATACGTTATTGTGAAAGGATAATGAAGACTATTTTGTTACTTACTATATGATATTAAGGTATGTTTTATTGTGCAATAAAAATATAAATTTTTTAATTAATAATAGATATTGAAGACTTCTAGACATGTATGAAATCGACACAACATGAACATTGTTTATATCAGAAAGGTTAGTATTGGTAAAAAAATATTTTATTTTTATTTAATAATAGATAATGAAGACTTCCAGACATGTATGAAATCGACACAACATGAACATTGTTTATATCAGAAAGGTTAGTATTGGTTAAAAAATTATTTTTTGTTGTATAAAATCTAAAAAACTCTATATTATTGTCTATATGTTTTTGATACAACTCTACATTTGTCAATTAGTATGGTAAATTTAACCTAAACCATGATCTCGCTTTTATCTATTCTAGTAGTTTTAATAAAATCTTACAATTACAGAACATTGAGTATCTAATGGTTATTAGGATAAGTAAAAACCTTAATGAGGTATTAATGTTGGGAATTTATGAGAAATGATAAAACAATTAAATTTCTATAAATTGTTGGTGAATTTATTATTAAACAAAAGAAAATAGAATTGTTTAATATCACTCATTAAAGCAAGATGAAATTAAAAAATACTTATAATCTTCATTGATTATTAGCTTTATAATCATAGGAAGATGTAAGCAACTCTAAATGGTGTGGAGTGTAGTTACATGACCCGGACAGTGGGTATAATGTGAGATTTTGATGGCGTATTTTGAGCTTTACATGTAAATTATCGCACGGCTCGATCATAATTGTTTGGTTGCGGTTTGGTATATATAGAGTTAAGGCCCGTAAAGGCTTGAATTCCTTATATATTTTCAGTTTGCAAAGAACATGATAAGTATCTAGATTTCTTTTTTTAGTCAAGAACATGAGAAGTATCTAGACTTTGTTTATTTTTTTTAAATGTTAAAGGAAATACCCATGTCATGTTTAACATAACTCACCCCTTTACTTGTTTTTCTCCACGCTAGGTCAAAGCTTCATAACTTTAAAATAGCACAGGACTATCAACAAAGACTTTACATAGCCATGTCGTACAACACTTATTTTCTTGAAGTTCAGAGAACATTACAAATAATAATTTTACGTAACATATTAAGTGGACATATCTGGCGCTTGATTTAATTTCTGCTTTACGCATAGACAAAGAAAGGACCAGATCGATTCGCGATCTAATGTACACAACTACCATACCTTTGTGTATGAATTTGTTTCTCACGATTTACACTCATAAACCTAAAATCACAAAACAACAAACTTAATAGTTGTTTTAAAGTCATCCCTGTAAATTAACCATTCAAGTAAGACAACTATATAATCAAACTAGAGGTATCCTATAAATTTCTAACTTAATTTATTATTCAATTGCATTACCATATAATATACATCATATAGCTGTGTCCTTATTAAAATTTATGAAATTTTATATTATTTACTGAAAATGAAATTTGGAGAGTGAACATATATTCGAATTTAGTAATGTTTAAATAATATGGTGACTTAAGGATGAATCCAAAAGACTACTTTTCGACATTATTGCTGCTGGACCCCAAACCGCATCCCTCCGCTTAGTGCACGGTACGCCAGCCAAGTGGGGCAATTACTTGTATTTTATTTAAATAAACTATATAAAAAATCAACTTAAAATTGACATATTCGAATAAATAACTTGATTTTTATTCTGTTTTATTCATATATTTAAATAACATTTTCAATACTGAATGTTCTTCATTTCGAGTGTTTTTTATTTCGTCCACAAAATGCAGAGATTAATCTATTGAATAAATCAAAAAGACGTTATCCACCTATGTGAACATAATTTAGATTATCACATTTATACCTGTACTTTCTAAGATCATTCACAACAAAAGCAGGTTTAATTCACATGCGATATTAACTTTTCGTTCATTTTCCTCATTAACTATTTTACCAACAATATTATTATATTTATCAACTAGACTAAAGACCCGTGTAATACACAATTTTAATCATTAAATCATCAAAGCAAGGAGTGACTACTAGATAGACAATTAGTTCCGAGACTAAGAGATTGGCCTATCGGCCGGTATCAATTGAAGTCAACAAAGAAGGAAAGGCTCGTAAATTATAATATTATTGTTAATACTTTGTATATTGATTTTTATGTTTAATTTTTTAAAATCACCTATATCTAATATTAGTAGCTTTTTTTTTTTTATCAATGCTCATAAGTCTAAATAGTGTATAAGATGAAATGAAATGAAATTATAACAAAAACTTTAGGTAATAAACAATTTATATTGAATATGAAAACATCCATAAACATTCGAAAACTTCTTTATATACAAAATTTGATGTTTTGTTTGTAATTTTACCATCATTATCTAATATTAAAAATTTTAATTCATGTCTACTTGTAACTTGAGATACTACAACATAGAGCTTGAATCGATGCCATAGGCCAAACATGCAATTATTATACAAAAGTTTGGACAATCTTTGTAAATTTTAAAGTTTGGGAACTAAACATTCAATTTAATTAACCATAGGGACCATTTATATAATATTCTCTTTTAGTTGACCAAAAGCATAAATAAGTTTCATGTTTATATCAATCAAAATTAAATCAAAGTTTCATGCTTACATAAGTCAAATTAATGTAAAAAACCAAAATACTAAAGTTTATTTTTATGAGAAATACACTTAAAGACTGATGCAACCAAAGAACAACTAAAGAGCTCTCAGCATGAAGATGTGAAGTACTAGAAAAGTACTTCGGAAGATTTGATATAACTCAGTGAATTATGCTAAGTATCAAATCTTCCGAAGCCAAAAGACTAATTCTTACGAAGCCAAAAATGAAGTCTTCTGAAGCTTCAAAGACAGTCTTTCGAATCTAAAAACTGATTTCTTTCGAAGACAGAAAAGACATGCTTTCTCTGACTTACTTTTGACAAAAGCTGAACCATCTTTCTGCTGCCATCTCTGAAGACTCACCAACTTATATGAGTTGGTGAAAAGTCCTTACTTTTGTCAAACTGTAGATTAAGGTTTTGTGTTTGTAACTTTCTAATCTTGTATTTTTATCCTTTTTGTAATATATTAGGATGTGAGCTATGGCATGTTATAGTCACTAGTCAAAAGGCAATCTGCCTTTTTAACTCTACATTGATCTTGTTGTCTAGATTAGTATTTCCAGTTGGCCTTCAAAGGATGGCCGGATGTAGGATGTAGTATAAAGTATCTCAAGTACTTATATTTAGAATTAAGCTTTGTAACACTTGTAAGAACTTGAGAGCAATATACAACATTCTTGAAAACCATATACTATCTTGTTCTTGTTCTTTACTTATGTTCATTGTTTCATCCTAACTGGTTTCCTATTTGATCTGCTAAATGTTCTAAGTCTCTTTTTCTTGTGAAACTGTTGCATTGACCATCTTTCAACGGTCCTGCAATTGGTATCATAGTATTTCGGGTTCCTAATTGTAAGATCTCACCATCTTAAATCTCATCAGTTTCACAAAAATCTTATCAACTCAAATGGCAACTATCTTTAGGGCTGATATGGAAACCTGTAACATGACAAAGTCTCCACTGATCACTCCTGATGACTTTGATACTTGGTGCCAACATATGGAAGTGTTCATTAAGTCTCAAGACAGCAAGATGTGGAGATCTGTTATTGAAGGACCTCACATCCCAAGCACCTCTTCAACCACTGCTGGAGGTAGGTTGATACCAAAAAAATAGCTGACTACTCTGAAGAAGACTGGAAGAAACTAGATGTAGATCAGAAAACCATGACCGCTCTTCAAACTGCTCTTCCAAACTCCACATACAAAGGCTTCAAGAAGTGCAAAACTGCTAAGCAGCTCTGGGATGCACTAAAGCTCATGTATGAGGGTTCTGAGGAAGCCAAGGAGAACAAAAAAGACATTATGAAACAACAATTTGAGAACTTTACCTACAAGACGGGTGAAACCATGACTCAACAATACTTCAGGTATGTTGAGATTGTAGATACTCTAATAGATGTTGGAGTCAAGCTTGAGAATAGGGACATAGTGAGGAAGTTTATGTTCTTTATTCCCAAACAATGGCCTCACTACTGTGTGGCCATTAAGAGAACTGAGAACCTCTCTACTCTTACTCTCACAGAGCTGTATGGTATCCTTAGTGGTTACCAGATGGAGATGAACTTGCAAAATCCATCAAGCAGCTATTCCAGCAATTAGTAGAGCTTAGCCCTTCATGTAGTTGGAAGGAATAGCAGAGAACCACAACATCATCTCATCTGCTTCCCTGATAACTCATAAAAGAGTCCTTTCATCACCTTCCCCGAGACACCAAACAAGAGCTACATCAAAGAAAGCCCATTTCAAGAGACAAGCTCTGCTCATGCCTTTGTGTCTGCTGATGAAAGTTTTGGAAACTTTCTCTTCACTCTTGAAGACTTGATTGCATCCATCCAGATGACCTAGAGTACATGGAAATAGTTCAGCAGATGGCTTTCCTCACTCATAAAGCCAAGAAGTTCTACAAGAGAACATGAAGGAAGTTCCCAAGTAATGTGACTAGTGGAAAGTTTGGCCTGGATAAAAGAAGGTGAAGTGTTACAACTGTAACCAAATGGGACACTTTGCTAGAGAGTGTAAGACACCAAGGAAAAACAATGTATAGGCACAATCCATAACAAACTACATTGATGCAGCTCCCAGAACTGAGAAGCCAAGCCAACCTAAATAACATGATGTTGTTGCTGTTGAAGAAGAAGGCTTTGACTGGAGCATTCAGGTAGAAGATGCTTCTCCAAACCAAGCACTGATTGATGATCATGAAAAACCAAGGTATTAGAACATCTTTGTACTCTTTAATACATTACTAAAGTTAATATGTACAGGTCCTATAACTTGGAAGTGAGATATGATCTTGAGTCCTTAAACTTCTTAAAAGCTGATTTTAGAAGAGTAGAAAATGATTATAAACTTAAAATTGAAGATTTAAAAAAAACCATTTCTACTCTTAAGCATGAGCATACAAACTATAGGACTCAAATCAAAGATCTCATAACCAAGTTAACTGAATACCAGGCTGAGCTTGTGATCACCAAAGCCAAGGCAGAAAAATATGTTCTTGAAGAGGAAACCTTCAAGAATATAATATCCTCATCCTTTCATGCAAAGATTTCTTATCAAAATAGGAAGGGACTAGGGTCAAGTGAGATAACTCCTCCACACATACTATTATCTGTAAGATCTCCAAGGTGTGAAACTTGTCAAGATGAGCTGCCTCCTATTGATCCTATCCAAGAGAAGGATGAATATGTAGAGGAGATAGTGAAGGATGAACCCGAGATGAGTGACAAGGGTTATCCTAAGAAGGGTCGCTATTCTCTTGGAGAGAAGAAAGAACCAGGGATGACCAAGTCTGCAAGGAAGAACTTGATCAGGGCAGCTAAAAGAAAGTCCAAGAAAGCCCAAGAGATCAAGGCCACCTTCAACTCCAAGCAAAAGCAGGTTTTTATTTTTGCTGGATTTGAAGTGGTAAAGACTGATGACTCAACAAGGGACTGTAGTACCAGGAGTCCTAGTTCATGTCTAAATCATCCTGATCAAGAGTAGAAGGCTGATAAAATATGCACCACTACTATACAGCCTGAACCATCTAGTTCCAAGAGCAAGCCTAATCCCAAGAAGCATGTTGCATCATCTGAAAGGATGAAAAAGGAAGTGGAAAGTGATAAAGCTCAGCCTCCCTCTAAAAAAAAGACTCTTAGAAGCATACCAACTGAATTCATCATGTGTGGTAATACTTCTCACTTTGCTAAGAATTGCATCTACAATCTCAAAAGTCCTATCCATATGACTAAGAAGAAAACTTCTGAGAAGAAGAAGAAAAAAATAACTTCGGAAGGAAAATCTCTTCCTTTTGGAAGCTCTAAAGTGAAGAAGAAGATAAGTGAAAACTTACCTTTGGAAGAAAACTTGGTTTCAGAAGAAACGAATGCTTCTAAAGTACTGAAGTCTACTGCAGTGGATGCAAAAGCTTCCGAAGGTCCAGTCTCCAAAACTTCCGAAGTCATCAAAGCTTTCGAAGTGTTGAAGGCCAAGTCTAGTCTTCCAAGTATGGTGTGGAAGATGAAGGAAGTCCATATGACTAAAAGTTCTTCATCAACAACAACAAATGATCCTCAAAGCTTGCATATAGGATCAATTACTATTGCATTATCTTCAGTTCACTTTGACAAGCCCAAGACCAATAAGGCTTAGATTTCCAAATGTAACTAACCATTTCTTTATGTGTAGAAACAGCTAAAGACCAAAGGGAATGTATGGATCATTGATAGTGGCTGTTCCAGGCATATGACTGGCAATGGCTCTTTGCTTCAAAACTTTGAGACAATTGATTGATCATTGATAGGGAATGTATGGATCAGAGACACAACATGCTCTTTACTGAGCATGAGTTCATTGTTCTCAAGCCTGGGATGGTCATTCCTTAATAGCATATCCTGTTCAGAGCCCCCAGGAAAGGGAGAACATGTACAAGATAGATTTATAGGAAACATCCCCTTCAGGAGAAGTTTCTTGCTTTCTATCTAAAGCAAATAGTGATGAGTCTTTCCTCTGGCATAAAAGAATGTGCCATGTAAACTTTAAGAACATGAATAAATAAATTAAGAATGATTTGGTAACTGGAATGCCAAAGAAAGAGTTTACAAGTGATGACCATTGTGTTGCATGCCTGAAAGGGAAGCAGCACAAAATGTCTCACAAGCCAAAGGAAATGAACTCCATCACTACTCCGCTACACTTATTGACTGGGTTTGAGAATGATATTCTCGATTGATGTGGCTAAACCTAGGATCGAATATGCAGACTGAGTTAGTAATATAGTTGCGGAATCACTATATTACAGAACAGATGAACCTAAAATAAATGTTTGAGTAAAACGCAGTACATGAACATAGAAGTCACAGATGTATAATATTGATGTTATAACTATTGAAGACCAAAAGCTTACAAAGTTAGGGTATGCAGCCCTATTTATAGGCACACACATAATCTGTACAAAAGACTAAACTAACACTGATCTATACAAGAGAATCTAGTCTAAGTACAAAATAAGTAAACACATTGTAAGTTGTTCATCCGTATTAGTTCATGCGGATGAACAAGTCTTCATCAGCATTAGTTGTCTTGTGATCAGCATTAACTTAGTTCATCCGCATTAGTTTATGCGGGTGAACAAGTTTTGTCAGCAGCATTTGATCAGCATGTTTGCTCACCCGCATTAGTTTATGCGGATGAACAAGTCTTGGCCACATTTCCTTTTGTTCATCCGCATAAACTAATGCGGGTTAACACTTCTTGTCAGCATTTCTTCAGTTCATCCGCATGGACAAATGCGGGTGAACACTTCTTGTTTAGCATTTCTTTGTCTTCATCCACATTTGTTAATGCGGGTGAACAAACACTTGTTAGCATTTGTTCACAAGTTATCCGCATTAACAAATGCGGGCAGTCTATACTTGTCTTTTTCTGTCTTCTTGGTCTTTTGTAAATAATGTCTTCTGTAATCTTCTGTTGTCTTCTGTTAATGATGTTATCCAACCAGAACAACCTCCAACCACCTCTTAATTTGGCAAGTATGATCCTTTCGGGGTCTAACAATACCCCCCTAAGGATTATACTGCCTAGGTTCCTCAAGAGTGTGATGGTGGTGGTGGTTGTGATGATTCTGGTCGGTCTTCTTGTGTAGTCTTCTTTTGGACTGATGTTGGGAGGAGAGTTGTAGCAGCTTCTTCTAATGTTTCTGGTTGTGCCATTGATGGATTGAGAATAGCCTTTATCATGTTAGAAAAATCCCTAGCTTCCTTCATCTTTTCTCTACTGAGCACATGAATCTTCATCTCACTCATTGCATGAATAGCAGCAATGGGCATTTGTTTCAAAGAGATGGGTTCCCAAATTGAAATAGAAGATAATCCATCTCTATGAATCACCAGTGAACCATCAGCATCAATTTCCAACTTGACTATGTTGCCCATCTGCATAGGTAGCCTTTTCTTCTTCCTTTGTTCTCTCTTGTTGTTAATTCTATCAAAAGCCAACTTCAATATCTTCACACACTTCAAGATAAACTCTAAATCATCTTTTGCAACCTTGTTTTTGAGAGCTCTGAAGTGTCTGGTAAAGATGCAATGAATGTAAGACTCATCTAGTAATCTAACCTCAAACCCACCGAAGATTCTTATTTCAGGGGCTTCATTTCCTTCCCATTTTCTTTCAATTACTAGCTCAAAGGTGTCTTCATCATAATACACATTTGAAATAGGCTTTGTCTTATGAAAACTAGCAATCATTTTCCTCTTCAAACTTTCTGTTGGCTTAACATGTAGTTCAGGAAACACAATCTTTTCAGCTTCTCTTTTCTTTCTTTGATCAAATGGGTTCTTGAATGTTTTGTCTTTTCTGGTGCAGATAGCTTTCAGTGATTTGATGTTCTTTGTTCTTTTAAACATCTTTGAATACTTCAAATTCATATCCTCTATACATTCCATCAGGATTAATCAAGTCTAGCTCACTCAACTCTTTTAAATCATGAACTTTCAAGGCATTGACTAAGGCTGTGTACTCTATGAAAAATTGGACTAATCCTGATATCCTATTCACCATGAACATATTCCAGCTACTATCGTACTTCCAGGCAATAATTTTGACATCTGTTTGGCCTTTGGGAGTAGATACCCCTCTTATCATTTCAGCAGTGGTCAGCCCCTCTTGAAGTTTAAGTTGAGAAGGTTCAATAAACCACTCTGGATTCTTGTGAAGCATAGGGTCCAGAACATCTTGATCTTTAACTGTCAACTGCACATCTTATGCTGATTTTCTTGTTCTGGGCTTCTGGGCAATCACTTCTTCTTCAATTGCTTTTAGTTTTTCTTTCTTGTTATTGATCATCTTTAACATAGCAGCCCTAAGAGAATTAGTCTTCATGTTCCCCAGCTTTATTTTTGTAAATCCTTGTTGAGACAGATAATCCTTTATTTCCTTATCTGTCATACTATAAGGATTAGGATATGCAGTTTGAGTGTCATACTTCTTTGCTGTCTTAGAGATACTTGTGACTGATTTAGTAGTTTCCTTTTCTTTTTCATATTCAGTCACAAATGTTGGATCATGAAGCTTCTCCATCTTTCTCACTTCTTCTACCATACCTTCATAAGTCATGCTAAAGACTATATCAGCATCATATCCATGGTTGATCAGGAACATGGCATAAATCATAAGATCATTAGTCTTAGCCTTCTCTATCATACTTTCAACAGATGGCTCAATAATTGATAGACTCCTTATGTCATCATGTTTCTTTGTTTGTTCATCTTCAGTTTCTCCTTCTTCCAACATAATCACCAAAGTATGCTGCAACTCCTTCTCAGCTTGTTCATGTTCATCTAAAAATTCAGCAATTGCTGCCAAACTCCTAGGATCATCTTTAGTTTTCTTCTTAGGTTGATCTTCCTCAACCATAGGAAGTTTTTCTTTTGCTTTTTCAGTCAAGTATTTCCTTTTTCTTGTGTTTATGACCACTCTTGGTCCTGATGTTGAAGCTACATCAGTTTTGGCCTGTTGTTTTTCCTTAACAGCCTTAAGCTCAGCAGTGATTCTTTGTTGTTCAGCTTCTTGTCTGTTCAATTCAGCTGTTTCCTTTTCTTTGAATTCATCACAAAGTCTATTGATTAAAATTTGTTGTTCAACAGTCAATACAACAGGAGGAACAAGCTGCATTCTCAGTTCTTCTTCTATTGACACAGGTTGTGATGGAATTACAACTATAGACTCAGAAGGGGATTTGGTGTTTTTGATGTAATCCCAGAATTCCTCATCTATAATGAATTCACTTGAAGAGAATCTGTCCATGTCATCTATTAGTTCTTTCATCATAGCCTATTTTTTAGTGGATGGATCAGAATGTACTAGCATCTCACAGCTATCATCATCCCTAATACCATTGGTTTCTTGCTGTTGTGAATGAACTGCATTATTTTTTTCTTCAGCTTCATGTTATGTTGCTTCTCTTTCAAATTCAGCCTTTAATTGAGCAATCAGTTCCAATTCATCAATTCTTTTCTTCAAAGCCTCATTTTGTTTGTTCAGATCAGCAATAATTTCTGTTTGCATCTCCAACATGTGTTCTTGATATTCCATAGCTACAGTTTGGATAGCCACAGTGTCCACATGACCACTGATTTCTTCTCTTGACATCTCTAAAGAGGCTTTTAACAGTTTGATCTCCTCATCTTTTGTTCTCATATCAGCATCATACTTGGCTTTTAATTCATTCAGTTCTTTCTCCTTTTCATCAAGTTCCTGAATTCTATCATTTATGATTCCTGCCCTTCTATCAAGAGTTTTCTCTATTCTGGAGACTTTAAGCATCAACTCAGAAATCAGTTTGTCTTTTTCATCAGGCCTGTTTATCTCAGATTCAGCATAACTTTCTGAGGGACCCTCCTTTGAGATCATTTGTCTCTCAGGTAGTGGTGTAGGTTGTGGATAATCCTCCTCATCACTAGATGAATTGGTAGATTCACCAGGTACATCAGAAGCATCAGCAGCTTCATGTGAAGGGCTGTTGGAAGGTTCTTTATGAATGTGAACGGGTGAAGATGGAGAGGATATAGTGGGATCAACCCTAAAAGGGGAATGAATCTCAGCGTCATGTATTGAAGGCTCAATATGAAGATCACCACCTACATCAACATGTGGTGACATTGGCCTCAATGCTTCTTCATTTAATTCTGCATGCTCATTAACAGTGGGCTGTTCCTCAACTATTTGATCATCTCTTTGTTGTGCAACATCAGCAACATCATCATGAGTAGCAGACTCTTCATGAGCAGGTTCCTCAGTAGGAACATCATCTTGTACTTGTTCTTGTATAACATGTTCTTCTTCTTGTTCTGGTTCCTCATCCACTGGAACATCATCTTATGGATTGATTTGTTGTTGCATCCATGGCAAAAGTGGAAAGAAAGTACCACTATAAAAATTTATTGGATCCCTTTTTTTAATGTACTTGTAAGACTTTGCATTGTAATGAGGAACATCAAGGACAGGGCCTTCTAATGCCAAATCAGGAAAGGCTTCATTTATTAAGCACTGAATAAATCTTGGGTACATGAGGAACATGTTTCTTCTTCCTTCTTGAACATTAGCACCCATACCATTAAATACATATGCTGAGTAGTTGTATGGTCTGTTTGAGTAGAGAGCACAAATAAGTGATGATGTAGTCAAGGGTATATCATTCCATCCAGTCTTCCTTTTGGATAAGCAGTGTTGCACATAATGAATAAGGAATCTCAATTGCAAATCAACCAACCCTTTGACTATCTGTTTATCCTTAAAACCACCTTCATATCCAATGTTTGCAAAAAAGGACATGATATCATCCTCATCAAATTCTGTTGGGGAATTAGGATCATCTTCAAATTGCAGACATTGTCTTACAGTTTGCTTAGAGATTATCAAAGTATGATCTTCTGTTATTCTTCCAGAGATGACCTTTTCTCCATCATCTTCCAAAACTTCAGCATTCCCCCAGAATGTTCTGATGTAATTCTCATAGATTACAAGTCTGACAGTTATGGCATGTGTCACTCTTGTAGTGGTTATGAATCTTATCATGTCTCTGAGCCTTCTGCTTCCGAGACATCAGGGTCAAGAAAGCCACTGACAATGTGGAGCTTACTCCAAGTCAGGTTTGCCATATGTAATCTGCACACAATATAAATGAATTAGTGAGAATTATAGACAATATATCTCAAATAGATATGAATTGTGTTTGATTTGTTCAATTTTGACTTTTTAGGTCAAAATATTGATTATGCTTGTTACTGTTTCATTAGGTTGTTTGACCTAATTTTGATTTTGAATGAAGACCAGTTCAAAATTTTTGTTTCTTTCTGTTGAGATATAGTGATGTTGATTGTGTCTTAACAAGTTTATATCTTAAACTGTTGTTTTGATTTCAACATTGTTATGAGACAGTATCCCCTGTTCATCGATGATTGAGGTGTTCTTAGAAACATAGGAAATCTTTGTTGTTTACACTGATCATTGGTTTTAATGAACTCTATCATTCATGTAAATCCATTGCTCTTGAGTGCATTTTAACAATTTCTCAAAATTAGGGTTCCATTTCAATACATTTGGATCGACAGTCGAAGTTTTCAGAATCTGATAATCACCTTGTGGTTGACAATACTTCGATTTAACTGACAATTTGGATGTTTTGATGGTAGATTCGAACACAATGATGCTTGATTAGAGAAGATTTGAACGTTCGAAGAAGAATTTTTATCTGGCACTCGACGCTCTATAAAAGTTCACTAAAAAATTTGAAAAGTAATAAATGACTCACATTAAATGAGTATTTATAATACATTTCATAATTTTCACAAAATTTTACAAGTGCAGAAAATCTTACTATTGTAGCAAATGCGGTAATAAGAATTTCAAAGGGCACATTCACTGTAGCAAATGCTGATGAACAAACTAAGTTTGTCAGCATTTACTATTAACGAATGCGGAAGAACTAATTTTACCCATCCGTATTTACTGTAGCAAATGCGGGTAATCAAAGTTAACCTATCAACATTCACTGTATCAAATGCGCAAGAACAAATGACTTGTCCGCATTTACAGTGTCAAATGCGGGTGAACAAAGTTAACTTATCAGCATTCACTGTATCAAATGCGCAAGAACAAATGACTTGTCCGCATTTTCAGTGACAAAATGAGTGAACTGTCTGCATTTATGTAGCAAATACGGAAGAACACTTTGTACATATGCTGATGAGTTGGACAGTCCGCATTTACTGTAGCAAATACGGAAGAACACTTTGTTGTCCACATTAGTTTTACTTGTACAAAAACAGTTACCCGCATTGGCTAAATGACAGGGTTACCTTCACCCGCATTAACCAATACTCTTACCCGCATTAAATTTTGAACTTGTCAAAAAATAATGTAGTTGCGGTGGATGATTCTGACTAGTTTTGCACAACTGTTTCTGATTTTATGAAGATAAGTCTGCATCATAGGTGCTTTATGAAGATTTAGCAGATTCTGAGATTGTCAATTCTTGCTTGGATTGACTTGTATCCCATATGTGATACATGTTTCCCAACTGATTTTGGGCAATGTGCATCTTCTGAAGCTGTTTATGGTATAATTTCCATACAGACACTATCCATTTTGATTTTAAACAATGTTGCCTATTTTACATTTGCAAATTTCATGTTTTTGTAAATATTTCCTTTTAAAATTTTACTACTCCCCTTAAAGTTTATATCCATATGGGATAAAAACTTTACAGAAATTTATAAAATTTAAGGACAATATTTCAGAATTTTGATTGTTTTGCTTATCTGTAAATGTAGAAATTTTGTACTATTGTTTGAAATTTTGGGATCATATCAATCTTTATCTTTCATAAGTGCAACTTGTCATGAACTTATTGATTGAAGGTATGTTTTTCCTCTTAAACTCATGCTTGGTCAATATTGTAATGCATGTGATTTTTTATCATGTTTTGATTTAATTAAACATTCAACATGAACCTCACACTCATAAGTATAGCAAGATCAACTATCCTCGTGTACTGTATGGTAGAATGTTTTTACAACTTTCAATACCTGGTCATTTAAATTATGAAACCTCATTCATTTTCGTAAGGGGGATCCACTTAGGGATTCTTTTACCTGATCCTTATTTTGTTTAATTCTTATTGGGATTCTTTTTTCTCTTCACTTTGGAAGGTGATCCACTTTGGGATTCTTTTTGTAATATTCTATTTTATTTGTCATTCGTATTGGATGTGTTCCATATTAGGAATCTTTTTGGATCTTAACATCGGCACTATGTGCTTGTTTTTCCAGGTCTTTGCTCAGCAAAACAAAGGAGAAACAGATGTGAATGAAATTCATAAGGTATCATGACCTGGTGTGTTTAGGTTACTACACATACATACACTTGGATAGGTCAGATACTTACATGCTCTTGAGATGATGCATTCACAGTTGAATGTGATCTTTAGTTTATCACAATATTTATCTTTAGTTCCAAGTTGAGCCTACCCTCATATCAGGTAAGTCATGTCAGTCTTTCAAGATATTGAATTAAGTACAGTGAATGATATAACTACTGTAATTATATCATTTCCCAAGAAGTACAAATCAAGGACTTCAACAAAAATAGATTACTTTTTGAATTTTGTGAATTTTTTTTTGATGTTTTTGTAAATTTTAATTTTTACTCAAGGTTAATCATGCTGATTGATTGGACTAAGAATTCAAACTGACTTGGTTCAAATGCTTTAGTAAACAAATCAGCTAGCTGATTGTCTGTGTTAACCTGAATCAACTTGATTAAACCTTTTTCAGCATAGTCTCTCAAAAAGTGATATCTAATTTTAATATGTTTTGTTTTTGAGTGCTGAACTGGATTATTTGTTATAAAGATTGCAGCAGTGTTGTCAATATGGAATGGTGTTTGCAAGAAATTATAACCATAATCAAGCATCTGGTTTTGAATCCAGAGAACTTGAGAACAGCAAGCTGATGTTGCAATGTATTCAGCTTCAGCTGTTGATACAGAAACATTGGTCTGTTTCTTGCACTGCCATGACACCAGTCTGGGACCAAGAAATTGACAACTGCCAGATGTGGACTTTCTGTTGAAATTGCATCCCCCGAAGTCACTGTCCGTGTATGCATAGAGATTGAAGTCTCCTTCCTTAGGATACCATAATCCAAGAGCAGGTTTGCCCTTAAGATATCTGAATATCCTTTTGACTGCATTCACATGAGATTCCTTAGGATCTGCCTGATACCTGGCACAAACACAAACACCAAACATAATGTCAGGTCTACTTGCTGTTAAATACACGAGTGAACCAATCATGGATCAATAAAGAGTCTGATCCATAGATTTGCCATCTGTGTCTCGACCAGTCTTCACTTTTGTATCAACAGGAGTTCTGATAGACTGACAGCCTACAAAGTGAAACTTCTTCAACATGGATTACACATATTTTGACTGGTTGATGAAGATTCTACTGGGTGTTTGTTGTACTTGAAGACCTAGGAAGAATATGAGTTCTCCCATAGCACTCATCTGAAATTTTGAATGCATAAGATCTTCAAAGTCTTTACGGAGTTGTTTGTTGGTGGAGACAAATATGATATCATCCACATAAATCTGGACAAGCAGCATCTCATTCCCTTTTCTCTTTCTGAATAAAGTCTGGTCAATCATCCCTCTTTCATAACCATGGTCAAGAAGAAAGGATGACAGAGTCTCATACCATTTTCGAGGGGCTTGATGTAAGCCATACAAAGCTTTATCAAGCTTGTATACCATGTGAGGAAAAACAGGGTCCTCAAATCCTGGAGGTTGACTCACGTAGACTTCTTCAGAGATCTTACCATACAAAAATGAACACTTAACATCCATTTGATAAACAGTGAATTTCATGGAAGCAGAGTACACAAGAAATAGTCGTATGGCTTCTAATCTAGCAACAGGAGCAAACACCTCGTCATAATCTATTCCTTCTTCTTGTGTATAGCCCTGTGCTACCAACCTTGCTTTGTTTCTGATGACAATCCCTCTATCATCAGTCTTGTTTTTGTATAGCCATCTAGTGCCGATAGGGTATTGACCTTCGGGAAGATCCACCAGTTGCCATACTTCATGTTTCTTGAATTGCAGCAATTCTTCCTGCATTGCCTCAATCAAACTATTATCTTGAAGAGCCTCTTTAATGTGTTTAGGTACAGTTTAACACAGAAAACAAGAAAACAAACAGATGTTTGCAATACTTGACTTGCTTTGAGTCACCCGCTCGTCTAAATCACCAATAACGTTGGACACCGGATGATTTTTGTGTATCCTGGTAACTGGAATCAGATCACCAGCAATAGACACATCAAGATTGGAGACATTTAGATCATCTTGGTGAGAGGCATCTATTGGAGGTGATGTAGGAGAATGATGAAAGGAATCAGAAGGATCAGCATCTTCGGCTTTAGCAGCACTTTGGATACTTTCATCATTTGAATTTCTGTTGTTTTCAACTGGTGCACAAGCTGGTTTAGGGTTTCTCACTTCAGTTGATGGTTCAGCAGAAGGAGAAGGCATTGAGCTATGATCAGCCTCAGTTGAAATACTTTGATGTTGAATAACTGGTCTCACAGGATCAGCTTGTAGAGGCACTTCCTCATTAGCTTTATTATCAGAAGAAGGTGAAATCATAGGAAAATCAGTCCTTCTATCCACTGAGTCAGAGGATCCTGCATTTGACAAGTTAAACTGATCAAAAGATCTTGTAAACGAGTCAATCTCAAACAACCAGTCAGGACCGATTGATGATTTGGGAAAAGAGTGCTCATTGAATTGAATGATTTTGGATTCATCAATGATGTTTAATCTAGGATTAAACACCCGAAAAGCCTTTGAAACAGAGGAATATCCCATAAAGAATCCCTCATCAGACTTAGGAGGAAACTTTCCTAAATGGTCTCTGGTGTTCAATATTGAGACCAGACATCCAAATGACTTAAAAAATCCAATAAATGGTTTTCTGTGAAAAAGAAGTTCATAAGGAGTTTTATTGTGTTCTTTAATTATCAGAGTTCGATTTTGCACAAAGCATGTAGTGTTGACAGCTTCTGCCCAAAATGTAATGGGCAGTTTTGCATCTGCCAGCATTGTTCGAGCTACTTCAATTAGTGTTCTATTCCTCCTTTCAGCTACTCCATTTTGTTGTAGAGTCCGAGCTGCTCTGAATTGATGAACAATGCCTTTATGTGTGCCAAATGAACTAAGATCCTCATTTTTGAATTCTGTCCTGTTATCACTTCTGATTGATTTTACTTTTAAATCAAGTTGATTTTCTATTTTTGTGATAAAATCTTTTATAATTTGGGACGCCTCGTTTTTATGAAGTAAAAAGAAGACCCATGTAAATCGTGTAAAGTCATCTGTGATCACCAAAAAATAGTGCTTCTTTCCAATACTCATGACATGAGTTGGACCGAAGAGATCCATATGAAGTAACTTCAAAGGAGAATTGTTTGTGTTCACAAGCTTTGGCTTATGTGAGGATTTATGCTGTTTTCCTTTAAGACATGCAGTACTGTGATTAACAAAATGAAATTCTTTTTGAGGCAAACCAATTACATGGTTTCCTTTGACCAATCTGTTCATGTTTTTAACGTTCGTGTGTCCTAAACATCTGTGCCAAAGTTGTGACTCAACAACAGATGCTTTAGACAAAAGACATGTGTCTTCATACGGATGAGTAGAATTAAGGTTCAAGACATATGTATTCTTCTTCCTTAGTGTCTTCAAGACAACCCATTCTTCAGGAATGTAGAATCCTGGTTTCAAAATGTAGCAATGAGAGTCTGTGAAGTGAGTGGAATATTTCTTGTCACAGATCTGAGACACGCTGAGCAGATTGAAGTTTAGTTGCTCGCAGTAGTTCACTTTATCAAAGCTCAGCAGTTCGTTTGTCACAGAACCTTCTCCTGTAATTCTACCACCTTGTGAATCTCCTCCAAATGCTATAGTAGTTCCTTGAATATGCTTGAAGTCATGAAGGAGGGAACTGTCTCCAGTCATGTGTCGGGAGCATCCACTGTCCATGTACCATAAGCTATTGGACCTGTATGAATGACCCTACAAGCACAAAAATAACTAGTTAGAATGAGGAATCCAAGCCATAATGGTCTTGGGTCATCCTTTTTCATCAATCACTGTTACCTCTTGGTATTTTGTTGGACCAAAAGAACCAATGAGCCTGATCAGAAAAACCTTTAAGTCCCACGGACATTACAACAACTGAAGTAGTCTGCAACAGCTGAAGACATCAGCTGATAACAAGGTCTGAAGACAAAGTCTGAAGTGAAAGAGCTGAAGACAAAGTCTGAAGTGAAAGAGCTGAAGACAAAGTCTGAAGACAAAAGCTGAAGACAAAGACTGAAGACCAAGTGTCAGATGATTGTCACAACAGCTGAAGAAGATCTCTTCAGTAGTTGTGATGGTTTCCTTTCAGTAGTTGTAGTTTCTTTTCTGTACTTATAGTTTCAGTAGTTTTATGTTTCTTCGTGTACTTAGAATAATCTGAGATGTTCTCAGTTGTTGTGAACATTCTCAGTAGTTTGCTTACTTTCAGTAGTTTGTAATAATTCTGTTAGATGTCACTATCAAGTGACATCAGCAGACGTTACATTCCTATATATAAGGAATGCTGAACTAATTGTAATCGGTGCAGCTTAGGAAAACCTAGCAGCCGCCACACCGAAGCATGTGTGCATGAATGTTATTATCTCTTTGCAGAAAACCCTATATCTATATAACCGTGTACTGTTCCATTGAATATTTATTGTGTTCTTGCTATATTTGCTTAATTCTTGCTCTAATTCCGCTGTGATTCAACTCTAATTGATCAAACTTAGATCACTGATCCTAACATATTTTCCTCTTGTTTGAGTTTTAGAGGAGGATGATTTCATCCCTTTTCTATTACTTCTTTGAAGTTTGATTTCATCAATTTCATCTGAAGTGTTAGAAGAGTATACAAATCTTTCCTTGTGGTTTTTGTGTAAAGGTTGAACAGATTTTTGCTTGTTAGAAATCACTTTAATTTTATATTTTTGATGAGACTTCAGTGATTTGTTCAGGTTTGTTGGACTTTTGTGTCTGACCTTGTCAGTTGGAACTGATGAAATGGGCTTGTTTTGTGAACTTTTCAATCCTTTTTGATTAAAGTAATAATCAATTGTATTGTGATTGGTCATATATCACAATGAACAATATTTGTTAAAATGACAGTTTTTCGTTGAGTGATTGTTCATGTCACAGATAGAGCAGTACTCAGTGAAGTAGCACTCATCTGTATTGTGATTGGTCATATCACAAAATTCACAATACATTTGATTGTCCTTTAATTTTGAAACAGAAGTCATACCAGTCTTTGGGGTGCCAACAGATTGTTTCACAATTCTGACTTGCTTTGTTTTTGTGGACTGATGCTGCTTCTTTCTGTATTGCCTTATTTCCCTATCGAATTGTTCTACCTGTTCTTTGTTGAAAATATCAAACCCAATTCCTTGTCTGATATTTGATGAAGATGGTGAATCAGATTTCACTTTAGATTTTTGTACAAAAGTGGTTTTCCCTTTGGTGACTAAGGGAACTTTGGTTTTATCCTTGAAATTCAATGAAACCTTATCTTATTCGCTTGAATTTTTTGGAGATATGATCTCATAATCAGATCTGCTTTCAGTAGATGGTTTCACTGAGCATTCAGCAGTGTGGTCACTTTAAGATTTTGAGGAACAAATTTTACAAAAGGCACAATTGATTTGACTGGGCTCTTTGGTTTCTTGATAACCATAGGTTTGTCTGAGCACTCTTTGATTTTGATAGGATGACCCAATCTGATTTTATCCTCATCACTTTCAATGTAAACACCTGGTTTGTTTTGAGGATTTGTTGTTTGAGAAATCATTGATTTGGTTTCAATAATTTTAGATTCTTTTATGTCTGATTGAGTAAGTGACTCAGGCATAATAGTGTAGTTATCATTATATGGAGGAGGAAAAGTTTTGTAGCCTATCCCATTCATATCTTTAGCCCTCTTTTGAGACACAAGTAACTCTTGCAGCTTGACAGATGAGAGCTAAACTTTTCAAGTTTCATTTCAGTAGCTGATTGCTCAGCTTTTGATTTGGTCAACAATTCAGTTAACCTCTCATTTTCAGCCACAAGTGTGTACTTTTCACCATGGAGTGTTTCCATGTCAGACAACAGAGATTTGATATTAACTTCATAAATTCTTATTTCTTGTTTTAACATCTTTGATTTAACCTTTTCTTCTCTTATTTTATTAGCCAATTTGTGATTGTGTTCCCTGTACCCCTATACTTCTAGAACACATTTTTCAGAACATAGATTGGATTTTACCTCAGATGGCATTGGAGTTGGTCCATTATTGATATGTGTCATAAGTGCATGATTCTGAAACTGTGGTTGGACTTCCTCAGCATACAAGCTCCAATCACAAAATCCATCTTGTCCGATGACAAGTGCATTAGAAGTTTGTTGATTACTTCCTTGAGTTTGATGAGTCAGCAGAGGTTGTCTTTGCTGAATTAGCTGTTGCTGATTCTGCTACTGGTTGTCTTTGAAAGGTCACCAGTTGAAAGAAAGTCTTCTTCTTCAATCACAAATGCATTCTCAACAGAATGAGTTTCTGATGGAAATTTGTAAGCCTCAATGACTTGTGGTCCACTGAGATTTCTACTCCTTTCATCCAACTCCAAAGCCTCAATTTTGGCAATCATGATATCCAAGCTTGTACTCTCCAAATCAAGGGTATTCTTTAACATAGTAACATTTTGTTTCGAGCTTTCTGGTAAACTGTGCAGCATTTTCTTGTTCATTTCTTTTTCTTTATAGTTGACCCCCATGATTTCATAAGCATTTACCAGTTGAACAAATCTATGAAGTTGTCTTGAAATTGGCTCTCCTTTGGTGTGATGAAAAGTTTCATATTGGTTTATCAGCTTATCCTTGTTAATTTTAGTCACTTCACTACTTCCTTCACACATGATCTGTAGAGAATCCCACACCCCTTTAGCAGTTCCATATTTTTCTAATCTTTTCAGAACATCCATTTTCAGTGCTTGTGTAAGGATAGAATAAGCTCTAAGATCAATCTTGATTTCCTTATATTCTTCATCATTAAGAGTTAAATTGGAATCCTCAATGGGAATTCTCGCAGTTTTGTATTGAGCAGCTTGATCGGCATTTAGAGACAGTGGAATGTACGGACCTTTGTAAATAGATATCCAGTAGTCAGGATCTACACCTGTAATATAGTTTCTAAAACGAATTTTCCACTGCTTAAACTCAGATTTGTGTTTAAGCAGAGGAGGTTTAGAAGCATGCCCAATTTCAGAAAGATTGTGAGAGTCCATGATAGGTAAACTGATTTTAACTTGGTTGAGTAAGGTTTTAAGTTAATTTTAAGTTTGAGCAGTGAGTCGTTCTCTGAATTTTCTGTTCACAGTCTTTACAAGATCTATTAAGTTTAGATCTGTTAGCCGGAAGGAGTTCTATGTTTTGTTGTTTGTTAGTGTGAAGGTTTGTCAACGACAGATCTATATGGTACCACTTCTTTGTGTTCGATTTCAGTGTGTATGTTTATCAGAAGTATAGATCTTGCTGATAAACAACTCAGTCTACAGTTCAATCGATTTTCACCCAAAATCTAAGAAGATTCTGTGATGAATTCAAGAGCCGAGGCTCTGATACCAATTGACTGGGTTTGAGAATGATATTCTCGGTTGATGTGGCTCAACCTAGGATCGAATATGCAGATTGAGTCAGTAATATAGTTGCGGAATCACTATATTACAGAACAGATGAACCTGAAATAAATGTTTGAGTAAAACGCAATACATGAACACAGAAGTCACAGATGTATAATATTGATGTTATAACTGTTGAAGACCAAAAGCTTACAAAGTTAGGGTATGCAGCCCTATTTATAGGCACACACATAATCTGTACAAAAGACTAAACTAACCTTGATCTATACAAGAGAATCTAGTCTAAGTAAAAAATAAGTAAACACATTGTAAGTTGTTCATCCGCATTAGTTCATGCGGATGAAAAAGTCTTCATCAGCATTAGTTTTCTTGTGATCAGCATTAACTTAGTTCATCCGCATTAGTTTATGCAGGTGAACAAGTTTTGTCAGCAACATTTGATCAGCATGTTTGCTCACCCGCATTAGTTTATGCGGATGAACAAGTCTTGGCCGCATTTCCTTTTGTTCATCTGCATAAACTAATGCGGGTGAACACTTCTTGTTAGCATTTCTTTAGTTCATCCGCAAGGACAAATGCGGGTGAACACTTCTTGTTCAACATTTCTTTGTCTTCATCTGCATTTGTTAATACGGGTGAACAAACACTTGTCAGCATTTGTTCACAAGTTATCCACATTAACAAATGCGGGTAGTCTATACTTGTCTTTTTCTATCTTCTTGGTCTTCTGTAAATAATGTCTTCTGTAATCTTCTGTTGTCTTCTGTTAATGATGTTATCCAACCAGAACAACCTCCAATCACCTCTTAAGTTGGCAAGTATGATCCTTTCAGGGTCTAACACTTATTACATATGGATCCTTTGGCCCTACAAGTGTAATGAGTCTAGGAAGGACCTCATATTGTTTGGTGATCATAAATGATTTCACAAGATATCCTTGGGTCTTTCCTTATAACTAAGGATGAGACCCCTGAGATCTTCAAGAGCTTTATTCTGAAAATTAAGAATCAATATGATCACAAGGTCAAGATTATAAAATGTAATCAGGGAACTGAATTCAAGAACTAAATCCTTGATGCATTTTGTGATGAAAAGGGTATTACAAGGCAATATAGTACTCCCAGGAATCCTTAGCAAAATAGTATTTTTAAGAGGAGAAACAAGACATTTATTGAAGCTGCAAGAACCATGTTATCTGACTCTAAACTGCCCATCACCTTCAGAGCAGAGGCAAAGAACACTGCCTACTATGTGCAGAACAGAGTTTTAGTAGTCAAGACTCATGATAAGACTCCTTATGAATCGTGGCACAAAAGGAGACCATTCATTGGTTTCCTCAGATCATTTGGATATCCTTGCACCATATTGAATACCAAGGATCAAGTAGCCAAATTTGCTGAGAAATCAGATAATGAACATTTTATTGGATACTCTTCCCAAGCTAAAGCTTATAGAGTATATAATCTCAGAACTAGAGTAGTTGAGGAGTCAGCCAATGTGACCTTCAATGAGCACACACCCAGTGTGAAAGGTTTTGGTCCTGATTGGCTGTTTGATCTTGACTTAGTTACCAACTATTTTAACAAATCTTCTAAAGATATTTCAGGATCTACATGTTTCTTATCAATCGACGATTCTGATCCAAGATTTGAGCTGAGAAGACCAATTGTTCAATCTACTTCAGCTCCAGTGGTAACTAGCCCTGTAGTTGGAAATCTTGTCAGTATAACGGTGAAAAATTCTTCATCTGATACATTTGAGGTGCTATAAATTCTAGCATAGAGGCACAAAACTCAAATGAAGTAATTTCCAATGTAGGAGGAGATGGAGGTGGTGATAGTGATCAAGAATTTCTTGATGTTGATAACCACTCCATAAAAGACAACATCAATGATGTGACACACTCATTGCATCAAGTTTTTCTTGATAAGTGTGTTGATGAGGTAGATGATATTCAAGCACTAGATCTGAATTTCATCAATTTAGATCTGTCCAACTAACTTGCTGTGATTCCCCAACTAAGAATCCATAAATCACATCCCACTACAACATCATTGGAAATGTTAAGATAGGGGTGATAACAAAAGGACAAACCCATGTCAAAAATGTTTGTCTTCACTCTTCTTTCTTGTCCCAGATTGAGCCTAAGAAGATTGATGAGGATCTGAAGGATGGAAGCTAGGTTTATGCAATGTAGGAGGAGCTGTTCAATTCAAGAGACAAAAAGTCTGGAACTTATGTCCTCTTCCTCAAAGGAAGACTACTATAGGTACTAAGTAGGTATTCAGGAATAAGAAAGATAATAGAGGACTTGTCATTAAGAAGAAGGCAATACTAGTTGTTCAAGGGTACACATAAGAAGAAGGGATTGACTACACAGATGTTTTTGCTCCTGTAGCACAACTTGAAGCTGTTAGGATATTTCTAGCTTTTGTTGCATCGAAGGATTTCAAGGTTTACTAAATTGATGTCAAGTGTACTTTCTTATATAGGGTGATTGATGAGGAGGTGTATGTCAAACAACCACCTGGCTTTGCAGACCCAAATCATCCTGATTATGTCTGCAAGCTTGACAAAGCTCTTTATGGGTTGCATCAAGTTCCAAGGAAGTGGTATGAGACACTATCATAGTATCTCTGTCAGCATGGATACAAGAAGGGTACTGTTGATAGAACACTCTTCATCAAAGGAATAGGAAATGACTTGATGTTGGTTCAAGTTTATGTAAATGAGATTATTTTTGGGTCAACTAATCCAAAGCTCTGCAAAGACTTTAAGAAGCTGATGAAGAATAGATTTGAAATGAGTGCCATGGGGAAACTCAATTTCTTTCTAGGAATTCAAGTGAAGCAGGTTGACAATGGAATCTTCATAAACCAGTAAAAGTATGTGCAAGACATACTTACCAGATTTCATTTGACTAAGTGCAAGGTTGCTAAGACACCCATAGCCAGAAACCACTCTCTAGGACCAGATCTGGAGGGGAGTGTGTTGATGAACATCTATACAGGGCTATGATTGGGTCTCTTATGTACCTCATAACTAGCAGGCCTGATATCAAGTTTTCTACATGTATTTGTGCAAGATATCAAGCCAACCCCAAGATATCACACCTGGTTGCTGTAAAGAGAGTTCTTAGATATCTCAACGGTGCTCCCAAACTAGGACTTTGGTATCCAAAGAATTCGGATTTCAATATGTATGCCTATACAAATAGTGACTATGGTGGCTATAATATGACTGCAAAGTCTACATCTGGGGAATGTCAATTTCTTGGTGGAAAGATAGTCTCATGGTAATGCAAGAAACAATCCTGTGTGTCTGCATTAACTGCAGAAGCTGAATACATTGTTGTTATGCTCAAGTGCTTTGGATTCAAAATTAGATGCTAGACTATGGATTCAACTTCAAAGAGACTCCCATCCACATAGACAACAATATTGCTATCTCTATTACAGAGAATCCTGTACAGCACTTAAAGACAAAGCACATCAACATCAGGTATCATTTGATTAGAGATAATTTTGAAAAAAGATTGATAAAACTAGTCAAAGTTAACACAAATAAACAATATGCTGATCTTTTCATAAAAACTTTTGATGAGTATAGATTTAAATATCTTGTATAAGCTATTGAGATGATTAACTTTGAGTAGATTTTTTCTTAAACTAACTCAAAATTATTTTTAATATGTGTGTTTTAAGTTATGTATATCATCATCATATAAGCACAATTTATTTTGGAAGGAACTTTTCAAAATGTTATTCCTTACAATTTTTAAAATTTTTGGATATGTTTCTTTCGGAAGACATCAAATTGTCTTCAGAAAAAAGTAATGTCTTCAAAACAAATAACTACTTCCGAGAAATTAATCTTCGAAAGAAATTCTGATATATCTTCCGAAGCTTATATTTGTCATCAAGTACTTATATGTATTGAAGGACTATTTTTTTTCGAAAGCAATTAAGTCTCGAAAGCTTTATTCTCTTATTGAATAAAATTTTTGATATTTGATATCTTTCGAAGCAAAATTTATCTAAGAAGTAAAAATACTTTAAGTAATTTTCTTCCAAAGCAAATTCTTAAAAAGTTAAGGAATATCTTCCGAAGCCAAATTGGCTTCGAAAGTTTTCTCAAACCTTCTGATGACAAATTACATTCGGATGATATTAGACTTCCAAGAAAACTACCTTTTTGGGCACTTTTATAGAGGTGGGACCGACATCCGGATTTTAAAGTTTATCCTTTTGCATTAACTTTGTCTCAAATTCAATTCATATAAATATACCTTTAATGGTTCCTCCTATTTCATTTTCTTCTTCATCTGCAAAAGTTCATAACATAAATTCACCCACAAACTACCTTTGTTCTTATCTTCTTCACTTCTAAGCTACTCAAAAATAGCCAACCCCGATCCCCGAAACCAACCTAATTTTTTCATGCAGTTACACAAGCAATACAACCAAGTTGGTCTGTTATCATCTGAGAAAGATTCAGGTTTCTCACACATTTGCCACTTCTTGTCTCTTTCAAACTACCTCACCGCACTTACCATTGACCCTCCCTTATACGAAGATAAACTTTTAGATTTCTGGAGGACCTGTCAAGAGGTCAACTTGGATGGTGAGAAGACATTGTTTGCCATAGTGCTGGGGAAGATAATTTTCATCACTCCAGCCACCATCAACACTCATCTGAGGCTGGGTGATGAAGAAGGCAAAATGTCCTTCCCCAAATCTGCTGTAAATAACTTATTCCGGCAGATGGGCTATGAAGAGGACTACTCAGTAAGAACCCTCAAAAAGGGTAACGTTTCCTCCTAATAGAAGTACCTCCTCCATGTGGTCATCCATTCTCTGTCTAACAAAGATGAAGGTTTGTACCAAATTCCTAAGGACATATCCTACATAGTCCATGGAGTGGTTCAAGGGGTCAAGTCCATGTATTCTTAATTTTTTATACAAACTTTCTTGGTAACTTGGACTCCTTAGAGTATTACATGTTCCCTAGATATGTTCAACACATTATTAACTATGAACTGGGCTCATAATTAAGGGAAACATGTAACACTCTTAAACGAGGACAGATGAAGCCCAACATCTTTAAGACAATGAGAAAGTCCATTGTTGGCTTCTCAGGGGTAGAAACAGCCCTGGTCCCAAAAATGTTAAAGCATATTGCTCAAGGTGATAACTTGGCAGCACCACAATATTGAACCCACACCTTCTATATCTGCACCACCCACACAGATACAAATCACCATCACCTACCAAAGAAAACCAAATAAACCCTTGCTCAGTCTACTCAGGTTGAGAAGGCCTTGAAATTACCAACCATGCAGGAAGAAGTGGACACTAGAGCTCCCACTTCTCCTGAGGAACAGAGCACTCCTATTACTGCTATGATCAGTGCTGAGGTTCCTCATGCTCAGCCTGAGGAGCTCATTAACCCGACTATAAGGCTTCACTCTAAGTTTTAAAACTCTAGTGGTCAACCTTCAGGGGAAAACTACCATCACTAGCCTTTAGACCTCAACCAACCCTCCCCAACCTAGAATTCTATAATGATGAGGATATGGGTTTTAGTGAGTACCATGAGTCTCTCTTCTCCACCCTTACTCAGGAAAGATGAGTGCCTGAATCATCTCTATCTAGCCCAAATCATCCACCCACAACTAAGGTGGATCTCCGTGAACATGTTTATGAGGTCCATATGGAAGAGGCTCTCACTTCTATAAGTGATTACATCATCAACAACTCAACCATGGCAACCCAGCTCATTGACACTCTTAAAGCTGTCATGGTGCAGGGGAAATCAAGCAGCCAAGAAACTCTAGCTAGTGATGAGGAAGAAAACTTTGGTCCTATTCTCTCATCCCCCCATAATTCTTATGTGTTTTCTTGTGTTGGTTGTTTGTTTTATGTGTTTAGTTGCTAGTTATACTTGTTAGCTCTCAGGTTTGTGGTGTTTCACTTGAAAGCTGCTAAGTGGTGAGTTCTAGATCCCCTCTTTTACTTGTTTTATATATGTTTGGGGCTGATGTGCATATTACTAGTGTTTTTATTTAAACAAAACTATTATTTTGTTTCATAAAAACCCAACTTTCTATAAAAGATGCTGCTTCAGGTGTATTATATGTTTATGTGTGATGTTTCTTATGTTTTGAAGATGTAAATTGTTAGATCTAAGCTAAGTAGATGATTAACAAGGGCATTTGGGTACTAGAAATCGTGTAAGTTAAGCTCTAAGTAAATAGTGGTCCGCTGTGGATGTTGGTCATCCGCTGTGGACACTTTGGCATGAATAGGTTGTCCGCTATGGATGTTGGTCATCCGCTGTGGACACTATAGTATGACTATATGTCCACTGTGGATGTTGGTTATCCTCTGTGGACACTGTTCGCTGAGAACACTTAGAAAGATTTTCCGTACACTGTGGACTTGTATGTCAAATATGGACTTTATTCATCCACTATACACTTTTAGTTATCCGCTGTGGATGTTATTCATCCACATTGGACTATGGCCATTCGCTGTGGAGTTTATTCATCCGCTGTACACTTTTAGTTATCCGCTATGGATGTTATTCATCCGCATTGTACTATGGCCATCCGCATTGGACTATGTTCATCCCCTGTGAACACACTTAGTGTTTTACTCATCCCCTGTGGACTTTGGTTGTCCGCTGTGGACCTTGGCTGTCTGCTGTAGACTTAGGTTGTCCACTGTGGATACTTAGTACTTTAAGCCATCCGCTGTATATGCTACTCATCCGCTATGAACACTTAGGATTTTTCTGAAATTTTGGGAATAGAGTTTAAGTGTTAAGAACTTATGTTTAATAGGAGTTTATGCTTGTTCTATGTTTCTTATGTTTTATTACCTTCTTTGGGCTGCTTACTACAAATAATTATTACTGTTTCATGATATGTGAATTTAAGGTAATGAAAATTATAAAAGTATTATTCAGAATAATTGGACACAAAGAAATAAAAGAAGGACAGTGTAACCTAATGAATGTTACCCCAGGCCCTTATGATGAATGAAAAGCCTTGCAAGCACAATGAATGGAGGTGCACAACCTTGTTGTTATTAGCTCAACTGATGTGCGGCTATATAGCCCATGAGGATGCACATCTGGTGTCTAATCCTTGTGATTGATCAAAGTATGATGAATGGGACCCGTATTCATGAGCAGGCTTCTTGCTTAGCAGTGTGGGTCAACTGTCGATGGGTTAGCTACCATGATAAACGTTTGCCGACAGGGGTTTGGCATCTATTGCCAACCAATAATGTAGGCTCTTGCTTTGTGCAATCCTAGTTATTGAAAGAGAAAGATAATGAATGAAAGAAAAATAATGAATCTCTTAATGATTGATTATGTATATTGATGAATGATCACAAAATAAAGTTTACAAAAGTGTATTTTCTATATTATTAAACTAGGACTCACTCAGCAAAGCTGACTTTTTATGTGTATATCAGTTGGCAGGTAAGGATGTTGCTGAGGATGGCACGGGGCTGAAGCTACTTGGTGAATAGAGACTGGCATCTATTTATGCAATTATGATATTTTTGTCTTGTAATGCAACTAAATATTCTTTTGCAACTATAAACAATGATGTATTATTTGGCAAAAGTAATTATTAATACAAGAAATGGTTTTTGGTTAAATTATTCCGCTGCGATTGTTTTCTTATAATAATGTGATTTAAGGTATTTTTAATAATGAGTGATACTATGAATGACCAACTGTGGGGTTCCCGGGAACGGGGTCTTACATGAAGATGAGAATAGCCTGCAACTAAAGCTGCAAAGACTGTTAAAATCATGCACCTATTTAGTTTCAAAGGTGAGTCACCTGAAATCTCAGGTGGCTACCTTACAAAGAAGGGTCAATGACTAGCAACTTAAGATCACCGATCTCAAGGGCAAGTTAGTTGAAAGACCCATCCAGAGGACTCAACCAGGCCCACAAGAACCTATGGATGTGGTGGACCTAACCCCTAGTTCCCCTATGCAAGAGGGTGATGCTACCAAAAAAGGAGAGAAAGTCCTACCTATATTCATAGAACCTAGGACTTCCTCTCAGAGTATGGACATAGAGGACTCACTACCCTCACTTTCAGTTGTCCATACTCAACAATTTCCTCAGGTCCATATTGAAGTGCACTCACTCATTCAAAGCTTGTTTGAGGATGGTATACCAAGGGCTGTGCCTACTCCATCTCACCCTACTAAAAATCCAATAGTGCGATGGAGGTATGATGCTGAAAGGAGAGCCTTGGTAATCTCTAGGTCTTAAGGACAACAAGAAATCTTCAACTTTTACAATCTGAGGTATTATGAGAGCTTCTTTCTAGTTGACCTACCACTTACCAACCCAAGTTAATCCAGGAAAGCTGCAAGGTTAGCTGAGAGAATACAAGAAAAGGTGCTCGAAGAGTTCAAGTTGAGATTCAAATTATATAGATAGAGGCTACTAGGTAAGACTATTGGTCAACTTGATGCTAAGGTGGACCCTAAGATTAGCTTCGAAGGGAAACCTTGGCTGAAAGACAGTAGGTGAGCCTATGAACCTTGAGACAGGTATTGCTTCAACACCCATTACCCTCAGTAAGGCATCAGTTGGTGAAGGTGTCTCACAGCCTCTCTCTGGCTAAAGCTCAAGTGTAGCACCAAGCAATAAAGGCTAAAGCTCTTTCCACCCTGCATCACATAGGCCAGTGACTAATAAAGGGAAGAGGAAGATGACCTCTGAGGAGATTAAAGAGGAGAAGAGAGAGAGAGGAAAAGGAAGGTAAGGGGAGAGAGTTCAAGTGGGACCCCTGGCTTCATGGAAGCTGCAATCAGGGCTACCCCTAAGCCAAGCACTCAATTTAAGGTCTAGGAACTGTAATGTTGATGAACTCATCTCTCTCCTCTTGGATGAACTAAATGAACTGGCTGACATCGAAGTGTCAAAGGAGAGGAGGGAAGTTGTGGATGCAGAATTGCTCCTTATGATTAAGGAAGAAAGAAGGAGAAAAAGACTCTATAAAGCTCCTATCCTCTCCTCAGTTCCTGAAACTCCTAAGGCAAAGGCTGTTGCTACTGAGCAACAAACTCAGGTAGGTAGGGAACAAGATAGGTAAAACATGATAACCAACTTGAGTCCCACAGGTCCCTATCAGGCAGCAACCTTTCTTCCCTTATCATATGAATACATTGAGTTTAAATACCTCAAGCAGGTTGAGCAACAAATGCAAAAAGAATAAAAAGCTGTAAAGAGGAAGATGAGGGAAGAGGCTGCAAGGTCAATAACCACCATCAGAGCAAATCTGAAGAAGTCTGCTGATAGACAAAAGATGGTGAGCTTCTTAAAGCTATATGGATTCTTTGGAAGGAGACTTGGTCCAATGTCTCTATCCACTATGGATGAGCACACTAAAGTGATCAAGCAAAAGATTAAAAGGGGTGAGTTGGTTGACTTTCATTCTCTACCAAGTCAGGCAGCACCTGAAGCTGAGGTCAAGGTTGAACCCCTGGAGACAAAATAACCTGGACCTAGTGCTGCATCACAACCAGCTTCATCTTCTGATCTATAGCAGGGTCCTGATCTTTCTCTTTCTAAACCTGTGAAGGACAAGGACCTAACTGAGAAGGACAAACAAGAACAATCTGGTACTGCAGGCCAGTCTTCTTAGTTAAAGTACATAAAGAGGAAAAGGATGGCCATAAGAAGGGACAAGAAGAAGAAGAATAAGTCCAAGACATCCACCTCTGCACCTCAGGATGGATCGAACATCCTAAGGGTGCTCAAGAAGAGGCTGCTCAACAAAGTCCACTCATAGTAGAGCCTTTTGCTTCTGAGAGACCCATCTTGTCTTGGGTGTTTGCTACTAACCTAGACAGATGGTATGTCACTAGAGATCAAGGAGGTCAAGACATTTACTTTTGGCAAAACATTCTTGATCTCCCTTTGCATAATCACTATGACATGAGGAGATACTTTGAGAGTCTGAGGAATCCTGACCAACTGATGATGAAAGGAATGGTCTTGATTCTAATGAGGACTGTCGACAAATAAAGATCAAGACTCAAAAGTCTCATCAGTTTTGGTAGCATCAGCCTAGGGGAGTTTGTAAGTACACTTAAAGGCTGATGCATCCAAAGAATAACTAAAGAGCTCTCAGCATGAACATGTGAAGTACTAGGAAAGTACTTCATATGTTTTGATATAACTCAGTGAATTATGATAAGTATCAAATCATCCGAAGCCAAAAGACCAATTCTTCCGAAGCCAAAGATGAAGTCTTCCGAAGCTTCAAAGACAAAGTCTTCCGAAGCCAAAGACTGATTTCTTCCGAAGACGGTGAAGACATGCTTTCTCTAACTTACTTTTGTCAAAAGCTGGACCACCTTTCCGCTGCCATTTATGAAGACACACCAACCAGCATGGTTCTATGAAAAGTCCATGCTTTTGTCAACTGTAGATTAAGGTATTGAGTCTGTAACTTTCCAACTATGTACTTTTATCATTTTTGTTTTAGAATAGGATGTGAGCTATGGCATGTCATAGTCACTAGTCAAAAGACAATCTGTCTTTTGACTTTACATTGATCTTATTGTCTAGATTAGTGCTTCCAGCTGGCCTTCAAAGGATGGCCGGCTGTAGGATGTAGTATAAAGTATCTCAAGTACTTGTATTTAGAATTAAGCTTTATAACACTTGTAAGAATTTGAGAGTAATATACAACATTATTGAAAACCATATACTATCTTGTTCTTGTTCTTTACTTGTGTTCATTGTTTCATCCTAACCGGTTTCCTATTTGATCTACTAAGTGTTCTAAGTCTCTCCTTCTTGTGAAACTGTTGCATTGACCCTCTTTTAATGGTCCTGCAATCCTGAAATCAAAATTGAAATCCTTGGATCGTAAAGACCACTGCTACTGTTGCAATCGAGATTTGTATATATGAGCATTGAATTGAGACTTTGCGGAAGAGTTGTTGTGATTTAAAACTTAAGGTGTTAATTATATTCAATAGATCAATGAAGGCGTAAAAAGATCGGTGAGTTGAACTTGAAATATAACATGATTTGGGGTAAATTGAAACCATGATATGCTTATAAATTGCAAAGGATATGAAATGGTTCATCTTTTCATTTGAAAATCGATATCATGATTTGGGGAAGTCGAAACCTTGAATTGATTATTTGAGACCCTTGATTTAATGAACTATCTAAAATCGTTTCGGAATAGAAGACATGTATGGGGTTTCTTCTCATTTGCATAGGATGAGTGAATTAAGAAACCTTTAATTGCTTTTTCTAATAAGCAAGAATTCAACACATTTTCAATTCATAATTTTAGTGTAATACAACCTGTATACTCATTATATTGCCTATTTAGTAGGGATAGGGTCAATTTGTTCTTGGGTGGGAAAAACACTCAACTATAACTTGCAATCTATTTTAGGGTTTTATTTTAAAACCATCATAAATACCTGTTGTAATAAGTTTTTCTCAAAGTAAGGTTGGTAGAAAAATAATTTAATAAAATAAATGTTTTAAAAAATATTTATCAAAATGGTTTTTTAGTGAAAAGTTAATTTTTCTTATTCATAATACGATTGGATAAAAGTATTTCTATTTTTAATATTTAAGTAAAGTTAAAAGGATAAAATTTTAATAAAGTAAAAACCAATTTAGCATCTCTTATGATTTTTGAAAATGTTTTACAGTTCTTTTTATAAAGGTTTTCTTAATACCTTTTCAATAAAACTTTCTCATATAAAAGTGTTAATACTCTTTCATCAGTATTTTTTTAACATCTCTTTATAGAATACATGTTCTTATATAGAAAAGATCTTTTTATGAAATTAAGTGGTGTATATAATTTTTTTAAATAACGATATATATTATATAAATGTTTTAAACATTAATTTTATGTATAGTAATAATCATTTATATAAGTATATAGATAAAAGATAAAATAAACATCATATACAAACAACGCTAGTTTCGTACTGCGAGCCTGCTCGATCTCGACATATGAAGCTCGGGCTCAAATAATTTATTAAATGAGTCTTAAAATGAGTTTGAGCTTGTTTAAGCTCAGCTTAGTTAGAGTTTTTAGCGAGTCGGTCACAAGTGGCTCACGAGACGACGTGACTCGTTTCTCCCCTAATTGTTGTTGGGAGTCTATTAGCAACATACATGCTCTTGGTAATTGAGGATTACATTTATAATTCGTAAAATAAAATTAAATAAACCATTAATTTTTTTTGTTTCGTTCTGATATTTATATAAAACAGTTTTAAAGAATGCATTTTTTGTTAAAAATAGTTTTTCTTACTACATCTTTCAAGATACTTAAAAACAATTTCAAAAAATACATATTTTTAAAAAGAATAAAAAAACAAATGTGCCTACTTTTTTGTGAAATTGAAGCAAAATTATAGTGACAAAAATTCAACTTTTCTATATGAAAAGATGATTTAAAATTAACTTTGAGTAAATTAAAAAAAAGAGTTTTAACTCAGCATCATCAATTTGCCATTTTATACGAGTAGTGTTCTCAGGTTCTTCATCATCATCTTTTTTGGCGTTTCTTTTTCTTTTTTTGCTTTTTTTATGATGAATTTGATTCATCAACAAGTGTTAAACTTAGTTGTCATACCTATGATCGTGGTTGATGCATTTTCATTTGATAATGTTGAAAATGAAGGCACATTTAATATTGTTGATATTGTTGAAACTGTGATGTGGTGGTTGAATTTGTGTGAATCTAGGTGATTGTTAACTTTCTAAGAATCCACGTGTTTGTTGAAATTGTGAGAACGCAGGTGGTGAGGTTGGGCTTTGTTTGTTGCCTCCTTTAAAAGTTAAGCGAACAAAATAGGGCTCCCAGATCCATTGAATTGTATATAGAAAATGAGAATCAGAGATCTTGGAGAAGATGAGAAATGAGAGAGAGTTGGTCTGATAGAAGTATATATATAAGAACATTTAGAGTGAGAAAAACTAGGCATTATATTTATAGCCGGTAGTAAGAATATAAAAAAAGAAAAAAACTTTTTTTTTCATTAAATCTTTTAAAAAGCACTGTTAGAAGAAAAAATGATCATAAAGTGAGCCTTATATGTGAAAAGTAACTGTTTGTGGCCACTTGCAGAGCCCCACGTGCGCCCAACCCCTAACGTCGCACACCTAGCGTGTGAGTATCACGAGGGCAACGAATGGTTCATGAGACGTGCATTGTGGAGAATCCAAGACTATCTTCAAGACTATAAGCATCCTTCACACATGCAAGGCTCATTAGCTTTACACATCCATATTTTATTGATACTTCTACAAACATTTTTTTACCTATAACAATATCATACCCAAATGATTAAATGTTTAGTGTGTGTGAGGCAAAGAAAAAAGAATTTCCACAAACACGCGCCCTTGGATACTTGCAAAGCTCAATGCAGAGGCTACCCAAACATTGCATGTGGGGAATGTGGTGGCCAGATTCACTACTGGCAAGCTATGTGCACCGTGTTGGATGCACTTTAATAAATAATAATCTTATTATGTTACACACATCTAGTGCTATTTTTTACTTCTTTCCAGAGTGAAACATTTTTAGCACTTCTCCACTTAAATTCCTATATTTCACTTTGATCAAATTTCATCTATTTTTTTTTATCTTTTCTTAATTTCTTGCACCAAGCTACTTTAACAACATTCACTATCTTTTATAATCACACGTTCTCTTTTACTATTATTGTAGATGCTTCTTTAAAGATTAACATTTGTCTTTGTATGTCTTTTATATTTTTATCATAGTATAGGGATTTTTTATGTAAATATGTTCCTTTGTTTTTTTGATTAGTATAAATAGCATAGATATGTATTGTGTAGAAAAGTTTTTAGATTGAGACGTATTGTAACTGTTTCTACACTTTGTATTCTTCTATGCTTCTAATCAATGAAAACTCTATGAATTTTTGTTGATTTCTTGTGTTGAATTGAATACTTGTGTGGTTTAGATTGAATTGTGTTCAGATATCATCACAGATCGATCCATTTTAAGCTCATCAAATGGTATCAGAGCTTTCGGTTCAGTGATTGAAGTTCTTCAACTGTCGAACTCTAATAATCACTTGAATCTATGATTGATAAACAATTCAGTCGTATAATTGTTGAATTCAGTTGTGTTTCATCATCAGAAACATGATTTGATTCACAATTAGCAGTACAATTCATTCAAATCAGTGAATTTGAGAAAAAAGCTCTTCGAACCTGTTCTTCATTTGTCGAACCTGTTCTTGAATCAAAAGATCAATTTTGGTTGTTAATTGAAGAAATTGAAGTTGAAGGATTGATTATTGATCAATTTCCTATATAATTTGAGGATTTCAGATCAATTAATCAAGTTTTGAAGGATTTTAGAAAATTTAAGTTCGTATGAAACTGATGAATGTGACGCATTAGGTCAAAAACACTGTTGAAAATTGCCAAGTGTTAGGCGCATAACAACTGTTTAGGCGCATTTCCACTGTGGGCATTTTTCAGTTAGGCGTTTTTCAACTGTTGGTACACATTTCAACTGTTGGGACACTTGGAACAAGGAATTCTAGGCGCATTTAAACTGTTGAGGCTTGTTTGAACTGTTTGGGCATTTCTGCACCCAGGCATCTGACAACTGTTCAGACGTTTTACTACTGTTCAGACGCATTTCAACTTGGGCGTTTTGGAATTTTTTCTAAGGCAATCCCTTAGACGTTTCAAAGTCAAAGTCAAAGGAAGTATCACAACTGACTAGGTTTGAGAATGATATTCTCGATTGATGTGACTCAACCTAGGATCGAATATGCAGACTAAGTCAGTAATATAGTCGCGGAATTACCATATTACAGAACAGATGAACTGAAGTAAATGTTTGAGTAAATGCAGCACAAGAACACAGAAGTTAAAGATGTAAAATATTGATGTTATAACTGTTGAAGACCGAAACTTACAAAGTTAGGGTATGCAGCCCTATTTATAGGCATACACATACACTGTACAAAAGACTAAACTACCCCTGATAACTATACATGAGAATCTAGTCTAAGTACAATATAAACATAAACATTTGTAAGTTGTTCATCAGCATTAGTTCATGCGGATGAACAAGTCTTCATCAGCATTTGTCTTGTTAGTAGCATTTGTTGATCAGCAAGTGTTTGCTCACCCGCATTAGTTTATGCGGATGAACAAGTCTTGGCCGCATTTCCTTTTGTTCATCCGCATAAACTAATACGGGTGAACACTTCTTGTCAGCATTTCTTCATTTGTTCGTCCGCATAAACTAAAGCGGGTGAACAAGTCTTCAGCATTTCTTCTGTCTTCATTCGCATTTGTTAATGCGGGTGAACAAACAATTGTCAGCATTTGTTCATAAGTAATCCGCATGATACTGCCTGGGTTCCTCAAGAGTGTGATGGTGGTGGTGGTTGTGATGATTTTAGTGGGTCTTGATGTAATGTCTTCTGTTGGACTGTTGTTGGAAGGAGAGTTGCAGCAGCTTCTTCAGGTACTACAGGTTCTGCCATAGAAGGGTTCAGGATTGCCTTGATCATGTTGGAAAATTCCTTTGCCTCTTTCATCTTGTCGCTGCTCAGCACATGAATCTTCATCTCACTCATGGTGTGGATTGCAACAATAGGCATTTGTTTCAAGGAGATGGGTTCCTAAACTGAAATTGATGATAACCCATCTCTATGAATCAGGAGGGAACCATCAGCATCCACTTCAAGCTTGACAATGTTTCCCATCTGCAGTGGCAGTTTCTTCTTCCTTCTTTGTTCTCTTTTATTGATTATCCTATCAAAGGCCATTTTGAGAATCTTGATACACTTAAGCATAAACTCTAAATCATCTTCAGTAGCCTTATTATTGAGGGGTCTGAAGAGTCTTGTGTAGATGTAGTGCACATAGGATTCATCAAGCAACCTCACTTCATAACCACTAAAGATTCTGATCTCAGAAGCTTCTTTTCCTCCCCATTTCCTCTCAATAACCAATTCATAGGTTTCCTCATCATAAAACACATTGGAAATTGGTTTGGTCTTATGTGTTCCAGCAATCAATTTTCTTTTTAATGTTTCTATTGGTTTCACATGCAGCTCTGGGAATACCACCTCTTCAGCCTCTCTTTTCTTCTCTGTTCAAAGGGATTTCTGAATGTTTTGTCTTTTCTAGTACAGATGGCTTTTAAAGACTTGAAGTTATTAGTTCTCTTAAACATCTTCAGTATATCCACAAACTCATAACCCCTCTACATCCCATCATGATTGATTAGGTCCAGTTCAGCCAACTCTTTTAAATCATGGACCTTCATAGCATTAACCAAGGCTGTATATTCAGTAAAGAACTGCACCAGGCCTGAGATTCTCTTCACCATGAACATGTTCCAACTGCTATCGTACTTCCAGGCAATAATTTTGACATATGTTTTGCCTTTGGGAGTAGATACCCCTCTAATCATCTCAGAAGTGGTTAATCCTTCTTGAAGTTTCAGTTGTGAAGGTTCAATGAACCACTTTGGATTTTTATGCAGAATAGGGGCCAGGACATCTTTGTCTTTTGTTGTTAATTGTACATCTTGTGCAGATGTTCTTGTTATGGTCTTCTTCCCAATCACTTCTTCTTCAAGAGATTTCAGCCTATCTCTTTTCTCATTAATCAATTTCAACATAACAGCCCTTAGTGAATTGGTTTTCATGTTCCCAAGCTTTCTTTTTGTAAATCCCTGTTTAGAAAGATAATCCTTCATCTCCCTATCTGTCATACTGTAGGGATCAGGATATGTTGTTTGGATGTCATCCTTCTTTTCAGGCTTTATGATACTAGGTGTTGGCTTGATAGTCTCTTTCTCTTTCTCATATTCTGTGACAAAGGATGGGTCCAGCAACTTTTCCATCTTTTTCACCTCCTCTACTATCCCTTCATAATTCATGCTAAACACTACATCAGCATCATATCCATGGTTGATCAGGAACATGGCATGTATCATAAGATCATTAGTCTTAGCCTTCTCTATCATACTCTCCACAGATGGTTCAATAATAGCAGGACTGTCAACAGTAAAGGGTTTTTCAGTTTGTTCATCTTCAATCTCTCCTTCTTCCAACATTATCACTTCAAGTGTTTGTTGTAACTCTTTCTCTGCTTGTTCATGTTCATCTAAGAATTCAGCAATTGCTGCTAAACTCCTAGGATCATCTCTAGCCTTCTTCTTTGGTTGTTCTTCCTCAACCATAGGAAGTTTTCCCTTTGCTTTTTCAGTCAAGTACTTTCTTTTTCTCTTGTATGTAATCACTCTGGGTCCTAATGTAGATGCTACATCAGCTTCGGCCTGTTGTTTTTCCTTAACAGCCTCTATTTCAGTAATGATTTCCTGTTGTTCAGCTTCTTTTCTGTTCTTTTCAGCTGATTCTTTTTCTTTAAACTCTTCACAAAGGTTTTTGATAAAATTCTGCTGTTCAACAGTTAAGGTAACAGCAGGAACAAGTTGCATCCTTATTTCTTTTTCTATTGGGACAGGTTGTGATGGAATTACAACTATAGACTCGGAAGGGGATTTGGTTTTTTTGATGTGATCCCAGAATTCCTCATCTATAATGAATTCACTTGAAGAAAATCTGTCCATGTCATCCATAAGATCCTTCATCATAGCCTCATCTTCAATAGATGGATCAGAATGTACTACCATGTCCCAACTATCATCATTTCTAACACCATTGGTTTCTTCTTGTTATGAAGGTACTGTCTTTTCTGTTTCTTCACCTTTTTCTTTTGTTGTTTCTCTTTCAACTTCATCCTTTAATTTAGCAATTAGTTCTAATTTAGCAATTCTTTTATTTAAGGCATCATTTTGTTTGGTCAGATCAGCAATAATTTCTGTTTGCATCTCCAACAGATGTTCTTGATCTTCCATAGCCAAAGTTTGGATAGCCACAGTGTCCACATGACCACTGATTCTTCTCTTGACATCTTTAAAGAAGCTTTGAGCTTTTTGATCTCATCATCCTTTTCTTTCATATCAGCTTCATACTTGGATTTTAATTCATATAATTCTTTTTTCCTTTTCATCAAGTTCCTGAATTCTGTCATTTATGATTCCTGCCCTTCTATCCAGAGTCTTTTCCATTTTAGCAACTTTATGCATCAGATCAGATATCATCTTGTCTTTCTCATATGGTCTGTTTATCTCAGATTCAGCAAAACTTTCTAAGGGACCCTCCTCTGAGATCATTTGTCTCTCCAGTAGTGGTACACATTGTTAATTATCCTCCTCATCACTAGATGATTCAGATGATGAACTGGTAGATTCACCAGATCCATCAGAAATTGTAGCAGCTTCATGTGAGGGGCTGTTGGATGGTTCTTCATGAATGTGAATGGGTGAAGATGGAGAGGATATAATGGGATCAACCCGAAAAGGGGAATGAATCTCAACATCATGTATCGAAGGCTCAATGTGAAGATCACCACCTACATCAACATGTGGTGACATTGGCCTTAATGCTTCTTCATTTAATTCTGCATGCTCATCAGCAGTGGGCTGTTCCTCAACTATTTGATCATCTCTTTGTTGTGAAACATTAGCAACATCATCATGAGCAACAGCCTCTTCATGAACAGGTTCTTCAGTAGGAACATCATCTTGTACTTGTTCTTGTATAACATGTTCTTTTTCTTGTTCTTGTTCCTCATCCACTGAAACATCATCTTGTGGATTAATTTGTTGTTGCATCCAAGACAAAAGTGGAAAGAAAGTACCACTGTAAAAATTTCTTGGATCCCTTTTTTTAATGTACTTGTAAGACCTTGCATTGTAATGAGGAACATCAAGGACAGGACCTTCTAATGCCAAATCAGGAAAGGCTTCATTTATTAAGCGCTGAATAAATCTTGGGTACATGAGGAACATGTTTCTTCTTCCTTCTTAAACATTAGCAACCATACCATTAAATACATATACTGAGTAGTTGTATGGTCTGTTTGAGCAGAGAGCACAAACAAGTGATCATGTAGTCAAGGGTACGTCATTCCATCAAGTCTTCTTTTTAGATAAGCAGTGTTGCACATAATGAATGAGGAATCTCCATTGCAAATCAACAAACCCTTTGACTATCTGTTTATCCTCAAAACCACCTTCATATCCAATGTTTGCAAAAAAAGACATGATATCATCCTCATCAAATTCTGTTGGGGAATTAGGATCATCTTCAAACTGCAAACATTGTCTTACAGTTTGCTCAGAGATTATCAAAGTATGATCATCTGTTATTCTTCCAGAGATGACTTTTTCTCCATCATCTTCCAAAACTTCAGCATTCCCCCAGAATGTTCTGATGTAATTCTCATAGATTACAGGTCTGACAGTTATGGCATGTGCCACTCTTGTAGTGGTTATGAATCTTATCATGTCTCTGAGTCCTTCTACTTCTGGGACATCAGGGTCGAGAAAGCCACTGACATTGTGGAGCTTACTCCAAGTCAGGTTTGCCATATGTAATCTGCATACAATATAAATGAATTAGTGAGAATTATGGACAATATATCTCAAATAGATATGAATTGTGTTTGATTTGTTCAATTTTGACTTTTTAGGTCAAAATATTGATTATGCTTGTTACTGTTACATTAGGTTGTTTGACCTAATTTTGATTTTGAATGAAGACCAGTTCAATTTTTTTTTTTCTGTTGAGTTATAATGATGTTGATTGTGTCTTAACAAGTTTACATCTTAAACTGTTGTTTTGATTTCAACATTGTTATGAGACAGTATCCCTTGTTCATCGATGTTTGAGGTGTTCTTAGAACCACAGGAAATCTTTGTTGTTTACACTGATCATTGGTTTTAATGAACTCTATCATTCATGTAAATCCATTACCCTTGAGTGCATTTTAACAATTTCTCAAAATTAGGGTTCCATTTCAATACATTTGGTTTGACAGACAAAGTTTTCAGAATCTGATAATCACCTTGTGATTTACAATACTTTGATTTAACTGACAATTTGGATGTTTTGATGTTAGATTCAAACACAATGATGCTTGATTAGAGAAGATTTGAACATTTGAAGAAGAATATTTTCTGGCACTCGACGCACTATAAAAGTTCACTAAAAAATTTGAAAAGTGATAAATGACTCACATTAAATGAGTATTTATAATACATTTCCCAATTTTCACAAAATTTTACAAGTGCTGAAAATTTTACTACTGTAGCAAATGCGGTTACAGAATTTTCAATGGGCGCATTCACTGTAGCAAATGCTGATGAACAAACTAAGTTTGTCAGCATTTACTGTTAACGAATGTGAAAGAATTAATTTTACCTATCCGTATTCACTATAGCAAATTCAAATGGACAGTTAAACTTATCAGCTTTTACTGTAGCAAACGCGGGAGAACAAATGACTTGTCCGCATTTACTGTGACAAATACGGGTGAACAAAGTTAACTTATCAGCATTCACTATAGCAAATGCGCAAGAACAAATGACTTGTCCGCATTTTCGGTGACCAAATGTTGAGTTGAACTATCCACATTTACTGTAGCAAATACAGAAGAACACTTTGTACATATGCTGATGAGTTGGATTGTCCGTATTTACTGTAGCAAATGCGGAAGAACACTTTATTGCCCGCATAAGTTTTACTTGTACAAAAACAGTTACCCACATTGGTTAAATGACAGGGTTACCTTCACCCATATAAACCAATGCTCTTACCCGCATTAAATTTTGAACTTGGTCAAAAATTAATGTTGTTACAGTGGATGGTTCTGACTGGTTTTGCATAGCTGTTTCTGATTTTTATGAAGATGAGTCTGCATCATTGGTGCTTTATGAAGATTTAGCAAATTCTGAGATTGTCAATTCTTGCTTGGATTGACTTGTATCCTTGATGAGATACATGTTTCCCAATATGGCTGATTTTGGGCCTTGTGCATTTTCTGAAGCAGATTATAGTATAATTTCCATACAGACACAATCACTTCAAACAATATTGCCAGTTATATGTTTTTTTTTGATTTTGTAAATATTACCTTGTAAATTTTGTTACTCCCCCTAAAGTTTATATCCATATGGGATAAAAACTTTAAACAAATTTATAAAATTTAAGGAAAATATTTTTGAATCTTGATTGTTTAGCATATTTGTAAATGAAGTGATTTTGTACTATTGTTTGAAATTATAGGATCATATCAATCTTATCTTTCATAAGTGCAAGTTGTCATTGAACTTATTGATTGAAGGTATGTTTGTCCTCTAAAACTCATGCTTGGTTAATATTGTAATGCATGTTATTTTTATCATGTTTTGATTTAATTAAACATTCAACATGAACCTCACACTCATAAGCATAGCAAGATCAACTATCCTCATGTACTGTATGGTAGAACTTTTTCACAACTTTCAATACCTGGTCATTTAAATTATGAAACCTCATTCATTTTGGTAAGGGGGAACCACTTAGGGATTCTTTTACCTGATCCTTATTTTGTTTGATCCTTATTGGGATTCTTTTTGCTTTTCACTTTGGAAGGTGATCCACTTTGGGATTCTTTTTGTTATATTCTGTTTTATTTGTCACCCATATTGGATGTGTTCCTCATTGGGAATCTTTTTGGATCTAGACATCAGCACTATGTGCTTGTTTCCCCAGGTCTTTGCTCAGCAAAACAAAGGAGAAACAGATGTGAATGAGTTTCATAAGGTATCATGACCTGGTGTGTTTAGGTTACTACACATACATACACCTGGATAAGTTAGATACTTACATGCTCTAAGATGATGCATTCACAGTTGAATGTGATCTTTAGTTTATCACAACATTTATCTTCTGTTCCAAGTTGAGCTTACCCTCATATAAGATAAGTCATGTCAGTCTTTCAAGATATTGAATTAAGCACAGTGAATGATATAACGACTGTAATTATATCATTTCCCAAAGAAGTACAAAACATGAACTTCAACAAAAATTGATTTCTTTTTGTAAATTTGAGAATTTTTGATGTTTATGTAAATTTTTGATTTTTACTCAAGGTTAATCATGCCGATTGATTGGACTAAGAATTCAAACCGACTTGGGTCAAATGCCTTACTAAACAAATCAGCTAGCTGATTGTCTGTGTTAACCTGAATCAACTTGATTAAACCTTTTTCAGCACAATCTCTCAAAAAGTGATATCTAAGTTCAATATGTTTTGTTTTTGAGTGCTAAACAGGATTGTTTGTTATGAAGACTGCAGCAGTGTTGTCAATATGGATTGGAGTTTGCAAGAAATTATAACCATAATTAAGCATCTGGATTTGAATCTAGAGAACTTGAGAACAGCAAGCTAATGCTGCAATGTATTCAGCTTCAGCTGTCGATACAAAAACATTGGTTTGTTTCTTGCACTACCATGACACCAGTCTGGGACCAAGAAATTGACAACCGCCAGATGTGGACTTTCTATTGAAATTGCATCCCCCTTAGTCACTGTCCGTGTATGCATAGAGATTAAAGTCTCCTTCCTTAGGATACCATAATCCAAGTGCTGGTTTGCCCTTAAGATATCTGAATATCCTCTTGACTGCATTCACATGAGATTCCTTAGGATCTGCCTGATATCTAGCACAAACACAAACACCGAACATAATATCAGGTCTACTGGCTGTTAAATACATGAGTGAGCCAATCATGGATCGATAAAGAGTCTGATCCACAGATTTTCCATCTGTGTCTGGACCAATCTTCACTTTTGTATCAACAGGTGTTCTGATGGACTGACAGTCTACAAAGTGAAACTTCTTCAACATGGATTCCACATATTTTGACTGGTTGATGAAGATTCCACTGGATGTTTGTTGTACCTGAAGACCTAGGAAGAATGTGAGTTCTCCCATAGCACTCATCTGAAATTTTGAATGCATAAGATCTTCAAAGTGTTTGCAGAGTTGTTTGTTGATAGAGCCAAAGATGATATCGTCCACATAAATCTGGACAAGCGGCATCTTATTTCCTTTTCTCTTTCTGAATAAAGTCTGATCAATCTTTCCTCTTTCATAATCATTGTCAAGAAGAAATGATGACAGAGTCTCATACCATTTTCGAGGGGCTTGATGTAAACCATACAGAGCTTTATCAAGCTTGTATACTCTGTGAGGGAAATCGGGATCCTCAAAGCCTGGTGGTTGACTCACGTAGACTTCTTCAGAGATCTTTCCATACAAAAATGCACACTTTACATCCATTTGATAAACTGTGAATTTCATGGATGCAGAGTACGCAAGAAAGAGTCGTATAGCTTCTAATCTGGCAACAGGAGCAAATACCTCGTCATAGTCTATTCCTTCTTCTTGTGTATAGCCTTGTGCTACCAACCTTGCTTTGTTTCTGATGACAATCCCTCTGTCATCAGTCTTGTTTCTGTATAGCCATCTGGTGCCGATAGGGTATTGACCTTCGGGAAGATCCACCAGTTGCCATACTTCTTGTTTCTTGAATTGTAGCAATTCTTCTTGCATTGCCACAATCCAGCTGTTGTCTTGAAGAGCCTCTTTAATGTTTTTGGGTACATTTTGACACAGAAAACAAGAGAACAAACAAATGTTTACAATACTTGACTTGCTTCGTGTCACCCGCTCGTCTAAATCACCAATAATGTTGGACACTGGATGATTCTTGTGTGTCCTGGTAACTGGAATCCAATCACCAGCAATGGACACATCAAGATTGGAGACATTCAGATCATCTTGGTGAGAGGCATCTTATGGTGGTGATGTGGGAGAATGATGAAAGGAATCAGAAGGTTCAGCATTTTTAGCTTCAGCAGCAGTTTGGATACTTTCATCATTAGAATTTCTATTGTTTTCAACTGGTGCATAAGCTGGTTTACAGTTTCTCACTTCAGTTGATGGCTCAGCTGAAGGAGAAGGCATTGAGCTATGATCAGCCTTAGTTGAAATACTTTGATGTTGGGTGAGTGGTCTCACAGGATCAGCTTGTAGTGGCACTTCCTCATTAGCTTGATGATTAAAAGAAGGTGGAATCATAGGAAAATCAGTTATTCTATCCACTGAGCCAGAGGATCCTGCATTTGACAAGTTGAACTGATCAAAAGATGTTGTAAATGAGTCAATAATAAACAACCAATCAGGACCGTTTGATGATTTGGGAAAAGAGTGCTCATTGAATTAAATGTTTATTGATTCATCAATGATGTTTAATCTAGGATTAAACACCCTAAAAGCCTTTGAAACAGAGGAATATCCCATAAAGAATCCTTCGTCAGACTTAGGAGCAAACTTTCCTAAATGATCCCCGGTGTTCAATATTGAAACCGGACATCCAAAAGACTTTAAGAATCCAATAAATGGTTTTCTGTGAAAAAGAAGTTCATAAGGAGTTTTATTGTTTTCTTTAATTATCAGAGTTCGATTTTGCACAAAACATGCAGTGTTGACAGCTTCTGCCCAAAATGTAATGGGCAGTTTTGCATCTGCCAGCATTATTCGTGCTGCTTCAATTAGTGTTCTATTCCTTCTTTCAGCCACCCCATTTTGTTGTGGAGTCCGAGCTGCACTGAATTGATGAACAATGCCTTTGTGTGTGTAAAACGAACTAAGATCCTCATTTTTGAATTCTGTCCCATTATCACTTCTGATTGATTTTACCTTTAAATCAAGTTGATTTTCTATTTTTGTAATAAAATCTTTTATTATTTGGGACGCCTCGTTTTTATGAAGTAGGAAGAAGACCCATGTAAATCGCGTAAAGTCATCTATGATCACCAAACAATAGTGCTTCTTTCCAATACTCATGACATGAGTTGGACCGAAGAGATCCATTTGAAGTAACTTCAAAGGAGAATTGTTTGTGTTCATAAGCTTTAGCTTATGAGAGGATTTATGCTGTTTTCCTTTAAGACATGTAGTACAGTGATCAACAAAATGAAATTCTTTTTGAGGTAGACCAATTACATGGTTTCCTTTGACCAATCTGTTCATGTTTTTAAAGTTTGTGTGTCCTAAACGTCTATGCCAAAGTTGTGACTTATCAAAATATGCTTTAGACAAAAGACATGTCTATTCAGACGGATGAGCATAATTAAGGTTCAAAACATAGGTGTTATTCTTCCTTGGTGTCTTTAAGACAACCCATTCTTCAGGAATGGAAAATCCTATTTTCAGAATGTAGCAATGAGTGTCTGTGAAGTGAGTGGAATATTTCTTGTCACAGATTTGAGACACGCTAAGCAGATTGAAGTTCAGTTGCTCGCAGTAGTTCACTTTATCAAAGCTCAGCAGTCCATTTGTCACAGATCCTTCTCCTGTAATTCTACCGCCTTGTGAATCTCCTCCAAATGCTATAGTAGTTCCTTGAATATGCTTGAAGTCATGAAGGAGGGAACTGTCTCCAATCATGTGTCGGGAACATCCACTGTCCACGTACCATAAGCTATTGGACCTGTAGGAATGACCCTACAAGCATAAAAAGAACTAGTTAGAATGAGGAACCCAAGCCATAATGGTCTTGGGTTGTCTTTTAGCATCAATCACACTTTCCTCTTGATATTTTCCTTTTGTTTGAGTTTTAAAGGAAGATGATTTTAGCACTTTTCTATTACTTCTTTGAAGTTTGATTTCATCAATTTCATTTGATGTGTGAGATGAGTATACAAATCTTTCCTTTTGATTTTTGTGTAAAGGTTGAATAGATTTTTGCTTGTCAGTAATCACTTTAATTTTGAACTTTTGATGAGAATTCAGTGATTGTTCAGGTTTGTTGAACTTTTGTGTCTGACCTTGTTAGTTGGAACTGATGAAATGGGCTTGCTTTGTGAAATTTTCAATCCTTTTTGATTAAAGTAACAATCAATTGTATTGTGATTGGTCATATCACATAATGAACAATATTTGTTAAAATGATAGTTTTTTGTTGAGTGATTATTCATGTCACATATAGAGCAGTACTCAGTGAAGTAGCACTTATCTGTGTTGTGATTTGTCATATCACAGAATTCATAATACATTTGATTGTCCTTTAATCTTGACGAAGAAGTCACATCAGTCTTTGGGGTGCCAACAGATTGTTTCACAATTCTGACTTGCTTTGTTTTTATGGATTGACATTGCTTCTTTCTGTATCGCCTTATTTCCCTATCGAATTGTTCTACTTGTTCTTTGTTGAAAATATCAAACCCAATTCCTTGTCTGATATTTGATGAAGATGGTGAATCAGATTTCACTTTAGATTTTTGTACAATGGTGGTTTTCCCTTTAGTGACTAAGGGGACTTTGGCTTTATCCTTGAATTTTAATGAAACCTTATCTGATTTGCCTGAATTTTTTGGAGATATGATCTCATAATCAGATCTGCTTTCAGCAGTTGGTTTCACTGAGCATTCAGCAGTGTGATTCATTTTAAGATTTTATGGAACAAATTTTTACATAAGGCACAATAGCTTTGACTGGGCTCTTTGGTTTCTTGATAACCATAGGTTTGTCTGAGCACTCTTTGATTTTGATAGGATGACCCAATCTGATTTTATCCTCATCAGATTCAATGTAAACACCTGGTTTGTTTTGAGGATTTGTTGTTTGAGAAATCATTGATTTGGTTTCAATAATTTTAAATTCTTTTGTATCTGATTGAGTAAGTGACTCAGGCATAACAGTGTAGTTATCATTATATGGAGGAGGACAAGTTTTGTACCCTATCCTAGTCATATCTTTAGCCCCCTTTTGAGACTCAAGTAACTCTTGCAGCTTGATAGATGAGAGCTAAACCTTTTCAAGTTTCACTCCAGTAGCTGATTGCTCAGCTTTTGATTTGGCCAACAATTCAGTTAACCTCTCATTTTCAGCCACAAGTGTGTACTTTTCACCATGGAGTGTTTCCATGTCGGATAACAGATATTTGATTTTAACTTCATAAATTCTTATTTCTTGTTTTAACATCTCTGATTTCACTTTTTCTTCTCTTATTTTATTAGCCAATTTATGATTGTGTTCCCTGTACCCTTATACTTCTAGAACACATTTTTCAGAACATAAATTAGATTTTACCTCAGATGGCATTGGGCTTGGTCCATCATTGATATGTGCCATAAGTGCATGATTCTAAAACTATGGTTGAACTTCCTCAGCATACAAGCTCCAATCACAAACTCCATCTTGTCTGATGACAAGTGCATTTGAGGTTTGTTGATTACTTCCTTGAGATTGATGAGTCAGCAGTGGTTGTCTTTTTGCTGGATTGGTTGTTGCTGATTCTGCTGTTGGTGCAGATGAGAGTTGCTTGATTGAAAGTTGGTATTGTGTTGAGATGAATACTGGCCATGTGTGGCTCTTTAAGAGTTTGGGTTGCATCTCCTGGGAGAATTACATTCCCGGGAGAAATGACCAGTCATTCCACAGTTAAAGCACTTAACCTTGGATTTGGCATACCCCAACTTGGTATTCTCATTGAGACTCAGTTTCTTCCCTTTAAGAAAGAACTTCTTCGCTCTCATGGCAATCATGGCCATCTGCCATTGTAAATCCATTTCTTTAACATCATCAGGATCCATCTCTTCTAGATCCTCTTGAATCAAGTGTGCTGATGTGAGTCTTCCCCCAAGATAGGCTTCAAAGCTAGCAACAAAGGAATTGTAAGTAGCCTTCTGTTGTTCAGATCTTTGCTCATTGGGCATACTGCAGGGTGTTGCAGTGGGTTAAGCAGAAGATGAGGGTTTATGTTGTTGAGCAGCACATAATCCAGTTGTCTTTGAAAGGTCATCAGTTGAAAGAAAGTCTTTTTCTTCAATCACAAATGCATTCTCAACAGAATGAGTTTCTGATGGAAATTTGTAAGCCTCAATGACTTGTGGTCCACTGAGATTTCTACTCCTTTCATCCAACTCCAAAGCCTCAATTTTGGCAATCATGATATCTAAGCTTGTACTCTCCAAATCAAGGGTATTCTTTAACATAGTGACATTTTGTTTCCAGCTTTCAGGAAAACTATGCAGCATTTTCTTGTTCAATTCTTTTTCTTTGTAAGTGACCCCCATTATTCAAGATCATTTACAAGTTGAACAAATCTATGAAGTTGTCTTGAAATTGACTCTCCTTTGGTGTGATGAAAAGTTTCATATTGGTTTATTAGTTTATCTTTGTTAATTTCAGTCACTTCACTACTTCCTTCACACATGATCTGTAGAGCATCCCACACCCCTTTAGCTGTTCCATATTTTTCTAATCTTTTCAGAACATCCATTTTCAGTGCTTGTGTAAGGATGGAATAAGCTCTAAGATCAATCTTGATTTTCTTATATTCTTCATCATCAAGAGTTAAATTGGGATCCTCAATGGGAATTCTTGCAGTTTTGTACTGAGCAGCTTGATCAGCATTTAGAGACAGTGGAATGTAAGGACCTTTGCAAATAGATATCCAGTAGTCAGGATCTACACCTATAATGTAGTTTCTAAAACGAATTTTCCACTGCTTAAACTCAGATTTGTGTTTAAGCAGAGGAGGTTTAGAAGCATGCCCAATTTTAGAAAGATTGTGAGAGTCCATGTTAGGTAAACTGATTTTAACTTAGTTGAGTAAGGTTTTAAATTGATTTTAAGTTTGAGCAGTGAGTTGTTCTCTGAATTTTCTGTTCACAGTCTTTACCAGATCTGTTACGTTCAGATCTGTTAGCCGGAAGGAGTTCTATGTTTTTGTTGTTTGTGAGTGTGAAGGTTCGTCAACAACAGATCTGTATGGTATCACTTCTTTGTGTTCGATTTCAGTGTGTATGTTTATCAGAAGTATAGATCTTGCTGATAAATAACTCAGTCTGCAGTTCAATCGATTTTCACACAAAATCTGAGAAGATTCTGTGATGAATTCAAGAGCCGAGGCTCTGATACCAATTGATTATGTTTGAGAATGATATTTTCGGTTGATGTGACTCAACCTAGGATCGAATATGCAGAGTAAGTCAGTAATATAGTCGCGGAATTACTATATTACAGAACAGATGAACTGAAGTAAATGTTTGAGTAAATGCAGCACAAGAACACAGAAGTCAAAGATGTAAAATATTGATGTTATAACTGTTGAAGACCGAAACTTACAAAGTTAGGGTATGCACCCCTATTTATAGGCATACACATACACTATACAAAAGACTAAACTACACCTGATAACTATACATGAGAATCTAGTCTAAGTACAATATAAACATAAACATTTGTAAGTAGTTCATCCGCATTAGTTCATGTGGATGAACAAGTCTTCGTCAGCATTTGTCTTGTCAGCAGCATTTGTTGATCAGCAAGTGTTTGCTCACCCGCATTAGTTTATGCGGTTGAACAAGTCTTGGCTGCATTTCCTTTTGTTCATCCTCATAAACTAATGCGGGTGAACACTTCTTGTTAGCATTTCTTCATTTGTTCATCCGCATAAACTAATATGGGTGAACAAGTCTTCAGTATTTCTTCTGTCTTCATCCGCATTTGTTAATGCGGGTGAACAAACAATTGTCAACATTTGTTCACAAGTAATCCACATTAACAAATGCGGGTAGAATATACTTAGTCTTTTTCTGTATTCTTGGTCTTCTGTAAATAATGTCTTCTGTAATCTTCTGTTGTCTTCTGTTAATGATGTTTTCCAACCAGAACAACCTCCAACCACCTCTTAAGTTGGCAAGTATGATCCTTTCAGGGTCTAACAACAACTGTTTGGGACCTTTAGTACTATTTGGACGCATCAGCTTCAACACTTAGAAAATTTTTAAAATTTTTCAGAAACTTAAAAATCTAAAAATATTTTCAATTCATTGTTTTAATTCAAAAAATTAAAAACAACAAAAACAAATTTATTTTAAAAATCAAATTTTAAAAATGGTAAAATCAGAAGACTCAGAGAACAAAGTTCCCAAGCTGAAGAATAGAGCAGATTTCAAGAATTGGTCACTGAGATTAAAACATCACTTGAACTCTATTGATACTGATCTATGGAAATCAATAGAAAAAGGACCTCATATTCCTATAACTTCAGGTGGTCCTGATAGAGGTTTTGTTTACACTAAAGACTCTCAGGAACCATATCCTGAAGATGGATTATAGGGTGATGATCTCAGGAAAGTTAAAAATGATATAAAAGCTTATTCTCTGATGTGCAAAGGACTGCCACTTGAAGTCCTTACAAGGCTTGATGGTTATCAGACGGGTTACACCATGTATAAGGCATTGAAAATAATATGTGAAGGTGGAAAGGAGATCCAGGATCTAAAAAAGCAAAAGTTAAAGAGACAATTAGAACTTTTTGAACATTTATCTAGTGAAACAATAAATCAGATGATGAACAGATTTGTTCAATTGACCACTGAGATGTCGACTGCAGGCATCAAGAATGATTTAAAAGATCTTAACTTCAGGCTTCTCAATGCTCTTCCATCTTCATGGAAGCAAATAGTCACTCTGTTAAAGCATACTGAGAAGTTCCCAATGGATCTTGATCTCTTGATTGCTACAATAGAATCTGTCGAAATTGATGAAAGTTCTAGAAACAATGATAGAGCAGCTTCGATGTCACAATATAAATATGTTGCTTCTCCAGCAAGTACTGTGGAGAATGCATTCATGGCTGAGAATGAAACTTCACCAGAAGATGAGGGTGATCTATTTGTTGGTGCAAGGTTCTTCACTGATTCTACTTACACAAGTGCTCATGCCTACACAACTCAGAATCAACCTCAATCTCCTCCTATGCATAAAAGTTCTAATTCTCAACCAGAGACTCCATCTACTAACTCTGCTAAAACTAGCAAAGTTAACGATGTAATAAACATCCTATTACAGGATGAAGAGTCTAAAACTACTTTCACTGCATTTATGGCAAGCTTTCAAGCTTATCAAGGTAGTAATCTAACACAACTTGATCTTGTTTTGCAGGATTTGTTTGAAATGGATCCAGATGACGTAGAAGAAATGGATCTTAACTGGAAAATGGTTATGATAGCTTACAGGACTCAGAAACACTCGTATGTCAACAGAAACTTCAAGCCGAGTGCAAACAAGTCTGTTGGATTTGATAAGTCCAAATCTAGGTGTTTCAACTGTAATAACTATGGTCACTTCTCTAGAGAGTGCAAAGCTCCAATGAATAAAGGAGGAAATGGCTAATCAAACTCAAATAATCAAAGGTTTCAGCAAATCTTCACAGAAGACATTTCAAAAACCTTATCAAAGCCTACCAATGCCAGAATTGAAAGATGATTCTAAATCATCAGAGGAGCCCAAGAAAGCTCTTGTTGTTAATATTAAAGATGGTTATGATTGGAGTGCATACGCTGAGCAATTTACTACTGATTTAACATCCAATTTATCTCTTGTTGCAGAAATACAAAAAGAAGATTGGTCTGAATTTAATGATCCAAAAGCTGATGGAAACTCTGAGAACGAGGAAGAGGATTATGACTGTAGTGACAAGTCTGATCCCAAGGAAGATTCAGAGGAAGTTGCATTGATGGCAAAATCTTATCAACCAAAGGTTGAAAGCTCTAACTCTGAAACTTCTCCTCCTAAATATTCTGAAATTTCATCAGAAGTCAGAGAAAAATTATGCACAAAGTCTTGCTTCAAACATGTCGAATACTACAGAAATTATTCTTATAAGATTTGTGAAAAACTCAAGCAAGAAGAATTAATGCATAACAAACTCAAAAACGATCATAAAATATCTGATGAAAAGATTATCTCTATTCAAAATTCTTGGAACAAAACTCTAAGAGAACTTGAAATTGTATCAAAACAACTTGAAGAGATGACAAAAAATCTTGAACTGGAGAAGATAGCTCATGCAGCTACTCAGGTTGATCTCACCAAAGTTAAAAGTTCTAAAACCATTGTGGAAAAGCTGGTAAATGAACGAAAAGATAAACAAAAGGCAGGATTGGGTTTCACTCATGAACCGATGCCTGAATCAATAACAAATACCTTACTAGAAAATTTTAACACTCATGATCACTCTCCAGAAAACAAGGCAAAATTAAAAGCTTTTCAAAACAAGACCAAGATGTCTGATGCTGAAGTTAAGAAAACAAATATGGAAATTTTTGAAGAGAAAGATAACGAAAAGATAAAAAATGGTCATCCTGTTAAAGTAAAATCTTATAAACCGAAGCCTAAAACAAAGAAAGTTTTTGTTCCTAAAGAGTCAGTTTTGGAGGAAGTGAATATTATAACTAATAACCAAAACTTGGATTTTCAAAACAAAAATGATGAAGAAACATCAGAAGATTCAAATTCATTTGGTCTAAATAATCCAGAATTCATTAAATGGCATAAAGACTAGAAAAAGAAAGAAGGTGAAAAAGAATCTTCAACTGAGGATGTTCAATCTAAACCAAAAACTGCTTCTATAAAATCAAGGAACCAGAGAAGAAGAAGAAAGATAAATAAAGCTAAAAATGAACAAATAAAAATTCAAGAAAATCAGACAAAAGAAACAAATCAAGCAACAACATTAAAGCCAATTAAATTTGTATCTGCTGGTTTGTTGAATGTGAACTCCATTCAAGATATTAAAGAAAATCCTAAGAACAAATCTACCTCTGATCTGAAAACGGGTTCAGATTCTAAGACTTCTGCTGTAGCCAAAGATTTGTATCTAAGGAAAACAAGAATGAAATTCATGTTCAAAAACAAAAACAAATTGTGCAAAAGAAAAGTGGTTCAAATCAAAAGCATAATTCTTCAAATCAAAAACAACAAATTAACTCTTTGACACCTAAAAGTAAACAAGTTTCTAATGTTGCGTCAACGTCAAAGGTTAATAAGCAATTATTCAAGACTCCACAGAGGTATTGTAACATATGTGACATGTATAATCACAAAACGTCTGAATATTTTTTTAACAAATACTGTCACATTTGTGATATGAGAAATCACTCAACTTCAGAGTGTTATTTTAATAAATACTGTACCTAGTATGATGAGCAAACTCACAACACTAAAGATTGTTATTTTAGAAAGAATTCACAGAGGAGAGTATTTGCCACTTCAACATTGAGCAAAGGTTATGTTAATCCACAATATAAAAGAAACCAAAATGTTAGTTTTCAAAGATTAACACACCAACCCTCCTTAGGTTTGAACACTTTCAAAAGAAATAATTCAGTGAGACCTAAAGAATACTTAAGTGATAATTTCAATCTAATGTCAGTGAGAATTAATAACAAAAGTTTTGAAAACAAAAGTTTTTCAAACAATGGCCAGTCAAAAAGAATGGATTTTCAAAACAAGCATAATTTTGTTACAAATAACAGAATTGGTAAATTTATAAAGAATAAACCTGATGTCAATGAACTTCACATTAAACAATTTACTATTGTTGACAAGTTTGGAAAACCCAAGACCATTTTGGCTTGGGTAGATAATTCAACTTAAATTTTTTTGTTTTGCAGGTACGCCCAAGAAGACCAATCAATACTTGGTATGTGGATAGCGGGTGTAGCCGGCATATGACAGGCAATCAGGCCTTATTACAAGATTTTAAGTTAAAAGATGGAAAGCATGTCTCCTTTGGTGGTGATGTGGGAGGAAAAATAACCGGAGAAGGAACAGTATCCAACGGGATTATAAGCTTTGATAAAGTCAACTTCTATTCACAGTTGAACTTTAATTTGTTAAGCGTATCCCAAATTTATGATAAATCCTACTCTGTACTTTTTGATGATTCTTTTTGTTATATCTTGAAACCAGGATTTCAGATAAGCAAGGATTGCGTGGTTGTTAAAGCTGTCAGAGACCGAGACGTATACAAACTGGATATGTCTCAAGTGGACTCTTCTACAAAAACAACTTGTCTCTTTGCTAAAGCATCAAATGATGAAAGCCAACTTTGGCATAGATGTCTCAGGCATTTCAACTTCAAGAATATGAACAACCTTGTAGCGGGAAATCATGTTATTGGCCTTCCATCAAAGAAGTTTGCCACTACTGATCACTGCTCAGCATGTTTAAAGGGGAAGCAGCACAGAGCGTCTTATAAGTCCAAGCTGATAAACTCAAATTCCAAACCCCTTCAGTTGTTGCATATGGACCTTTTTGGACCAACCAACGTGAAGAGTATTAGAAGAAAGTCTTACTGTTTAGTTATCATTGATGACTATACAAGATTTTTATGGGTTTTCTTTCTAAATGCTAAATCTGAAACAGTTGAATTAATAAAAGAATTCATTATTAAAGTAGAAAATCAACTTGATCAAAAAGTAAAAATAATTAGAAGTGATAATGGGACGGAATTCAAAAATCTAACTCTTGACATGTTTTGTGCATAGAAAGGAATAGCTCATCAGTTCAGTGCTCCCAGAACTCCTCAACAAAACGGAGTTGCTGAATGGAAGAACCGAACAATGATTGAAGCTGCACGATCCATGTTAGCATATGCTAAAATTCCGATCACATTTTGGGATGAAGCAATATCAACTGCATGTTTTGTTCAGAACCGTTCATTAATTGTTAAAGACAAACTGAAAACTCCATATGAGTTAATGTTTGGCAGGAAACCAAACATAGATATTCTTAAATCTTTTGGTTGTCCGGTTATGATTCTGAATTCAAGTGATCATTTAGGAAAATTTGAATCAAAATCTGATGATGGATTTTTCGTTGGATATTCATCTGTTTCAAAGGCCTATTGAGTTTATAACTCTAGGACTAATGTTATAGTTGAAACATTCAATGTTAAATTTCTTGAAAACTTTTTTCCATCAGTGTCAAATGGTCCTGCTTGGTTATTTAATTTAGATTCATTGTCAAACTCTTTTCAATCTAAATTGTTTGATCAATCTAATTTGCTTGATTCTACAGGTAAGAAGAAAACTCAAGGGGATCTCGGTTCATTCAGTGACAATTCGGATTCTGACGATGCAGATGATTCAAGCCCAAATTATCCCTTCTTTTCTTTTGTCAGAGATTCTATAATTATGTCTAATAATGATGATCATTCTCATCAAGATGATGATCATTTCGTTTCAAAAAATCAAGATATTTCACAACCAATTCCTAATGATGGTACAGAAATTGTACAGCCTGAGTCTGGAACGTCATCTATTTCTGGTGATGTAGTTGATTCTGGTAATCTTGATTACTTTATCAACTCACCGACTCAAGTTCCCAATTTCAATCCACATTCTTCAAGCCTATTGCATCAGCTTTCCAACTTGAATCAAACCAATCTAGATGTTCATGTTCAAGGAGATGAGATTCCGATATCTCGTATTCACAAGAACCATCCAACATCTCAGATTATTGGTCCTTTGAGTGAGAGAACGATGAGAAGTAAATCAGAACAAGCAAATGTCTGCTTATACTCTTGCTTTCTTTCTCAAATTGTTCCTAAAAACGTTTTCGAAGCGTTAAAGGACAATGGTTGGATCGAGGCTATACAAGAAGAAGTATTATAGTTCCGCAAACAAGAAGTGTGGAATTGGTGGATTTACCTGAAGGAGAAAATGCCATAGGCACAAAATGGTTATTTAGAAATAAAACTGATGATAGAGGAATTGTTATCCGAAATAAAGCGAGATTAGTTGCACAAGGATACACTCAAGAAGAAGGTATAGATTATGATGAAGTATTTGCTCCAGTTGCAAGACTTGAATCAATTCGTGTCTTCCTGGCTTATGCCTCATACATGAAATTTAAAGTGTATCAAATGGATGTAAACGGTGCATTTTTGTATGGTTCTATCACCGATGATGTGTACGTGAAGCAACCTCCAGGTTTTGAAGATGCTACATATCCACATCGTGTGTACAAGTTGAGCAAAGCTTTATATGAACTACATCAAGCCCCTAGAATCTGGTATGAGACATTGTCGCAATATTTAATCCAACATGGATACTCACGAGGGAAAATCGATCCGACTTTGTTTATCAAGAAGGATGCTGATGATCTTTTATGTGTACAAGTGTATGTCGATGACATCATATTTGGTTCTACAAGTCTAAAAATGTGCAATTAATTCGAAGAAATCATGAAATCTCGATTTCAGATGAGTTCTATGGGAGAGATAAATTTCTTTCTTGGACTACAAGTTAAGCAATCTACAGATGGTATTTTTATCAACTAAGAGAAGTTCGTCTACAAACTCTTGAAGAAATTTAAGCTGCAAGATTGTCAGTCAATTAGAACTCCAACTGATATGAACACCAAGATTGAGCCTGATCCGAAAGGAAAATCAGTAGACTAAACATTATACAGATCGATGATTGGTTATTTGATGTATCTCACTGCATCTAGACCAGATATTATGTATGTTGTTTGTGTCTGTGCAAGGTATCAATCAGACCCAAAAGAATCCCACTTTATTGCTGTCAAAAGAATATTCTGGTATCTCAAAGGTAAACCGGCTTTAGGGCTATGGTATCCTTACGAAGGAAACATCGAGTTACATGGGTATACTGATAGTGATTATGGCGAATGTTGTCAAGATAGAAAATCAACAATGGGTGGGTGTCAATTTTTAGGACCCAGATTAGCCTCGTGGCAATGCAAGAAACAAATAAATGTCTCTGTTTCTACTGCAGAAGCTGAGTACATTGCTGCTTTAGCAGGATGTTCTCAAATCCTTTGGTTACAAAACCAACTGCTGGATTACGGGTTCAACTTTCTTAAAACACCTATTTACATTGATAACACAACTGCTATGTTCATTACAGCTAATCCTGTCCAACATTCTAAAACAAAACATATCAAAATTCGATATCATTTCTTAGAGAACTCTGAAAAAGGTTTGATCATTTTGATTCAAATTGCTACTGAAAAACAGTTGGCTGACCTTTTTACTAAAACCTTCTTACCAGGATGGTTTGAGTATTTGGTAGAGTCAATTGGTCTTATTATCCACATGTAAAAATTGGTTTTTGAGTATTTCAGTTAATTGAGTCTAAATATGATCAGAACCCTCCCTTATATGAATTGGACACAGTCAGAGAACCTGCCAAAGTTAATTGCCTGATTTTATTTTTGTGTGTGCATGTTTATTAGAAAAACAAAAATCAGATACAAAACATAGAAAATTGAAAAACAAAAGATAAAAATACAAAACCAAAAATCACAAAAAATAGTGTATTGCCTTATTAATTATATAGGAATGAATTTGTTTTGCAATACGTGAGAAATGATAGTACATTAGTATGATCAGTTGCATACTTCTCTTTCGACTAAAGTCTGACGTGATCAGATATGATGTGCAGGTAAGCTCATGCAATTAGACTAAAAAAGTAAATTCTTGTGATTAAACTAAATCACTCATGCATTCATGTATGTCTATCTTAGCACTAGCGAGTAGTGTTGATTTCTCAAATTGATTGCTTGTTAAGACATAATCTCACACCTGATGGTGATATGAATAACCATTGAATTCTAATTATTTAATGCATCTAACACTTCTCTGTTATGAGTCAACATAGACCTGAAGTGATGAGATATCCTTTGTTGTAAGTGATTACAGACCTGGATTTTCTCACTGATGTAACAAGATACCAATGTGCACAAACACCAAATGAGATCTGGTTATAGTATATGTTAGGTTAACAAGTTGAGAACAATGACTTCTTGTATATCTTTATGAGAATTAACCTCTCTAAGTCTAAGTGTGACTATATAATGTCATATCTAATTGTACCTTAAATAATCTAAGAATTGAAAAAGTAAGTGTGCTGAGTACATTGCCAAAAGCACTCATTTTCCGTCCTTAGATCCCGTGTCTCCTTTGCTGCAGAAATGCTGACCTGGAACACACTTGATCAGGATTTAATCACTGTCTGTGACTATCCATCAATTTTTTTATTTTAATGTGCTGATCGCTACTAATATGATCTCACTGCTGACATGATTCATTGTGAATATTAGGATTTTATTCTACTTTCATTTTGATTTTTGCATGTTTTTTGTGTGCAGGCAATTTAACAATGATTAGTGTGCTCTTCATGTGACAAAATTCAAGAAACTTCTAAGTTTTGTTAAACTTAAAAGTTTAGGGGGAGTAAAAAGAGAAACAGTGTCTAAGAAAACTGATTTACAAATTCCAAGATATGTAAAATCAAAATCTAATGTTTTGGATGGAAATGATGATGCTACATATGTTCAAGCATGTGTGTGAAACAAAATTTAAAAAATGAACCTGAAAAACATTTTAAATGGAAAAGCTTCTTGCAAAAGTTTTATGAGTCTATTTGTTAAAAATTAGAGACTAAAATGACGGAAATTTATTTTGAAAATTTAAATAAAAATAAAAAGGTCAAAAATAAAATAAAAAAATTAAATTAAAAATTCAAAATGAAAATAAAAAAAAAAATTGAAATGCAAAAAGTTCAAAATAGAGGGTCTATTGTGTAAATTTTGGGTGAAAGTCAAAATTTGACTAATTAAAGTCAAAATTTGATAAATTGGTTTAATTTTAGTATGTCAACAGTGCTAATATGTCTAAACAGTGTACATGAGGAAGATCTGAAAATCACAAGTGTTGGACACATGGAAGTAATATCATGCGCCTGAACAGTGGTCAAAAGTCAAAGATCAGAAGCATGATAAATTTTTTAGATTTATACAAGTGTTGGGCGTTTTAAACACTCTCATGCGCCTAAACAGTTGTCTTGAGTCTGAAAATGTGGTAGTGTTGGGTGTTTTATCCTTCCCATATGCCTAAACAGTTCCCATGCTTCCAAGTGTAAACAACAAGTGTTAAGTAGGGCGTTTCAGCTAAGCTCATGCGCCTGAACAGTGCAAAAGCGCATGCACAGTGCTTATGCGACTGAACAGTGCTCCTGCGCCTAATCCCATGCGCACAAACAGTGCTCATGCGCCTAAAAATTTTTACTTAGTATATAAACAACACTTTGTGTTTTCAGATTTCATTCTCAAAATTCCCTGAACTCTTAAGCCTTCGAACCCAGTGTGCTTTCGATAAACCATTATTCCTCATTTTGATCGATTTCTGAGTTACTCTTGTATTCAAAGGTCTTTGTGCTTAATTCTAAGTGTAAGTTCATGATCAAAATCACTGATATAGTTGATTTACAGGTTGATTTAACGTTTGAAACCCTAGATTGTATGCAAATCTGTAAATTGATGGTTAAAATGATTAAATGAACTGAAATTGATGCTTGAATGATAATATGGACTTGATTTCGACTCAGTTTGTTCATTCAAATCGAAGTTCTCATCATCTGTTGAGTGTGTGTTGATTTTCATCTCTGATGATGAAGATGAACAGTCATAGAATATTTTTTTAATAAAAAAAAATTCAACAAAAATTCATATTGAAAATAGGTTTTTAAATCAAAATTGAAATCTAAAATGTGTTAAATAATCAAAGAAATCAATGTGTTTGAAATATTTGATTTTCAGCAGAATGAATTTTTAGAAAATATTGATACAAAGACTAAAATGAACTAAGTCTAAAATTCATTAAATTTTCAGTTGAGTTAAGCTTCACTTTCAAAAGTCTAAATTTCTTTGTTTCTTTGCAGATGGCAGATTTAAAGTTTGAGCCTAAACATAATGTGGTAGCTCTTCTTAACGAAGAAATTAGAGAGGCTGTGGGCTACGAAGATATGATCAGATTTCTATTAAGAACAAAGTACGTATATGCCATGTGTTACCAACCGATTATCTATGCACGTCTGATTAAGAAGTTCTGGAGCATGACATATGTTGACGTTGATGATAATGGAGCTAAATTGGTCCGAGGATTTATAACGAATTCTAGAATGATTGAAGTATCTAAAGACTCAATTAGACAAGCTTTGAGGTTAGGACCTAATGATCCAGAAGATTTATCCGAGCTAACGTTTGATGAATGTAGACAAACATTCATGGAAATGGGACACCCTGACCATTTTCGTAAGAAACAATTTTTTCATGCTCGTGTGTATAACCATTGGGAGCTTATATGCTACATTTTCCAACATTGCATGTCAAAACGAAGTGCGGGATGAAATTCTTTCCCTGTTGACATTGCATCACCCATTGTAGCACTGACTACTAATAGATGATTTAATATGTCTAAGTGGATTCTAAATGGTTTTATCTTTAATCTTGAAAAGGGAATTAGGAACAAGTATCTCATGTATCCTGGATTTCTTCAGATGATCATAAATGAAGTGTATCCAGACATATGTGTGTATGGTATGAGTGGTGAAACTATGATGCTAGAGCACATGTCTGAAATTTCATATAAAAGACTTGCTAAAGTCACTGGAGCTCAAAATATTCCACTGTTTGATTACATAAGGAATGTGGCTAATGATGAAGTTGATATTACTATTGATCATTACTATCTGACAGAAAAAGAACCCATTGACCCTGCTGATCTCATTGAAGTATTACCTGATGAAGATGATGAGACTGATGAAGATAGTTCAAGTTCTTCTGAAGATGATGATGATGATGGTGGTCATGATGGTAATGGAATGGAAATAGATCATGATGATGATATACAAGAAACTGAGCAAGTTACTGAAGAAATTCATGATGAACGTGAGGAAGATGTACAAGAAATTGACCAAGCTACTGAAGAGATTCATGATGAGGATACTGAAGAAATTAATCAAGTTGAAGAACAATCTATTGAATAAATTGCAAGTATGATTGAAGAAATGGTAGAGCATAATGATCAGTTTGTATTAACTGAAGAAGAAAATTTACAAAAGAAGATTGATGAATGAATGAAGAAAAGTTGAATCAATAAGAAAAGTTGAATCAATTAAAGATAATTGAAGAGTTGAAAGTTGTCAATGAAAGTTTGATTGAAGAAATGAAGAGAAAGACAAGTTAATTGATGAATTGAGAAAAAGTCAAGATGATAATATGAAGACATTTGAGGTAATGATGATAGAATTTGATTCAATGGAAGAAAGATTAAAGAAAGTAACTGAAGAAAATGAAGCATTGAAAGAAGAATTAGAAAAGTTAAAAGAAAAGACCAAGTCTCCGTCTCCTGACTTGATGATTATTTCAAAAGTTGTTCCTGTAGATGTTAAGAAAATTTCATTGATTGATAAAGGGAAAAGAAAAATAGATGATGTAGATAGTTCAGTTTTACCTGAATCATCATCTAAAATTCAAAAGGTGAATGCTGAGGAAAAATAATCTGATGTTCAAGAGATTATCAGAGCTCTAGATGATATAGAGTCTGAGTTTGATGATGATTGATACAATAAAGTGCTGGATGATGAAGATATCCAAGATGCTAATGTGGATGAACATTTCTCTCCAATTGACATAAGTCATGATGATGTACCTGTTGATGTTAAAGAAAAATACAGTTATTTGGTGAAGATGAAATACAATCGGGTGTTTCTTGATGGTTTGACTGTTTCTCAAATTCATGAAGAATATGAAAAATGTGTTACAGCTGAATCCGTTGCTCCTGTTGATCCAAACGAAATTGTAGTTGAACATGGAGAATGGAACAAGTTACAAGAAAGTATTAATGTAGAAGAATTGTCTACATCTAAATTACACCATCCTGATCCAAATAACATGAATATTAATGCTTTAAGATCATGGTTACAATCCATAAATTATCCTTGGAAGAAGCTCAAGAGGCTACAAGGCGAATCATTAAGGAATTTAGTTAGAAGCTTTCAAGAAACAGAATGACAAACCAACAAGATGATTGTGCTTGATATGGATAATCCTCAATACTTGGAGATAAAAAAGAGGACGAGGATTTTGAAGCCTCAAGAGATCAAATCAATGGCGAAGAAAAGTTCTGCTTACGAGATGTGAATCCTAGGATCGCAATCAGGAATTATCAGTGTTAGATTGGTTTCGAATTAATGATCGCGGAATTGCCATTAATCGTTGATTAATTGATTAACAAATAAATATCGATGCCAGAGAAAATAAACAATATATGATCAAACGATATCAACAATATGCAAAGAATAATGTTTTGAATCAAACGTAATTCATTAAAACTGATTAATGATTACAAAGAATCAAATAATAATTGCTAACAAAATTCTATGGTATGATTGTGTTTATGATTTCTGGTGTGTTGATGTGACGGCTGCTAGGGTTTGAGTTGATCGTGCAAAATGAGGTGATGGTATTTTTGTCGACGTCAATTTTTCATCACATTGATGTGAAACCTAGGACTCATATTTATAGACACGTTTGTTTCTGTTAAGGAAACAACGAATCTCTTGGAGTCTGTGATTGACTTGTTGACTTGAAACACTTGTATGATATAAGTACGTGTCTGGTTCTTCCGCAACTACTTTGTTCTTCCGCAGCTACTCGTTCTTCCACAGCTACTTTGTTCTTCCATAGCTACTTTGTTCTTCCGAAGGAACTTTGGATTCTTCATGTGTGGTGTTTGTTCATCAGTGAATACCCATATTCATCCGTAGAAGATCTTCTGATGAATGTCTTGTGAGAAAGATATCTACGGAAGAACAAAAATGTTCATCCGTAGATGTTTCTTACACAGTCAATTTCAAAAATTGACCAAGTATAATGTTTGTACCTGTAATCATACACATAAATCAATGCACATATGGGTTAACCTATATATATACATAATGAATTACAAATATTCATTACATGTATTGATTAAAGTTCTAAGCCTATACAAAATGATCTAGACCTATTATTCCAAGATCTAACAATACTCCCCCTTAGGCTTAGACACTTGTAATCAGGTCTTCAACACTGAAAGCTCTTTGACTCTTGACACCATTTTCTTGTTGAAATATGACACTACATTCTTTTGATCATCGTACTTGTACTTGATCTCCATTCTGCATATCATTTGTAGTGTCTCAAAGCTCAATCCCAAAATGTCTTCTTCTGTAGTGAGAGTTTCCACAACACTCTGATTATTGACTATTTCCAGCTCATCTTGTTCTGACATCCTTAGTTCAAATACTTCCTTGATGTTAGCTCCTCTTAACAGTCCAGCCTCGTATCTTCTTCTTTTGTATGCTTTTGCATGCAGTTTGTCAATGACTTGTATGATATGCAAATACATGCATAGGTCATTTCGAGCTTGATCATCTTTGAGTTCTGGGAAGAACTTATCATGTAGGTATGAAGTGTAGCTTGGATGCAGAAGTTTAATTTCAATTGGATCAAACAATCTTATACTCCTTGCTTTCTTCCTTTCTTCATTTCTCATCAGCACCAGTTCTTTAGTCTTCTCCACATATCCCCACTCAGTTATGGGAAGAGTGTATTGATTTCCTTCAATGATTTTTATGGCAGCTGTTTTTTTGTTAGAGTATCCAACCCTCCTTATGAATTCATCATCAACTAGTGTAGAGGAGTTGGATTTTGATCTTCTTTTCTCTTGGTATCTTTTCTTGTGTTCCCTATCTTCTCTTCTTGTTTCCTTGAGAACATCATCCTTAAATTTTATTTTCAACTTTCCAACCAATACAGAGAAATCTCTTCCTCTTGGGCTTATTGGGTAGTTTGAGATAATCAAACTTTGAAGGTCTTTGATGTCAGTATGAGGCAACAACAAGATTGATTCAAGTAAGTGGAAGTATTCAACTCTTCCAGATACTCTCTTGATAAGTGAACAATCCCACTCTGGATCATATTTCCCGCCCATAATCCTGTTATCTTCAGCAGCAGTGGGAGTCATGATATGATCAAACAACTGGATTAGAGAAGATTTTTCTTCAGTGATCTCTCTCATAGTTGTGCCCAGAGGCCATACTTTCCCAGGGATCACCTCTCTTGGTTCTTTGATCAATTTATCTTTCCCTTTATATTGATCTTTGCTTTCAACTATTACTGGTTCAGCAGGGGTTTTTAATTGATGTTCATAGGAAGGATTTGGAGCTTCAGTTTTGAATTTTACTCCAGTTTCCAACTCCACCTTCATTACATGCTCTATCATCCTTCTAAGCTCATCCACTGATCTTCCTTTCAGCTCATGTATCTTGTAGTTATGACTTTGTAACCAACAAGTCATATTGTATTTGCTCAGAGTTGTTGTGTCATAGTTACCTAGCTCCTTCTTTGTTTTCTGAATTGTCTGAAAGGCTATGAATGTTTCATAATTGCAATCTAGGATCATAAAGCTTGCTAGCTCAAATTCCTTCAGTGCTTCCTTCATTTCTGTCATGTTCATTCTCTCAACCATGTCATACGGAAATCCATGATTGATCAGGGTCATAAACATAGTTGATTCAGGCCTCTCTTCCAATATGTCTTTGGTGGAAAGTAGGTCATTAGCCTTTGATTCTTTTTGTTCTTTGTGAGACTCATCTTTAGTAAGCTGCTCATCCCATTCAGCATCACTCTCAGTTTCAGCATGAGACTTAGGCTTTAAATTGGAAACATCCACTAAAGGAGTGAGCTCTAGAGATGTAGGCCTTGATCTTTTTAGAGAATCTTCAACATTAATCTCCTCTTTCTCTACATACCCCAAATACTTCCTCTTTCTTGAGTACTGAATGATTTGCTTTGAAGCTTCAGTAGATTCTTTTATTTTTGTAGATGGAGTAGCATTTGATTCAAGTGCACAAATTTTCATCTTGAGCTCATCAATTTGTTCATCTTTCCTTTTCAACAAAATAGACTGAGCAGTGAGAGAGTTGTTTGCTTGTTCAACTTCCAATATGAGCTTCTCTTTTTAGTGTTCTCATGCTTTACATAGTCTTTAAGTTCTTCAACCAGCTCATGCAATGCATCAATTACTTCATTGTTGGTTTGAGCATCTTCTCTTAATCTGATCAGTCTGATTCTTGTTTGTTCATCAGCTCCTCCTTTTCTTTTAACATTCCTTTTAGCTTTCTAATTCTTTCCAACCTTTTGTTTGATTTGATGATAAGTTTGTTATACTCAGCAACCAAATAACTTTTGCTTACATCTATATCATCATCTTCCAGGTCATCTTCATGATAGGCTATAACATCAACATAGTTAGCTTCTTCTTCACCTTCTTGATGTTGACTAGCAATCTCATCCTCATTTCCTACAACAGGAGCTATACTTGCTGAGCTTGAAATACACTCAACTGCTTGATCTGTTTTCTCTTGTTGAGTTTGTTGTTGTTGTTGAGGATCAATGATTGGAGATATTGGTTCAGTTTGGTTAGACATGACTGGGGTTTGTGGGCTGGTGATTGTGAGTGGAATGGTACTTACTTGAGATACTAACTCAGTCTCACCAGTGTGTACTGAGTTTTGAGATTGAGTAACTGATATGGGTTCTGTATGAGTCCTCTAAGGAGATAGATTTTGTGGAGTTAGAGGTTGTTGATGAATGGGTGATTGAGGGTAAATTAGAGAGATTGGTTGGGTGTGTTGACTGGCTGGAGATTGGATTTGTGGAGATTGATGATGGTGGTGTATGGGAGATTGAGGAGTGGAATGTTAAGGTAAGTCTTGCTCAGCATCAGTAGATTGACTATCTTGTTGATCTTCCCATATCAGTTCTGGTGGAATGTTGGCATTAGCATCTGCCGCATATGCAAACATTGGCATATTCTCCTTCATACTTTCCACTAATCTTATTCAGTACAGATCTCCCCAGATGTGCTTGAACAAACACATCACCTTCTCTTGCTATCCCAGGCAATTCACCATTAATGATCAATTGCATAAACCTTGGAAACATGTACATCTTATCAGCCTTTTGCACTTTGATGTGATCACACAGACAACTGAAAATGTACTTTGAGTAGTTGTATATCCTTCCCTCAAAAATGCCAATAATGCCAGATGAAATGTGCCTTGAGAATCTATCAAGCCCAGACTTCCTGTTGGAGATGCACTTTAGATATGTGTGACATAAGAATCTATATGGCTTGCACAATCTCCCTTTCTTTATCTCACCTTTATCAAAGTCACCATCATATCCCATCAGATAGAACACTTTTTCTATGTACTCATTCTCAAATACATCCGGGTGACCAACTTCTTGTTCTCCCAGCTCAAGTGCCCTTTTGATAGTTTGTTCATCAACTCTCATCCTTTCATTCTTGATTTCAGCAACTATCACCTCAGATTCTCTAACTTGCTCTATTCGAGCTGAATTCCAGAAATCAATGATGTGTGCTTGATGAATCACAGGCTCTGCTGATAAAGCATAGAAAAGCCTGGATTGTCGTAGGTATGTGATGATATCTCGACATCCTTCTGCTACAGGGTCGTCAGGATTTAAGAATGCACATACATTGTGCTCTCTTGCAAAACTATTAGCCATCTGTTTATAAGAATGAAGAAAATTATGTTAGAGCAAAATCATCACACTTAAGAATACGAAGAGTTTAGACACAGAAATGATGAATCAATCAGTTTATAATTTCGGATTATGATATATTTTACCTTGATATTATTGAACTTGTAATGAACGGAGATCAACAATCAAGCAAGGTTTAAAGGTTATTGGTAATTTTGAATATTGTCGGATGGGGGTTTATTTGAACGTTTTTCTAGGTTGAAAAAGATGTTCTGAAAAAGTGAATGGAAATGACAAGTCAAAAACATTATTTATACTCCCTCGGATAAATTAACTTCATTTATTAAATGAGCTGGGACCCCCTATCCTTATTACCAATTTTATTGTTTCCGCAGATTTTAGTTCTTCCGTAGATCATCTACGGATGACTTAGAATTAAAAACTGATTTTTGATGAAGTATAATTTGAATTTTCATAGATTACCAGTCTATGGAACTATTATACTTTTAAATACTACCACATCCGTAGGTTACCAATCTATGAATGGTCATATTCCTTTACATCCGTAGGTTACCAATCTACGGATGGTCATATTCCTTTTCCGCACTGTAGCATCTACTGAACAGGAAAATGTGCTGTAGCTTCTGCTAATGCTGAAGATGCAAAGTTGAAACTTCTTTGATTGTATGGTCCTAATCAACTGATAAAACCATTTATTGCTATTGGACCTTGTTGACTTTGTTTGCATGACAATTTGTGCACAAGAAATATAATTTGAAAAACTTCATGTATCCTCCAGCCAAGTTAGTGCTCAAGTTCCAATTCCTTCATTTGAATTTGGATCATTGAATTCAGCTTTTATGTTTCATTTATTTCATGTAATAACAACTTCCCCTAAATTTGTGATTAATGATAAAGTGTTGCATTCATCATAAATAAGTAAATAGCATGAAAGGCACATGACAGTCCAAAGATTACACACAATAAATAAACTAAAAGTAACAAAATTGAATTAAATATATGTACATGCATATAAACACATATAGTGGGATCATACTATGACACTAAACTTTTTCCTGATTGAGTTGATTGTTGAATTGTGACCTGATTCTAGTCCTGCTTGCAAGTATGTTTGTCCACTTAAATCCAAACAAGAGTATGGAATCAACTAGACAAGGACAGACACATGCTTTTCTTTGTTAATGATGATTAATCTAAGTTAATCATGCCCAAAGACTCAATTAGAAAATTAAATCTAACTAAATCAAAGGCCTTAGTGAATAGATCAGCAAGATGATTTGTTGTATCCACTTTGACTAACTTGATTAAACCTTTTTCTGGGTAATCTCTCAGAAAATGATATCTGATTTCAATATGCTTTGTTTTACTATGTTGAACTGGATTAGCAGTGATAAACATAGTAGCTGAATTGTCAATATAAATTGAAGTTTGATGGAAATTATAACCATAATCAAGTAATTGGTTTTGCAACCAAAGAACTTGAGAGCAACCAGTTGAAGCAGCTATGAACTCAGCCTCAACTGTGGATACAGATACATTTGTTTGCTTTTTGCACTACCATGAGACAAGTCTTGGTCCTAAAAATTGACATCCACCAGTTGTGGATTTTCTATTGTTGTTGCATCCTCCATAGTCACTGTCTGAATAAGAGTAGAGAGAGAAGTCTTCATCTTTTGGATACCACAGACCAAGGGCTGGTTTCCCTTTGAGATATCTGAAAATCCTCTTCACAGCATTCAGATGGGACTCTTTTGGATCTTCTTGGTACCTAGCACAAACACAAACATCAAACATTATGTCAGGTCTGCTGGCAATTAAATACATAAGAGATCCTATCATTGATCTATATAATCTTTGATCAATAGATTTTCCTGTAGGATCAGGTACAATTTTGTCAATTGTTGAAGCAGGTGTTTTGCATGAAGATGTATTAGCAAGATTATACTTCTTCAATATTTGATGAATATACTTTTCTTGATTGATGAATATGCCATCTGTTTTCTGATGAACTTGTAGTTCAAGAAAGAAAGTTAATTCTCCCGTTGAGCTCATTTGAAACTGAGATTTCATCAACTCTTCAAAGATTTCACATAGTCTCTTGTTTGTTGATCCAAATATAATGTCATCTATGTATATTTGAACAACTAAGAGGTCTTGATGTTCATGTTTGAGAAAGAGAGTCTGATCAATAGTTCCCCTTTTGTATCCATGCTTGAACAAGAAAGATGATAATGTTTCATACCACTTTCTTGGTGCCTGATGAAGACCATACAAAGCTTTGTCAAGCTTGTATACTTTATTTGGGTAATCAGGATCTTCAAAACCTGGAGGTTGAGCTACATAGACTTCTTCATCAATTTTCCCATATAAAAGGCACACTTCACATCCATTTGATAAACAGTGAACTTCTTATATGATGCATAGGCTAGGAATACTCTAATGGCTTCAATTCTTGCAACTAGTGCAAAAACTTCATCATAGTCTATCCCTTCTTCTTGAGTATATCCTTGAGCAATCAGCCTAGCTTTGTTTCTCACAATGATACCTCTGTCATCTAGTTTATTTTTGAATAACCACCTTGTGCTAATTGATTTTGGCCTTCAGGAAGATCAACTAGATTCCAGACCTTTTTCTTTTTGAATTGTTGAAGTTCTTCTTGCATGGCTTCAATCCAGCTATTATCTTTTAGTGCAGCTGTAATGTTTGGAGGAACCATTTGTGAAAGAAAATAAGTGAAAAGACAGATGTTTGCAGCTCCCCCTTGGCTTCTTGTGGTTCTTTCATTGAGATCTCCAATGATGTTGTTTATTGGATGAGTCTTATGAATTCTTATTGTTGGAATGGACTCAACTGGAATAGATGATTCCAAGTTAGTCAAATGCATTGATGCAGATATATCCAACTGAGATGATGAATTTATGAAGTAATCAAATTGATCATCATTGGAAGCTGAATGATTTTAATTTGTACATCAGCTGCATTGTGAGTGCCATCCGCAGGAGTTATAGGAACATCTACGGATGTATTTCGTGCTTCCGCAGGAGTTGCAGGAACATCTACGGATGTATTTTGTTGACATGCTGACAATGAATCTTTTGAATGCAATGGATCATCTCCAATATTTGGAATATCTACTTATGTGAATGGAACATCAGCTGATCCAATATTCTCATCTCCGGATGTAGGACACTCATCTGCGGATGCAGAGTCAGCTGCTAATGAAGTGTTTGCATCTGAGGATGTAGATCCATTTGCTTGGTCTTATGCTGCCTTATTGTCATTATTTGGTGTTCCTTGTTCCAGGATACTTGAAGTTTGTATTCTTGGAGGATCAGCAGATAATGACACTTCATTCTAGTTTGGAGGAACAAATGGATAGCATGTATCCTCTATACCTGAAGCACTCAAATAACCAGAGTTAAATGAGTTTGTGAATGCATCTATATAAAACAACCATGATGATCGTTTTACAGATTTAGGAAATAAGGATTCATCAAAAGACACATTAGGAGTTTCTTCCACAATGTTTTGTTATGGAATGTAGATCCTATATGATTTAGATGTTGAAGAATATCCAACGAAGAAACCATCATAGGCTTTCTCTGAAAATTTTCCCAATTGTTCTTTTGTGTTTAAAACAGATACATGACACCTAAAAGCTCTAAGATATCCTATGTAAGGTTTTCTTTTAAATAAAAGCTCATAAGGTGTTTTATTGTGATCTTTGACAATTAATGTCCTGTTTTGAACATTGCATGTTGTGTTCACTGCTTCAGCCCAAAAGGTGATTGGCAATTGTGAATCAGCTAGCATTGTTCTTGCTGCTTCAATGAGAGTTCTGTTTCTTCTTTCAGCAACTCCATTTTGTTGTGGAGTTCTTGGTGCACTGAATTGCCTTGCTATGCCTTTATTCCTGCAAAATGAATCCAGTACAGTATTAACAAATTCAGTCCCATTGTCACTCCTAAAAATTTTAACTTTTAAATCAAGTTGATCCTCAAACTTTGTGATAAACTCCATTAATGTTTCTGATGTTTCACTCTTTTGTTTTAAGAAAAAGACCCATGTGAATCTAGTGAAGTCATCCACAACCACTAAACAATATTGCCTTTTTCCAATGCTCATCACATTAGTTGGACCAAAAAGATCCATGTGAAGCAATTTGAGTGGTGTAGTGTTTTTATTTATTATTTTGGATTTATGTGACACTTTACATTGTTTTCCTTTATAACATGAAGGATAATGGTTTGAACAAGAAAATTCTTTCTTTGGTAATCCAATGACTAAGTCATTTTTCACCAATTTATTCATGTTCTTCAAGTTGAAGTGAACAAGCCTTCTATGCCACAACTGAGATTCATCTTCTGATGACTTAGATAGCAGGCATGTTTCATTGTTTGTGAGTGTTGTATTATTCATATCCAAAACATATGTGTTTCCTTTTCTTGATGCTTTAAGAAGGATCCAATCTTCTGGAACTGCAAAACCTGGCTTAAGAATGTAACAGTTAGTGTTATCAAATAATATGGTATAATTTTGATCACAAATTTGAGACACACTCAATAAATTATATTGCAAATTTTCACAATAATTTACTTTCTCAAATTTGAGTACACCATTAGTTACCATTCCTTCACCAACTATTTTACCTCCCTTCTTATCCCCACCAAATGCCACATAAGAAGCATTTTTATGTTTGAAGTCATGAAGAAGAGAACAGTTTCCTATCATATGTCTGGAACAACCACTGTCAACACACCACTTGTTGTCAGCTCTCCAAGATTGTTCCTGCACAATTAAAGAAATCAACTAGATTTGGAAACCCAAGTCTTAATGATCTTGGGTGATCCTGTGGAGTCTAAAATTTTAACTTCCTCATGAATGAGTCTTGAAGATTCAGTATTAATTTTAGATTCAATTGATTCATTGTGTGTTGTTTGTGGTGAGGATGATTCTGCTGATGATGAACTTGTGGAATTTTATTCTGATTGTTCAAACTCTTCCTCAAGGATCTTCTCTTTCTTTGTTTGCTGTTTTGACTTTGATAATGATCCTTGATTGTTAAAAGTTTCATCATCCTTTGATTTTGAATGTGAAACATGAGTTCCTTTTTCAAAATTATCAAAGAAAGTATCTTTAGCATTTGACTTCTTATTGTTCAAATCCACCTTTTTGTGTGGTGTCTTTGATTGTTGAGGAGTCTTTGATTTCTGTTCAAGTTGTCGTTTCTTCAAAGCTTCACTATCAACTGATGGTTTCTCTTGAGATTTTGTCACCTTTTGTTTTTGTTTTTGTTCTTTCTTTAATCTTGAATCTTTTTTATCTTCGCTTGATTGAGATTCTGATTCATCCTTCTCAGGTTGTTTCTTCTTTGTGGTCTTTGTCTTGTTCTATTTGTTAAAATAACATTCCTGAGTGGAATGGTTATTTTTGTTACAAATAGCACAATGTTTGTTGAAGTAACAGTCTAAAGTCATGTGATTGTTCATATTGCAGATGGAGCAATAACAGTCTTTAGTGTTGTGATTTTTCATATCACACCATTTGCAATACTTTTCTTTTGACTCATTATCAGACTCAATTAATTTCTTCTTCTTTTGCTGTTTTTGAGTCTTCAACTCCTTCTTAAACTTTACTGAAGCTGACTCCTTTCCTTTTCCTAACATGATGTCAAAAGGTTCATGTTTATCAGCTGAAGTTTGTTGCTTTGAGTTCACACTTTTTTGAGTTTTCTTTTTGGTCATTTCTTTTGCCTTCCTCAGATCATCTACTGATTCAGTAGATTTGTTTTTCCGCAGATCTGCTACTGAAGAATGTTTCTTCTTCCGGAGAAGTTCTGCTGATACTCACTTCTTTTCAGTTTCTAAGGAAGATTTGTGTACTTCAGTAGATGTACACTTCTCAATCACTTCAGTTGAAGGCTTTTGTTGCTGATAAAGTACTTGAAGACCTTCATTTAGCTGAGTTATTCTCTTGCAAATAGTCTCAACATGTTTCTTTGCTTAGGAGGATATGGCAACTTTGTTTGCTCAAGTACTTTGGGAATGATAGTTTCAACTGAAACATTCTTACCAATGTTCAGTTGATCCGCACAGTTATCATCATGTTCATCAGAATCATCCAAGTCATCACATCCATCAAAGTCAAATTCTAATTCATTTTGTTTGATTTTATCTGACTCAGAAGACTCAGTTTCACTCACCTTAGATTCATTGTTATTAACTTGTTCAGTACAGTTTGTTTCAAACTTGGTGCATGGCACAAAATGATTTGACAAGCTATTTGTCATTGATTCAGGTAAAGTTGTATAGTTATCATTCAAAGGAGGTGCAACAGCATTATATCCCAACCCATACCTGTTCTTTGATTCAATATGAGAATTCAATAATTTCTTATAATGCTGAGATGAAAGTTGAAATTTCTAAAGTTTCACTTTAGTTGATGCATGATCAGCCATGGATTTAGTTAAGGAAGTGGTCAGATGCTTAACTTGGGCTTTTAAGCTGTAATTTTCTGAAACAAATTTATCTAAATCTTTTTGTAAAGAGTTAATTTTGAATTGATATAGTTTATGTTCTCTTACATGAGATTCATTCAAAATCATTATTTCTTTTACTTTATCAGCCAGTTGTTGAGCATGGACTCTATATCTTTCAACTTCCTTAACACACATTGATGAACACAATCTATCTCTTACCTCTCTAGCCATAGGTGGAACTTTGTTCTCCATGTGGGCCATTAAAGCTTGACTTTCATCCAAAACTTCCTTCTCATACATGCTCCAGTCACAGGTTCCATCTTGGAGAATGATCATCCCAGTTTCTTTAGAATTACTAGGTCCTGCTGATGCATTTGTGGCTGGTGGGGATGAGTTGGTTAGCTATGGTTGTCTATAAGATCTCTGAGATGTTGTTGTTTGATAAGATTGATGCTGATGAGACTGATGTTGCTGCTGTTGTCTCATGTCAGGATTTGATTGTTGATTACATTCTCTTGAGAAGTGCCCATAGAGATTGCATTTGAAAAATCTTACCTTTGACTTATCAACACCAATCTTTGATGTTTTGCTTATTGCAGCCAAACTTTTGTTTCTTCTCAAGTATTGTTTGGCTCTATAAGCAATCATTGCCATTTGCCATTGAAGATCCATCTCCTCTACTACATCTGGATGTAGTTCTTCCAAGTCTTGTTGACAGATATTTGCAGGTGTTAAGGTGCTTCCTAAGTAGGCTTGAAAACTTGAACTAAAAGCTGCAAATGCTGCTTTTTGTTCTTCAGAATCCAGAATCACAGTAATGGGCTCTGCTTGGTTGTTGTTTGTTGAAGACTTTGCTACTGATGTAGATGCATCTTTTCTATCATCAGGTCTTCCTTTTTCTTTTCCTGATTTACTTTGAGAAGAGTTCTTTGAAGGCTTTGATGCATAAAAACTCACTTCTTCTTCATCTTCACTCAAAGTACAAGAGTTGTCACTATCATTGTTAGAGATAAAAGCACTTTCAGCACTTTTGGTTTCTTTAAAATGATAAGGTGTGACATGTGTTCTCACACTCTTGTTTCTTGATTTTTCATCATTTCAAGAGCCTTAACTTTAGCTACCAATGTATCTAAGCCAGTTGCTTTGAGATCAATGGTGTTCTTGAACATGGACACAGTTTGCTTCCAACTTTCAGGCAATGTATGGAGCATCTTTTTGTTCAATTCCTCATTTGTATACTTCAACTCCATGATGTTCAACTCGGTTACCAATTGCATAAACCTATGGAGTTGTTGAGGAATTGATTCACCCTCAATATGATGAAATGTTTCATATTGTGAGCGAAGTGTGTCCTTCCTAATGCTTCTGATTTCATCACTCCCTTGACAAAGAGTATGAAGTATCTTAAGAAATTTGCTGTTTTATAATTCTCACACCTGAATAGTATTTCTTCAGGTAAAGCCATACTACGCAAACTGTATGCTCTAATATCAACTTTAACCTTTTTAACATCATCAGGTGATAGATCTTTTGTACTTATGGGTTGATTTTTGTTATTATAATCCGGCCCAAGGGTGGGTGGAATATAAGGACCTTCAGTTATTGATACCCATAAGTCAGAATCAGTGTAGTTCACATGATTTCTGAACTTGATCTTCCAGGACTTAAAGTCTGCTTTTGTTTCCAACTTTGGAGGCTGGTACGATGATCCACCGACAAAGCTACTCATTTTAGTCAAATATTGAAGTTTTAACTAAAACAAAGTTTCTTATGAACAGTTAATGAGAGTCAGCCAATAACATAGATCTATGTTTCAATTAATTTGAATATAGATCAATGTTAACCGAGCAATGTAATAATACTCGCTGAATGACAAATCACTGATTTATTGAATTTCAAATCTTCACACCAAATTACTTTTGCTTATAAAAATTATAGATCTAGTCAGAAAACTAATAGATCTAGGTTTCAAATAAACAATTCCAACACCGATAGATCAATCGATCTGGATCAATGAGCACTTGGCTCTGATATCACCTGTGAATCCTAGGATCGCAATCAGGAATTATCAGTGTTAGATTGGTTTCGAATTAATGATCGCAGAATTACCATTAATCGTTGTTTAATTGATTAACAAATAAATATCAATGCCAGAGAAAATAAACAATAAATGATCAAACGATATCAACAATATGCAAAGAATAATGTTTTGAATCAAACGTAATTTATTAAAACTGATTAATGATTACAAAGAATCAAATAATAATTGCTAAAAAAATTCTATGGTATGATTGTGTTTATGATTTCTGGTGTGTTGATGTGACGGCTGCTAGGGTTAGTGTTGATCGTGCAAAACGATGTGATGGTATTTTTGTCGCCGTCAATTTTTCATCACATTGATGTGAAACCTAGGACTCATAGTTATAGACACGCATGTTTCTGTTAAGGAAACATCGAATCACTTGGAGTCTGTGATTGACTTGTTGACTTGAAACACTTGTATGATATAAGTACGTGTCTGGTTCTTCCGCAGCTACTTTGTTCTTCCGCAGTTACTTGTTCTTCCGCAGCTACTTTGTTCTTCCGTAGCTACTTTGTTCTTCCGAAGGAACTTTGGTTTCTTCATGTGTGGTGTTTGTTCATCAGTGAATACCCATATTCATCCGTAGAAGATCTTCTGATGAATGTCTTGTAAGAAAGATATCTACAGAAGAACAAAAATGTTCATCCGTAGATGTTTCTTACACTTAGTCAATTTCAGAAATTGACCAAGTATAATGTTTGTACCTGTAATCATACACATAAATCAACGCACATGTAGGTTAACCTATATATATACATAATGAATTACAAATATTCAGTACATATATTGATTAACGTTCTAAGCCTATACAAAATGATCTAGACCTATTATTCCAAGATCTAACACGAGAGAAGAAGAGAACTGATGAAGATGTTTCCAGAAACAGAAAGACAAGGATATCAAGCATCAATGGAACAGAAGCAATTGTGGAACAAAGCACGATCTGCTGGTGACCTTGTGCGTAATGTATTACAGAAAGGACGATCTATTTCAGATTTGTTGAATGCTATGATTGTTCCTGATACCACTAAGGAGGTCAAGATCGTAGCTTGGAAGTATGATGAAGTGTTTGATGCATTCTTGATTAAAAGAGTCAATGCACTTTGTGATGTTTATCATTTCTTTTCAAGTATTATTAAGCTGCCAGTTCAAGACTTGAAAGAATTAGACAGATTGCCTTTGATCAACCATTCAAAAGCTAAACGTGGAGAATTATTTGTTGAGTTACTTCACAGAGGGATAAACAGAATGAGTTCATTCTTACAAATAAGGTGTGATCAAGAAGATAAGCAGTATTTTCAAACATTAAAGAAGAAGAGAAAAGGAGTTGATAAAGATGTTGGTGAAGAAAAGTTTTTGGATGCTTTTAGTGATGAGTATTTTGAGAAAGTCACAAATCCTGGATTGAAAGTGATAGATGGATCTCAACAATCAAAACCTATTATAAGATGGTTTTATAATTCTGAATCATATGAATTGAAGTTGGTCAGAAATGTGGATGACTGGGATAATGATATGATTACTTTATTCGGTGTTTTTGAGCTGAAATTACTACATCCTAGTTATATTTCTTTCTTATCAATTCAAAAGTTTGAGAAAGTGATTCCAGAAACTACAGAGAATGACAAGAAATATTTTCTATCAATAATTAAAGTGATGAATGCAGCAATGGAACGGATATCATTGAGGAAAGCATTGGCTTATGCTAACATAGTGAAAAAGGACATAAAGGATATTGATTTTAAGCAAATTTCAAGTAAAGGTATTTTGGAGATCCATTGCAAAGATACTGCAAATCCTGTTGAATGTTATACAAATATTGATATTGCAGGTCTTTCTAAGCAAACTTTGGAAGTAATGAACAATATGGAGATCAAAACAAATGAAGCAAAGCCTGAACAAGGGATTTTAGCTGGAAAATTCAAGTAAGCTATTGCCAAAGCACTAAGGGAACAAGAGATATATAAGGAAAAGCCAGTTTTCAAGATAAAAGAAGAACCAGAAGACTTCTTTGCCTTGTGAAGACTAAAGATCAAAGCTGGAGACTAAAGACTAAAGAAAGAAGATTAAAGATTGAAGAAAAAAACTGAAGAAAGAGATTTGAAGACTGAAGATTTTGAAGACCGAAGACATGTAAATCTTAGGGGGAATATTGTAGATGCTTCTTTAAAAATTTACAATTCTCTTTGTATGTCTTTTACATTTTTGTCATAGTATAGGGACTTTTTATGTAAATATGTTCCTTTGTTTTCTTGATTAGGATAAATAGCATAGATATGTATTGTGTAGAAAAGTTTTTAGATTAAGACGTATTGTAACTGTTTCTACACTTTGTATTCTTCTATGCTTCTAATCAATGAAAATTCTATGATTTTTTGTTGATTTCTTATGTTGAATTGAATACCTGTGTGGTTTAGTTTGAATTATGTTCAGATATCATCACAGATCGATCCATTTTGAGCTCATAAATTATTGGCATTACTATTATTATCATTCAACTCACGAAATACATAAGTTATTAACATATTATAAAATATAGTAAAAGAAAGTTAATGTTGTAGGTCATGACAAGCGAAAGGTAAAATGCCATTCTTTCATTTCCTTCGCTATCAATCAAGCAACATCCCATAAGGAAACGATGAGCATCAAGTAACAAAGACGTATCTTCTCTACCCACCGCTAAAGACACTCAACTAAGAAAACTAGAAAAGAAGGACCAATTCAGTTCTCTATCCACCTGTGTCGAGGAACGTACTATATATAGTACTTGCTTGATCTACCTAAAATAAACGTAAAGCAAAGTAATGAACACCACACACTCATCAAAGAACTAAAATAAGGACAAGGACGCTAAAACACATAGGTAAAACCCTAGGGACAAGGCAAGGATGACGACCTAAGCAAATGGAAGGGACGTTGATGAACGGTGTCAAGCCCCCTTAACATGGCACGTCAGATATTTACACCACAAAGGAAGTTTGGTAAATCCAAAGTTACTTAGATACTAAAGCACTTTCTTACACCACTTGTAGTGGAAAGGAGGGAATTCCCCATGTCTCTATCTATGGTTACAACCAAGGGTCGAACCCCTAAAATACCCCATTTGATTGCCAAAGATAACTATAATTGACACACATACTTTCTCCCTTTACCTTGTAACATTCTTCCTTTAACTTGCCTGTTGGATCATACATGGATGAAGCTACCCAAACTCTAAGTTCTATGTTGATCTTCATATGCTGAAATACTCAAGCATTGAACTGCAATGAATCAAAACTTGTGTATATGCTAATGATCTGCTGATACACTACCGCATTAGGCAAGTGTGTCAATACTGAAGAGTAGTGGTGACAACATACCTATGCAACTGTTGATCTTTTGGGGTACCGATTTCTATCTTTTGTTGTACATATCTTTGTAACCAATAGTAATGTACATTCGTGGTATGCCATAACATGTAGATCAATGGCTGAAACGTGCCATTGATCCTAAACCTAGAATAGATGATCCAGATTCATTATAGAGTTTAGCTTTCTTAGTATAAATACCTCACACTTGTATAGTTTTGAGGTTAGCGTGTTTTCCCACTTGTTTTCTCTTATTATTACTTCTGTGTAATCAGCAAAGATAATCGAGTGAATACTTTAAAAGAATTTCTTGTGTCATTTTATATTCAAAGTATTATTTGTTTTTGTTTGTAAGCACTTAACTTAGATTCCGTATTTGTTAACTGGCGATTAACATAATAGTCTTGTTTAGTTCAAACTTGATCCAACATTGCCTTTTCACTTTCTTTTAGAATTCCTTACTGATTCTCATGCTAAAGGCTGACGCAAGAGACCATCTTTTATAGTGAGACTAACATTTTTCTTTATCTTAGCAGGGTAAGTATCACCTAAGCATTCCTCCTCAACTAGACCTAAGGACCCTATTTGTTTAGAGAAATAAGTGGCACCATCCATGGATTTACATATTAACACCGACTAATGACACCATGAGAAACTACATGCACATAACAATAAGGATAACCCATGCCCATGCTTAATCTAAGCATAGTTAACTTTACGTTAAGCTTAGTCCGGTGTTTTCCCATGTGAAGGATTCCATTTAACAATATTTTGGTGATCATGTCGAGCCTTATTTTCATGCTCCTGCTCTGTCTTGATGAGTGATCAAATCATCAGATAAGCTAAGCTTATGGAGACTTACATTTGACTTGGTTCTTCCTTGACAACAGATTAAGGAATCGATTTATTAGTATTTATCATGTAAAATTCACTAATCAATCATGTTGTTATATATGACATAACATCATATCAGGTGTTTATACTACTTATTCACTTATAAGTGTTACGTATTCAAAGCCATTATTTACATTACTTAGTTGGTACGAAGGTGTTATGTATTCAAACCTCTAAGCATAAAATTAAGCTTGTTATTATTCATAAATTACTCTATTTTAAAATATTACGAATGTGACTAATCAATGTTTTTATAACCGGATTAAACTAGTATTCCAGAAATGAAAACCCTCACATGCTTGATCACATGGGTTGTAATAATTTTGGATGGTGTTGGTGATATATTTCTAAATGTCTAATAAAAATACTCTTCCCACTATTTTAAACTCTTTTATCAAAAGTATTTTTATAGATATTGTGATTGAACTTGATGGCCTCTCGACATGTGAATATGTGAATATGTTTGCCAAGTAATATAAAAAGATGCAAGTGTTAGTATTTCTTGACAACTAAATTAACTTGCTCTCCAGAATATAAATCTATTTATTATTATATATTTTTTTTTAAAATAACATACTCATTTATTTTTCTAAATATACACTGTCAGATTAAACACAACATGACGGGGCGTTGATGTGGTAAAAAATTTGTAGGGCTCAATGTTAACTTAAGTCATTGTCGATCGACACATATATAAAAACAAATACGTCTTTGATCTCTCAACGTGCGGTTTTGAGTGAAAATTGAATCTAGATAAAAATAAGTGCCTCATACTATTTTAAATAAAATTTACCTCAAAGCATATGTATAAATAAGCACGTGCCAACGTCATGCTTCGAATTTTACAAAAACTCAAAGTTTAAAAGTTAGAAAATTAAGCCGTAAATTAGCTTTGGCTCGTTTGTTCTCTAATGATCTGTGCATTACCATTGACAACTAAGTTTTTGAAACACATTCACATCTAAACATTAATAAAAACAAACACATCTCAACGACAAATTCATATATTTATAATACATCTTACAAAAGTGATCAGATAAAAAATAAACTATAAAAAATGAAACTTTAAAGAAACTTCGAGGACTTGTAAGTTTGTGTTTGGTGACTTACACATTATTACCTACAACTCGATTTTTCAAAAAATTACATTAAAACGGTGCTAAATGTAAACACGTCATATTAGCGGCATAATTCATATATTACAAAATATATATTCTAAAAGTTATAAGCGAAAATAGATAAAAAAATGTCTTAAGTTTGTTGTGTGTCAAAAGCTGGTTGGACAAGAAAGAAAAAATGAACAAAAAGAAATTAAATTATAGGTGTTAATTTAATCGGGTCCACCTATCCATGTCTCAGCCGGGACCGCATCCCTAACCCCCCCCCCCCCCCGGAGAAAACTCACTCTAACCACATTGCTCAGAGTGAGACTTAAGCCCATCAAGGAATAGTTAAGATGCCATATTAATTTTAGGGAAGTGCGACAGATGCATAATTTCTACGAAGTGGCATTAGTAGAAAGTTGTTCATTGTCCGTCTAGGGTCACAAATCTTGATTTAAGGTCTGGTTATCATCAATTGAGAGTTCAAAAGAAAGACATCTTGAATACCGCTTTTGGAACTCGTTATTGTCATCATGAGTACTTGATTATGCCATTCGAGTTGACTAATGCACCAGCGGTGTTAATGGATCTCATGAATCGTATGTGCAAACCCTACCTTGATCAATTTGTTATTGTGTTTATCAATGACATATTGATCTATTCTAAGACCAAGGAGGAACATGAGAAGTATTTATGTCTAATCTTGGAACTACTCAAAACGGAGTAGCTGTACGGAAGTTTTCAAAGTGTGACTTCTGGATTCGTGAAGTGTAATTTCTAGAGGATATTATGAATGAAAGAGGAATACATGTAGATCCTACTAAGATTAAAGCGATACAGAATTGGTCAGTCCCTAAGATGCCTAGTGAGATATGATAATTTCTTGGGCTGGTAAGATATTATTGGTGTTTCTTGACTGATTCTCTAAGATCGCTCAACCCCTCACTAATTTGACTAAAAAAGGAACATCGTATAAATGGGGAAAGAGTCAAGAAGCAGCTTTTTAGCTATTGAAGAAGAAACTTTGTAGTGCACCAATATTAGCATTACCACAAGAAAGTGATGATTTCATGGTTACTATGATGCTTCTATCCAAGGACTTGGTTTTGTTTTGATGCAACGTGACAAGGTGATAACCTATGCTTCAAGACAACTAAAAGTGCATGAGAAGAACTACACAATCCATGATTTAGAACTGGGTGCAGTGGTCTTTGCCTTGAAGATTTGGAGACATTACTTGTATGGTACCATTTGCACCATATACACCGATCACAAAAGTCTTTAACATATCTTTGATCAGAAAGAGTTGAACATGTCACACCCTTAATTTCCATAAACGGGGTATTACCGTTAGGCGTGTGACTTCCAGGTTCTCAGCCACTAGTTACACCAAACGACACGTTAAATATAAAACATAGTTATTTGTTAACGTTTAAAATATCCCAAAAGTAGAGTTATTAACGTAAACATAATAGTAATTGCGGAAGCATAAATAAATCTTAAATCTTTAAACAGCGCAACACGCGCAAACCAATTAAATAAAGTTCATAAAAACAATGATGTATCATGCGAGACGATGAATGCATGAATGATATGATCCTAAGCATGCGCATCTTGTGAACCTGAAAGAAACATGCTAAAGTGTTAACACAAGGTTGGTGAGTTCAAAGAGTTTACAGAAAACAGTAATCATCAACAATGAAAACCAGATTTAGTAATCAAAGCACATGAGTAGGTAGCTAGCCCACAACAAGTGACTTTGTGTATGAATTTCACGACCGAGCTGACAGTAATATAATGTAATGAATGCCTCGGCTGTGGGTACCAAACCATAGCATAGTAAAACAGGCTAACCATTCACCCGTTTGACCTCCAGTCAAGCTAGCCAGACTAGCCCGGGCGGGGTTTGTCAAACCCAGTAGATCTACTAACAATCACCTCGCTAATACCATATTAACGGTCCGAATGAGGCGTAGTGGTAACACCATAGTACACAAGCATATGCAGTATTACAAATCCAAGTAACGTACAATATATGAAAACAGCATGTTTCCCTCCCCCAAAAGAGAGTATAGTATGAAAAGTGGGGCTGTAAACTCACCTTAAATGCACAGCAACGAGTAAATGAAAGCACAAAGATTAGGTTTCCGAACAACCTGTATTTCATATTTAATATTTAATTAATATTAAATAATAGTAATAGAATCAAACGGCTTCGTGTTCGCGATTCGGTTACGATGCGGACTATAGGTTGTTCCCCATTCACATGCAAGCACACTCAAACCACAATTCACTTTTAATATATATAACCCAACTTGGAGCACCCAACCCAAAAGTCCTCGGGTGGACCCCACATGCATAACATCCATGCATACCAAAATATATATTAACAACACCAACATACGCAGCAACATGCACAAACATGAAATATCCATACATTACATACAATCATAGATACATACAATGGACATGAAGCACACATGCTTACTGCCAACCCATCCACATTTTAAACACACACACGAAGAAAGGAAACAAAAAATAATATATATATATATATATATATATATATATATATATATAATATATATATATATATATATATATATATATATATATATATATATATATATGTATATGCATGCTCTCGAACAAACATACCCACTGCCGCATACATACAACTATATACATGCATGCACATACCATAAGCTCCATCGGTCAACACATACATACACACCCCAAATCACAGAACCCACACACACCTCAACAGAGGCATACACTTGCAAATACATCGCATGATATAACACCACGTATACATACATACGTAAACCGCCATGGAAAAACTCCGCTGGTGCACACGAACAAGTGATTATACGCACCGAACGTGAACATACGCAAGTACACAGCACACCGCCAAACACCCACATACACCACCCATGAATAAATAGGAACCCACAAGTGTAAACCAAGGAGGTCTAAACCCCCACGATTTAGCCTGGGTTCTGACAACGAGTTTGCACATGTGCACCCATATGCCAAGAACACATGCATAAACAACCACCCTCACAGCACATAGCAAACACATCCATGATCAATACAACACAGCCAAGTACACACACCCACACATGCATAAATTGTACAAGATTAAAAACCAACTTCACACACATAAGATCAAAACACATATATGCAGAATCATACCCTCGCATGAAACAAAGCATACATACAACACACACAGAAGAACACACACCAACACAACCCGATGCTACAAACGTGTACAACATAAACATACATTCACACATATACCACCATAAATCCACACACTGCGCATGAATACAACCCCAAACCGCAACCCACATTCAAGATTGAGCGACCGAACCGTAACCGAAACCGAACGAGTAAGACGAGCGAAAGAAACGTACAAAGAAAATGTACCGTACCGATAGACGAAGGCGGCGGTTAACCACGTGAGCCGTTGAAGTTGCGATCGTCCAACAAAGAGGAGGTGTTACGGTTAAAGGGTCTGTCGATGTTTGGGGAAACGAGGCTGCCGTGAGGAGATTGCCGAGGGTTGCTAGGGTTGCGAGAGGTACAAGGGTTACCGGGAGGGATTTGTGGAAGTGGGAAACGGGATGGGAAATTTGGGTGGGTTATATAAAAAAAAATTTGAAACTTTTGTTAATGACAATTCAGCCCCTCAAGCTTCGAAATTTGTACAAAGACCCTCAAGTTAATATAATTAACTTAGACTCAAATAATTTGATAGTTCACATGGGAACGTTTAAGTAATGAGGGTTGTGTTCATGACAAAATACAGGGTGTCACAAAACATGAGGCAGCGACGCTGGGTGGAATTATTAAACGACTATGATTGTGCTATCAAATATCACACGGGAAAGGCAAATGTTGTCGTCGATGCCTTAAGCAGAATGAAAACTGCTAAATCCAGACGAGTGCAACCTTTGTTGCTGACCATTAGTACTCAATTGCCTGAACAAATCAAGGATGCTCAGACTGAAGCCTTGAAAGAGGGACATGATGAATCTGAATCTTTGCGTAGGATGGACAAGCAATTCGAGGTGAAAGCCAATTGAATTAGTTATTTCATGGATAGGCTTTGGGTATATTTGCATAGGAATTAAAGAGACTTTGTTATTAGTGAAGCACATAAGTCTAGGTACTCTATACATCTTGTTTCTAAAAAATGTGTCATTTTCTAAAGGCATAATTGTGGCCTAACATGAAAGCGGATGTAGCTACCTATGTGAGCAAGTGTTTAACCTGCTCTAAGGTGAAGATTGAATATAAGAAGCAATTAGTGTTATTGCAACAACCAGAGATTCCCTTATGGAAGTAGGAACAGATATCCATGGACTTTATCACCAAGTTACCCAGAACTCCTAGTGGTTATGACACGATATGGGTGATCGTGGATCGACTAACTAAGTCTAATCACTTTCTGGCAATCAAGGAAATTGATAAAATGGATAAGCTAACTGAGATTTACTTGAAAGAAGTGGTTTCCCAACATGGTGTACTAATCTCGATTATTTTGGATTGTGATGCTCGTTTCACATCTCATTTCTAGCAATCGTTGCATAAATCTTTGGGTACACATTTTGATATAAGTACTCCTTACCATCCTCAAACAGATGGGCAGAGTAAGCGTACTATTGAAAATCTAGAAGACATGTTGCGAGCTTATGTGATTGATTTTAGGAACAATTGGGAAGTTCATTTACCCTTGGTGGAGTTCTCCTATAACAATAGCTAAAACATCGTTTGAAGCACTATATGGGAGAAAGCACAGATCACCGGTTTGTTGGGCGGAAGTTGGTGATAGTCAACTGACTGGCCCTGAATTGGTTCACGATACTACTAAAAATATTGTGTAGGTTTGGAATCGTATGGCTGCAACACGAGATCGGAAAAATGAACTACACTGACAAGCAAAGGAAACCCTTGGAGTTTCAAGTCGGGGAAAAAGTCTAGCTAAAAGTCTCACCATGGAAATGTATGATTCGATTTGGTAAATGAGGCAAGCTTAACCCGAGTTGTGTTAGGCTAATTGAGATTCTTGAAAGAATCGGTTTAGTGGCATACAGACTACATTTACCTGTCTCGTTGAGTGGAGTTCATAATATTTTTCATATCTTGAACATGAAGAGTGCTTATCCGACGAGACTTTGGTTGTACCACTCGAGGAAGTACAAGTAGACGAACAACTGCAATTCATCAAAGAACCTGTTGAGGTTATGGATCGTGAGGTCAAGACCTTCAAACAGAGAAAGATACCTATAGTAATAGTACGCTAGAACTCAAGACGTGGACCGAAATTCACGTGAAAATATGAGGATTAAATGAAGCTTAAGTATCCTATTTGTTTCAAAAGACAACAATATTTGGTAAAGCTAACTCTTAAATTTCGAGGTGAAATTTCTTTCAACGTGACGATGATGCGATGACTCATGTTTCCTTTGTGCTAATATAGTAGACCAGTGATGTAACGTAATCATGTAACACAATTTTAGGGATGAAAATTCTTTCAACATGGGGATGAGGTGACATCCGGTAATTTTTAGTTAGCAAAACTCTGTTAGTTCCGTTAGGTCTTGTATCAAGTGTCGTGAGTACACACTAGTTGTCGTTGAACGTTGATAACTTAACAATAATTAATATTGGTTAACTAATAGTAACTTAATTAATAATTTGATTATTAATATATGGTTATGTGAATCATGAATGTTAAGTATTATTTAAGGATTGTGGTGTTTTCTAATTGGATTATATAATTGTTGTTGGTTAATAATAATTCATGTGTTATGTGGTTGAAATTTTTTAAAAGTGTAAAAACAATTAGTTTTTACAAAGTGTAAACAAGGAGGGATGCTTTTGTAATTTCTACTAAACTTAATATTAAACAAGAACAAACCCTAGCCCCCTTAATCCTCCCATTCGGCTGAGACTCCCACCCCATCCCCATCCTAGTGATTTTTGATCAAGAACACACCATTCCAATTGATTTTAGCTTGGTTTAATCATTTCATTTTGTTAGCAAGTGTCATACTCGATCATTACATGATTTAAGGTGAGTTTCTAACAAGTTTTCATGATTTTTGATTGTAGAACAAACCCTAGTTCAATCGGACTTAATATCACAAAATTATTGATGTTTCGTGATGCTATGATGTTAGTTTACATGTCTTAAGCACGAATTTCATAGAATTAATGTCTTGTTCATATGTTACTATAAGAGGAAACTTTAATTCTTGAGAAATTGGAATATGATGATTTATTGATGTTTCTTATGTTTAGATGATTGTATGTACTAGTTTAGGTAAAAGAATTGAAGAATCTATGATCAAATTGGATGAGATGTTGGTTGTTGAATGCTACTTTCCCAAAAGGAAAACTTTATTGAAACGCTTGATTGGGTTTTGCCAATTGGGCATGCACGTTGTGCTAGGAACACGCTAGGTTGATTGTTGAGGATGTTTAAAATGTTGGAATGATTTAGTTGGGCCATTCGGATGCTATGTTGGAGTATTGGGCAATCTTGAATTCGTGAAGGAACTTATGCAATGTAATGGGTTTATGCTAGAAGGTTATGGATTTGTGGTGGGGTTATAGTATTTGATCATTATGAATGCTTGATTGTTTGATTGGTAAGAGTCATGTTTGGGAATATGATGATGAACATCATACCCATATGCGAATCTGAGGGCACTACTTAGTAGGATTGGCAGGGTTTAGGATGTGAAGTAGTGAGTTGCTTCTAATGGCATGTAGTGTGTGGTTAAACTCAATGTGTGATTAGATAGTTGAGAATCACTTCTATTGTATTGAGCTTGATGATTTTTGAGGCTCACATGTGTTGCATGATAGGCCATGCTAGTATGATAATCTTGCTAGAACTTAAGGTACATTATGTAATATATGTGAATGGTTTTACATGATAATCATGGATAATGAATTATTAAACTTGAGCAAACAAGATTTCACTTAACAATTCGTTAACGGGTCAAAAGGGACAACTTGGTCAATATTTTCCAAATCACTTGAATCAATGTGTTTGATTGAGCACTTAGGGTTTGTTAAGCTATTTTAATCTTTTAATCTTCAATAAGTAGTGGTTTTTTGATGAAGTTCAGCTTTTTGTTGATGTGCACATCTTCCCATGGTATTTGTTGTGCTTCATCTACTAAATATTTTCTTAGATTTGACACATGAAAAGTATTATGTATACCTGCCAGTTGCTCTGTGACAACCCGTATTGTCAGGTTAACCTCGTCACCGTATCCAACTCATGCCTAGTAATTTAATTAAGTCAATCCCAATATTATTAGATAATTATAATTCTGTTTATAACTGATGTTAACTAAACTTAAGTATTTGCATTGCAAGTTCTTTTAATTTGAGGGACCAGAAGAGTAAATTGCACCACTTCTTATACTAAATCACTCCTCCATCGGCTTTCCTCAACCGCAATCCTGTTCCCACACTTTCGAAACCCTAACCAACCCCTGCCGTCGCTCGTTCGATTTGAAGATCATCCTCTCATCCTCTCCCTTCGACCGCCACTTCCTGTCTTTGTAGCCGCTCTTCCCCACAGCAGTACACCCCGGCAACACCTCCGTTCGTGATCGAGTGAACCGGCAATCAGGAGCGGTGAGCAAATCTGTCCCGTATCTCGTTCGGTATGATTCGACGATTATTATTCTAATTTTATACGCTACGGTTTTGATGTTTCGATCTACGGTTTCATGTGATTTCATTGGAGGCACGCCCGGTTATGTATGTGTGTTCATCGTGCATGAGTTCTACCGTGTGTATGTATCTATGTTGATTTTTATATATTTGCTTCGTATGCATGTTCTGGTGTATATATGTGGGTAGAAATTGCAGTGGGTTCATGCGTGTGTATATATGCATATACATGCACCTAGATGTGATGGTATGAATCTGTTTTGTACACTGCTTGCATGCGAGTTATGCGTGAATGGCGTGGTTGTATGTATGTAGGCATGTGGTTTGGTATGCATGTGGTCATTGATGCGCATGAATGCATGGTTGAGTGCTAGGAGTATATATAGGTACGTATGAATGCATGTGGCAGTGTGTGGTTATATATGTTTGCGTGTGTTTGGGTTTTGAATTATGTGTGTATGGTGTGGGGAATTGATAGCAAGGTTATGGCTTGCGTGGGTTTCTTCTGGTTGTGTGTACTTGCGTGTGTATGTATATATATATATATTATATATGTATGAGTGTATAATATATGTTATGTGGTGTGTGTATATATATATATTCGGTATAGGTAATATATATTGTATGTGCACGTTATCGGTTGGGTTTTATACAGTTTTTACTGTGCTTGCGTTTGATTGGGCTATTGATAACCGTAACCGAATCGTGAATGCGAAACCGTACGAACAGATTGCTGGTATTTAATATTAATTATATATATATTAAATGGCGTTCAGGTTAACCGGAAACTCTGATCTGTGTGCTTTCGTTTGCTTTTTGCTGTGCATTTAAGGTGAGTTTACAGCCCCACTTTTCATACTATACTCTCTTTTGGGGGAGAGAAACATGCTCTTTTCATATACTATTCGTTACTTAGATTTGTAATACTGCATATACTTGTGTACTATGGTGTTACCACTACGCCTCATTCGGACCGTTAATATGGTATTAGCGAGGTGATTGTTAGTAGATCTACTGGGTTTGACAAACCCCACCCGGGCTAGTCGCGCTAGCTTGACTGGAGGTCGAACGGGTGAATGGTTAGCCTGTTATACAGTGCTGTGGTTTGGTACCCACAGCCGGGGCATTCATTACATTACATTACTGTCAGCTCGGTTGCGAAATTCATACACATAGTGACTTGTTGTAGGCTAGCTACCTACTGATATGCTTTGATTACTAAATCTGGTTTTCCATCACTGACAATTACTGTTTTCTGTAAACTCTGTGAACTCACCAACTTTATGTTGACATTTTAGCATGTTTCTTTCAGGTTCGCAAGACTCGCACGCTTAGGATCATCATTCATGCATTTATCATCTCACGTGATTTAATGACAACTTTTAAATGAATTTCCTTTATTTATTTTGCGCATGTTGCGCAGGTGAAAGATTTATAATTTATTTATGCTTCCGCAATTGCTATTACATTTACGTTAATAACTTTGCCTTGGAATATTTTAAACGTTAACAAGTAATTATGTTTTGTAATTAACGTGTCGTTTGGTGTAACTAGTGGCTGAGATCCTGGAAGTCACACGCCTAACGGTAATACCCCGTTTGTGGAAATTGAGGGTGTGACAGATTGGTATCAGAGCCATTGGTTATAGCGAACTAAATTGACATTGCATTTCATTTGCATTGCATTTAGACTATAGCCTGTTGCCTTAGTTACACGCATATAAACACGTTTAGCTTGTTAGCTGGCTTTGTATGCTTTGTCGTGCTGGATTGCTTACTGTTGCTCTTTCCAATGAGCGGCTCCTTGCAGGAATGGCGTCTTCATCATCTGCACCTACCTCTTCTCCTTCTCGAGGAAAGAGGCCTAGACATGACGATTGCATACCTCACGTTACTGATCCATATGACTGGCCTATGAGACCTAATATTAATGAGGTTATTGACCTTGACCAGCCATTTGCCTTACCCCAGTACCCACCGGTTCATGAGTGGCAGTACTACCCTGTGTTTATGACCCGACTTATTATGGAGAAGAATGTTCCTCCACCTCCTGAAAACCGGCCTCGTACTAGGTCTGCTACGGCTAGGGATCCTAATACCCCTACATTACCTCCCTTGCATTGCCCTCCCGAGCAGGCCATAGCTGCTTTGGCAACTACTTTACACGTTGAACGTAAGCGCGTCGCTGAGCTATGGGATGACAACCGAGCATTGAAGAGAGCTGCGTGGGAATCAACTGAGGAGATCAAGGAGCTCAAGAGAAGATTCAACAAGCTGATGGAGTATCACAACAAACATGTGGATCGCGTCACAGGTTTGTTCGATCGGGTGATTAGCGACGAGGTCGACATCGCTGTTAACAGTCAGCGACTTGATACCCTTGAGGGTCAGGTCAATGCACTGAATGCAGCACCAGAGCCTGACGAGGAAGACCCGGAGGAGGAGCCAGAGGAGCAACCCGAGGACGAGCCTGAGGCTAGCACTGGATCTGTTGATTCTCATTGATTACTTTCTTTATTCATTTCATTCGTTTATCAGACTTTGATTCATTTCACACCTAGATGGGAAGGGTTGTTCCCATCCGACTTATGTTTTGGATTTTGATTGTTTGGTTTGATTAATTGTTAACGTACTTACAATTTATTATTCCAGAAATTATTATTTGAACATTTAGTTGAGTGTGCTAAATTCTTTAAATTACTTATGCATAAATGAAGTTGATATGTTACATATTACTTATTTTTGTATGTTGTAATTGTTAAGAATGTCTGGACGTGGGCGTGGACGCGGTCGCGGTACCATCAACATGACACCTGCGGAATTGGCCGCTCTCATTAATCAGCATGTGGCTGATGCTCTTGCAAATCATAATCCCAATCCACAACCCGCTCCAATCGGTAAGCCATAACATATTCATTCTTGACAGTAACACACTGTCAATCTTTTCGAGATATAACATTCAAATAAATTCTAAAGTCCTGATCTAAACCTATTGCAGGTCAAGCGGTATGTACTTTCAAGTCCTTTATGGACTGCAAACCAAACCCATTTACTGGAAAGGAAGGAGCTGTGGGACTCCTGCGCTGGTTCGAGAAGCTCGAATCAGTATTTGAAATGTGCAACTGTCCAGTAGAAAACCGAGTCAAGTACGCTACTGGCACTCTGGATGGAGCTGCCTTATCATGGTGGAACACCCAGGTACAGATGTTGGGTGTTGAGATTGCTAATCAGACTACCTGGGAAGACTTCAAGAATCTGATGAAAGAGGAATACTGCCCTCGCGACGAGGTGCAGAAATTGGAAATGGAGTTCTGGAATCTCAAAATGACAGGTTCTGAGATCGAGGCGTATACCACTCGTTCTCATGAGCTTGCTACACTGTGCCCCAACATGGTCAACCCTCCTTCTCTGAGGATTGAAAGATATCTCCACGGACTGTCACCAGAAATCCAAGGAATGGTCACCGCCTCCAGACCGAGTACCATACAAGAGGCGATTAGACTGGCTTATCGGTTGACGGATCAAGCCGTCACGCAAGGTAAATTACCTCCGCGTGGATCTGGTTCAGCCACCACTGATAACAACAACAAGAGGAAGTGGGAATTCTCTACTAATGGGAAGCAATCCTCCTCTTCCACTCCTCAACAACATCAGTACAAGAAGTTTAACCCAACCCAACCTACTAAAGACACGGGAAGTTCTGGTGGCTACAATGGCAATCTTCCAAAGTGCAACAAGTGTAAGTTTCACCACCATGGTCAGTGCACGAGGAATATCTGTGAGAGGTGTGGAAGATTTGGGCATGCTGCAGAGAATTGCAGGGTAAATCTCTCGGAAAAAGTGCCTCAACAGCAACAACAATACAACAATAACCAAGTTGGGTGTTATGAATGTGGACAACGTGGACATATCAAGAGGGATTGCCCAAGACTCAAGCGAAATGGCGGCAATGGTCCTACTGATAAACCCAGAGACAACAACAGTGGCGGAAGCGGCGTGCTAAGGGTAGAGCTTTCGTCATGGGCTCAGGTGAGGCTCTTATTGACCCTACTGTAGTGTCTGGTAGATTTACTGTGAATGGTTGTTATGCATCTGTTCTATTTGATTCTGGTGCCGATAAAAGCTATGTGTCCAACAAGTTTAGTAAGGTGCTAGGGACTGTCCCTACTGACTTGAACATTGAGCATGCCATAGAATTAGCTGATGGTAGGACGATGCTAGTTACCCAGGTGTTCAACAAATGTAAGCTAGGCTTGTCCGAACACACTTTTGATATAGACCTAATTCCAGTCACCCTTGGTAGTTTTGACGTGGTAGTCGGGATGGATTGGCTGTCCAAAAATAAAGCGGAAATCATCTGTAAAGAGAAATTGATCAAGTTACCCATCTCGGGTGAGGAGATACTTACAGTAGAAGGTGACAAGGGTGGCACTGTGGTTAGCATTATCTCCTACATGAAGGCCCAGAAATGCCTGCAAAAAGGGCATCCGGCGATTTTAGCTTTGATTACTGAGAAAGACACCGAAGAGAAACGACTGGAGGATATTCCCGTGGTTAGGGATTTTCCTGAGGTATTTCCAGAAGACTTGCCTGGCCTTCCTCCGCACAGGCAAGTGGAGTTTCAGATTGAGCTAACACCAGGAGCTGCTCCGATCGCTCGGGCGCCGTATCGTTTGGCACCGAACGAGCTACAAGAGTTGTCTAAGCAATTGCAGGAATTCCTAGACAAGGGATTCATACGTCCCAGCTCTTCACCCTGGGGAGCTCCGGTATTGTTCGTGAAGAAGAAGGATGGAACATTCAGGATGTGTATTGATTACCGGGAACTGAACAAGGTGACGATCAAGAACAGGTATCCTCTTCCACGCATTGATGACCTGTTTGACCAGTTGCAAGGGTCAAGTTACTATTCCAAGATTGATCTGAGATCAGGTTATCATCAGTTACGAGTTCGAGAGGAAGATATTTCGAAGACAGCATTCCGGACTCGCTATGGACATTTTGAGTTCGCGGTCATGCCATTTGGACTAACTAATGCCCCAGCGGTTTTCATGGATCTCATGAATCGTGTTTGCAAGCCGTATTTGGATAAATTTGTCATTGTCTTCATTGATGACATACTGATCTACTCACAGAATAAGGAGGATCATGAAGAACACTTAAAGATCATTCTGGAATTGCTGAAAGAGGAACAGCTTTATGCAAAATTTTCAAAGTGCGACTTCTGGATGCGAGATGTGAAATTCCTTGGCCATGTAGTTAACGAAAAGGGAATACATGTAGATCCCTCCAAGATAGACGCAATCAAGGATTGGCCGACACCAAAAACACCTACTGAAGTACGACAATTCCTTGGTTTGGCGGGCTATTACAGGCGATTCATTGAAGGATTCTCAAAGTTGGCACAACCTTTGACTGCCCTGACTCACAAAGGAACCATTTACAAGTGGGGCAGCAAGGAGGAGATAGCGTTTCAGGCGCTCAAAGACAAACTCTGCAGTGCACCGATTCTGGCGTTACCAGAAGGGCCTGATGACTTTGTTGTTTACTGTGATGCATCCATCCTGTGTACTGATGCAACGCAACAAGGTCATTGCTTATGCATCTAGACAGCTCAAGGTGCATGAGAAGAACTACACAACGCATGACCTGGAATTGGGAGCTGTAGTGTTTGCCTTGAAGATCTGGAGGCACTACTTATATGGAACCAAATGCACGATCTATACAGACCATAAGAGTCTCCAGCACATATATGATCAGAAGGATCTGAATATGCGGCAACGTGGTAGCCGACGCCCTCAGTAGAAAGGAAACACCAAAACCCCGTTGGGTGCGTGCATTACAAATGACCATCCATTCAGATCTGCCTGTGCAAATTAAGGCTGCTCAATCTGAGGCCTTGAAAATTGAAAAGCTGAAGGCTGAATCCATGCGGGGCATGGAGAAACAACTGGACCTAAAGACAGACGGAATTTGGTATTTTATGAAACGGATCTGGGTGCCACGGCATGGGGATTTACGAGAGCTAGTAATGGATGAAGCTCACAAGTCACGCTACTCGATTCATCCGGGTTCAGACAAGATGTACCAAGACTTGAAGGAATTTTACTGGTGGCCAAACATGAAAGCTGAAATTGCCACCTATGTAAGCAAATGCCTGACTTGTTCTAAGGTTAAGGTGGAATATCAGAGACCGTCCGGCCTACTGCAACAACCGGAAATTCCAGTGTGGAAATGGGAGCAGATTTCGATGGATTTCATCACGAAGTTACCTAAGACTCCTAGCGGATGCGACACCATTTGGGTTATTGTAGATCGTTTAACGAAATCCGCACACTTCCTGGCAATCCGAGAGACGGATCGAATGGACAAACTGACAAGGATATACTTAAGGGAAATAGTCTCTCGGCATGGTGTGCCAGTGTCCATTATATCTGATCGTGACGCTCGATTCACTTCTCATTTCTGGCAGTCTTTACAGCGAGCATTGGGAACGCGTCTGGATATGAGCACTGCGTATCATCCACAAACCGATGGTCAGAGTGAGCGTACGATACAGACACTGGAGGACATGCTGCGTGCCTGTGTGATTGATTTTGGTAGCAGTTGGGAAACTCATTTACCATTGGTGGAGTTTTCCTACAACAACAGTTATCACACTTCAATTAAAGCTGCACCATTTGAGGCACTATATGGACGTAAGTGCCGATCACCGGTCTGTTGGGCAGAAGTTGGAGAAAGCCAACTTACGGGTCCTGAACTTGTGCACGAAACAACTGAGAAGATCGTGCAAATTCGTAATCGTATGGCAGCGGCACGTGATCGACAGAAAAGTTACGCAGATAAACGCCGCAAGCCATTAGAATTTCAGATTGGTGACAAAGTACTTCTGAAGGTTTCACCTTGGAAAGGCGTAATCCGGTTTGGGAAACGAGGAAAGCTGAATCCACGCTACGTGGGACCATTTGAGATTATCAAAAGGATTGGTCCAGTAGCCTATCAGCTGAATTTACCTGAAGAGCTCAGTGGAGTACACAATGTGTTTCACGTATCCAATCTGAGGAAATGCTCAGCTGATGAATCACTAATTGTACCTTTGGAAGAACTGGAGATTGATGACATTACGCTTCATTGAAGAACCAGTTGAGATTATGGATCGAGAAGTCAAAACCCTAAAGCGTAGCAAGATTCCGATTGTGCGCCTTAGGTGGAATTCAAAGCGTGGACCAGAGTTTACCTGGGAACGCGAAGATCAGATGAAAAAGAAGTACCCGCAACTGTTCAAAGATCAGGCATCCACTTCTTAAGGTATTATTCTTAAGATCATTCCTTATGTTCCATTGTTTTGATTTTGTTTCATTATTTCGAAAACCAGACCCAACGCAAGTGTCTCAACACTCTTTTTGTTGTCATTGTTAAACCTGTTGTTTGTTCTAATTTTCGGGACGAAAATTCTTTTAACAAGGGGATGATGTGACAACCCGTATTGTCAGGTTAACCTCGTCACCGTATCCAACTCATGCCTGGTAATTTAATTAAGTCAATCCCAATATTATTAGATAATTATAATTCTGTTTATAACTGATGTTAACTAAACTTAAGTATTTGCATTGCAAGTTCTTTTAATTTGAGGGACCAGAAGAGTAAATTGCACCACTTCTTATACTAAATCACTCCTCCATCGGCTTTCCTCAACCGCAATCCCGTTCCCACACTTTCGAAACCCTAACCAACCCCTGCCGTCGCTCGTTCGATTTGAAGATCATCCTCTCATCCTCTCCCTTCGACCGCCACTTCCTGTCTTTGTAGCCGCTCTTCCCCACAGCAGTACACCCCGGCAACACCTCCGTTTGTGATCGAGTGAACCGGCAATCAGGAGCGGTGAGCAAATCTGTCCCGTATCTCGTTCGGTATGATTCGACGATTATTATTATAATTTTATACGCTACGGTTTTGATGTTTCGATCTACGGTTTCATGTGATTTCATTGGAGGCACGCCCGGTTATGTATGTGTGTTCATCGTGCATGAGTTCTACCGTGTGTATGTATCTATGTTGATTTTATATATTTGCTTCGTATGCATGTTCTGGTGTATATATGTGGGTAGAAATTGCAGTGGGTTCATGCGTGTGTATATATGCATATACATGCACCTAGATGTGATGGTATGAATCTGTTTTGTACACTGCTTGCATGCGAGTTATGCGTGAATGGCGTGGTTGTATGTATGTAGGCATGTGGTTTGGTATGCATGTGGTCATTGATGCGCATGAATGCATGGTTGAGTGCTAGGAGTATATATAGGTACGTATGAATGCATGTGGCAGTGTGTGGTTATATATGTTTGCGTGTGTTTGGGTTTTGAATTATGTGTGTATGGTGTGGGGAATTGATAGCAAGGTTATGGCTTGCGTGGGTTTCTTCTGGTTGTGTGTACTTGCGTGTGTATGTATATATATATATATATTATATATGTATGAGTGTATAATATATGTTATGTGGTGTGTGTATATATATATATTCGGTATAGGTAATATATATTGTATGTGCACGTTATCGGTTGGGTTTTATACAGTTTTTACTGTGCTTGCGTTTGATTGGGCTATTGATAACCGTAACCGAATCGTGAATGCGAAACCGTACGAACAGATTGCTGGTATTTAATATTAATTATATATATATTAAATGGCGTTCAGGTTAACCGGAAACTCTGATCTGTGTGCTTTCGTTTGCTTTTTGCTGTGCATTTAAGGTGAGTTTACAGCCCCACTTTTCATACTATACTCTCTTTTGGGGGAGAGAAACATGCTCTTTTCATATACTATTCGTTACTTAGATTTGTAATACTGCATATACTTGTGTACTATGGTGTTACCACTACGCCTCATTCGGACCGTTAATATGGTATTAGCGAGGTGATTGTTAGTAGATCTACTGGGTTTGACAAACCCCACCCGGGCTAGTCGCGCTAGCTTGAGTGGAGGTCGAACGGGTGAATGGTTAGCCTGTTGTACAGTGCTGTGGTTTGGTACCCACAGCCGGGGCATTCATTACATTACATTACTGTCAGCTCGGTTGCGAAATTCATACACATAGTGACTTGTTGTAGGCTAGCTACCTACTGATATGCTTTGATTACTAAATCTGGTTTTCCATCACTGACAATTACTGTTTTCTGTAAACTCTGTGAACTCACCAACTTTATGTTGACATTTTAGCATGTTTCTTTCAGGTTCGCAAGACTCGCACGCTTAGGATCATCATTCATGCATTTATCATCTCACGTGATTTAATGACAACTTTTAAATGAATTTCCTTTATTTATTTTGCGCCTGTTGCGCAGGTGAAAGATTTATAATTTATTTATGCTTCCGCAATTGCTATTACATTTACGTTAATAACTTTGCCTTGGAATATTTTAAACGTTAACAAGTAATTATGTTTTGTAATTAACGTGTCGTTTGGTGTAACTAGTGGCTGAGATCCTGGAAGTCACACGCCTAACGGTAATACCCCGTTTGTGGAAATTGAGGGTGTGACATGCTCGAGGAATTTTGGTCGATATGACACTAGTCCTACTTTGGCCACTATATCTAACGGTCCAATGTATCGGGGTTCGAGCTTTCCTTTCATTCCAATTCGGATCACTCCATTAAAAGGGGATACCTTCAAAGGGTTTTACGTCTTTGATCTTCATAATTCTTTTGTCTATTTTGAGAACTTTTCATCCTTTCTTTAATTTGCTGAATCTTCTCTGTGGTCTCAATATTGATCTCTGGTCCTAACAATTGACTTTCGTCTACTTCTGTCTAGCAGATAGGAGTTCGACACTTTCTACCATATAAAACAAATTCAATAAGTGGCAAATGAATATCCCAACTACCGCCAAAATTAATCACACATGCCCGAAGCATGTCTTCTAACATTTGAATAGTCCATTAAGTCTACCCATCTATCTATGGGTGATAGGCAGTGCTTAAGTTAAGCTTGATTCCAAGTTCGTGATGAAAATTTTGACAAAACCTAGATGTGAAATAACTATCCCTATCTGATATGATTGATACAGGTACTCCATGTCATGAGACTATTTCTTTAATGTAAATCTGGGCAAGCATGTTTATCTTGTAGTACTCATGAATCGGTAGAAAATGCGCAGATTTGGTCAGTCTGTCCACAATTACCCAAATAGCATCATAACCATTTCTTGATCTTGAGGTTCTACTTTCACTTTAAGGAAGATAAGACACTTTTCTACATATCGAGCAACACATCGTTTCATTCCCGGCCACCAATAGTCATTCCTTAAATCTTTGTACATCTTGTCACTGTCGGGATGGATAGAATACTTAGACTTTTGGGCTTCATCTAAGATTATATCTTGTAGTCCTCCAAAACAAGGAATCCATATTATATAGTTAAATCTTAAGATAACATCGTATCCAACGATCAACAAATTTAGTCTCCCAAGCATTCTTTCCTTCACTTGATTCTTACTTAGAGCTTATTGTTGTACATTTTTAATCTATTCTAGAAGACTAGTTTTAACCTCTATTCAAAATGCATGAGTTGTTATTGGTTGGGGCCTTTCCTTTCTACTTAATGCGTCAGCGACTACATTAGCCTTACCTGGATGGTATCGTATCTCACAGTCATAATCACTTAATAACTCCATCCAACGTCTTTGATGCATATTAAGTTCTTTTTGCCCGAATATGTGTTTCAAACTTTTGTGTTCAGTATAAATGGTACATCTTTTTCCATAAAGATAACGCCTCCAAATTTTCAATGCAAACACTATGGAACCAAGTTCTAAATCATGAGTCGTGTGGTTCCATTCGTGATTCTTCAATAGTCGAGATTCGTAGGAAGTTACTTTACTCCTTTGCGTGAGTACACATCCCATACCATAATGAGGTGTGTCATAATAGATAAAAAATCTTCAATTCCTTTAGGAAGCCATAGTATTGGGGCACTACATAATTTTCGTTTCAACATGTTAAAAGATTCTTCTTGTTTAAGTCCCCAATTAAACTTAGAGGCTTTTTGAGTTAGCGTTGTTAGTGGCGTAGCAATGTTAGAGAAGTCATGAATTAATCTTCTATAGTATCCCTCTAACCCCATAAATCTTCTAATTTTAGTAGGATTCTTTGGTACTTTCTATTTCATGATAGCCTTAACCTTTGTAGGATCAACCTGTATTCCTTGTTCATTGATTATGTGGCTAGGAATTGAACTTCACGTATCCAAAACTTACTCTTGGAAAAGTTTCTCTTTCTTGAACAAGACAAGGACTACTCTAAGGTGTTGCTCATGATCTGTCTCGTTCTTAGAGTAGATCAGGTTGTTATCGATAAAGACGATCAAGAACTTATCAAGATAGGGTTTACAAACCCTATTCATAAGGTTCAAGAATACTACAGATGTGTTGGTAAGCCCAGACGACATTACCAAGAATTCATAATGACCGTACCTAGTTTTGAAAGCTATTTTAGGTACATCTACTGGTGTTACCTTTACCTAATGATATCCATATCGCAAGTCTATTTTTGGAAAATAACTTGCTCCTCTCAATTGATCAAACAAATCATTGATCCTTGGTAAAGGCTACTTATTATTTATAGTGACTTTATTCAAGTCTCTATAATTGATGCACATACGCATCGTCTCGCCTTTCTTCTTAACGAATAGGATGGGTGCTGCTTAGGGTGAAGAGCTTGGCTGAATAAACCCCTTATCAAGTAGCTCTTGTAGCTACTTCTTCAATTCTTGCATTTCTGTCAGGGCTAGTTTGTATGGAGAACTGGCAATTGGTGTCGTCCCAGGTATTAAGTCAATCCAAAATTCAACTTGTCTATCAGGTGGAAGTCTTGGGAGTTCATCTGGAAATACCTTAGGGTATTTCTATACTACTGGCACGTCTTCAATCTTCTTATTCTCTATGATGTTTACAACCTATGCTAAAAATACAATACACCCTTTTCTTGGACACTTTTGTGCTTGTGCTATTGTGATAAGGTTTTTAACATTGTAAGTACGATCTCCCAATAGGGTTAACTATTTTCCATTGGGCAATTAGAGTCGGATGATCTTTTTGTCACATATAATTTTTGCATGATACGATGTCAATCCGTCCATTCCAATTACTAAATCAAACTCTCCAAGTTCTATTGGTATTAGGTTGATAGGAAATTCATGATTATTTAAGCTTATGATACAGTTCTTAAAAATATCAACTGTAGGAATTGAACCTAGGGGCTCGGAATATCAAATCAAGATTATGAAGATCAAGTCATGCGAGAACCTGAAGTTGCCGCACGAAAACTATATCTCGTGCGAGAACTAGTAAGTCGCGCGAGAACTGTGCGAGAACTTCTTAGTTTAGTAAAAATAGATGTTTTGTGATGTAATTTATAGAGCTTTTGTAATTTCCTAATTTCATACTCACTTGTAACACTTTCAAACTCAGAGAGGAATAGAATTGAGAAGTTTATTTACATTCGTGTTCTTCATTTACATTTCAATCCTTTTCTGTGATGTTAACATTCCACATTCTCGTCACGAGATCGATCTTATTTGTATTGTACTGATCCTTACAATTGGTATAAGAGCTTGGTATGCTCTAGATCGATTCTTTTTGAAGATTGAAGAGTGTTTTTGAAGTATTCTTGAGCTCCGATTTGTTTTTTTGTTGAAGATCTACTTTAATTCTACTGTTTTTGATCATTTGTTAAGTTGTTGAAGACTGTTATGAAGTTGATTGAAGATTTGGTGAAGTTCATATGATTAATTAAGCTTAATTTAATCAATTAGAGACAATTAGGATCAAAACTGAACCTAAGAGCTAATTGGAAGCTTAATCAATTAATTTTTGAACAAATTGATGATTGTTTGAAGCTGGAATTGTCGAAATTGAGAAATTTTGATCATGTGAAAACTTAAGTTAGTATCTCTGAAAAGTTTAAGTTTCACAAAAGTTTGTTAGAAAATCATTTACAAAAGATTCCTTTGGTGCGAAAAGTTGATCATTTGGCAAAATTCAATTACAAAAGTATTCGTGTGAAAAGTTTGTGTGAGAAGCTTGTGTGATTAGTTTTGTTCAAAACTATTCACGCAGGAACCCTTTCTTTCACGTGAGAACTTCAAGTTTGAAGAATTTTGAAAAGTTTGAATCTAAAGTTTCCCAATGGCAAACTTAAAGCACATCATTGCTACTATTATTCTCAACAATGAGATTAGCACGAGCATAAAACCTCCTAGACTTCTCAGCGAAGAAGACTATCCCGATTGGGTTTATCGCTTTGAAAATCATGTTATTTACACCGAACCCCGGATGATGCGGTCAATCAAACAAGGCCCGTGTATCCTGGTGTATACCAATGAGAAAGGAGACTTGGTGCCAAAACCTAAACACCTTTAGGATGAGGATGACTTGAAGAAAATGGAGCTTGATGATAAAGCATATGCTGCCATCACTATTGCACTTGCTATTGAAATTGCTCAGAAGTTGAAGGATTTTAGAAGGGCAAAAGATTTATGGGATGCGATGGAGGAGCAGATTATAGGAAATAATGATATGAGGGAAAGTCGAAAGGACATGTTAAATCAAGAGTTTAATATGTTTAATCACATACTTGGTGAAACCTTGGAGGCTCAATTGTCAAGGTTTGTAAAGCTAATAACAAAGATGAAAAGTGCAGGAATTGCAATGGAGAACATCTCAAAAACAAGAAGCTGTTAAACTCACTACCTTACAGCTGGAACAACAATTGCACTATCATCAAGAGAACAAAGGATTTGTTCACCTTGTCCCTCAACTATCTAATCTCAACCATCAAATCTTATGAAATGGATGACAAGCAGAGAGCTGCTAATTACATCAACACAATGGGAGCTGAAGCATCAGCCTTATATGCTAAAATGGCTAGTAATCCAAACTATTATGTCAGCTACTCTTAGTTGTGCCAACAACAACAATTAGCCACTCCTGTTCATCCAAATGTCAAATATCCATCCTTGCCTTAATTCCAAGCTTCTTATCAGAACCTTTACAATCCAACTCAATCTCAATTACAAACCCAGATTTACCCACAAAGTCAAACCACTCAACCTTTACAACTAGCATTTGTTGTAAACTCCCACCCTACCAAGTAAATCATTCAAATAGCTGAAGAGCATCTGACATAATTCATTCATGAACAGTTATAAAGCATTCACTGCTAGAAGACTCAGTCCACCCAACATCTTAATTGATGACTTGCTACAAGTTAATCCTGATGATGTTGAAGAGAATGATATTAAGTATCAGATGGCTATGGTGGTATACCGTGCTAAATTTTTTGCAAGAAGAACTGGTAGAAAGATGTTTGGTCTGAATAACTCAAGCAAGATTGGGTTCGACATATCAAGTTTGAGATGTTATAACTGTGACAAGCCTGGTCACTTTGTAAGAGAATACACTGAAGGAAGGTCTAATCAAGCAGATAATGAAAAGAAGATGGTGACTATGGAAGTGGAATCAAAGGGAGACAAAGGAAGTTCATCAAATAACAAAGCCCTAGTTTCTCAAACTAATGAAGAGTACGATTGGTTTGATCAGATGGAGATTCTAGATATCAAAGTGTCTACAGCTTTGTTAGCAGAAATTCAAACTGTCAAAGAACATGTTGGTGAAAATGTACTAGCTGAGTTTGTATCTGATAATCTAATGAATGGAGTGTTTAATGAAGAGGTAAAATTTGAAGAGATGAATGTTGAAGAGGTGCAAGTTGATCTGGTGCATAATGAGAAACTTTTTAAGATTACTCCAGCTTAATCAAACATTATTGAAAATAATAAGATTGAAGAAGTGAAAGAAAAGGTTGTTGAGTTCACTCCGGCCAAGATTGAAAAGACTGTGCTTATCGTTGAGGAAACTTCGACATCAGCATGTGGAAAAATTGACAATGCTGTTGAAATTACCCCAAGACAAGAATTAGCAGAAGAAAAGATACTAAAAGCCTTCATGGTAAATGTCATACCTGAAGAGAAGAAAAATGAAGAAGAGACCAATGAGGTACATTCTAATCTTTGTTCAAATATATGCATAGATAAGTTAGAAAGACACAGAGTTCACAACGAACGCTTGATTTTAGAAATTGAAAAACTTCAATATCAAGCTCATAAATATAAAACTGATGAGAAATTTTTTTAAAAAAAAAGATAGAGGGGTTAAACAAATCGATTTATCAATCAAAATTGAATCTTCATGATAAAGATTGTAATATAAAAGATTTGACAACATGTAACAATGAACTATCTTTAGAAATAAACAAACTTAAAAGTGAACTCTTATCTGCAAAATTAACTGTTGAAAAATTTGAGTTGTCATCAAACATGGTTGAATGTATAATCAAGTCTCAAATGACTCAGAAAATTAATGGTGGAAAAGGTGGTGTTGGTTATTCTAACATTGCACCAGCTATTAATCATGATTATACATGTTTGCATTCATCAATTATCACTTCCGATGAAGAGACCTATGGATTAGGTTTTCAACCAAAGTCAGACATAATATCTCTAGTCAATATGTTCACTGACTGTTGATGTTGTCATAAAAACTAAAATTAAAATTAATCATGATAATTCTTATGCAGAAAGTGTGAAGCAGGAATGGTTGGTTGAAGAATGGGAAAGTGACGATGAAATATATTTTCAGAAAAATAAAAGTTGTAATGAAAAATCTTTATGTAATTCATCATCAGTTATCAATGAAATTTCAGATGTTTTTATTTCTGCAAATGATTGTTTAATAATGTCTAACAAACAAAAGAAACTGAAATCAAAAAAAGATTTTAAGGACAATGAAAGAAAACGAGTCACAACATCAGCATCTAACTTGAAAACTGATTTCAAGAACAAACTTGTTTCAAAAGGCAACATTGATAAGGAAGATCATATTCTTAAAGAAACAAATGTCAGTTTATTTAAGAATGAGTCTCCTATTACTGCTAATTCTGTGAAACAAGATGTTTGTAGATCAGGTATCAAAGACACTAGTCCTATTATAGTACCTGCAATTCAAAAGGTTAAAGCTACAGTTCATGCCTCATCGGCTTCAAATATAAATTGAAAAGCTAGAAAGGATACCTTAATTCTTTAGGAATCATCTAGAACAGTTCATAATGAAAGAGACAAAAGATAGACTATTAAAGAATCGCAAGGCCAAAGAAATACTAAGGCCAAATTCTATGATAACTGTGGAAGTTATCATAAACAGTTTGTGCAAAATACACAAGTATCAAATAGATATCATAAAATATTTTGTTATGTATGTGGCTAGCCAAATCATAAGGCTATAAATTATTATCATCACATCAGTTGTCAAGCAATCAAAGATTTCACAATTCAATTTCAAAGAATAGAAAATAATTATTTTTAAATGCCAAATACAAAAGGAATTCACATCAACCAAATTCTTTTGTTGATAAATGCAATGAGAAAATGAAATTAGTTTTGAATAGAGAAAAGTCAAACAAGAAAACTTTACATGTTAATGATAGCAGTTCTACTTCAATTCAGATCACTTTAAGGAAAATGGTTTCATGTCTGATCAAACCAATTTAAAAGTGGAAAATAAAAGAAACAAAATCTTAGCCTGATATTGTTGAAAAGGATGTTTTCAATGATAAAAAAGATATGATATTCAAGTCGATATCATATTTGAATGAAAACAAAGTGATCAAATCAACCATGGCTTGGGTTCCTAAACATGAATAAATTAAATCATATATGCTGGAACAAACATGGTAAGTTATAAATAGTGTTTGGCATGTTGACAGTGGTTGTTCAAGGCACATGACTGGTAATATATCTCTGTTAAACAACATACAACCATACAACGGATGATATGTTATATTTACAGTAGATAAAGGTGGTAAGATTATAAAGAAAGGTATAGTGTCTAATGGTGTGTTAAGCTTTGAGGATGTCAATTTTGTAGAGGAACTTAAACATAATTTGCTAAATATCTCTTAAATTTGTGACAAACAATATTCAACACATTTCACTGATAAAGAATGTCTCATTCTAAAACCTGGCTTTGTAATTCTTGATGAATGGATTTTGTTGAGAACACCAAAAGACAAAGACACATATTTACTTGACATGAATGGTTGACATTCATTTGTAATCATGTCTTGTTTGTTGTCTAAAGCCTCAAAGAGTGATTCAATATTACGGCATCAGCGTTTGGTCATGTAAACATTAAAAATATGAACAAGTTGGTTAGAGAAAATCAAGTTGTAGGCGTATCATTGAAAGAATTTCAACTTACTGAACATCGTCTGTCATGTTCAAAAGGGAAACAACATAAACTTCTTCATAAACCAGTTGCTTATACCAAAATTGACTCAATTCTTCAACTGTTGCACCTGGATTTGTTTGGTCTCATTAGTGTTTTGAGTTTAGGGACGCCGTGCCTATTGTTTGTTTATTACTGATGATTTTCCTAGATTTACATGGGTTTTCTTTTTAGCAACCAAAGATGAAACACCTCACTTGCTAATAAAATTCATGACTCTAGTGGAAAATCAAACTGACAAAACCATCAAGTGCATTCGAAGTGATAATGGAACAGAATTCTACAATCATACACTGAATGACTTTTATGATTCAAACGGGATAGCTTGACAATTTAGTTCTGTAGGAACTCCATAACAAAATGGGGTGGCTGAAAGATGAAACAGAACTTTAATTGAAGCTGCCCGAACAATGTTATCAGCAGCCAAATTACAGTCATTCTTTTGGGCTGAAGTTGTTAACACTGCATGTTATGTTTAGAATCATGTGTTAATCAACAAACAAAAAAATATGACTCATTATGAAATCTTTTTCAAACATAAACCCAAAGTCAAACATTTCAAAACATTTGGATGTTGTTGTACTTTGTTAAACACATCTGATTCTAAATCAAAATTTGATGAAAAAGCAGATGAATGTTATTTTGTTGAATAATCAGCCAATAAAATTTCATACAGGGTTTATAATAAAAGAACTAAACAAATAATTGAGTCATTTGATATTGATTGGCACGAGTTTAACAAAATAGATGGAGGTTTAGCACCTTCATGGGTATATGATTATGCTTCATTATTTGAAACATTTAATCAATCATTAGTTATTTCTACAGCTAATCCACCTTTGACATCTTCAATTCAAGATATTCTTACTGATGAAGTTGGCCCTATGTCATCTTCAGCTACAGGAAGATCTTCAGACATACCTTCTTCTTCAAATGTCATAGATGTTCAATACTATGCTTCTGAATCTGTCTTATCTCATTCTGATTCAGTTGTTAAACAAGCTCCATAGGTTTCTGATCAAAGTTCTTCTTCTACTCAAATTCGTCCGATTAATACAATTCAAGTTCCATTGAAGATTTATTTGTTGATAATGATACTCTTCAAGAGGAAGATATTATGTATCAACGTGAAGGAGGGAACAATGCTAAAGAACCAGTTGGTCATATGTCTAATTTAGATGAAGTTATTTCTGGAGATTCCATTCCTCAACTAAGAAATTATAAGAATCATCCAACTAAAGTAATCATTAGTTCGTTATCACAAGGTGTCCGCACTCGAAGTCAATCGGTCATAATCAATGGTTGCATGTACTCATGCTTTATTTCTCAAATTATGCCAAAGAACATTGAGATGGCATTAAAAGAAAACAATGGGGTTGAGGCTATGCAAGACAAACTGATGCAATTCAAGAAGCTCAATATGTGGCATTTGTGTGAATTATCAAAGGGTAAGTTACCGATTGGTACAAAATGGATATTCAGAAATAAAACAGATGAAAAAGATGTGATTGTATGCAACAAGGCCATACTAGTTGTTCAAGAATTCTATCAAGTTAAAGGTCTTGATTATGAAGAAGTATATGCTCCTATTCCAAGACTAAAAGCTATACGCATCTTTATGGCTTATGCTTCATACAAGAACTTCAAGGTGTATCAAATGGATGTCAAAACTGCATTCTTGTATGGCGAGATAAAAGAAGAAACCTATATGTGTCAACCACCTGGTTTTGAAGATCCAGATCATCCAGATTATGTTTATAAGTTAGACAAATCACTATATATCTTACATCAAGCACCTCGAGCTTGGTATGCCACCCTCACTGAACATTTGCTTGCAAATGGTTATACACGGGGTGCTATTGATCAAACCTTATTCTTATGAAAGACAGGTGATGATCTGATTCTTGTTCAAGTATATGTCGATGACATTATCTTTGGATCTACCAATGATGGATTGTGCAAGGAATTTGAAGCTGTGATGAAAAAAAATTTGAGATGAGTTCTTTTGGAGAAATGTTGTTTTTCTTGGGTATCCAAGTTAAACAAAATGATAAGGGAATACTGATATATCAAGAAAAATATGTTCACAGTATCCTGGACAAGTATAAGTTTTAGGACTTCAAGATATATCTCATGGATGAAGACGTTGATTAGCATTTGTATCGATCAATGATTGGATCTCTGATGTATCTAACTGCCAGCAGGCCAGACATCATGTTCCCTGTCTGTCAGTGTGCATGTTACCAAAGTAATCTAAAGGAATCACATATGAAAGCTGTTAAGCGAATCTTCAAATACCTAAAGGGTCAACCAACACTCGGCCTTTGGTATCCTAAAAATTCTGATTTCAATTTATATGCTTATACTTATAGTGATTATGCAATATGTAACTTGGACAGGAAATCAACAACCAATGGCTGTCAATTCCTTGGAAATATGTTGATTTCTTGGCAATGCAAGAAGCAGTAGACGGTATCCACATCCACTACAGAGGCTGAATATATAGTTGCATCAAGTTGTTGTTCTCAGATTGTTTGATTGATTATGGCCTTAATCTTTATATCACCAAAATTTTGCGTGACAACACTACAGTGTTAAACATTGTGAAGAATCCGATCCAACACTCAAAGACAAAACACATCGACATTCGTATGCATTCAATTATTATTGTTTTGATCAAAAACTTATCCATTTGGAATCTATCTCAACAGATGACAACATCGTTGATTTGTTTACTAAGGCATTTGATCATTCTAGATTTGACTTCTTATTCCAATCTCTGGGAATGGTTAACTTTGATTAATAGTTCTCCATAAACCCTTTCAAAAAATATTTTCATTCATTTTTGTTAAAATTATAATTTTCTTCGCAGATAATCACAATTTTAGGGGTAGAAAATTTAAAAATGTCTCAAAAAAGATTTTTGTTCATAAAAAAATTTGAAAATGTCTCGAAAAAGATTTTTGTTCTTAGGGAGAGTAAAAAAAAAATTTGCAAAAATATTTTGTTTTACATATTAAGAAAATTAAAATTTTCAAGGATATATAGAAAATGGTAGTAGATTTCTTAATCTTGATTCATTACATCTTAAAGCATAAAAGAAACTGACTTGGATTATGTTTGATATGTTGATAGGCTTGACTTCCACGACTGGAAAGCACAAAGATCTGTGATACACTTAAAGTAAACTCAAAATGATTGAGGTGCATTACTCATCAAGGTTTTATGATAACACTGATTCTAAGCTAAAACAGACTGAGAGTAACAATCTAGTCATACTCAAACCAGTTACTATCTGATTCAGTGTCTTTCAGAAGAAATATGAAATATGTATATATAAATATCAAAAGAAGAAAAAGATATAAAAAGCAAAGACAAAAAGAGAAAATAAATATTATCAAAAAGAGCAAAAAGATACAAAAAGGCCATATAGGAATAAAGATGCCAATGTATACTGCAATAAAAGATATGTCGCAGACATACATACTATATGTTAAATATTTTCCATTTTGAGGATATGTTCTGAGACAGGAGGCAAAATCAAAAGATGGGGCATGTAAGTCTAACTTGGTATGCAAGTCCTAAACGTCTTGCGAGGGCAAAACATAAGTCCGGCTGGCAATTAATAAGTCCTAAAACATGTTAATATTCTGTGTTCAGAAACGTTTCTCAGGCTAGTTATACTCTAAACAGATATTATAATAAGAATTTTTTTTTTGAAAATGTTGATCAGAGGTAAAAGGTTTAAGTCAATTGGGATGACTTGAATGTCTTGAAGCTGGATAAGAGTTCTATGGAATTGAACTTCTCGCATGCGTAACCCTTAAATAAAGCTGGATAAGGTTTAAGTAAAAGGTTTAAGTCAAATTGTGAAATTCACATATGTCATATAACTCAATCTAAACATGATAAAATCACAGAACATATATCAACATAACCAGTCTTATTTAAATAAAGTTGGATGATGTTAATGATCGATTTCATAAGAAATATGATCATATACTTGAAAATTTACCAAAAATATTTAAGTTATAAGTACAAAGAAAATATCCATTTGTTTATGTTAAAGTTTGTTTTTGATTTACAAAATTTCACAAAATTAGGGGTTCTTGGATAATTATAAACATTTAGTTAAATATACTTTTACTCAAAACAAATCAAATGGTTTAACAGAATAAATAAATTTGAAAAAGTTGAAAAATTTTAGAAGTTCAATGGAATTGAACTTCTCGCATGCGAAATGTGATGCGACTAGTTGAACTATTCGCATGTGAAAAGTACACAGAAGCAAAAATTTATTGTGTGCTAAAACTCTGACTTCTCGCACGAGAAGTCAGATGGCTATAACAGCAATAGTTGTGCGAGAAGTGCATCATTCGAACGAGAACTTTCTGATTTTCACTCGTAAAAATTCTAAGTGTTCAAACGTTATCATAGCTGATATTATTGCTCACTATGGTCGTCCATTGCTATTATAACGATTGATAAGGTAGATTTATGGATTTTGATTGATTTTATGAATGTTTGATTCATGACCGTTTGTTTTTGGACAAATGGACTAAAATTGAACAAAATTAACCATATGAAACCTTAATAATAACTTAATCAACAACAAATGAACATATTCTAACTGTTGAAACACTCTGAAATTGCTTAATTTGAAAATCTAAAATTCATAGAACTTGTCGCATACGAAAAGTCTCTGAGAATGAACGGACGTGAGAACTTTGAATTCGCACAGAACTTTGAAACTTGCCGCGAGGAAACTTTGACTAATCGTACGAAAAGTTGACTTTTGTCAAAACTCAGATTCATGTGAGAACTTGAGTTTTCGCGCAAGAAGTTTATGTTTTTCAAAATTTTTCTAAGTCTGAAATTATGAAAATTTCATTGTGTACTTATCCAATTTTATGTAATTTTTTAGATGGCGAGACCAATGGTTTTTAATAAAAACCATAATGCAGTCGCTTATCTTGGAGATGTTCCAGAAGATAAAGCGTTGTTCCGATCGTTGATTGACGGATTAAAGACTTCCAGGTTCATCATGCTATTACTGCTAATCCCACTATCTACTTAGATGTGGTTGATCAGTTTTGGCTAACTGCAGCCAATGAGAGAGACGAATAGGGTGAACCGTGTATATCTACCACAGTTAAGGGCGAGAGGATTGTTATCACTGCTGAGGTGATTAAAGGCGTTCTACTGTTGGAGGATCAGCCCAATATGCCAATCAAGATAGATGATGATGTGGCATGGGATATTTTGAAGAGGACGGGATATGATCACTGATATCTGTCACTTGATGTAAGGCCCCGTTCCCGGGGACCTCACAGTTGGACTATCATAGCATTATTATATAAAACAATAAACATTTCATAAAACATCATAGTGGAATTGAGTTAACAAAAACCATTCATGCATATAATTATTGTTGCAAAATAATATATCGTTGTAAGTTAGGGTTACAAAATAATATATTAGTTGCATTACAATACAACAAAATCATCAAGCATGAACGGATGCCAGTCTAGCCCTGACGAGTAGCTTCCCCCACGTGCCATCCTCAGAACATTTACCTGCCAACTGAAAATGCATAAAAGTCAGCGTTGCTGAGTGAGTTCTAGCTTTAAAACGTTTAAAATACCTTGTAAGATTTATATATGAAAATATCCTTTTTAATAAAATATTTCATTTACTTTTGCACGAGAGCATTCATCATACATACATTAAGGTATAATCTTGATTATCTTTCATTATCTCATGCATTCGTTAGTTTCATACTTTTTCATTATCTTCCGCTATTTCTAGATCCTGTCATAACTTTACCCCCATCGTTGGGCACAAAGCCACATCGTTCTCGGGCTTAAGTGATGTTGGACCAAAAGAACCAATGAGCCTGATCAGAAAAACCTTTAAGTCCCACAGACATTACAACAACTGAAGTAGTCTGCAACAGCTGAAGACATCAACTGATAACAAGGTCTGAAGACAAAGTCTGAAGTGAAAGAGCTGAAGACAAAGTCTGAAGTGAAAGAGCTGAAGACAAAGTCTGAAGTGAAAGAGCTGAAGACAAAGTCTGAAGTGAAAAAGCTGAAGACAAAGTCTGAAGCTAAAGAACTGAAGACAAAGTCTGAAGTGAAAAAGCTGAAGACAAAGTCTGAAGTTAAAGTTTCAGATGTTGTCACAACAGCTGAAGAAGACCTCTTCAGTAGTTGTGATGGTTTCCTTTCAGTAGTTTTATGTTTCTTGTATTCAGTACTTGTAGTTTCAGTAGTTTTAGTTTCATCTTGTACTTAGCATACTCTTAGATGTTCTCAGTTGTTGTGAACATTCTCAATAGTTTGCTTACTTTCAGTTGTTTGTAATAATTCTGTTAGATGTCACTATCAAGTGACATCAGCAGACGTCACATTCCTTTATATAAGGAATGTTGACCTAATTGTAAGGTGTGCAGCTATAGCGAAACTTAGCGAAGCTTAGCGCCGCCATACCGAAGCATTTGTGCATGAATGATATTATCCCTTTTGCAGAAAACCCTCTTTCTCTATAACCGTGTACTGTTCCATTGAATATCTATTGTGTTCTTGCTATATTTGTCTAATTCTTGTTCTAATTCCGCTGCGATTCAACTCTAATTGATCAAACTTAGATCACTGATCCTGTCAAATGGTATCAGAGCGGGTTAATCATTGATCGGTTTAACAATTGATCATTGAAACTGCTATTTCGATATCTAAAGTTTGATCGAATTAGCATATTTGCAAGAATTGGTTATAGAGATTGTCTTCTGCTGCTTCTGGTTATTCAATTTGAGTTTCTTCTTGGTTCATATTGAGTTTGTTGTGTTTTTGTGCTAAATCTGTTGAAACTTGATTGAATTGGTTTGAATCTGAGAATGACTACTCCTTCTAATGACCCTCACAATACTGGCTCCTCAACCAAGCCTCCGATGCTGGTTAGGAGTGAGTATAACATATGGCAACGAAGAATGCTCCATCACCTGTCTGTTAACAGTTCAGGTTGTTGGACATCTGTGGTTCACGGTCCACACAAGCCTATGGTGAACAATCCGGAGACCAACCAAATGGTTCCGAAGAAGAAGGAGCAATACTCAGATGAAGATCGTAAACTGTTTGAGATTGATGCTAAAGCCCATGGAATTCTGGCCATGGCACTGCCTAATGAAATCTATTCTGGGCTTATGCATCATGAAACTGCTCATGACCTCTGGAATGCTTTGAAGGAACAATTCGGAGGAACTGATGAGGTCTTAGCAAACAACAGAGAAATCCTCGCCCAACAATATGAGACATTCTCTCATAGGAAGGGTGAGACACTGACTCAACAGTTTGAGCGTTTCTCCTGCTTGATCTCTGAGCTGAAAATGGTCAAGCATGAGTATACTAACAGCCAGATGAACAACAGATTCCTCAGATCACTGCCTGAGAGATGGGACACATACACCATTGTCCTACGCTCCAGTGCAAATCTGGATAGCCTATCTCTCACCCAACTCCATGGGAAACTGCTTACATTTGAAAGAGAGATAGAGCAGAAAAGGAAACTGGCATCATCAGGAAAGCTCACTGATGACTTTGTACCAGGGAACACTGCCTTGGTCGGTCATGAGTCAGAATATGCTGGATCAGAAAGCCATTATGATGAGCATATAGATTTCTCTTCAAACAGTTCTGATCATGCATTTGTTGGTGTTGACAGTCATTCTGGGTGTAATAGTGATAATTTATGCTTTATCATGGATGATTTGATGGGTATTGCTGATGATGATTTAGAAGAGATGGATATTTTGAGCCAAATGGCCTTGATCAATATCAGATCTCAAAAGTTCTACAAGAGAACTGGTAGGAAATTTCCAGGACTCTCTGGCAAAACCAAAGTTGGTTTTGACAAGAGTAAGTTGAGGTGTCACAAATGCCACAGGCTTGGGCACTTTGCAAGAGAGTGTAGATCAACTGGATCTAACTCCTCTGCACCCTTTGTGACCTTTCCAAGCAATAGTTCACAAAACAAAGGGCAACATCCTGCTAGTTCTGGTCATCACTCACAACCTCAATCTCCTGCATATTTTGTCCCTCAGGGTCCAATGCCATATCCATATCCCTGCTATTACATGCCACAGCCAAATCCAGTTCAAGTTCCTATAGCACAACAACCTCAAGCCCTACCTGAGCCTCAACCATCTCCATCACAATCTCAACCTCATCACAGCTTCTTCACACCAGGAGTTGTTGACTGGAGCAGCTCACCAGATGATCTTTCTGGTTTCAATGAGCAATTATTTGCTGGTGCTGGTCAACATGGTGGTGAACATCCTTTTGGGAATCTTGCTCTCATGGCCCTGGAGTCTACTGAGGGTTCCTGCTCCAATGCATCATCTTCACAGGTAACCCAGGTATCTTCTGAGGCTAAAGCCAAGTTATGTTCTGAATCATGCATAGCTGCCTTTGTCTCTATTAGAGAGGCAAATGTAGCTTTAATCAATCAAAATCTTGAGCTTGAGAAAACTATTTCCAAAAGAAAAGCTGAGTATGAGTCTGCTCTTAATGACAAAGATGATGAGATTTACAAGCTTAAATGCCAACTTAATGATGAAAAGGCTAAGGTAGAGGTCATACTTGAGAACCACAGAAGTCTCAAAGAGACACTTGCAGCTACCCAAGTTGAGTGTGACCGCTGGGTAACATCCTGCAAGGGATTTGAAATGCTTCTCAGCAAGCAAACAGCTTCAAATGTGAAGTTTGGAATAGGTTACAATCATACTGCACCACCTACTGATTTTACTTCAAAATCAATAGTAAAATCTGAAGGTGAAAGTAATTTCCAAACCACATCATCATGTGATTCATCCTCAAATGATAATACAAAATTAGAGGATGAAGTCAGTGTTAAGATCTCAGCAAATCAATTGCCTGATGGTTTAAATGCTGATAAACACATGAAGCTGAGCAATTCAGATGTTGTCCCTCAAAGTACTCCAAGTACTGAAGGGCAAGTCACAACATCTGAAAAGCATTTCAAATCTGCTGAAATAAAAGGATTAACAACTGCTGAGGAATCTATCATACGGTCTTTCAGGACGGATAGAGAACAGCTGAAGAACAAGTCTTCAGTTGTTACCGATCCTTCAGTACTTAACACAAGTACTGAAAGGAGGAAAGTACTGAAGATCACACCTTCAGTAGTTTCCACTTCAGCAGTTGATCAATCCAAGATGAAGAATAAGCCATGTGAAATATGTGGTAAATTCAATCATCTATCTGATGAATGCTGGTACAAAAAGGGTTCCAAACTCAACAGAGATAAGCTCATTAAAGAAGAGATTAATAAAATGAAAAATGAGTTTGAGACCAAGTTTGTACCACAGTCATCTCAAACTGATAAACCCAAGGCCTCACCAAAATCCAAAAGAAGGATGGGGTTTATCAGAAAACAGCTGATAGTGTTCCTCATGATAAACATCAGACTAAGTCTGTGAATTTCAAGAAGGAGGAAATGGTGGGTCACAGGAACTCATCAAAAACAAGTACTGATGTGTCAAATGAGCTGAAGGCTTTAGCAACAAATCAGACACAACTTGTTATGATGGTTCAGCATTTGTTGGGGAGAGTTAACCAACTAGATGCACCTGTGATCAAACCACTGAAAAGGAAATCCAAGCCCAAATCTAAGAAATCCATTTCAGCACCATCTCCACCTTCATCAGCTGTTAATCATGAGAAACAAGTTATGGTTAAATCTGTTGATGAAAACAGACCCAAAACCAAAAAGGTTTGGGTCTCTAAAGCTAACTAGTTTCTTATGATAAATGCAGGGTTCTTCAGCATGCCAAAGAAGCATCTGGTATGTAGACAGTGGAGGATCTATGCATATGACTGGGAGCAGTTCTCTTCTTAATGACTACTCTCAAGGAAAGAAGGGATTTGTCTCATTTGGAAATGATGCTAAGGGTTACATCATCGGGAAAGGATTTGTGTCAAATGGAGAAATCAGATTTGATGATGTTAACCATGTGGAGAATCTCAAGTATAATCTACTGAGTGTCAGTCAGATGTGTGATAAAGGGCATGTTGCACTTTTCACAAGCCAGAACTGCCGGATTCTGTCTTCCAAAGTTCTGAGGCTGATTGACAAGGTATTGGATGAACATACTCTCCTGAAGGCCAACAGGATAGGAAGAGTATATGCCTTGGATTTGTCAAAGAAGATTGATTTAAAAGGTCATCCTTGCCTGTTCTCCAAGGCCTCTCCTCAGGAATCTAAACTGTGGCATAGAAGGCTGGGTCATGTTAATCTCAAAAACATGAATCAGCTGATCCACAATAGTTTAGTGAGAGGTCTACCAATAAAGGAGTTCCACTGTGATGAAACCTGCACTGCTTGTTTAAAAGGAAAACAACACAAAGTTTCATTCCCTCCTATAGAAGAACCAAAGTCCACTGCCTGCTTGCAATTACTGCACATGGATCTCTTTGGTCCTGTGAGAGTAATGAGCATGGCAAAGAAGAAATACTGTCTGGTAATTGTGGATGATTACTCCAGATTTGTATGGACCTTCTTCTTGCATTCAAAGGATGAGGCTGCTCAGACAATTATTAACTTTGTGTTGTATGTTGAGAAGCAGTATTCCCTATCAGTCAAGTGTATAAGAAGTGATAATGGAACTGAATTTAGAAACCATACACTTGATGATTTCTACCTTTCAAAAGGAATCAAGAGGCAGTATAGCATCCCAAGGACTCCAGAACAAAATGGAGTAGTGGAGAGAAAGAACAGGACCCTAATTGAAGCTGCAAGGTCCATGTTGGCTGACTCTGGTTTGCCACTGACCTTTTGGGCTGAAGCTGTCAACACAGCATGCTATGTGCAAAATAGAGCTTTAGTGAATCAGAGGTTGATGAAGACTCCTTATGAAGTTCTACATCATTTGGCTCCTCTAATTTCATTCTTCAGAGCATTTGGGTGTCCTTGTTACATTCTCAACACAAAGGATCAACTCCAAAAGTTTGATTCTAAGGTGGATGCAGGGTATTTTGTTGGGTATTCATCCACTTGCAAGGCTTACAGAGTGTTCAACTGCAGAACAAAGATGGTTGAAGAAACCTTGCATGTGAAGTTCAATGAATCTCCTAAGGACAAAATCCCACAAAACCCTGTGGAGTTGTTTGATCTGGACATACTGCAATATGTTCCTTATCAGCCTCCAGCTGTTGCAGATCATGTGAATTCATCACCTTCTGCAGCTAGTCATCCATCTGGTGGTACTGATGTTGATGATGATCCCAGTACTCACCTATTCAAGTTTAGTGATCAACTGCCTGAGTCTACTAAACTTGATGTTCCTGTAGCTTCAGTAGCACCATCCACAACAAATGCTGATGAGATTTCTGAATCCTCTACTTCATTTGACTTGCCATCTAATACTTGGTTTCAAGAATCTGGATCAACATCTGTTGCTGCTGAGCGTGCTACAAACACTTGCACAGATCTCATAGTGTACCAAGAGCTGAAGAATCACCCAATGTCTCAAATCATTGGTGATATCAATGCTGGTGTCTCAACTAGAAGTCAATTGTCCAACTTCTGCTTCTATGCTCTCTTCATCAGTCAGCAAGAGCCAAAGAACTATCATATTGCATTAAGAGACAATGGATGGGTTGATGCCATGCAGCTTGAGCTTCTTCAGTTCAAAAAGCAGCAAGTGTGGGAACTGGTTCCTCTACCCCCAGGTAAGTGTGCAATAGGCACTAAATGGGTGTTTAGGAATAAAACAGATGAAAATGGGCAAATTGTCAAGAACAAGGCCAGACTGGTTGTCCAGGGGTTTTCACAAGAAGAAGGTATTGATTATGATGAAACCTTTGCCCCTGTAGCCAGACTGGAGGCAATTAGATTGTTCTTAGCCTATGCTGCATTCCACAATCTTAAAGTTTTTCAAATGGATGTCAAAAGTGCATTTTTATATGGTAAAATAAAAGAAGAGGTTTATGTGTGTCAACCACCAGGTTTTGAGGATAATAAACATCCTGATTGGGTGTATAAACTTGATAAGGCTCTTTATGGGTTGAAACAAGCTCCTAGAGCCTGGTATGAAACACTGTCAAATTTTCTTCTTCAGAATAATTTCACTAGAGGCTCCATAGATAAAACTTTGTTCATTAAGAAAGTGGGTCAGCATAAGCTCCTTGTTCAAATTTATGTTGATGATATTATTTTTGCATCCTCTGATCCACAGTTGTGTGATGCATTTACAAAGTTGATGCAACAAAAATTCGAAATGAGTGCCATGGGAGAATTACAGTTCTTTCTAGGTTTGCAAATCAAACAAAAGGCTGATGGAACTTTCATTCATCAGTCAAAATACACAAAGAGTCTTTTGGAAAAGTTTGATTTACAAAACTGTAAGCCCTGTTCTACTCCCATGTGCAGCACCACACAACTGGATGCAGATCAGAAAGGTAAAGCTGTTGATGAAACACTTTACAGATGTATGATTGGGTCCTTGATGTACTTAACAGCTTCTAGACCAGATATTATGTTTGCAACTTGTGTTTGTGCTAGATTTCAGGCTGCTCCTAAAGAGTCTCATTTGATTGCAGTCAAGAGGATCTTTAGATATCTGCAAGGTACTCAATCTCTAGGTCTTTGGTATTCCACTGGGCACTCTTGCAAATTAGTTGCTTTTTCTGATAGTGACTATGCAGGGTGTAAATTAACTAGAAAATCAACTTCTGGTGGATGTCAATTCCTAGGCAACTGTTTGGTTTCTTGGCAGAGTAAGAAACAAACATCTGTTGCTACATCCACTGCTGAAGCCGAGTACATTGCTGCTGCAAGTTGTACATCTCAGGTACTCTGGCTTCAGAATCAATTATTGGATTATGGCATTACAGAGACTAAGACTCCATTACTAATGGATAGTGCTTCAGCTCTTTGTATTGTCAAGAATCCAGTCCAGCACTCTAGGACCAAACATATTGAGATCAGACACCATTTTATTAGGGATTGTTTTGAAAAAGGTCTGATTGATCCAAAGTTTGTTCCTAGTGCTGATGAGCTTGCAGACATATTTACTAAGCCTTTGGACAGTTCAACTTTCCAAAACCTAGTGTTAAGGCTTGGTATGCTGCAGCTAGAATAAGTGACAACTACTGATGATCTCAGTCAACAAGTACTGATGAGCATTCGTATACTATTGTCACAAATAAGTACTGATAAGTTCTTTTATCCTCAGTAGTTTTCATAACTACTGAAGACTAAATTACTTAAAAGTACTGAAGTACTCTATCTGTTGAAAAGAACTGATGTGGTTACAACTACTGATGTAGTTACAACTACTGATGTCAGTATAACAGATAAGTACTGATGACCAATGAAACGTCTGAAAATCAGACAAAAAGTCTGATAAGTGTTGAGGTCAGAATGAAACAGCTGATGAGCTAAGAATTGACGACAACAGCTGATGAGAAACTTTTCTCTTCAGTTGTTTCTACAACTGCTGTTTCACTTCATACAACTGAAGCCAAAACCATGTCTTCAGTAGTTTTACAACTACTGATGACTAACACCAAATCTTCAGTTGTTTACAACACCTGAAGCCAAAACCATGTCTTCAGTAGTTTCACAACTACTGATGACTAATACCAAGTCTTCAGTTGTTACAACTTCTGAAAGTTAAACCAGGTCTTCAGTTGTTTTCAAACAACTGATGACAGCACCAACACTTTCAGTCGTTTTATATCAGCCTTTTCTTACCCTATAAATACCTAAACCTACTTTCAAACGTTTCATTAGCCGTTTTATGTCCTTCACTCTCTCAACAATGGCGACCATGAAACTCAAACCCAGACACAACTGTGTTGCCTACCTCTCGAAATCGGCCTTTTGGAACAAATTTGATAATGCCATCGATCTTATGGTAGATTCCCAGTACCGAACCGCTTTTCTTCTGAATCCTACCATATACCCCGATTCCCTAAGCCAATTCTGGACCAACGTCTCTGTGCAAACTGGTGAGAATGATCGCCAAATCACTCTCCAGTCGTTGGTTAACCAGAAACAGGTGGTCATCACTCCAGACATCATTCGACAAACCCTAAATCTACATGATGCCACCTGTGTCACAGAATACCCGAAAGGCACAACTGATATGTCTTTCATCAATAACGGGTATGAAGGAGACTTAAGTGCTACCACCATTCTGAAGAAGCACTTCCATGATGCTGAACGTCTTATATTCCACATGGTGAATGTCTGCCTTGCATCAAAAACCTCCTCATGGGATCAGATGTCCTCCCGATGGCAACAGGTATTATACTCTATCTTTGAACGACAAAATCTAAATTTTTCTGAGATAGTTTTAATGTGGAACTAGGATCTGGCTTGAAACCTGTGGCAAACAGATGGATATTATATCCCAGGTTTCTCATGGCCATAATTTTAAATCAGCTAAAATCAGACGGCCTTGTTGGCCTTGGAGTCCCTGCTCCGGCTGTATTGCCTGAAGTATACTCCAGGCACAACTCTGACCCTACATGAAAGGGGCTGCCCGGCTGCTAAAACCCAAGCAGCGGGAACCCACAGCCTCCACTTCCAGATCCAAAGTCCCCACCAAACCCAACACCAAAAAGCCCAAAAAGGCTACTCAGGGAGATGAGTCCCCTGAGGATGCCCCTGTACCACCAATACAGGAAACACTTACTGGTTCTAACCCCCAGTAGTGTCAAAGACTCCACCAGCCCTAGCCGCTCAGGCATCCTCTCAACAGGATCCTGATGCAACCATAATTGGGGATACCACAATGCTGGAACCTATCTCAATTGAGAAGGTTACCATTGAAGAGCACCAGTCACCCCGGGTGCAATCTGCTTCAAACCTATCTCCAAATGCAACCGCCCCTCAAAGCCCAACCATTATAGTTGCACAAGTGCTGAGTCAGCTGCATTCCTCTCCTCCTCCCCAGAAACCAATTACAATGGGGAGAACCTCAACAGCTGAGGAAGAGGACCAAAATGCTGCTGATAACCCACAGCACAGGGGTTATAATGTTCAATCTCCCCGTGTAGAGGAGGAGGTTAGAACATCTGGTGAGGCTGCCACTTCTACTGATTCAGCAAATGAACAGGATGCAGTTGGTAACATCTCTAAGACCTCACCAGAGGCAACTGCCGATGAAGGACTCAGTCCTGAGGCAGGAAGTCCCCAGAACCAAGAACAAGGGGCACATGCTACAACTGATCTACACTCAGGGCATGTACATCCTGATTCAATCAGGAGGTCAGGTGATTCAGCAAAGACTGATGATGACCTGGGCTTTTTCTTTGATGTCTTAGCCCATAACACAATCCTTGAGGCTGAGGTGAGCAGACTCAAAGAACTGCTTGCCAAAATGTCTCAGGATCAAAGTCCATCTGCCCCAATAAACCCACAGATGGCACCTTCATCTGAAGGTTCACCAAACACTCAGCCACTACACTCAACTGAGCCACCAGCCACTGCTTTTGGCACCACCTCTCAGGGACAGAACCCCTCTGAGCAGATGGTTGCTACCTTTCAACATTCCTTACCTCTCATCACTCCCATCATCAATGAGATTGTGCATAAAGCCATTGATGAGAGGATCTCCTCAAATCTACAAACACTTGTTGATGATGCTGTGCAAAAGAAGCTTTCTGCCATTCAAACCCCTGAACCCAATGCACCCAAAAAGGGGGAGTCTAAGGCAGTGAAAGAAAGAAAGAGAAAGAGAGTGGAAGATGAGAAACAACAAGAGAAAGAAAAGGAGTTAGAAAGGAAAAACAGCTGATCACATACAAGAGAAAGAAAAGTGCTGAAACTCAAAAGCCTGATGAAGAGAAATCATTGGAAGATCTGATTAAAGAAGCTGATGAAGCTCACAGCAGATCAATGGACAGAATAATAGACCAACTCTTCAGACAAGGCTTTGATACAGCTACATTAGACACTGAGATCAGAAGGCTGGAGATTAAAGAGATACAAGAGAGATGGGCCAGTTACAGTGTGATGGAAAGGGAGAGGTTGGAGATAATGATCAGGTTTATTGCAAAATACTTGGGAAGATCATTAATTGAGATTAAATCATGGACCAGAGACAGTATTCTGGCAATAACCACCAGAATCTGTGCTTCTGAAGCATTCAATAAGGGGTTGATTATCGAAGCCTTAGATGAAGCAGGTGCTGGGAAGAGAACTGATATGGCCAAGCTTTCCAAAGCCAAACTTACCACAAAAATGCTAGATCAGCCTTCCCAAACTCCCACTCAAAAACAACCAACCCCACAACTCTCCAAACCAATCCCTAAACCTAAACTTAAACCAACTCAACCCTCAAAACCAACTCCCTTACCCCAAAAACCACCTCAAACCACATCCAATGATGCACCCAGAAGGAGGAGAAGGGTGTTGAGGATGGAAGAAGAAGAAGAAGAAGATGATGAAGAAGACAGTCTGCCAATCTCTGCTGTTCTAAAAATACCTGAGCCCAGAAGTCAACAAATGATCACACCAGACTTTCAGAGGCAAATGGTGAAAGTTAAGATTGAAGAAGAAGAACAGCAGAAACAGCACGATGAGCAACTTTTGAAGATGGTTGACAAAGAGTTTCCTCAGTCATCATCTATACAAGCCATGAAGAAACACGCTCAAAGGCTGTATGCTCTCAGGCATACCTTTCAATATCAAAAGGAGAGAGTAAGGATTTGGCCAGACCCCAGGGTTAGTTCTAGAATTCATAAGAAATCCATACCAAGTAGATACAATGGCCAAGTGAGAAAGACCATAGATGCTGTTATTATGTTGGCCATTGTAGTCTCACCCTGGGAGATACTTGAAGACTTCAAGAGAGCCTACAAGTCAAAGATGACCCCTCAAACTCTAATGGAGAACAAAATGGTCAAGAAGGGGTTGTTATACAAGAGGCTTGAAGAGATCAAGAAAAATGAACTCCAGTTGTTATTAGAAGGGACTCACCCAGATGAATTTGCTTACAGAGAGATAACAACTATTAAGTTGAAAAATGGAAAGACAATAAAGTACCTATCAGAGTACTATGGCCCAGAGTTCTTCTTCGAAGGAGAAGCAGAAGAACTCACTAAGGAGGAACAAGTTGTTCTCCTTGAGGCCTACGTCAGAGAGTCTTATAGACTCATCAATGGGAAGTAGGTTTCATGGTTGGGATAACAGCTCTGTGTCCAGTTCCCCAAGACAGAGTTCCCTTCCATCCTTTGACATTCACATCTACTGAAACCTGTTCCCTGGCCTGTGCTTATCTGATATCTCTGAAGCTGATCAAGAGAGTATTTCTACCAAGAATAAGTGGGACCTCAATAAGCTTAAAGGTTTTGGCTGCATTGGTTCAGGGGGAGTTTGTTGGACCAAAAGAACCAATGAGCCTGATCAGAAAAACCTTTAAGTCCCACAGACATTACAACAACTGAAGTAGTCTGCAACAGCTGAAGACATCAACTGATAACAAGGTCTGAAGACAAAGTCTGAAGTGAAAGAGCTGAAGACAAAGTCTGAAGTGAAAGACCTGAAGATAAAGTCTGAAGTGAAAGAGCTGAAGACAAAGTCTGAAGTGAAAAAGCTGAAGACAAAGTCTGAAGCTAAAGAACTGAAGACAAAGTCTGAAGTGAAAAAGCTAAAGACAAAGTCTGAAGCTAAAGTTTCAGATGTTGTCACAACAGCTGAAGAAGACCTCTTCAGTAGTTGTGATGGTTTCCTTTTAGTAGTTTTATGTTTCTTGTATTCAGTACTTGTAGTTTCAGTAGTTTTAGTTTCATCTTGTACTTAGCATACTCTGAGATGTTCTCAGTTGTTGTAAACATTCTCAGTAGTTTGCTTACTTTCAGTTGTTTGTAATAATTCTGTTAGATGTCACTATCAAGTGACATCAGCAGATGTCACATTCCTTTATATAAGGAATGTTGACCTAATTGTAAGGTGTGCAGCTATAGCGAAACTTAGCGAAGCTTAGCGGCCGCCATACCGAAGCATTTGTGCATGAATGATATTATCCCTTTTGTAGAAAACCCTCTTTCTCTATAACCGTGTACTGTTCCATTGAATATCTATTGTGTTCTTGCTATATTTGTCTAATTCTTGTTCTAATTCCGCTGCGATTCAACTCTAATTGATCAAACTTAGATCACTGATCCTGTCAAGTGACAAGGACCCCGTTTCGTACGTATGGATCAATCACTAAGACTGATCCCCCTGTGTGTGAGCCCTCATGGGTTAGCCAAGATCGCACGCTATATGACACACAATTGAGCTGACAACCCTCAGTGGATTGTGAACCTCCTTAAATTTTGCTTGAAAGACTTTTCATTCACTTATTATGTTCCACTATACATTAGTCATTAATCTTTCACTTTCTTTAAGGATAATACTTTGCGTATACAAATACAATCACATCACGTATAGTCACATGATAGATACATAATAGGGAACATAAGAACAACCCAAACATGCATAAAATGAACAATGATAGACATCAAGTCAAACCAGGGTCAAACCCTAAAATTCTGATTTCCCAAAATTCCAGAAATTTTTTCTAAGTCTTTAGGCGCATGAGTACTATGCACGCGCAAGAGTACTGCTTGGGCGCATGTACCAACACTTAGGCGCCTGAGGAAAACTTCTGGGCGCATGACCACTATATGGGCGCATGTACTTACACTTAGTCACTGGGCAGTAGGCGCATGGGTACTATTGGGGCGCATGACCTAACAGTTAGTCTATTTTGATAAAATTTTCAGGAACATGAGGTACTGTTCTGGCGCATTAGACCTATTTGGGCGCATGAACCACTCTTATGTTTTTCTAAGTCAAATTTTTCAGGCGCATGATCCCTATTTGGGCGCATGACCAGTAGTTGGGCATATTTTAAACTTATTTCCAAACCCGATCTGCATTCTAACCTGTTCTAAGCTTGTATCCATCATTCTAAGCATCAAGAACATATATACAACCATAAATACAAACATAAACACACATATACATACAAGTACATATCTAACAGTTGTAAAATAGTTTAATCATGCATTTTCAGCCCCAAAGAGTTTAAAAACACATAAAACCAGGGTCTAGAACTCACCTAATGTAGTCTTCAAGTAAAACTCCACCAAACTTGAAGGCACAAGAGTTCAAACACCTAAAACACAACCAAGCAAACAACCAAGCACAATAAACACATGAAAATGGATTTCATGGTCAAAAACCCAACAAAACCGAGCCAAATATACAAAGAACACTCACCAATTTTGCGGAAATCAGCCTTTCTTCCTTGAATAACCGAGAGAGCAGCTTCTTCTTCTTCTTTCTACACTTTACAGTCGAACAACAGGTGCAAAAAGGTGTTATGGGGCGGCCATACTCACAATATATTAAAATATTTGAGTTTTGTACTTTTTACACTTAGCCCCCTTCCACTTTGGCTCCTTTTCCCTTTTTGCAAGATACTTTTCTTTTATCAAAATTTTCGGGGGTTACACTGGAGAAGAAGTACTTACCTTCGTTCTTGAAGTACTTGTTTCATGTGGTGAATCAATATCTCAGTAACCTAAAGGCTATTATGGATAGCCTTAGTGTAGTCTTTGGATCCCTGCTGATATCTCTTGTTGATGATCTTCCATACAGCATATCCAAAGTTATCTTCTTGGAGATGCAGAAGAATGTCATAGCCACGATCGGGAAGAAGTTTATGATGTACCCCCGGATCATATAACTGATTGTGAATGCTGCTCATCCTAAGTTAGCAATATCTGATTCTTCTACCTATGTTGTAATTATGATGAAGAAGGATATATTCACATATCTTATAGGAGCAAGAGGGAATGCATGGGATGGATCACATTTTGCCAAACTTGGTAGATTTGCTAAGGATTATCAGGGAGAAGCATAACAATCTAAAGAAGTGGCTCCTCAAGCTAAGCAAGCTGGTCCTTCGACTAATGTACTTGAAGATACTTCTTGAAAGCTCTCAACCAGCAAGAATGTCTATAGATGCTGAGATTGACTCCTGGTTCAGTTTAGGGAGTGAGACTGATAGTGTTCAGATAGGAAATGTCCCTTATGTTCTTCAGGAACGTCCTAGAGTGCAAGTAACTCCTGCCAAATGCACCACAGAGGAACGTGATGCTGATTTTGTTCCTGAAGATTCACCAACCACTTATAGGAGAAAGAAGAGAATGGCCAGGAAAACGGGTGAAAGTCCACGTGGGAGGGGTAGAGGACGAGGAATTTTGCATAAGCATCGGACCCTAGTGACCACTGTGATGACTTATCCTGATGTGCCTATGTTTGAGACTACTACCACAGTTAGCGAGGCTGCTACATTAGAGACACCGGTGATTGTTACAAAATCAACAACTGTAACATCATCTACTATGCATGCTACTGAGGATGTGTTGAGTACACCTCCTAGGGAACAAGGTCCTAATAAGATGTTTGGGATGGATGAATTCATAAATACTACTCCTGAGCCAAGGTAGCACGCCGAGACTTCTACTAATTCAGTCACACGGGTATCTCTTGAACAGAGAGTCAGTACTTTAGAAAAGGAGATAATGGAGAAGACGCAAATTATTGATGATTTGCATAGGAAAATATTGGATAAGGATGAGCAGATCAAGAATCTTGAACATCAACAACACTGCATATTCAGCTATGTTTAGATTCTAAAGCAAAACATCAGAGATCTCACTTCTAGTGTGCCATTTTTGTTTACTCAACAACGAACCATGGAAGTTGGAGAATCAAGTGGACAACAAACTGCTAATCCTGAAGTTACTTAAGATCCTGCTGATACTACAAAGCATGATGTTGATCCTTTTGTTACCGAAAGGACAACAGAGACTGCTAATGTTAATCAAGAGCCATCTACCATAGTTCATACTATGGAGAGGCATTTGTAAAGCCTTAACATGATATACCAATTCCTGAGCCAACAAATGATGATGATGACTTGGACTTGGTTGATTATGGCTTGAGTGATGAAGAGGAGGCTGTTGATGATGATGATGATGGTGATGATGGTGATGATGGTGATGAGGGTGATGACAGTATGAAAGACAATAAGAAAGATGATGATGATCAGGGAGGAGATATGGGTTCAGCCGCTGGTCCTTCTCGTCCGTCGGATACTGATAATGTCTCCGAACCAAGTTCTAATGACTCAATTGACTACACACCTCTAGATCCCGCTACTGAAGAAACCTACGAGAGAGAATTCTATACTTTCCAGCAAAAGATTATTGATGATGTGACAAATGAGGATTTTGGTACATTTCAAGATTTGGATGAGACCATAGATTACAAGACATATTTGGTAATAGTGTTAAGGACTTACTCTCAGATATCTTGGTTGAAGTAGTGGAAATTGTTGGTGAGTTGAGCACTCAGGAAACGACTGACAAGACAACTAATAAAAAGGGTCAAAGTGTTGTATGTTAGGTCGGAAATCTTACAATTGCTGCTCCTCCGTCAGCTTATATTCACACGCTGAGATATTCCGAACCTTTCACAAGGTACGAAAACTAAGAACCTATTATTAGTTGGGTGTACGACGAGGAAAAGAAGATGTATTCTATCTAGAGAAGGGGTGAAGAATAGAGTATTATCAAGATGAGCATGATTTTCATACACTCAGAGCTTCAGATTTATATGCTATGGGTTGTGTTCTAAAAATTAACCCAAGTAATTATGAAAAGGGGACCTAGATAAAGAATATCATTTGGAGGCAGAGTAGGACAAATTTCAAAGACTTTAAAACAGCCAAATCTAAAGTGATAGAATATGAGACGCGTATAGATCATAATACAAACAAGCCGATGAAGATAAGGGTCTATAAGCATCCAAGATACGCAAGGAAGATCCCTATACACATGCTCCTATGGCCAGTTAATAGCTTGTCTAAGCGTATGTGGTGGAAGTGTGAAAAGGAGACGGGTCATGCGTTGATTCATTGTGTTGACAAAGACTACCGTGTCATCGACCCTGTGGATTTGCTCAAGTTTGGAAGAGAAGATTTGATGAGGTTGCAGGCTTGTCCAATTGCAGCTGATGAATCTATTCATTTCGTAGCAGCACAGTTTGGTTGGATGATTATGAAGGCTCTGGACAACAAGATGTACGCTTATGGGGAAAGTTACAAGGTTGCAGACATGGACTTCTAAAGTCATTGATTCTCCAAGACTAGGGGGAGATTGTAGGGATTGAACCTAGAGGCTCAGAAAATCAAATCAAGGTTATAAATATCAATTTATGTGAGAACCTAAAGTTGTCGCGCGAAAACTAAATCTCGCGCGAGAACTAGGAAGTCATGCTAGAACTATGCGAGAACTTCTTAGTTTATTATAAATAGATGCTTTGGAATGTAATTTATAGAACTTTTGTAATTTCTTGATTTCATACTCACTTGTCTTAAAAAGAAATCAGTCTGCACAGCTTCGGAAGACTTTGTCTCTCAAGCTTCGGAAGACTTCATCTTTTGGCTTCAGAAGATGCTGGTCTTTTGCTTCGGAAGATTTCACACTTAGTGTAAATTCTGTTTGAGTGTGATTCTTCCAAAGTAACTTCCTCTGAACTATAAGCTTTAGAAGATCTTACACTTAGACATATTTGAGAGTGTAAGACTTCCAAAGCTAGTTCATCTTTGTTCCTTAGTGCATGCATGGAAGACTTGGTTGTTTTGGCTTGTTGGTTACATCAGCCTCATAATATTCAGATTTTCCTTACAAACTTCCCCTAGGCTCATGCTACCAAAATAGAGAATCTCTTCATATCTTTACAGTCCATATTAGGATCTTCAGCATACCTCTTCTCATAATTGAGTTTGGATCCTTCAGACTGAGGTAGAAGCTTCTCATGTCAAAGAGATCATGCAGAGAAAGATTGAGTATGTCTACAGAGGAATAGACATGCATGCCTTCCTAATCTCTTATGACATACCATCTGTTTGTGCTTTCATCATAACTCCAAGACAAAATTGGTCTTCCAATGGCAAGAGGCTCTACTATGATTGGAGTTTGATGAGCAGCCTCTTCATGCACTTCCTCAGGATGCTCTGATTCATCCTGAGGTTAGGAGGTGGATGCCTTTCTTCTTTTCTTCTTTGAGGTTGATCTTTTGGCCATCCTTTTTCTCCTCCCTGATGATTTTAACTGAGGGGACTGGTCTTGAGTACCAAGTTATTTAGTAGAGTCCCCCTCAGTTGGGATCTCCTCTCTCATAGGTTTAGAAGGAGTGAGAGGAGTACCCAGTTATGGATCAGAAGATGAAGTTGGTTGAGATGCAGCTTCAGGTTCAGGTTGTGTTGTCTCAGTTGGTTCAACCTTCACCTCAACTTCAGGTTGAGCTTGACTTGGTGGAGAATGCAAGTCCACCAGCTCTCCCTTCTTAATCTTCTGCTTGATAACCCTAATATGCTCATCCATTGTAGATAGAGACATAGGGCCAAGCCTCCTTCCAGAGAATCCATATAGCTTCAAGAAGCTCATCATCCTCTGTCTGTCAGCAGACTTCTTTTGGCTTTTGAGGATGATGGCCCTTGATCTTGCAACTTCTTCCCTTAATTTTTTTCTTTTCAGCATATTTCTCTCTTTTAGCTTTTTCTTCCATTTGCGTATTGTATTCAAACAGTATGTACTCAGATGGTAAGGGAAGAAGTGCATCTTTCTGGTAGAGACCTGTGCACTCAGGTAGCTTATCATCTTTTGTCTTTCCTCTTCAGTTGCTACCTGAGGTTGTTCAGTAGCCATAGACTCTAACTCAGGACTCTTTTGAACTAGGGAGAGGACAGGAATTTTCTTGTATAGCCTTTTTCTTCTCAATTCTTCTTTGTGCTTGAGGCTCAAGGCTGCATCCTCAGCTTCCTTCCTCTCCTTTGACAACTCTGTGTCAGCCAGTTCATTTAGCTCATCTAAGGGGAGAGAGATGAGTTTATCTATGTTGTAGTTTCTAGTTCCCAGGTAGTTTAGCCTAGCTGCCCTTAACTCATCCTCCTAAGTGTTCAGCCTGGGGGCAGCCTTTATTGCAGCTTCCATGAACCATGGAGAACTACTTGAACTCTCTCCCTTCACCTTCCTCTTCCTCTCTCTCTTCTCCTCCTTAATCTCCTTAGGAGTCAGTTTCCTTTTACCTTTTTCAACCATAGGCCTTGGTGACTTAGGCTGGAGAGAGCTTTGGCCTTTATTGCTTGGTTCAACTGTCAAGCTCAGGCCAGAGAGAGGCTGTGAAGCACCATCACCAGCTGGTGTTTCACTGAGGGAAATGGGTGTAGAGGGAGATCCTGTCTAAAGGTTCACAGGTTCAACCTCTGGGCCTTCAGTCAAGGTTTTCTCTTCAAAGCTAATCTCCGGGTCTATCTCAACATCCAGTTGACCAAAGATTTCACTTGCTAGCCTCTATCTATATAATTTTGATCTCAGTTTGAACTCCTCTAGCACCCTGTCTTGGATCTCTTCTGCCAATCTTGCTGCTTGTCTGTTGTTGCTTGGATTGATAAGTGGCAGATCCACCAATTTGATGCTCTCATAGAAACTCAGGTTTGAAATGTTGAGAACTTCTTGTTGACCCTGAGCTCTAGAGACCACAAGAGATATCCTATCACTGTCATACCCCCAACCCAAGATTGGGTTCTCAGAAGGGGCAGACATTGCTCTTAGTATACCCTCCTCAAATACTTGTTGAATAAGCCAGTCTAGATCACTAACTTAAGGAGGTTGCTGAGTATGGACAACTACAAGAAAGGATCGTGAGTCCTGTATGTCCATACTCAAGGAAGAACTCCCAGGTTCTGTGGCTGTCAGGACTTCCTCCCCCTTTTTGGTAGCATCACTCTCATGCATAGGTGAGCTGGGGAAGTGATCCATAACATTCACAGGTTCTTGTGTACCTGGATGAGTTTGTCCTATGGGTCTCTCAACTAACTGGCCCTTGAGATCGGTGATCTCAAGTTGTTGGTTATGGACCCTCCTTTGCAAGATAGTCACCTATGATTCAAGGTGAGCTATCTTTGAAACCAGTTCGGTGAAGATGTCTCCGAGTTGGTGCATCCTATGTTTCAGACTCCCCTCATCTTCAGTTGAAGAATCATTAGGGGATGAAGGAGGTGAAGCAAGGTCTGCTCCTTCACCACCAGCATGAGGTTCTTGGCTGCTGGATTTCCCCTACCCCATGACATTTCCCCTGCCCCATGACAATGTCAAGAGGCTGGGTTGTCATGGTTAAAGAATCATTTGGTGTGTCTGATGTGGGCTAGATATGGATGAAGCAGGAGTACTCATCTCCCCTTGAATGTGGGTAGAGAGGAGAGAGACATGGTACTCACTGAAACCCAAATGTTCAACAGAATAGAAGTCAAGGATAGGAATGGGTTGGTTAAGATCAATAGGCTGGGGATGGTAGCTTTCCCCTGAAGGTTGATCACTAGAGTGTTGAGACTCAGAGTGATGGCTTAAGGTTGTTTGTGGAGTTGTGAGCTTATCAGGCTGAGCATGAGGAACCTTAGCATTGATTTTTTGAAGAATAGGATTGGTTTGCTCCTTAGGGGAAGTGGAAGCTCGAGTGTCCACTTCTATCTGTGTGGGTTGTGATATGGGGGCCTGCACATGCTCAATAGCAAATGCAGGGGTTCGTTTGGATTTTCTAGTGTAGGTGAGGGTAATTGTTGGCCTTGATGGTGGTTGAGAGGTGGAGGGTGTTGGTTCATCACTAGATGGTGCAGCTAGGACGTCACCCTGAGCAATGAGCTCAAACATTTTCGGGACAAGGGCTATTTCTACCCCAGAGAAGCCACCAGTTGGCTTTTTCAAAATTTTGAAGATGCCTGGCCTCATAGGTGCAACTTTAAGAATATTACATGTTCCCCTCAACTGTGGTCCCAACTCACAGTTAAGAATGTGTTGAACATATCTAGGGAAGATATAATACTCTAAGGAGTCCAAGTTTGCAAGTAAATTAGTATAAACAACTTGAGAGTACCTGAAGTTGACCCCTTGAACCATCCCATGGGCAATGAAGGAAAGGTCTTCTGGAACTTGATCCCAACCTCCATGTTTGTTTGATAGACTTTGTATGATGACATGGTGGAGGTACTTCCATTGTGACGAGACCTTCCCCTTCCTGAAGGTTTTGAAAAAAAAGTCACCCTCATAGCCCATCTACTGGAAGGAGTGGTTAACAGCAGATTTTGGAAAGTACAGTTCACCTGCTTCATCATCCAGCTGCAAGTGTGTGTTTATGATGGCCGGAGTAATGAAAACTGTCCTCCCCTGCACTGTAGCAGACAGTGCCTTCTCCCCGTCCATGGTGACCTCTTGACAGGTCCTCCAGAACTCAAGCAACTGATCATCGTAGAGAGGAGGATCGATTGTAAGGGAGGTGAAGTAGTGCAAAGAAGAAAGGTACCTACAGACATCTGAGAAGCTTGGATCCTTCTCAGAGTTTAGCAGGGCAACCTGATTATGCTGCCTGTGTAGGTGCATGGCGAAATCAGGGTCATTATGATGATCAGGGCTGGCCATTTGAGGAAGCTTTATGGTGAAGGAAGGAAGAAGAAGATGAAATTTGAGGGTAATTTTAGGTTAAGGAACAATTGAGAGTGGAGAGAAGAAATGGAACCATTGTGAAGATATATGCAGTGGATTTGAGACAAAGTTAAGACAAAAGGATAAACTTTGAAATCCACAAGTGGGTCCCATTTCTGAAAAAGCGCCCAAAAAGTTAGTTTTCTTGGAAGCTGAAAATCTTTCGAAGGTATTTTTGCTTCGGAAGTTTATCTGAGAAAAGCTTCCAAAGGAAATTTTGCTTCGAAAGATATTTCAAAGAGTTGTGAAAATTTGTCTTCGGAAGGAATATACATAAAGAAATCTCTTCCGACATAAATTTTGCTTCGGAAGAACTAAGTCTGAGAAAATTATTATCCATAGATAATAGATCTTCTGAGACTAAATTGCATTCAGAAGATATTTGTTCTTTGAATGCATTTAAGTATTCATAAGCATATTTAAGCTTCGATAGATATTTCAAGAGCTTCTTCCGAAGGTAATTTCTTATGAGTAGGTAAATAATTTAAAGACATAAATTTCTTCCAAAGGTAATTTGAGTTCTTTCGAGACAAAATAATAAATTTTCACAAATCTAAGGAATATCATTTAGAAAAAAAATTATTTACTTCCAAAGAGAACTGGGCTTATGAAGGTGATAATATAGGCAACTTAGGACACACAAATTTTAGAAATAAGGTTGATTAAGTGTTTAAAGAAAATCTATTCAAAGTTAATCATCCCAATAGCTGATATAAGGTATTTAAACCTCTGTTCATCAAAAGCTTTAGTAAACAAATCAGCATATTGTTCATTTGTGTTAACTTTGATTAGTTTGATTAATCCTTTCTCAAAGTTATCTCTAATCAAATGATACCTGATATTGATGTGTTTGGTCCTCGAGTGTTGCACATGATTCTCTGTAATAGAGATAGCACTGTTGTTGTCTATGTGGATAGGAGTCTCCTTGAAGTTGTATCCATAGTCCAGTATCTGATTCTGAATTCAAAGTACTTGAGCACAGCAGCTTGCAGCAGCAATGTATTCAGCTTCAGCAGTTGATGCAGACACACAGGATTGTTTCTTGCATTGCCAAAAGACTATCCTTCCACCAAGGAACTGACACCCCCAAGATGTGGACTTTGCAGTCATGTTACAGCCACCATAATCACTATCTATATAACCATACAGATTAAAGTCTGAATTCTTTGGATACCAAAGGCCTAGATTTGGAGCACCTTTGAGGTATCTAAGAATCCTTTCGACAGTGATTAGGTGTGACATCTTGGGGTTTGCTTGATATCTTGCACATATACATGTGGCAAACATAATATCAGGCCTGCTAGCAGTGAGGTACATAAGAGACCCAATCATAGCCCTGTAGAGATGTTCATCAACACACTCCCCCTCAAGATCAGGACCTAGGGAGTGGTTTCTAGCTATGGGTGTCTTTGCAACCTTACAGTCAGTCATCTTGAATATTATAAGTATGTCCTGTACATACTTTGACTGACTAATGAAAATGCCATCTTCAACCTGCTTCACTTGAATTCCTAGAAAGAAATTGAGTTCTCCCATGGCACTTATTTCAAATCTATCCTTCATCAGCTTCTCAAAGTCTTTGTAGAGCTTTGGATTTGTTGAACCAAAGATGATGTCATCTACATATATCTAAACTAGCAATGTGTCATTCCCAATCTCTTTGATGAAGAGAGTCCCATCAATAGTACCTCTTTTGTATCCATGTTGACAGAGGTATGTTGATAGTGTCTCATACCACTTCCTTGGAGCTTGATACAGTCCATAAAGGGCTTTATCAAGCTTGCAGACATAATCAGGATGATCTGGGTCTGCAAAGCCAGGTGGTTGTTTAATATAAAATTCTTCATCAATCACCCCATAGAGAAAAGCGCATTTCAGATCAAGCTGGTAAACCTTGAAATCCTTGGATGCAGCATAAGCCAGGAATATCCTTACAGCTTCAAGTCTTGCTACAGGAGCAAAGACATCAGTGTAGTCAATTCCTTCTTCTTGAGTGCACCCTTGGACAACTAGTCTGGCCTTGTTCTTGATGATGATCCCTCTATCATCTTTCTTGTTCCTAAAAACCCATTTGGCTCCTATGATAGTCTTCCCTTGAGGAAGAGGACACAGGCTCTAAACCTTCTATCTTCTGATTTGAAGTAGGTCATCTTGCATAGCTTCAATCCAACTTCCATCCTTTAGCCTCATCAACTTTCTTTGGCTCTATCTAGGATAAGAAACAAGCATGCAGACAAACATTGCTGTCATGTGTTTGTCCTCTTGTTCTCACCCTTGAGTCAACATTTCCAATGATGTTTGTGGTGGGATGTGACTTGTGGATCCTAAGTTGAGGGATCACAGTAAGTTGATTTGAGAGATCTAAGTTGGAGAGATTTAGATCTGGAAATGAAGAGTTTCCCACCACATCAGCACACTTATCAAGAGAAACTTAATCCAATAAGTGTGTGACATCATTCATGTTGTCTTTCATGGAGTGGTTATCAGCATCCAGAAATTCTTGATCACTATCACCACTTCCATCTCCTCCTACATTTGAAGTTCCTTCACCTGGATTAGGAGCCTCTGAACTGGAATTTGAAGGCATCTCAGATGAATCAGCAGTGTTAGTTATGCTTGTGCTGATAGGAGCTTCACTTGCAGGGTTAGTCACCACTGGAGCTGAAGTAATCTTCTTGTTTGGTCTTCTCAGCTCAAATCTTGGATCAGGATCTTCTATTGACCTGTTATCTATAGATCCTGAAACAGTCTCACAAGATTTGTTAAAACAGTTGGTAACTAAATCAAGATCAAACAGCCAATCTGGACCAGAACCTTTAACACTGGGTGTGTTTTCATTGAAAGTCACATTGGCTGACTCCTCAATGATTCTAGTTCTGAGATTGTATACTCTATAAGCCTTAGCTTGAGAAGAGTATCCAACAAAGTGTCCATCATCTGATTTCTCAGCAAACTTGGCTATCTGATCTTTGGTATTCAAGATGGTGCAAGGACATCCAAATGTTCTGAGAAAACCAATAAATGGTCTCCTTTTGTGCCACAGTTCATAAGGAGTCTTTACATGTGTCTTAACTACTAAAACTCTATTCTGCACATAGCAGGCTGTGCTCACAGCCTCTGCCCAGAAATTGATGGCCAGTTTAGAGTCAGACAACATAGTTCTTGCAGCTTCAATAAGTGTCCTGTTTCTCCTCTCAGCAACACCATTCTGCTGAGGAGTCCTGAGAATGCTGTATTGTCTTGAGATAGCCTTTTCATCATAAAATGTATCAAGGATTTGGGTTTTAAATTATGTTCGCTGATCACATCTTATGATTTTGACCTTGTGATCAGATTGATTCTCAATCTTCAGAATGAAATTCTTTAAGATTTTTGGGGTTTCATCCTTAGTTCTAAGGAAAAACACCAAAGTGAATCTTGTAAAATCATCTGTGATCACCAAATAGTATGAGGTCATTCCTAGACTCATTACACTGGTGGGGCCAAACAGATCCATATGTAATAAGTGTAGGGGAGTAGTGATGGAGTTCATTTCCTTTGGCTTGTGTGACACTTTGTGTTGCTTCCCTTTCAGGCATGCAACACAGTGGTCATCACTCGTAAACTCTTTCTTTGGCATTCCAGTTACCAAATCATTCTTAATCAGTTTATTCATGTTTTTAAATTTTACATGTCACATTCTTGTATGCCAAAGGAAAGAGTCATCACTATTTGCCTTAGATAGAAAGCAAGACACTGCTCCGGAGGGAGTTGTTTCTTGCATATCCATCTTGTACATGTTTTCCTTCCTGGGGGATCTAAGCAGAATATGCTCTTGAGGAATGTCAACCCCGGGCTTGAGAACAATGCACTCATGCTCAGTAAAGAGCATCTAATGTTTTTGGTCACAAAATTGGGACACACTCAAAAGATTGTATCCAAGCTCTTTGACAAAGTTTACCTTTTCAACGCTGAGCTTACCATTTGTAACCTTGCCCCAACCTGTAATGCAACCTCCTGCATTTCCTCCAAAAGCAACTGGTCCTCCATCAGTTCTTTCAAAGTTTTGAAGTAAGGACTCATTGCCAGTCATGTGCCTGGAGCAGCCACTATCAATGATCCAGACATTTCTGTTGGTCTTTAGCTGTCCCTGCACAATAGAGATAATTTAGTTACATTTAGAAACCCAAGCCTCATTGGTCTTGGGCTTGTCAGAATGAATTCAAGGCAATGAAACAGTAAGTGATCCTATATTCAGGCTTTGAGGATCATTTGCTATTATTGATGAAGAACTTTCAGTCATATGATCTTTCTTCATCTTCCACACCACCTTTGGAAGATTGGGCTTAACCTTCAAGCTTCGGAAGCTTTTGCAACCTCGGAAGATTTGGAGACTGAACCTTTGGAAGATCTTGCTTCCACTGCAGCAAGCTTCAGTGCTTCGGAAGCATTCCTTTCTTCCGAGACCAACTTTCCTTTCGAAGGTAATTTCTCATTTGCCATCTTCTTTATTTTGAAGCTTCCAAAGGAAACTGATTTTCTTTTCGAAGCTTGTTTTTCCTTCTTCTTCCCAGAAGCCTTCTCTTTTATCATGTGGACAGTACTTTTGGGATTGTAAATACAATCTTTAGCCAAATGAGAAGTGCTGCCACACATAATGCAGTTCATTTGCTTCCTTCTGGGAATCTTCTTAGAAGAGGACTGATCTTGAACACTTCCCTTCTCCTTTTTCACCTTTTCAGATGATGCATCAAGCTTTCTAGGGAGAGGCTTGCTATTGAAGATGGGTGATTCAGACTGTGCAGCAGTGACACATAGTTTATCAGTCTTCTTCTTTGTGCTGGAGTGAGTTGAAGCTGATGTAGAACTCTTGGAACAGGAGTTCTTTGTAGAATCTTTAGCTTTCACCACCTCAAACCCTACAGAGATGAATACTTGTTTCTGCTTGGGGTCAAAGGTGGCCTTGATGTCTTGAGCTTTCCTTGATCTTCTTTTTGCTCTTGTAATAAAGTTCTTTCTCTTGGACTTACTAAAACCAGATCCTTTCTCCTCCTCAGGTGCATGGTGACCCTTTTTGGATTGACTCTCTTCACTCACCTTATAGTCATCCCTCACCTTCTCCTCTTCTTCCTCTTCATCACTGGGGTCTATGGATGGCAGCTCATCTTGACCAGTTCCATACCTTGGAGATCTTACTGATAGTAGAGTGTGTGGAGGAGCTATCTCACTAGATCCCAATACTTGATTATTCTGATAACACACTTTTGCATGAAAAGATGAGGATATTATGTTCTTGAAGGTCTCTTCTTCAAGAACACATTTTTCAGCCCTGGCTTTGCTGATCACAAGCTCAGCCTGGCATTCTGTCAACTTAGTAACAAGATCTTTTATTTGAGTCTTGTAGTTTGTCTGCTCATGTTTAAGAGTTGAAATTGTTTTCTCTAAATCTTCTATTTTAAGTTTATAGTCATTTTCAGCTCTCTTAAAATCAGATTTTAAAATGTTCAAAGACTCAATATCAGATCTGATTTCTAAGTTATAGGACCTGTATCTGTTTACTTTAGCAATACATTCAGGAGAGCAAAGATATTCAAGTACATTGGCTTCATCATGGTCAGCCATGAGTGCTTGATTTGGAGATGCATCTTCAGCTTGAAAGCTCCAGTCAAAGCCTCCTTCTTCAACAGCCACTACAGCTTACTATCTTGGCTTCTCATTCTGGTGCCCTCCTTCAGTGTAGTTTGGTTTGGATGAAGCATGGCCACCATTTGACTTAGGTGCCTTGCATTCTCTAGCAAAGTGTCCTATCTGGTTACAGTTGTAATACTTGACTTTGCTCTTGTCCAGCCCAAACTTGCCACTGGCTGCATTGCTAGGAAACCTTCTTCCAGTCCTCTTGTAGAATTTATGGGCTCTGTGAGCGAGAAGAACCATCTGCTGGACTATCTCCATGTATTCCAGATCATCTAGATGGATACAGTCCAGGTCTTCAAGAGTAAAAAGAAAGTTGCCTGAACTTTCATCAGTAGAGACAAAAGCTTGAGAAGAACTTGTCTCTTGGAAGGGACTTCCTTGGATGTAGCTCTCTCTGGGTGTCTCTGGGAAGGTGATGAAAGGACCCTTTTATGAGGTTTCAGGGTCGCTGATGAGATGATGTTGTGGTTCTCTGCTATCCCTTTCACCCACATGAAGGGCAGAACTCTGGTGAGTGTTGGAGTTACCAGATGGATTTTACATGTTCATCTCCATCCGGTATCCATTGAATATTCCATACAACTCAGTGAGAGTCAGGGTCTTGAGGTTTTTAGTCCTCTTAATGATCACATAGTAGTGTGTGCATTGTCTGGGAAGAGAGGACATGAACTTCCTAACAATATCCCTATTTTCAATAGTTACTCCAATGTCAGCCAAAGTATCCATAATCTCAACATACCTGAAATAGTGTTGAGTCATGGTTTCACTGTCCTGAAGGTGAAATTTTCAAACTGCTGCTTCAGGAGGTCCTTCTTGTTCTCCTTGGCTTCATTTGACCCCTCATACATCAGTTTCAATGCATCCCATAGTTGCTTAGCGGTCTTGCACTTCTTGAAACCTCTGTAGATGGAACTTGGAAGAGCAATCTAAAGGGCTGTCATGGCTTTCTGATCTATATAAATCTTCTTCCAATCTTCTTCAGAAAAATCAGCCCTTTCTTTGGGTATCATGCCACCACCAGCAGCAGCTGAAGTGGTGCATGGTACATGAGGTCCACTGACAACAGACTCCCACATCCTGGAATCCTGAGACTTGATGAAGCCTTCCATTCTTTTGCACCAAGTGTCAAAATCCTCAGGAGTGATCAATGGGGACTTTGTCATAGTTCCAGTTTCCATATCAGCTTTAGAGATAGCTGCCATTTGAAGAGTTAAGAGATGTGTGAAGCTAAGGGGATTAAAGATGGTGAGATCTTTCAATCAAAAGTCTGGAATGCTCTGATACCAAATGCAAGACCAGTAAAAGGGGTGCCTTACACTTAGTTTCACACAAGGAGGAATTTATCTTGTAGTTCACTTAACAATTCAAATAGGGAACCGGTAACTCAAACAGATGATACAAAGAACACAAGTAAAATAAGAGACAGAACTTAGAGAATCAACACAAGAACACAAGAATGGTTTTCAAGGATGTTGTATATTGATCTCAAGTTCTTTTACAAGTGTTACAAAGCATGAGAAAATTACAAGGACCTGAGACACTTTTATACTACAACCTACAACCGTCACTTACATGTAAAGATAGTTGGGATTTGACTAATCTAGACAACAAGATCAATCTACAGTCAAAAGACAGATTGCCTTTTGACTAGTGACTATAACATGCCATAGCTCACTTGACTTTTCCTAATACAAAACGTTTACAGAAAAAGTCTCCAGGAACAAGGTAAGTTACAGACAAAGACCATTCCTACTTTTTGATAAAGCATGGAAGCTTCACCAACTAGTGTAAAGTTGGTGAACCATCAGAGCAGGCAGCGGAAAGTGTGTCAGCTTTATCAAAAAGTGGTCTCAGAAAAAGCATGTCTTCTCTGTCTTCGGAAGAAATCAGTCTGCACAGCTTCGGAAGACTTTGTCTCTCAATCTTCAGAAGACTTCATCTTTTGGCTTCAGAAGATGCTGGTCTTTTGCTTCAAAAGATTTCACACTTAGTGTAAATTCTTTTTGAGTGTGATTCTTCTGAAGTAACTTCCTCTGAACTATATGCTTTGGAAGATCTTACACTTAGACACATTTGAGAGTGTAAGACTTCCAAAGCTAGTTCATCTCTGTTCCTTAGTGCATGCATGGAAGACTTGGTTGTTTTGGCTTGTTGGTTGCATCAGCCTCATAATCTTCAGATTTTCTTTACACATAATATATTGTAATGGTTTCTAATCACAGAGCAATACACTGAATATTATTTACATTTGTGTTCAAGTTCAACTGATAATATCTTCTACTTGTTCAATCTTCTTACCTTGAGCGATTACATTCTGTATTCTACTCACGAGATTGATTCATTGTTATTGTTAATCCTTACAATTGGTATTAGAGCTTGGTTTTCTCTAGATTGATTTGTATGAAGATTGAAGAATTTTGAAGTGTTCTTGAGCTACGAATTTGATTTCCTTTTAAGATAACTTGATTTATGTTGTTTGTGATCACAATTGAAGATGTCAAGAGCTGAAACGCATTCGATTGAAGTTTTGATGAAGTTTACTTGGTAAACTGAGTTTAATTAAATCAAATTAGAGATAATTAGGATCAAAATTGAACCTAAATCAATAATTTGTAGCTTATTCACTTAAATTTGGACAATTTGGTAGGAAAATTGAAGTAGGAAACTTCGAAATTGCACTAAAATGATCATGCGAAAAGTTAGTTCTGGCACGCAAAAGTTTATTTTTCGACAAGTTCACTCATTGTAAATGTTTGTTGGAAAAGATTCCTCTCACACGACAAGTTCAACCTTTTGCAAAAGTCAGTTATAAAAGTCTTCACGCGAAAACTTTTTGCGATAAGTCTATGAGAAAGGTGTTTGTGAATACTGTTCGCGCGAGAACTTCAAGTTTCAAGAATTTGTGAAAAGTTTAACTTTGAGTTTTAGAAATGTCAAATCTAAGAACATCACTGCCACTTAACCTTGGTAATTAGATTGGCATAATGTAACACCCGGAAATTTCAGAAAAAGAAAAGAAAAGGAAGTAAGGGAGAAAAAGGGAGTTATTTTAAAAGGAAGGGGTTAAAAGCGTGCAAGGGCCAAACCTGCCCATAATGCGGTTTAAAAAATGGAAAGGCTGCCCATACTTTCTCTCCCAAAATACTCAACTTTCGGTTTTAATGAAAGAAGAAGCTCTCATCAAAATTTAGTGAGAGAAAGTAGAAGTTCTTCAAGAAGGTAAGATTTTATAGTATTTTCTTCTTGGTTTTCAGTTGGGCTTGAACTTCTGGACCGATCTTAATGTGTTTCTTTGTGTTTGGTTGCTTGTTTTTGTGTGTTTAGGAGCTAGAACTCCAGGTTGCTCTCGGGTTTAAGGAGTTTTCACTCGAAAGCTGTTAGAGGTGAGTTCTAGATCCCTTCTTTTATATGTATCTGCTTATTTGGGGCTGGTATGGATATTAAACTGTTGTTTTCTGCACCAAACTATGATTTTCCATGAAAGGTACGACTGAATATGATGAATGTTTGGTTTAAATAACTTCTATGATGTTGTGTAGATGTTTATTATGTTTTAAGTGTGTAATAAGATTGATCTATGCTTAGTATATGTTAGAATGATGTTTGGGGACTGGAAAGTACATATGATGCATTGGAGGTGTTGGTTAAAGTGTCCTCTGTAGACACTTAGGATAGTTATAATATCTGTTGTGGACACTTAGGAGAATTAAGAACTGTCCACTGTGGACATTACTGTGGACACTTAGAAGGATTTTATACCGTCCGCTGTGGACTTGCTTGTCCACTGTGCACTTTGCATGTCCGCTGTGGACACTTGGATATTTTAGGTATGCGCTATGAATACTTAGAACTTTTTATGTTGTCCGCTGTGGACTTTACATGTCCGCTATGGACACTTAGGAAATTTTATAATGGTTTGCTGTGGATTTGTTCATCCATTGTGGATACTTGGAATGTTTTAGTCATGCGCTGTGAACTTTGGTTGTCCACTGTTGACACTTAGGAAATTTTAAGCTATCTGTTGTACACTTGTTCATGCACTGTAGACACTTAGTTTATTTTTGAAATTTTGGGAAATAGGAATTTAGTGCTAAGTACTGATATTTTATGGTGGCCTACGCTTGTTTATGTTATGTATGCTTGTGGGCTACTGTTATGATAATGAGGTTCCATGTTATGTATTATGTAACGTCCGAAAATTTTGAAGAAAAGAAGCCAAGTGAAGTTCTCGCGCAAAAGGAAGTTCTCGTGCGAGAAGTTCATGAGATAAGCTCAACCGGGTATAAATAGCTGAGAACACCCGGTCTGACTCCATTTCACACGAAAAGTTCAGCTGCTAGAGAGAGATATCGGCTACGTAGAGAGAGAAATTGAAGAATCCAAGTGTTTAAGGTATGTAACTCGTCTAGTAACTCGTGTTATGTACTAAGAATGGATTATTGATGAATATAACGCTTTGTTATGTAGTTTTTGCTCAGTAAAGGCTTTGGGAAGGTTGTGGTTGTGCTAGAACTTCAAGAGGTGAGTTTCTAGTCCCCTTTTAACGCAAGTTTTACATTATGGGGCTATTATGCATACTAGAACGTTTTAAAATGCCTGTTTATGCTCGGTTTGATGATGTTTACGATGTTAGCTTGTTAGAACAGCCTTAGATGCGATAAGTTATGTCTGGGCGGGAAAAGTAGGAAGTTTTCACGCGAGTAGTTTAGTTGTACATTATGAAATTTGAATCTGTGAAGTTCTTCCGCGCGATAGGAAAGAGGATAGTTCTCGCACGACAGTTAGTTCTCGCGCGATAGGAAGTTCTCGCGCGATATGTATGTTTTCGCGCGATAGGAAGTTTTCGCGTGACTTGTAGTTCTCGCACGACAGAGATGAGTTGATGTGTAGGATTTGAATGTGGGAAGGTTCTCGCACGAAAGGAAGTTTTCGAGCAAGATGTTGCTGATGTATGTTAAGTTTTCGCATGCTATGCTGTTATGTGTGATGTGTTATCTTTTCACATTAAATGACTTTTAAAACTATATGTTTTATGATGTGACTTTACTTGATATGTATGATTATGTAAGTAAAGTATTACATAATGAAAGTGAAAGATAACGATGATGAAAGTGGAACGTAATGAATGAATGAAGTCTTGCAAGCAAATTGACAAGAGGTTCACAACTCATTGAGGGGTTGTTAGCTCAACTATGTGCGGTTTAGCTAACCCATGAGGATGCACACAGGGGGGTCAGTCTTTGTGACTGATCAAGACTTACGAAAACGGGATCCTTGTCGCTCGACCCCAAGACAGAAGTTGTTTCGTGCATGACGATGGGGCGTAGCCTATGACAGGATCCTGACTAAAAGTGAAAGAAAGAAAGAAAGTACAAAAATGAATGATTATGAATGATGATGATAAGATGATAATAATTATTATCAAGATGACGTACGATGTGTGATCATGAACGAAAGTAAAACCTATGTTTTAACGAAAAGTAAAGTATTTTAAATATAAACTAGAACTCACTCAGCGTAGCTGACTTTTGTAGGCATAATAGTTGGCAAGAAATCGCTTGATGCTGAGGAGGTGCAGGCATGGATGCATAAGCCACTGGGAATGATTTGCGTCTGGCATCCACATTTTTAGGAATGATTATTGTATTAATAGAAATTTGAGATGTAAATGAATGATTTGATATATTGACACGATTTTAATCATGAAGGAAAAGTTTTAAATACCACTTCAAATGATGTGTTTTAAATGTTTTTATGCAATGATTGACCAGCTGTAAGCATCCCGGGAACGAGGCCTTACATATTATGATGTGACTTTATATGGTGTGATATGTATATGTACGTAAAGTATTATGTAATGAAAGTGAAAGATAATGTTAACGTGAAGTGGAACATAATGAATGAATGTGAAGTCTTGCAAGCAAAATGACGGAGGTTCACAACTCAACGAGGTAGTTGTTTGCTCAACTGTGTGCGGTTTAGCTAACCTTTGTTAATGCGCACAGGGGTCTAATCCTTAAGGTTGACCAAAAAGTACGAAATAGGATACTTGTCGCTCCACCCCGGTACTGTGTCAGCTTCGGCATGACATGGGGGTTTACTTGTAAGCCCCGGCACAGTACCAGCTTCGGCATGACGTGGGGGTATAGCATATGGCATGATCTAGATAGAAATGAAAGATAATAATGAAAGAAAGTACGAAACGAACGATGATGGATGATGACAAATGATGATGAACGATGATGGAAGATAATGATGATGTTATCTAGATGTATGTATAATATATGATCACCTACGAAAGTAAAGAAAACGTTTTAAATGAAAGTAAAGTATTTTATTATATAAATAGAACTCACTCAGCGTCGCTGACTTTTTATATGCATATCAGTTGGCAGGTAATCGATGATGCTGAGGTGGTGCAGGCATGGATGCATAAGCTACTAGGGATGATTCGAGTCTGGCATCCATATTTTGAGAATGTTATTGTATTAATATGATTTTTGGGTTGTAAACGAAATGATCTGATAATTTGACATTTTTTATTTTTTAATGAAAAGTTATATTTCCGCTACAAAATGAGGTGTTTTATATTATTTATACGATGATTGACCAACTGTAAACGTCTCGGGAACGGGGCCATACAAGTTGGTATTAGAGCCAAAGTTTAAGAGAATTGGGTAAATTATTTTAAAAAGAACCTAAACTTAAATTGAGAATGGGACAAAAGATAAAGGATGCCAGTCTTCGTAGCTACATACCTGCAAGTAAATGTTTTATGTAACGTTTCATGTACGTTAATGAAAAAGGAATTATGTGCGTGTGCCATGTGAATTATGTGCCATTTTGTAGATTTGGATACTAATGTAGTCAGGATAGGAAATTCTTGGTGAATGAAGACTAAAGTAAGTGGCTAATCACAATTGCCCAATGTAATTAGGGACTTACTATACTTGACATAATCTGAGCTACTGCCTTGAATGACCGTGTTGGTATTTGAATCTTATAGTGTTTAGAAGAATGCTGGCGGTAGATATTCGAAGGCTTCGCGAGGTGGAGGTCGTGGTGGACGTGGTACTGGGCCGCGTGTCACAAGGAACAGGACTAAGACTGCTGAAACGGCTCCTGAAGAGCCCGAGCTTCATCACCATGAAGACGGGGATGAGAGTGCTAATCTGAGGGCCTCACTGAAGGAGGAAGTTGTGGAGGAAGTTCATCAGGTCATGCAGACGATTCTGCCATCTATGGTAACTGAGGTTATTAGGGCTGTAAGGGAAGATCAGAAGAAGGGCAAACAGGAGAAGGAGAATGCCACTAGGCAAGAGGGCAAAGAATGAGGTTCATGGGATAGGGAGCAACCTGAGACTGAGATGGTCGTCTCCAGTGATGATGAGGAAGAGGAAGCAGTGCAGGAAACTACAAAGGAAACTATGGGGCATCCCGGAGATACAAGCCCCCGATGTTTAATGGGAATGGGAGTGCTGCTGCTGCTCACCGATGCGTGAGGGAGATGGAGGCGGTACTTGATATCAGCGAGTTCAGGGAGGACCAGAAGGTGAAGTTTGCTACCCACTCGTTTGTGGATTCGGCCTTATGCTGGTGGTACAACATTGTCCAGGTCAAGGGTAGCAGGGCGATTGGGAGGATGAAATGGAGTTAACTGAAGAAGATGGTGATCGAGGAATTTTGTCCTCACAGGGAACTCGATAAAGTCAAGAGGGAGTTCCTGTAGTTGGAGGTGGGAACCATGACACACCAGCAGTATACGACTAAGTTTAATGAGATGGCAAGGCTTGTGCCGGAGCAGGTGACACCCGTGTCATGGAAAATAAAGAGATACATCCAAGGTTTGCCAACGTATATCCGCAGACATCTGATCGCCGCTCGGCCAGGTACGTTCAGGTCGGTGGTCGACCTGGCGGGAAGACTGTATGATGAGTGAGAGGCTTTGGTGGTGATGGATGAGGAGAAGAAGTGTGGCAATAATAGGAATAGGAATGAGAAGCAGTATAACGGTGGTGGTTTTGTGGCTAGAGGTAAGAAGAGGAAAGTGAATGATCGAAAGGCGATAACAGGGAGGGGGAAGGCATGCAAGAAGTATGGGAGAGACCATGTGGGGGAGTGTAAGTGGGGATCGAACATCTGCTTTCAGTGTGGGAAGGAGGGCCACATGGCAAGGGATTGTCGTGTGGTGAAATGTTACAACTGTGGCGAGACTGGACACATGAGCAGAGACTGCAAGAAGTCGGGGCTGAGAGCTCCGGGGCAAAGAAGGGGACTGAGAAGGAGAGCAGAGGGCGAAGTCCAGGGCATTTGCTATAACTTGGGAGGAGTCCAGGGTGGACCCCAACACAGTGTCAGGTACATTTCTAGTAAACCAAACTTGTGCCTCTGTGCTTTTTGATTCCGGTGCTAGTAGGAGTTTTATTTCTGCTGCCTTCTATGATAAGTTGGCCACTAGGAGTAGGAAGATTTATGAACCCTTAGATGTAGAAACTGCCATAGGTAAGTCGATCAGGATTTCTAATATTGTAGAAGATTGTGACGTAGAGTTGAAAGGCCAAAGGTTCTCTGCTAGGTTGTTCGTGATGCCCTTAGGCAGATTTGATGTAGTCCTAGGGATGGATTGGCTAGTGGCCTATGAAGCAAACATCTTGTGTCGTAAGAAGATGATTCGACTGACCACGCCCGATGTGAGTTCAGTGACGATCTATGGTGATAACGTTAGTACGATCCCAAAAGTAATTACGATAACTGTGGTAGAGAAGTGTATGAGAAGTGGAAGTGGTGCCTATCTGGCCTATGTGAAGGATATGGATGCATCAATACCACGATTGACAAACGTACCAGTCACGTGTGACTTCCCAGACGTATTCCCGGGAAGATTTATAAGGTGTGCCACAGGACCTCGAGATCAAGTTCCAGATTGATCTGATGCCTAACGCCCAACCTGTTGCTAAGGCGTCGTATCGTCTAGCACCCTGCAAGATGAAGGAATTGATGATGTACCTGCAAGAGCTGTTAGATAAGGGTTCATTCAAACGAGTATCTCTCCGTGGGGTGCTCCGGTCTTTTTTGTGAAGAAGAAGGACAGTAGCATGAGGATGTGCATTAACTACCGTGAGTTGAACAAGTTGACTGTGATGAACCAATACCCGTTACCGAGGATTGATGACTTATTCAATAAGCTCCAAGGTGCCAGGTGGTTCTCGAAGATAGATCTCTGATCTGGTTACCACTAACTAAAGGTGAAAGAGCAAGATATTCCTAAAACAGTCTTTCGTACGTGTTATGGACACTTCAAGTTTCTCGTGATGTCTTTTGGTTTAACCAATACGTCAGCCGCTATAATGGATCTGATGAACCGGGTGTGTCGACCTATGCTAAATGAATCAGTGATTGCGTTTATTGATAACATCCTGATTTATTCAAAGAGCGAAGAAGAGAATGCTAGTCACATCCGCGAGGCGTTGGAGATGCTTAGAAGAGAGAAGCTGTACGCCAAGTTCTCCAAGTGTGCGTTCTGATTACGCGAGATTCAGTTTTGGGTCATGTGGTTAATCCTGAAGGGATTAATGTAGACCAGACGAAGGTTGAGGCGATGATGCAATGGAAGTCTCCAAAGATGCCATCCGAGATTCATAGTTTCTTGGGATTGGCGGGTTACTACAGACGATTTATCCAAAACTTCTTTAAAGTGGCGGTTGTGGTCTTTGCATTGAAGAGTTGGAGGCCACTTAGGAGTCAGAGGAAGAAATGAGATGGCATTGCCCAGTTCTCTTTAAGGAGTGACAGGTTTCGGGGACGAAACCTGTTAAGGGGGTGGACTTGTAACACCCGGAAATTTTAGAAAAACTAAAGAAAAGAAAGTAAGGGAGAAAAAGGGAGTTATTTCAAAAGCAAGGGGTTAAAAGCATGCAATGGCCAAACTTGCCCATAATGTTGTTTAATAAAAGGAAAGGCTACCCATACTTTCTATCCCAAAACACTCAACTTTCGGTTTTAGTGAGAGAAGAAACTCTCATCCGAATTTAGTGAGAGAAAGTAGAAGTTATTTAAGAAGGTAAGATTTTCTAGTGTTTTCTTCTTGGTTTTCAGTTGGGTTTGAACTTCTGCACCAATATTTATGTGTTTCTTTTTGTTTGGTTGCTTGTTTTTGTGTGTTTAGGTGCTAGAACTCCAGGTTGCTCTTAGGTTTGAGGAGTTTTCACTCAAAAGCTGTTAGAGGTGAGTTCTAGATCCCCTCTTTTACATGTTTCTACTTGTTTGGGGCTGGTATGCATATTAAAACTGTTGTTTTCTGCACCAAACTATGATTTTCCATGAAAGGTATGACTGAATATGATGAATGTTTGTTTTAAATGACTTCTATGATGTTGTGTAGATGTATATTTTGTTCAAGTGTGTAATATGATAGATCTATGCTAAGTATATGTTAGAATGATGTTTGGGGACTGGAAAGTACATATGATGCATTGCAGGTGTTGGTTAAAGTGTCTGTTGTGGACACTTAGGATAGTTATAGTGTTCGCTATGGACACTTAGGATAATTAAGAACTGTCTGTTGTGGACATTAAACTGTCCGATGTGGATACCTAGAAGGATTTATGTTGTCCGCTGTGGACTTGCATGTCTGCTGTGGACTTTGCATGCCCGCTGTGGATACTTGGAGATTTTAGGTATGCGCTGTGAGTACTTAGACCTTTTTATGCTGTCCGTTGTGGACTTTACATGTCCGTTGTGGACACTTAGGAAATTTATGATAGTTTGCTGTGGATTTGTTCATCCGCTATGGACTTTGTTTATCTACTGTGGATACTTGGAATGTTTTAGTCATATGATGTGGACTTTGGCTGTCCGCTGTGGACACTTGGGAAATTTTAAGCTGTCCGCTGTACACTTGTTCGTACGCTGCAGACACTTAGTTTATTTTTGAAATTTTGGGAAATAGGAATTAAGTGCTAAGTACTGATATTTTATGGTGGCCTATGCTTGTTTATGTTATGTATGCTTGTGGGTTGCTGTTATGATGATCAGGTTCCATATTATGTATCATGATGTGACTTTACGTGGCGTGATATGTATATGTACGTAAAGTATTATGTAATGAAAGTGAAAGATAACGTTAACATGAAGTGGAATATAATGAATGTATGTAAAGTTTTGCAAGCAAAATGACGGAGGTTCACAACTCAACGGGGTAGTTGTTTGCTCAACTGTGTGCGGTTTAGCTAACCCTTATTAATGCGCATAGGGGTCTAATCCTTGAGGTTGACTGAAAAGTACAAATGGGATCCTTGTCGCTCCACCCCGGTACTGTTTCAGCTTTGGCATGACGTGGGGGTTTACTTGTAAGCCCCAGCACAGTTCCAGTTTCAGCATGATGTGGGGGTATAGCATATAGCAGGATCTAGATAGAAATGAAAGATAATAATGAAAGAAAGTACGAAACGAATGATGATGGATGATGACGAATGATGATGAACGATGATGGAAGATAATAATGATGTTATCTAGATGTATGTATAATATATGATCACCTACGAAAGTAAAGAAAATGTTTAAAATGAAAGTAAAGTATTTTATTATATAAATAGAACTCACTCAGCGTCGCTAACTTTGTATATGCATATCAGTTGGCAGGTAATCGATGATGCTGAGGTGGTGCAGGCATGGATGCATAAGCTACTGGGGATGATTCGAGTCTGGCATCCATATTTTGAGAATGTTATTGTATCAATATGATTTTTGGGTTGTAAATGAAGTGATATGATAATTTGACATGTTTTTATTTATTAATGAAAAGTTATATTTCCGCTACAAAATGAGGTGTTTTATATTATTTTTGCGATTATTGACCAACTGTAAGCGTCTCGGGAATGGGGCCTTACACACAAGCACCAAACCTCCAAGACTTCTCAGCGAAGACGATTATGCAACTGGGTTTACAGTTTTGAAAAACATATCAAATACATCGAACCTTGGATGTTGCGGTCAATCAAGTATGGCCCATACATTCCTGTGTATAACAATGACAAGGGAGAGCTGGTACCTAAGCCTAAACATCTATGGGACGATAAGGATATGAAGAAACTTGCTCTCAATGACAAAGCCTATACTGCAATCACCATGGCACTCACCACTGAGATCTCTCAGAAGTTCAAAGAGTTCAGATGAGCTAAGGTTCTTTGGGATGCAATGGAGGAACAAATCTTGGGAAATAAAGACATGACGGAAAGCCGTAAAGATATATTGAACCAAGAGTTAAATATGTGTTAACCATGTGCTGGGTGAGACATTGGAGGCTCAAATGTCTAGATTTTTTTAGTTGATTACCAAAATGAAGAGTACAAGAATTACATTGGAAAATATATCCATTAACAAGAACCTGTTGAATTCTTTACTATACAGCTGGAATAACAACTGCACTAGAATGAAGTGAACAAAATTTTTGTTTACCTTATCTCTAAGTGACCTGGTCCACATAATCAAATCATATGAGATGGATGACAAACAGAGAGCTACTAATCATCTGAATACCATTGGAGCTGAAGCCTCTGCACTGTATGCCAAAATGGCTAGCAATCCCAATTATTATGTCAGCTACTCTCAAATGTCTTAACAACCTCAATTAGCTCACAGTCAACCCTCGGTCAAAGAGATGTTCACTCCTCAGTTCCATGTTCCTAATCCAAACCAATTTTCTCCAAGTCCCCATAGTCAACCATCACAATCCATTCAATAAGTTTTGTTGTCAATTCCAATCCATCCAAATAAACAATCCAAATTGTTGAAGAGCATCTAGCTCTATTCACAATCTTTATGAATAGCTATAAAGCATTCATGGCCAGAAGACTGAGTGCCCCCAACATCTTGGTTGATAACTTGCAGCAAGTCAATCCTGATGATGTTGAAGAAAACTACATTAAATACCAGATGGAAATGGTGGTGTACCGGGCTAAACATTTTTCTAGGAGAATAGGGAGAAAAGTGTTAGGTGTGAGTAACTCAAGAAAGATAGGATTTGACAAAACAAACCTAAGATGTTACAACTGTGTTAAACCTAGTCACTTTGCAAGAGAATATACTGAAGGAAGGACAAACCAAAATGACAGTGTCAAGAATATGGTGACAGTCGAGCTTGAATCAAAGGGATATATGGCTAGTTCTTCAAATAACAAAGCACTAGTTTCTCAAACCAATAGAGAGTATGATTGGTCAGACCAGATGAAGATCCTGGACATTAAGTTGTCTACATCTTTGTTAGCTAAAATTCAGAATGATGAAGAAAGTGTTGAGGAAAATTTGTTTGCATAGTTTGTTTTTGAAGATTTACTTGTTGGTGTTTTTGCTAAATAGGAGATCAAGAAGGATGAAGATGTGCTTAATGAATCTGTTGTTGAGGCTACTCCAGCACAATCAATGTAAACAGAAGATGGGAAGGAACGAAGCAAAGAAGAAGCTATTGAGACTACTCTAGCTATGATTGAAAATAAATTTATTGCTGTTGAGGAAACTCCAGCACCTGCTCATTATGATACTGTCAATGCTGTTGAGATCACTCCAGCAACTGAAGTAGAAAACAAAGATGTTCTGAATGCGTTAATGGTGAAAGCAATACAAGGAGAATCTAAAAACACTAAAGAAACAGATGAGGTATACACCAATCTTTGTTCAAATGCATGTGTTGAAAAGATTCAGAGATACAGAGTTCACAACGAGTACTTGATCTTAGAAGTTGAAAAACTTCAATATCAAGCTTGTAAATATAAAAAGGATGAGAAAGTTTTTAAAGAAAACATAGAAGTTTTATACAAATCAATTTATTAATCAAAATAAAATCTTCTTGATAAAGATTGTAAAATCAATGATTTGACTTCACATAAAAACGATCTGACTTTGGAAATTAACAAACTTAACAGTGAACTCTTGTCTGCAAAACTAACTGTCGAAAAGTTTGAATTATTTTCAAACATGGTTGAAGGTATAATCAAGTCTCAAATGACTCAGAAAATTAATGGTGTTACATGTGCAGTTGGGTATTCCAATATTGCACCACTAATTAATCATGATTATACATGTTTGCCTTCATCCATTACCATAACAAATGAGGAACTAAACTATGGATTTGGTTTTCAACCAACTAATGACGTAAAATCTTCAGTCAACATTTCATTGACTATGGACCCTATCACAATAACTGAAAGAAATTTAATGATGATTATTCTTTTGTAGAAAATATGAAGATAGATGGGTTGGTTGAAGAGTGGGAAAGTGATGATGAAATAGTTTTTACTGATAATTATAATAAAAGCTCTACTGAAAAATCTTCTTGTAAATCATCACTTGTTATCAATGAAATTTTTGATGTTTCTATTTCTACAAGTGCTTCTTCAAAGATGTCTAACAAACAACAGAAATTAAAATCAAAGATCATTCATAAAGAAAATGAAAGATAACATGTTACAAAATCAGTATCTAACTTGAAAATTGATTTCAAGAACAGTTTTGTTTCAAAAGGCAACATCGGTAAGGAAGATTATCTTTTTAAAGAAACAAATTCTTGTTTCTTTAATAATAAAGCTCCTATTACTGCTAATCATATGAAACAAGATGTGTGTAGATCATGTATCAAGGAAACTGGTCCCATTCCAGTACCTATGATTCAAAAAATTAAAGTTACTAGCTCATCGGCTTTAGGAATGAATCAATTTGTTAAGAAAGATACCTCAATTATGTTGGGTTTAGCTAGAAATGTTCTTAAAGAAAGAAAGAAAAGAGAGACTGTTAAAGAATCAAAAGGCCAAGAAAATACTAATGCCGGATTCTATGATAACTTTGGTGGTTATCATAATCAGTTCAAAGGAAATACACGAGTGCAAAATGCGTATCATAAACCGTGTAGTTATGTGTGTGGCAAGCAAAATCTTATGGCTAGAAATTGCATTCATTAACATAAATAACAAGCAACTAAAGATTTTATAACTCGATTTCACATAATAGAAAACAAGTCTTTTTAAATGCAATATTTAATAAGAATACAAATCATTCAAATACTTTTGTTGATAAAACGAATGTTCAAATAAATACTAATTTGAACAAAGGAAATTCAGTTAAGAAATCTTCATATGTTAATGGCAGCAAACTCATTCCAGTGCAAAATACATTAAAAAAATTGTTAAAACTTTGATCAAACTAATTCAGAAATAGAAGATCAAAAAAAAAACAATGAGAACCTGATATTGTGGAAGATGATGCTTTCAATGATAAAAGAGATATGATCTTAAAGTCGGTATCATATTTTGATGAAAACAATGTGCTCAAGTCAACAATGTCTTAGGTTCCTTAAATTGAATAATCTCATTCATATGTGTAGGAACAACCAAGGCAAGTCATCAACAGTGTTTGGCACATTGATAGCGGTTGTTCTAGGCACTTGACGGGTAACACATCTCTGTTAAACAACGTGCAAAAATACAACAGATGGTATGTTATTTTTGCTGGAGACAGAGGTGGTAAGATTACAAAAAATGGTACAATGTCTAATGGTGTGTTATGTTTTGAAGATGCCAGTTTTGTTAAGGAACTAAAACATAATTTGTTAAGTGTCTCTCAAATCTGGGATAAACAATTTCAACACATTTCACTAATAAAGAATGTCTCATTTTAAAACCTGGCTTTATAATCCCTAATGAATGGATTCAATTGAGAACTCCAAGAGACAAAGACACATACTTACTAGATATGAATAGCTCATATTCATTTGTAACATTGTCTTGTTTATTTTCAAAAGCCTCAGAGAGTGATTCAATGATATGGCATCGTCGTCTTGGCCATGTAAACATCAAGAATATGAATAAGTTGGTTAGAGGAAATCATGTTGTAGGCCTACCATTAAAAGAATTTCAATTTACTAAACATTGTCTATCATGTTTAAAAAGCAAACAACATAAACTTTCCCATAAACCAGTTGCTCATACTAAATTTGAATCAATCCTTCAACTGTTACACATGGATTTATTTGGTCCGGTAAGTGTTTTGAATTTGGAACAACGTGCATATTGTTTGGTTATTACTAATGACATTTTAAGGTTTATTTGGGTTTTCTTTTTAACAAAGAAGGATGAGATGCCTTATTTTCTGATAAAGTTCATGACTCTCTTGGAAAATCAGACTAACAAAACCATCAAATGCATTCACAGTGATAATGAAACAGAATTTTGTAATCATATTCGGAATACATTTTATGATTCAAAGGGGATAGCTAGATAACTCAGTTCTGCAGGAACTCCACAACAAAATGGAGTTGCTAAGAGATGAAATAGAACATTGATTGAAGCAGCTAGAGCTATGCTATCAGCAGCTAAATTACCTTTATTCTTTTGGGCTGAAGCTGTTAACACTGTCTGTTATTTTCAAAATTATGTCTTAATCAATAAACAACAAAGCAAGACTCCTAATGAAATATTTTTTAAACATAAACCCAAAGTCAAATACTTTAAGACATTTGGATGTTGTTGTTTTGCTACACACTTCTGATTCTAAATCAAAATTTGATAAAAAAAACTGATGAATGTTTCTTTGTTGGATATTCAGCTAACAAAGTCGCATATAGGGTTTATAAAAAAAAGTCAAAACAAATAATTGAATCTTTTGACATAGATTGGCATGAATCAAACAAAGAGATGTAGTATCTGCTCCTTCATGGATATATGATTATGCTTCATTGTTTGAAACATTTAATTAACTTCTGTTGTGGCTGCAACCCCTCAACCTTTAACATTATCCATTCAAGGTGCACTATCTGATGGTGTTGGATCTATTTCATTTCCATCTACAGGAAAATTTTCAGACATGCCTTCTTCTTCTAAAATATCAGCTATTCAACCACCAGTTTCTTATCTAAATCAGGTTTCTAAACCTGAATTGACTCCAGTTGATCTAGTAGTTGAACAAGCTCCACAGGATTCTGATCCAAGTTCTTCTTCTACATAAGATGATCCAATTGGTAAAATTCAAATTCCATTTTAAGATTTATCAGTTAATAATGATATCAATCAAGAGGAACATATTGTATATCAACCTGAAGGTGGAAATACTGTTGAAGAACCTGTTGGTCATATCAAATTTAGATGAAGTTATTCTATGTAAGGCCCCGTTTCCGGGAACCCTACAGTTGGTCAATCACAACTACATTTATATCAAAACATATTAAGATTTATTAAGTAAATAAAACATTGCAGCGGAATAATTCATCAAAAACCATTTCATGCTTTAATAAATACATTTGCCAAGTAATACATCATCGTTTAAAAGATTACAAAATATCACTTAGTTGTATTACAAAACAACATCATTATCGTGCATGAAATGGATGCCAGTCTTTGCCCGCCAAGTAGCTTCACCCTCGTGCCATCCTCAGCAACAAGCTACCTGCCAACTGAAAATGCATAAAAAGTCAGCGTTGCCGAGTGAGTTTTAGTTTAAAATAATAAAATACTTTACCTTTAGTAAAAACATTTTCTTTATTTTCGTTCATGATCACACAACATACATACATCTTGATAATATCATTATTATCTTTTATCATCGTTCATAATTGTTCATTTCACACTTTTTTATTATCTTTCACTTCTATCTAGATCCTGTCATAAGCTATACCCCATCATTAGGCACGAAGCCACATTAGTCTTAAGGTTAAGCGACAAGGATCCTGTTTCGCATGTATGGATCAGTCACCAAGACTGACACCCCTGTGTCTATACCCTCATGGGTTAGCCAAGATCGCACGCTACATCGCACACAGTTAAGCTAACAACTCTTCAATGAGTTGTGAACCTCTTTAAATTTTCTTGCAAAACTTTCATTCATTCATTATGTTCCACTTTTCATTATCATTAATCTTCCGCTTCTTTTATGATAATACTTTACGTATAAGAGCATTAACACACCATGTAAAGTCACGTAATAATACATAATAAGGAACATCAATAACAGGCCACAAACATGCATAACATGAACAACCATAAACCACCAAAACATTCTAGGGCTTAATCATAAATTTCTATTTTCCAAGATTCCAGAAAAAAAATCCTAAGTCAATGTGGGCGCATGGGCACTATATGGGCGCACGGGCAGTTGGGCACATGGGGAAACTTAGGCGCATGGGTACTATGCAGGCGCATGAGTACTATACAGGCGCATGGGTACTTGGGTGCATGGGCAGTTGGGCGTATGAGCAAAAACTTAGGCGCATGGGCACTATGTGGGCGCACGGGCACTACTTAGGCGCATAGGCAGTTGGGCGTATGGGCAGTTCACCTGTTCTAACTTATACTAATTTCAGTTCCCATTCATCATCCTAACATATTCTTAGCCCAAATCTAGCATACTAAGCACTTAGAACAAGCATACAACCACAAGATTCCATCAAAACATTCACAAATACACACATCCACAAACAACAGGGAGTAACATACGGTTTCAAAACACTATGAGTTGTAAAAATGATAATTTATATGCATTTCAGCCCCAAAACAAGTTTAAAACATAAAAATCGGGGTCCTAGAACTCACCTACAGCAACCTTCGAGTAAAACTCCTCCAAACACGAGAGCACTTGGAGTTCAAACACCTAAACACACCAAAAACACACAACCGAACACAGAGAAACACATAAGACTCGGTCCAAAAGCTGAAAATCCAGCTGAAAACCGAACAAACGCACAAAAAGCTTACCTTCAAGCCGATCTTCTTCTTATTCTCTCTAAAACCCGATGGAAATCTCTGATGTTCTTCTTTTGCAGCCGAGCCAGTTGGTGAGCAGGGTAGTGGGTGGCCATGCCCACCTTTTAAACATAATAATAATAAATTTTGCCTCTTGCATAACTTTAACCCCTTAACTTGGGTTATTTCACCTTTCTCTCTTTATACTTCTTTTTTCTTTTCTTTTCTTTTTATTTGTAAATTTTTCGGGTGTTACAAGTCCACCCCCCTTATATAGGTTTCGTCCCCGAAACCTGTCACTCCCTGAACAGTTATGGATAATGCCATCTCATCTCCTCGTCAGCCTCCCACGTAGACTCGGATCCTTTCATATGCCTCCACTGTACTCGCACCAGTGAAACCACTTTATTCCGTAATCTCTGTTAGATCTAGGAATAATAGGTCTAGATCATTTTGTATAGGCTCAGAACTTTAATCAATTCATGTAATGAATATTTGTAATTCAATATGTATATATATAGGTTAACCCATATGTGCGTTGATTTATGTGTATGATTACAGGTACAAACATTATACTTAGTTAATTTTTGAAATTGACTAAGTGTGAAAAACATCTACGGATGAACATTTTTGTTCTTCTGTAGATATCTTTCTTACAAGACATTCATCAGAAGATTATCTACGGATGAATATGGATATTCACTGATGAACACACAAAGTAGCTGCAGAAGACCAAATAGCTGCGGAAGAACAAAGTAGCTGCGGAAGAACAAATAGCTGCGGAAGAACCAGATACGTAAATCATACAAGTGTTTCTGGTCACAAGTCAACAAGTCAATAACAGACTCCAAGAGATTCGATGTTTCCTTAACAGAAACACGCGTGTCTATAAATATGAGTCCTAGGTTTCATATCAAAGAGTGAGAGACGGCGACAAAAATACCATCACATCATTTCACACGATCAACATAAACCCTAGCAGCCGTCACATCAACACACCATAAATCATAAACACAATCATTGCATAGAATTTTGTTAGCAATTATTATTTGACTCTTTGTAATCATTAATTGGTTTTAATGAATTACGTTTGATTCAAATGATTGTTCTTTGCATATTGTTGATATCGTTTGATCATTTATTGTTTATGTTCTCTGGCATCGATATTTATTTATTGATCAATTAAACAACGATTAATGATAATTCCGCGATCATTAATTCGAAACCAATCTAACACTTATAATTCCTGATTGCGTTCCTTGGATTCACAGGTGGTATCAGATCCAAGTGCTCATTGATCTAGATCGATTGATCTATCGGTGTTAGAATTGTTTAATTCGAAAACTAGATCTATCAGTTTTCTGACTAGATCTATAATTTTTTTAAGCAAAAGTATTTGGCGTGAAGATTTGAAATTCAATAAATCAGTGATTTGTCATTCAGCGAGTATTGTTACATTGCTCGGTTAACATTGATCTATATTCAAATTAATTGAAACATAGATCTGTGTTATTGGCTGACTCTCATTAACTGTTCATAAGAAACTTGTTTTAGTTAAAAAAATTCAATATTTGATTAAAATGAGTAGCTTTGTCGGTGGATCATCGTACCAGCCTTCAAAGTTGGAAACAAAAGCAGACTTTAAGTCATGGAAGATCAAGTTCAGAAATCATGTGAACTACACTGATTCTGACTTATGGGTATCAATAACTGAAGGTCCTTATATTCCACCCACCCTTGGGCCAGATTATAATGACAAAAATCAACCCATAAGTACAAAAGATCTGTCACCTAATGATGTTAAAAAGGTTAAAGTTGATATTAGAGCATACAGTTTGCTCAGTATGGCTTTACCAGAAGAAATACTAATCAGGTGTGAGAATTATAAAACAGCAAATTCCTTGTGGAAGATACTTCATGCTCTTTGTGAAGGGAGTGATGAAATCAGAAGCATTAGGAAGGACACACTTCGCTCACAATATGAAACAGTTCATCATATTGAGGGTGAATCAATTCCTCAACAACTCCATAGGTTTATGCAATTGGTAACAGAGATGAACATCATGGAGTTGAAGTATACAAATGAGGAATTGAACAAAAAGATGCTCCATACATTGCCTGAAAGTTGGAAGCAAACTGTGTCCATGTTCAAGAACACCATTGATCTCAAAGCAACTGGCTTAGATACATTGGTAGCTAAAGTTGAGGCTCTTGAAATGGATGAAAAATCAAGAAACAAGAGTGTGAGAGCACATGTCACACCTTATCATTTTAAAGAAACCAAAAGTGCTGGAAGTGCTTTTATCTCTAACAATGATAGTGACAACTCTTGTACCTTGAGTGAAGATGAAGAAGAAGTGAGCTTTTATGCATCAAAGCCTTCAAAGAAATCTTCTCAAAGTAAATCAGGAAAAGAAAAAGGAAGACCTGATGATAGAAAAGATGCATCTACATCAGCAGCAAAGTCTTCAACAAACAATAACCAAGCAGAGCCCATTACTATGATTCTGGATTCTGAAGAACAAAAAGCAGCATTTGTAGCTTTTAGTTCAAGTTTTCAAGCCTACTTAGGAAGCACCTTAACACCTGCAAATATCTGCCAACAAGACTTGGAAGAACTACATCCAGATGTAGTAGAGTAGATGGATCTTCAATGGCAAATGGCAATGATTGCTTATAGAGCTAAACAATACTTGAGAAGAAATCAAAGTTTGGCTGCAGCAAGCAAAACATCAAAGATTGGTGTTGATAAGTTAAAGGTAAGATGTTTCAAATGCAATCTCTATGGGCACTTCTCAAGAGAATGTAATCAACAATCAAATCCTGACATGAGACAACAGCAGCAACATCAGTCTCATCAGCATCAATCTTATCAAACAACAACATCTCAGAGATCTTATAGACAACCACAGCTAACCAACTCATCCCCAAAAGCCACAAATGCATCAGCAGGACCTAGTAATTCTAAAGAAACTGGGATGATCATTCTCCAAGATGGAACCTGTGACTGGAGCATGTATGAGAAGGAAGTTTTGGATGAAAATCAAGCTTTAATGGCCCACATGGAGAAAAAAGTTCCACCTATGGCTAGAGAGGTAAGAGATAGATTGTGTTCATCAATGTGTGTTGAGGAAGTTGAAAGATATAGAGTCCATGCTCAACAACTGGCTGATAAAGTTAAAGAAATAATGATTTCGAATGAATCTCATGTAAGAGAACATAAATTATATCAATTTAAAATTAACTCTTTACAAAAATATTTAGATAAATTTGTTTCAGAAAATTACAGCTTAAAAGCCCAAGTTGAGCATCTGACCACTTCCTTAACTAAATCCATGGCTGATCATGCATCAACTGAAGTGAAACTTCAAAAATTTCAACTTTCATCTCAGTAGTATGAGAAATTATTGAATTCTCATATTGAATCAAAGAACAGGTATGGGTTGGGATATAATGCTGTTGCACCTCCTTTGAATGATAACTATACACCTTTGCCTGAATCAATGACAAATAGCTTGTCAAATCATTTTGTGCCATGCACCAAGTTTGAAACAAACTGTACTGAACAAGTTAATAACAATGAATCTGAGGTGAGTGAAACTGAGTCTTCTGAATCAGATAAAATCAAACAAAATGAATCAGAATTTGACTTTGACGGATGTGATGACTAGGATGATTCTGATGAACATGATGATATCTGTGCGGATCAACTGAACATTGGTAAGAATGTTTTAGTTGAAACAATCATTCCTAAAGTTCTTGAGCAAACAAAGTTGCCATATACTCCTAAGCAAAGAAACATGTTGAAGACTATTTGCAAGAGAATAGCTCAGCTAAATGAAGGTCTTCAAGTACTTCATCAGCAACAAAAACCTTCAACTGAAGTGATTGATAAGTGTACATCTACTGTTCACAAATCTTCCTTAGAAACTAAAAAGCGAGTATCACCAGAACTTTTCCGGAAGAAGAAACATTCTTCAGTAGCAGATCTGCGGAAAAACAAATCTACTGAATCGGTAGATTATCTGCGGAAGGCAAAAGAAACGACCAAAAAGAGAACTCAAAAAGGTGTGAGCTAAAAGCAACAAACTTCAGCTGATAAACATTAACCTTCTGACATCATGTCAGGAAAAGGAAAGAGTCACTTCAGTAAAGTTTGAGAAGGAGTTGAAGACTCAAAAACAGCAAAAGAAGAAGAAATTATTTGAGTCTGATAATGAGTCAAAGAAAAGTATTGCAAATGGTGTGATATGAAAAATCACAACACTGAAGACTGTTACTTCAGCAGCTATTGCTCCATCTGCAATATGAACAATCACATGACTTCAGACTATTACTTCAACAAACATTGTGCTATTTGTAACAAAAATAACCATTCCACTTAGGAATGTTATTTTAACAAGAAGAACAAGACAAATAGCACAAAGAAGAAACAACCTGAGAAGGATGAATCAGAATCTCAATCAAGTGAAGATCAAAAAGATTCAAGATTAAAGAAACAACAAAAACAAAAACAAAAGGTGACAAACCCACAAGAGAAATCATCAGTTGATAGTGAACCTTTGAAGAGAAGACAACCTGAACAAAAATCAAAGACTCCTTAATAGTCAAAGACACCTCATAAAAAGGTGGATTTGAACAATAAGAAGTCAAATGCTAAAGATACTTTCTTTGATAATTTTGAAAAAGGAACTCATGTTTCACATTCAAAATCAAAGGATGATGAAACTTTCAACAATCAAGGATCGTCATCAAAGTCAAAACAGCAAACAAAGAAAGAGAAGATACTTGAGGAAGAGTTTGAATAATCAGAACAAAATTCCACAAGTTCATCATCAACAAAATCATCCTCACCACAAACAACATACAATGAATCAATTGAATCTAAAATTAATACTGAATCTTTAAGACTCATTCATGAGGAAGTTCAAATTTTAGACTCCATAGGATCACCCAAGATCATTAAGACTTGGGTTTCCAAATCTAATTGATTTCCTTAATTATGCAGGAACAATCTTGGAGAGCTGACAATAAGTGGTATGTTGACAGTGGTTGACATATGACAGGAAACGGATCTCTTCTCCATGACTTCAAACATAAAAATGCTTCTTATGTGGCATTTGGTGGGGATAAGAAGGGAGGTAAAATAGTTGGTGAAGGAATGGTAACTAATGATGTGCTCAAATTTGAGAAAGTAAATTATTGTGAAAATTTGCAATATAATTTATTGAGTGTGTCTCAAATTTGCGATCAAAATTATACCACATTATTTGATAACACTAATTGTTACATTCTTAAGCCAGGTTTTACAGTTCCAGAAGATTGGATTCTTCTTAAAGCATCAAGAAAAGGAAACACATATGTTTTGGATATGAATAATACAGCACTCACAAACAATGAAACATGTCTGCTATCTAAGTCATCAAAAGATGAATCTCAGTTGTGGCATAGAAGGCTTGTTCATTCCAACTTGAAGAACATGAATAAATTGGTGAAAAATGACTTAGTCATTGGATTGCCAAAGAAAGAATTTTCTTGTTCAAACCATTATTCCTCATGTTATAAAGGAAAACAATATAGAGTGTCACATAAATCCAAAATAATGAACACAAACACTACACCACTCAAATTGCTTCACATGGATCTTTTTGGTCCAACTAATGTGATAAGCATTGGAAAAAGGCAATATTGTTTAGTGGTTGTGGATGACTTCACTAGATTCACATGGGTCTTTTTCTTAAAACTAAAGAGTGAAACATCAGAAACATTAATGGAGTTTGTCACTAAGATTGAGAATCAACTTGATTTAAAAGTTAAAATTTTTAGGAGTGACAATGGGACTGAATTTGTTAATACTGTCTTAGATTCATTTTGCAGGAATAAAGGCATAGCAAGGCAATTCAGTGCACCAAGAACTCCACAACAAAATGGAGTTACTGAAAGAAGAAACAGAACTCTCATTGAAGCAGCAAGAACAATGCTAGCTGATTCACAATTGCCAATCACCTTTTGGGCTGAAGCAGTGAACACAACATGCAATGTTCAAAACAGGACATTAATTGTCAAAGAACACAATAAAACACCTTATGAGCTTTTATTTAAAAGAAAACCTTACATAGGATATCTTAAAGCTTTTGGGTGTCATATATCTGTTTTAAACACAAAAGAACAATTGGGAAAATTTTCAGAGAAAGCCTATGATGGTTTCTTCGTTGGATATTCTTCAACATCTAAATCATATAGGATCTACATTCCACAACAAAACATTATGGAAGAAACTCCTAATGTGTCTTTTGATGAATCCTTATTTCCTAAATCTGCAAAAGGATCATCATGGTTGTTTGACATAAATGCACTCACAAACTCAATTAACTCTGGTGATGCAGGTACTGAAGATACATGCTATCCATTTGTTCCTCCAAACATGAATGAAGTGTCATTATCTGATAATCCTCCAAGAATACAAACTTCAAGTATCATGGAACAAGGAACATTAAATAATGAAACTAATGCAGCACAAGACCAAGCAAATGGATCTACATCCTCGTATGCAAACACTTCATCAGTAGCTGCTGACTCTACATCCGCAGATGAGTGTCCTACATCTGGAGATGTGATTATTAGATCAGCTAATGTTCCATTCACATCAGTAGATATTCCACATATTGGAGATGGTCCATTGCATTCCAAAGAGTCATTGTCAGCAAGTTAACAAAATACATCTGTAGATGTTAATGTAACACCTGCGAAAGCACAAAATACATCCGTAGATGTTCATGTAACTCCTGCGGATGGAACTCATAATGCAGCTGATGTATAAAACGAAAATCATTCAGCTTCCAATGATGATCAGTTTGATTACTTCATATTCATCATCTCAGCTGGATATATCTGAATCAATGCATATGACTAACTTGGAATCATCTATTCCAGTTGAGTCCATTCCAACAACAAAAATTCATAAGACTCATCTAATAAACAACATCATTGGAGATCTCAATGAAAGAACCACAAGAAGCCAAGGGGGAGCTGCAAACATCTGTCTTTTCACTTGTTTTCTTTCACAAGTGGTTCCTCCAAACATTACAGCTGCACCAAAAGATAATAGCTGGATTAAAGCCATGCAAGAAGAACTTCAACAATTCAGAAAGCACAAGGTCTGGAATCTAGTTGATCTTCCTGAAGTCCAAGATCCAATTGGCACAAGGTGGTTATTCAAAAATAAACTAGATGACAGAGGTATCATTGTGAGAAACAAAGCTAGGCTGATTGCTCAAGGATATACTAAGAAGAAGGGATAGACTATGATGAAGTTTTTGCACCTGTTGCAAGAATTGAAGCCATTAGAGTATTCCTAGCCTATGCATCATATAAGAAGTTCACTGTTTATCAAATGGATGTGAAGTGTGCCTTTTTATATGGGAAAAATGATGAAGAAGTCTATGTAGCTCAACCTCCAGGTTTTAAAGATCCTGATTACCCACATAGAGTATACAAGCTTGACAAAGCTTTGTATGCTCTTCATCAGGCACCAAGAAAGTGGTATGAAACATTATCATCTTTCTTGTTCAAGCATGGATACAAAAGGGGAATATTGATCAGACTCTCTTTCTCAAACATGAACATCAAGACCTCTTAGTTTTCAAATATATGTAGATGACATTATATTTGGATCAACAAACAAGAGACTGTGTGAAAGCTTTGAAGAGTTGATGAAATCTCAGTTTCAAATGAGCTAATGGGAGAATTAACTTTCTTTCTTGGACTACAAGTTCATCAGAAAACAGATGGCATATTCATCAATCAAGAAAAGTATATTCATCAAATATTGAAGAAGTACAATCTTGCTGATACATCTTCATGCAAAACACCTCCTTTAACAATTGACAAAATTGTACCTGATCCTACAGGAAAATCTATTGATCAAAGATTATATAGATCAATGATAGGATCTCTTATGTATTTAACTGCCAGCAGACCTGACATAATGTTTGTTGTATGTGTTTGTGCTAGGTACCAATCATATCCAAAAGAGTCCCATCTAAATGCTGTGAAGAGGATTTTCAGATATCTCAAAGGGAAACCAGCCCTTGATCTATGGTATCCAAAAGATGGAGACTTCTCTCTCTACTCTTATTCAGACAGTGAATATGGAGGATGCAACAACAATAGAAAATCCACAACTGGTGGATGTCAATTTTTAGGACCGAGACTTGTTTTATGGCGGTGCAAAAAGCAAACAAATGTATCTGTATCCATAGCTGAGGCTGAGTTCATAGCTGCTTCAGCTAGTTGCTCTCAAGTCCTTTGGTTGCAAAACCAATTACTTGATTATGGTTACAATTTCCTTCACACTCCAATTTGTATTGACAATTCAGCTGCTATGTTTATCACTGCAAATCCTGTTCAACATAGTAAAACAAAGCATATTGAAATCAGATATTATTTTCTGAGAGATTGCCCAGAAAAAGGTTTAATCAAGTTAGTCAAAGTGGATACAATAAATCAGCTTGCTGATCTATTCACTAAGGCCTTTGATTCAGTTAGATTTAATTTTCTATTGAGTCTTTGGGCATGATTAACAGATTAATCATCATTAACCAAGAAAAGCATGTGTCTGTCCTTATAATAATAATAATAAATAAAAAATAAAAAAAATAAAAAAAATATTGTCTTTATTTATTGTGTCTTCTATTTCTGCTTGACATATGGTTGGGAAATGATAGTACACTATGCCTTTGCTTGCTTCCTGAGTTCTTAAATTTCTTTAAAAACTGATCAAAAGTTCTTTGATATGTAAGTAGATTCAATTTGAGTGAAGATTATACTAAGAGCATGCTTAACATAATGAAAAGGTGACTGTTTGTGAGAAGCCTCATTTTGAGGATCAAGCAAGTAAGTCTTATCCTGCTGTGATCAATTCATTCACCTAAGCACACTATGTAAAATACCTTATAACTTCTATCTCTGCAAATCATATTCCCTCTGTTTTATGTGAACAAAGACCTGGGTTTATGAACATCATGAGATACATATGTATTCAACTGATGAAAAGATCATGATCCTCATCATCCCTCTGTTTTGTGTAAACATAGACCTGGGTTAAAGGCACCTCTGTTTTACGTATGTAAAGACCTGGTGACCTGATGATGATCATATCTAAGCTCTCAAAAGAATCCATAGTGATCAACTGTAAATTTTCATAAGAGCTTTTGTAGCAAAACATTTATGAGACAACTCTAATATAGAATTTATAACTTAATGTACATAGTTTCTAAGTGTGAAAAGTGATGAATTGACTCACAAACAGAGGACAAACTCTAATGTGAATTGAATGTGGAGCCCATAACACTTTATCACTAATAAACATGAAAACATGATAAACAGCATGTCTAGTTGTTTCCATACTCTTGTTTGGATTTAAGTGGACAAACATACTTGCAATCAGGACTAGAATCAGGTCACATTTCAACAATCATCTCAATCAGGAAGAAGTTTAGTGTCATAGTATGATCTCATTATATGTGTTTATAAGCATGTACATATTTTTAATTCAATTTTGTTACTTTTAGTTTATTTATTGTGTGTAATCTTTGGACTGTCATGTGCCTTTCATGCTATTTACTTCATAAATTTATGATGAATGCAACACTTTATCATTAATCACAAATTTAGGGGGAGTAGTTAATACATGAAATTCATGAAACATAAAAGCTGAATTCAATGATCCAAATTCAAATGAAGGAATTGGAACTTGAGCACTAACTTGGCTGAAGGATACATGAACTTGCACAAAATATAAATCTTCTTAAGTGTGCACAAATTGTCATGAAAACAAAGTCATCAATGTCCAATAGCAATAAATGGTTCTATCAGTTGAATAGGACCATACAATCAAAGAAGTTAACTTTGTATTTGCAGCATAAGCAGAAGCTACAGTACATTTTCCTGTTCAGTAGATGCTACAGTGCAAAAAAGGAATATGACCATCCGTAGATAGGTAACCTACGGAAGTGGTAGTATTTAAAAGTATAATAGTTCCATAGACTGGCAATCTATGAAAATTCAAATTATACTTCATCAAAAAATCAGTTTTTAATTCTAAGTCATCCGTAGATGATCTACGGAAGAACTAAAATCTGCGGAAACAATAAAATTGGTAATAAGGATAGGGGGTCCCAGCTCATTTAATAAATGAAATTAATATATCCGAGGGAGTATAACTGATGTTTTTGACTTGTCAATTCCATTCACTTTTTCAGAACATCTTTTTCAACCTAGAAAAACGTTCAGATAAACCCCCGTCCGACAATATTCAAAATTACCAATAACCTTTAAACATTGCTTGATTCTTGATCTCTGTTCACTACAAGTTCAATAATGTCAAGGTAAAATATATCATAATCCAAAATTATGAACTGATTGATTCATCATTTCTGTGTCTAAACTCTTCGTATTCTTAAGTGTGATGATTTTGCTCTAACATAATTTTCTTCATTCTTATGAACAGATGGCTAATCGTTTTGCAAGAGAGCACAATGTATGTGCATTCTTAAATCCTGACGACCCTGTAGCAGAAGGATGTTGAGATATCATCAGATACCTACGACGATCCAGGCTTTTCTATGCTTTATCAGCAGAGCCTGTGATTCATCAAGAACACATCATTGATTTCTGGAATTCAGCTTGAATAGAGCAAGTTGGAGAATCTGAGATGATAGTTGCTGAAATCAAGAATGAAAGGATGAGAGTTGATGAACAAACTATCAGAAGGGCACTTGAGCTGGGAGAACAAGAAGTTGGTCACCCGGATGTTTTTTAGAATGAGTACATAGAGAAAGTGTTCTATCTAATGGGATATGATGGTGACTTTGATAAGGGTGAGATAAAGAAAGGGAGATTGTGCAAGCCATATAGATTCTTATGTCACACATATTTAAAGTGCATCTCCAATAGGAAGTCTGGGCTTGATAGATTATCAAGGCACATTTCATCTGGCATTATTGGCATTTTTGAGGGAAGGACATACAACTACTCAAAGTACATTTTCAGTTGTCTGTGTGATCACATCAAAGTGCAAAAGGCTGATAAGATGTACATGTTTCCAAGGTTTATGCAACTAATCATTAATGGTGAATTGCCTAGGAAAGCAAGAGAAGGTGATGTGTTTGTTCAAGCACATCTGGGGAGATCTGTACTGAATAAGATTAGTGGAAAATATGAAGGAGAAGATATGCCAATGTTTGCACATGTGGCAGATGCTAATGACAACATTCCACCAGAACTGATGTGGGAAGATCAGCAAGATAGTCAATCTACTGATGCTGAGCAAGACTTACCTCAACATTCCACTCCTCAATCTCCCATACACCACCATCATCAATCTACACAAATCCAATCTCCAGCCAGTCAACACACCCAACCAATCTCTCCAAATTACCCTCAATCACCCATTCATCAACAACCTCTAACTCCACAAAATCTATCTCCTGAGAGTACTCATACAGAAACCATCTCAGTTACTCAATCTCAAAACTCAGTACACACTGGTGAGACTGAGTTAGTATCTCAAGCAAGTACCATTCCACTCACAATCACCAGCACACAAACCCCTGTCATGTCTAACCAAACAGAACCAATATCTCCAATCATTGATCCTCAATAACAACAACAACCTGATCAAGAGAAAATAGATCAAGTAGTTGAGTGTATTTCAAGCTCAGCAAGTATAGCTCTTGCTGTAGGTAATAAGGTTGAGATTGCTGGTCAACATCAAGAAGGTGAAGAAGAAGCTAACTATGTTGATGTTATAGCCTATCATGAAGATGACTTGGAAGATGATGATATAGATGTGAGCAAAAGTTATCTGGTTGCTGAATATAACAAACTTATCATCAAATCAAATAAGAGGTTGGAAAGAGTTAGAGAGCTCAAAGGAATGTTAAAAGACAAAGAGGAGCTGATGAACAAAGAAGAATCCAGGCTGATCAGATTAAGAGAAGATGCTCAAACCAACAATGAAGTAATTAATGCATTGCATGAGCTGGTTGAAGAACTTAAAGACTCTGTGAAGAATGAGAAGACTGAAAAAGAGAAGCTCATATTGGAAATTGAACAAGCAAACAACTCTCTCTCTGCTCAGTCTATTTTGTGGAAAAGAAAAGATGAGCAAATTGATGAGCTCAAGATGAAAATTTATGCACTTTAATCGAATGCTGCTCCATCAACAAAAATAAAAGAATCTACTGAAGCTTCAAAGCAAATCATTTAGTACTCAAGAAAGAGGAAGTATTTGGGGTATGTAGAGAAAGAGGTGATTAATGTTGAAGATTCACCAAAAAGATCAAGGCCTACATCTCCAGAGCACACTTCTTCAGTGGATGTTTCCAATTTAAAGCCTAAGTCTCATGCTGAAACTGAGAGTGATGCTAAATGGTATGAGCTTACTAAAGATGAGTCTCCCAAAGAACAAAAAGAATCAAAGGCTGATGACCTACTGTCCATCAAAGACATATTGGAAGAAAGGCCTGAATCAACTATGTTTATGACCCTGATCAATCATGGGTTTCAGTATGACATGGTTGAGAGAATAAACATGACAGAAATAAAGGAAGCACTGAAGGAATTTGAACTAGCAAGCTTCATGATTCCAGATTGCGATTATGAAACATTCACAACCTTCCAATCATTTCAGAGAATAAAGAAAGAACCAGGCCATTGTGATACAGCAAAGCTGAACAAATACAATATGACTTGTTGGTTACAAAGTCATAACTACAATATACATGAGCTGAAAGGAAGATCAGTGGGAGAGCTTAGAAGAATGATAGAGCATGTAATGAAAGTTGAGCTTGAAACTAGTGTGAAATTCCGGACTGAAGCTCCAAATCCAGCTGCTGTGCATCACAACAAAGTCCCTGCTGAGCCTGTCACTGTTGAAAGTAAAGACCAGGATAAAGGGAAAGATAAACTGATTAGAGAACCAAGAGAAGTGATACCTAGCAAAGTATGGCCACTTGGAACAACAGTTAGAGAAGTAACTAAACAAAAGTCTACCTTGATAGAGTTGTTTGATCACCTCATAACTCCCAACTCTATGGAAGACAACAGGATTATGGTCTGGAAATATGATCAAGAGTAGGATTGTGCAGTCATAAAGAGATCATTTAGAAGGGTGCAGTACTTTCATGATTTAGAACAAGTCCTGTGCATGCCTGAATATGACATCAAAGATCTACAAAGCCTAATCATGACTAACTACCTAATTCACCCAAGAGGAAGAGACTTCTCTGTATTTGTGGGTAAGTTGAAGACAAAATTCAGAGATGATGTGCTAAACGAAGCTAGGAGAGAGGATGATGAGCACAAAAGAAGAATAGACAGAATGAAAAGATCAAAATCCAACTCCTCTACATTGGTAGATGATGAGTTTCTAAAGAGGGTTGGATACCAAAACAGGAAGGAAGCAACTACTAAAAGCTTTGAAGGTAATCAATATACATTACCCATAACTGAATGGGGATATGTTGAGAAAACAAAAGAGTTGGTGCTGCTGAGGAATGCAGAGAACAAAAGAGCTGATCGAATCAAGATCTTTGATCCAGTAGAAATCAAGCTACTCCATCCCAGCTACACTTCATACTTACATGACAAATTCTTCCCAAAGCTGACTGATGAAAGAGCTCAGAATGATCTATGCCTACATGTTCATATAATTCAAGTGATTGATAAACTGCATGCCAAGGCTTACAAGAGAAGAAGATATGAGGCAGGGATTTTGAGAGGATCAAACATCAAGGAAGTGAGTGAGCTGAGGATCTCAGAGCAAGATGAGTTAGAGATAGTCCACAACAATAATGTTTTGGAAACTCTTACAACTGAAGAAGATGTTCTGGGTCTCAGTTTTGAAACATTACAAAAGATCAGCAAAATGAAGATCAACTACAAGTACGATGATTAGAAGACTGCTGTCTCATACTTCTATAACAAAATTATAGCAAGAGTGAAAGAGCTTTCAGTTTTGAAGAACTGATTACAAGTTTCTAAGCCTAAGGGGGAGTATTGTTAGATCTAGGAATAATAGGTCTAGATCATTTTGTATAGGCTCAAAACTTTAATCAATTCATGTAATGAATATTTGTAATTCATTATGTATATATATAGGTTAACCCATATGTGCGTTGATTTATGTGTATGATTACAGGTACAAACATTATACTTAGTCAATTTGTGAAATTGACTAAGTGTGAAAAACATCTACGGATGAACATTTTTGTTCTTCCGTAGATATCTTTCTTACAAGACATTCATCAGAAGATCGTCTACAGATGAATATGGATATTCACTGATGAACACACAAAGTAGCTACGGAAGACCAAATAGCTGCGGAAGAACAAAGTAGATGCGGAAGACCAAATAGCTGCGGAAGAACCAGATACGTAAATCATACAAGTGTTTCTGGTCAACAAGTCAACAAGTCAATCACAGACTCCAAGAGATTCGATGTTTCCTTAACAGAAACATGCGTGTCTATAAATATGAGTCCTAGGTTTCATACCAAAGAGTGAGAGACGGCGACAAAAATACCATCACATCTTTTCACACGATCAACATAAACCCCAGTAGCCGTCACATCAACACACCATAAATCATAAACACAATCATTGCATATAATTTTGTTAGCATTTATTATTTGACTCTTTGTAATCATTAATTGGTTTTAATGCATTACGTTTGATTCAAATCATTGTTCTTTGCATATTGTTGATATTGTTTGATCATTTATTGTTTATTTTCTCTGGCATCGATATTTATTTATTGATCAATTAAACAACGATTAATGATAATTCCGCGATCATTAATTCGAAACCAATCTAACACTGATAATTCCTGATTGCGATCCTTGGATTCACAATCTCTTCTCTTTTCGGTCAATGATTGCCACTGGTTGCTCTACGTAATTGAGTCGTTCATTCACTTCAATGTCCTCTAGTGGTACAATTACATCTTCATCAGCTAGGCACTTTCTCATATGAGATACATGGAATGTTGGATGAATCCCACTTAACTCATCGGGTAGCTCCAACCTGTAGGCCACCTCTCCTACTTGACCAATGATTTAGAAAGGTCCTATATACCTCGGGCTCAGCTTACCCCGCTTTCTGAACTGAATGATCCCCTTCCAAGGTGAAACCTTCAGCATAACTTTATCACCCACCTTGAATTCAATCGGTCTACGCCTCTTGTCAGCATACGACTTTTGCCTATCTTTTGCCGCCTTCATAAAGGCCTTGATCTTCTCTAACTTTTCAGTCGTAGCTTCGATCACTTCAATGCTCCCCAACTCCTTTTATCTGATGTCACCCCAACATACGAGCGTTATATACTTCCTATCGTATAGCATCTCATACGGTGGCATACCAATGCTGGCATGATAACTGTTGTTGTATGAGAATTCAGCTAACGGTAAGTGTTCGTCCCAACTTCCTCCGAAATCAATGACGTATGCTCGGAGCATCTACTCAAGCGTCTATATAGTTCACTCTGACTGACCATCCGTCTGAGGATGATAAGCTGTACTGATATGCAACCTCGTCCCCATCGCGTCATGAAATCTCTTCCAAAACTTGGATGTAAACCAAGTGTCATAGTCAGACACGATAGACACTTGTACACCATGACGCATCACAATCTCTTTAATGAACAGATCCACCAACCTATTAGATGAATATGTCTCACGAATTGGCAAGAAATGAGCACTCTTCGTCATACGGTCAACTATCACCCATATGGCATCGTACCCATTTGCCGTACGTGGTAACTTCATAATGAAGTCCATGGTGATGTGCTCCCATTTCCACTCAGGTATATCCAAAGGTTGGATTTTCTCATATGGCTTCTGATGCTCCACCTTCACTTGCAAGAAAGTAAGGCACTTACTCACATACTCCGCTACATCACGCTTCATACCCGGCCACCAGTAATCTTTCTTCATATCATGATACATCTTCGTAGCACCGGGATGAATGGAGTATCGAGTCTTATGAGCTTCATCCATGATTCACCCCCATAGGTCTCCATAACGGGGGATCCACTTCCGCTCGAAGCGGGTTCTAACTCCTAGAGTGTTCTCACCCAACTCTGAGACTAGACCTTTCATTCTTTTGGAGTTGATTTGGTCTTCCTTCAGCCCCTCATCTTGAAATTCCTTGACCTGTTCCATCACATCAGAGGTCATCACCAACTGGTAAGCTTTCACCAGGATTGGCTCGGGTCTCTCCTTTCAGCTAAGGGTATCCGCCACTACGTTGGCCTTGCCCTGATGGTAGTGGATCTCACAATCATAGTCCTTGATCAACTCTAACCACCTCTTTTGCCTCATATTGAGGTCCTTCTGCTCAAAGAAGTATTTCAAGCTCTTATGGTCAGTGAAGATAGTGCACTTCGTCGTGTACAAGTAGTGCATCCAAATCTTCAATGCAAAGACCATAGCCGCTAGCTCCAAGTCATGATTAGGGTAATTAGCCTCATGGATTTCCAACTATCGGGATGCATAGGCTATAACCCTTCCCCGTTGCATCAGCACGCAACCCAATCCTGAATAAGAAGCATTCGAATAGACCACTAAGTCTTCATTCCCTTCGGGTAACGTCAAGACAAGAGCTTGAGTTAATATTGTCTTTAACTCCTTAAAAGCATTCTCCTGTTCCAGACCCCATACAAACTTCAGATCCTTGTGGGTTAGCTTGGTCAATGGTTAGGCTATCTTAGAAAAGTCTTGAATGAATCTCCTATAATAGCCCGCCAAACCCAAGAAACTGCGGATCTCGATGGCGTCTTTGGAGTCTTCCATTGTATCACCGCCTCCACCATTGCTGGGTCTACCATGATCCCTTTAATTTACCACATGACCTAAAAACTGAACCTCGCGCAACCAGAATGCATACTTGGAAAACTTAGCATACAGCTTCTCTCTTCTAAGTGTCTTCAATACCTCCTGAATATGACCGGCATGCTCTTCTTCACTCTTCGAATAAATCAGGATATCATCGATAAACACAATCACTGATTTATCCAACATCGGCCGACACACCCGGTTCATCAAATCCATAAAGGCAGCTGGCGTGTTGGTTAAACCAAAAGACATGACGAAAAATTCATAATGTCCGTATCGCGTCCGAAACGCGATCTTCGGAATTTCCTGCTCTTTAACTTTTAACTGGTGATAACCAGATCAGAGATCTATTCTTGAGAACCAACTGGCACCTTGGAGCTGATCAAACAAGTCATCAATTCTGAGTAGTGGATATCGGTTCTTCACCGTCAACTTGTTTAACTCACGGTAGTCGATGCACATCCTCATACTACCGTCCTTCTTCTTTACAAACAAGACCGGAGCACCCCAGGGAGAGATACTCGGTCGAATAAACCCTTTGTCCAACAACTCTTGCAACTGAACCATCAGTTCCTTCATCTCAGACGGAGCCAATCGATACGGCGCCTTGGCAACAGGTTGAGCACCAGGTATCAAGTTGATTTGGAACTCGATTTCGTGGTCCGGTGGCACACCTGGTAAATCATCTGGGAACACGTCTGGAAAGTCACACACAACTGGTACGTCGGACAATTGTGGTACTGACGCGTCCACATCCTTCACGTAAGCCAGGTAGGCACTACATCCACATTTCATGTACTTCTCTGCCACCACCATCGATATCACCTTCGGAACCATAGTAACTCGATCACTGTAGATCGTTACCGAACTCCCATCAGGCACAGTCAATCGGATCATCTTTTTACGACACACGATATTTGCCTCATAGCCTGCTAACCAATCCATCCCTAGAACCACATCGAATCCGCCTAGGGGCATCACGAATAATTTAGCAGAGAACCTATGGCCTTCCAACTCTATGTCACAATTCTCTATCAGATCAAAAATCCTGGTAGACTTACCAATGGCAGTTTCTACATCAAAGGGCTCATCAATCTTTCTACTCCTAACAGGAAACTTAGCACAGAAGGCAGTAGAAATAAAACACTTACTCGCACCGGAATCGAATAATACAAAGGCACAAGTTTGGTTTACTAGGAACGTACCTGACATGACATCGGGGTCCACCCTAGCCTCCTCCAGGTCATCGTGAATGCTCTGGCTTTTGCCTTCGGTCCCTCCTTCTCAACTTCTTTCTTTACCCCCCAGAGCTCTCGGCCCTTGGCCTCTTGCAATCCCTGCTCAGATGGCCCTCTTCACCACAGTTATTGTGACATCCGGTAATTTTCCGTTACCAAACTTCGTTAGTTCCGTTAAGTCTTGCATACACGTGTCGGGAGCACACACTAGTTGTCGTTAAACGTTGGTGACTTAATAATAATTAATAATGATAAACTAATTCTAATTTAACTGGTTACATGATTATCAAGTTGTGCTTATGCGATTATGTGATTTAAATGCTTATTGTGAACTTTATCGCGTAAAGTGGAAACGTGTGTGTTTAATCCGTATGTTTTGTATCTAGTGAAGATAATGCATAGGATTATTATTGTTAGTTTATATGCTTATTATTCTAGTTAAAAACGCTTTAAAAGAGTATTTAAAAGTCTAATTTTTATAAAATACAAAATGCAAGGGTTTAAAGGGTAATTATGCAAAATTAAATAGGATTAAAACACAAAACTCTAACCCTAATAGCCCATCGGCCGCGACCTGCACTTCCTCTCCCTCTCCTCTTTGAATTCGACCAAGAACAAGTGAGTAAGCCTCGAATTGGATTGATTTCAAGGGTTAAAAGACACTAGAAGCATCAAAGCTTGTTCCTTTTTGCGATTTTAAGGTTAATTTCGTGTTTCTTTCATGTATTTTGTTCTAGCCAAAAGTTTTGTGCGATTTGGATGAATTGGAGGCCGAATGTTGCTTGTTTGTTGATGTTAATGTGTTTGTTAGATAGAATGCATGCTAATTAACGTCAAGTATGTAATAAAGTTTGGATTTTGGTTGTTTGTTCATATGATTATCTTTGCCAGAGAGTTTGAAGCGATTTTGGATCGAAGTGATGTTGAATGTTGGTTGTTTAATGTTGTAATGATGCTAGTTAGGTGGTATGAATATTAGTTAACGTCGATTTTGCATGAAAGCTTTGATTTTGATTTATGGTTCATAGGTTACTAAGAATAGTAACTTTATTTTGCATGAATTGATGATTTGATGATGTATGAATGTTATGGATGTGTTTGTGATGATGATTAGATGCTAGGTTGATGATATGAACAATTGAAAAACAAGAAGATGTCTTATAGTTCATACATTGCTAAAAATAGTAACTTTTGGTGTTGGACGTTGATGAATCATGATGATTAAGTGTTGTTGATCATGTTTAGATGTTGTCATGGACTTGAATTGGTATGTAAATGATGAATCCATGAATGTCTTGGGTGTTTGATGAAATTGGGATGTACTTTCCCAAAAGGGAAACTTTATTTGTGCAAATTCTTTAATTGGATGATTTGAGCATGTTTGGGATATTAGGATCATGCTAGTGTGTTCATGGATGGTTTCTAAGGTGATTAAATGTGTTGTTTAGGTTATAGGGATGTTGATTTGGTTTGTTACCTGTTTTGGCCTGTTGTGATTCGCATGACTTGTATGATATCTAGTTGTATGATGATCTAGGTAGTACATGTGGTTAATGATGTGCTATATGTAATAAAGTGGTATGTTGATCATGTATGATATGCTATTGTGTTAATATTAACGAATTATCACCTATAATGTCACCAACGGGTCAACTGGGTCAAATGTGTCTTGTCTTTCTAAAACCTTGAGTCCCTTGGGTTGTAGAGCACTTAGGGTTTCATATTGATTCTGTGTACACGTACTTATGTACTCATGTGTTCTAGGTGACCTTTGAAGGTTGTCTTTCCCCTCTTTCTTTCAAGTTAAGCTCTAAGTTAATTCTTGCGCGCATCAGGTGAGTTCTTGCCCCACTCATTTTACCTAATCTCTTTTGGGGGAGATAGCATACTGTTGATCACAAACGCTTTTATATATGAGTGTGTATAATATTGATATAGTGTTGTTTACCATGGAAAGTCCTCACACTTTCGGATTGTTAATATTGACTAGCGGGGAAATTTTGGGAAGTACCACTGGGTCTGACGAGCCCCACCTGTGTGACTCGAGGTCATACGGGTGCAATTTTGTCCTAACTTATATTCGTCACGACCTGGTAAGTCGTGACGGGAGGCAACAAACGTAACACAGTCAGCTTCGATCGCAAAATCACTATGATTAATATTTTTATGTTAATAGACTAGCTATCTATTGCAATACACTACTTATGCTCTGGAAACTGTTGATTGGTTTATATTTTAACACAAACTCTTGAACTCACCAACGATGTGTTGACTTGTTTAGTATGCTATTCTCAGGTTAAGGTTGCCAGTTGCCTAGGAGCACGCACGTCAGCATTGTTGAGTTGTCTACATTTGCCTTGTTTACAAATTTGGGATTATTTTCATATTAAATAATTGTGTTTGGGGCACGTATGTTTTGCGCATTCTCTTTACATACTACTTGTTTTGGGTTTTCTGGTTTTAAAAACACTTCCGCAGTATTTTAAACGTTAACTCTGGTTCTGTTTATTAATCATATAGAGTCGTTCTTGGTAACTAATGACTGAGATCCTGGTATGTCACGCGCCTCGCGGTAAAACCCCGCACGCGGATTTTGAGGGTGTGACAGTTATAACATCTTACAACCCCACACTCTCTTGCCATATGACCGGGCTTCCCACACTTGAAGCAGAGATTCATTCCCCACTTACACTCCCCTGTATGTTCCTTCCCGCACTTACCACACCTCTTTGTTCTCATACCTGATGTTACTACCCTTCGATCATCCACCCTTGCCTTCTTGTTGCTTGGGGTAAAACCACCATGACCAAACCGCTTCCCATTCCAGTTCTTGTCACCACCACCCTTTTTGTTCACCTCCACCACTGCCACTTCTTCTCTCTCATCATATAACCTCCCTACCAGATCAACCACCGACCTAAACATGATCGATCGAGCGGTGATCATATGCCTACGGATATCTACCGGCAGACCCTGTATATACCTCTTGACCTTTCTCGACACCGGCATCACCTGGTCTGGCACCAGCCTTGCCATCGCGTTGAACTTAGTCATGTACTACTGGTGCGTCCAGTTGTAAGAACTCTCTCTCAATCTTGTCAAGTTCTCTGTGAGGACAAAACTCCTTGATCACCATCTTTTTCAGTTCGCTCCACCATATCCTCCCAACAACCCTGCTACCCTCGGCCTGGACGATATTGTCCCACCAATATAAAGCTGAGTCCACGAATGAGTGGGTAGCAAAGTTCACCTTTTGATCCTCCCTACATTGGCTGATCTCCAACACGGCCTCCATTTCCCTCACCCATCGGTCAGCAGCAGTAGCATCCCTATTACCATCAAAAGTCGGGGGCTTGCATCTTTGAAATGCCCCATAACTACACCCCTTGGCAGTTTCCTGTACTCTTCCTGTTCCTCTTCATTGTTAGAGACGACCATCTCAGTTTCTGGTTGCTCCCCTTCACCTGAACCTCTCCCAACGGTCCTCCTCCTTTCCTCCTTCTCATTCTTTTCATCCTCCCTCACATCACGAATAACCTCGGTCACACAGATGGTAGGATCGTCTGCATGACCTGATGAACTTCCTCCACAACTGCCTCTTTCACAGAGGCTCTCAGATTAGCACTCTCATCACCTCCTTCCTAGTGATGAAGCTCAAGCTCTGCAGGAGCCGTCTCAGCAGCCTTAGCCTTGTTCCTGGTGACACATAGTCTAGCACCACGACCACCCTATACACCTCCTCGAGAAGCCTTCGAAGATCTACCACCCGCCATCCTCTAATCACTATAAGATTCAAACACCAACACGGTCATTCAAGGTAATAGCTCAGATTATGTCAAGTATAGGAAGTCCTTAATTACAGTGGCCAGTTGTGATTAGCCACTTACTTTACTCTTCATCCCCCAAGAATTTCCTATCCTGACTACATCATCTACTAAGAGCACATAAATCAGATAGCACACGCACATAATACCGGTTAACCTTAAGAAAATAAATTACCCGATGGCACGTAGCTACTTGGGCTGGCATCCCTACATTCGGTCTCATTCTCAGTTTAAGTTCAGGTTTCGAAAATATTTACCCATTTCTCTTAAACTTTAGCTCTGATACCAACTTGTAAGGCCCCGTTCCCGAGAACCCCACAGTTGGTCACTCACAACCTTATTTATATCAAAACATATTAAGATTTATTAAGTAAATAAAACATTGCAGCGGAATAATTCATCAAAAACCATTTTATGCTTTAATAAATACATTTTCCAGGTAATACATTGTCTTTTAAAAGATTACAAAATATCACTTAGTTGTATTACAAAACAACATCATTATCATGCATGAAATGGATGCCAGTCTTTGCCCGCCAAGTAGCTTCACCCTCATGCCATCCTTAGCAACAAGCTACCTGCCAACTGAAAATGCATAAAAAGTCAGCGTTGCTGAGTGAGTTCTAGTTTAAAATAATAAAATACTTTACCTTTAGTAAAAACCTTTCCTTTACTTTCATTCGTGATCACACAACATACATACATCTTGATAATATCATTATTATCTTTTATCATCATTCATAATCGTTCGTTTCACACTTTTTCATTATCTTTCACTTCTATCTAGATCCTGTCAAAAGCTATATCCCATCATTAGGCACGAAGCCACCTCAGTCTTAGGGTTAAGCGACAAGGATCCCGTTTCGCACGTATGGATCTGTCACCAAGACTGACCCCCCTATGTGTATACCCTCATGGGTTAACCAAGATCGCACGCTGCATCGCACACAGTTGAGCTAACAACTCTTTAATGAGTTGTGAACCTCTTTAAATTTGCTTGCAAGACTTTCATTCATTCATTATGTTCCATTTTTCATTATCATTAATCTTCCGCTTCTTTTATGATAATACTTTACGTATAAGAGCATTAACATACCATGTAAAGTCACGTAATAATACGTAATAAGGAACGTCAATAACAGGCCACAAACATGCATAACGTGAACAACCATAAACCACCAAAACATTCTAGGGCTTAATCATAAATTTCTATTTCCCAAGATTCCAGAAAAAAATCCTAAGTCAATTTAGGCGCATGAGCACTATGTGGGAGCATGGACACTATATGGGCGCACGGGCAGTTGGGCGCATGGGGAAACTTAGGCGCATGGGCAGAACTTAGGTGCATGGGT